>JAUESR010000201.1:695000-1327500 GCA_030914345.1 Drosophila koepferae
TATGTATATGAATACAGAAACTAAAAACGCATATGTATGTATGTATATTATTGAGTATTGAAGACTACAAAATTGTTAATTATTTTTGTGACAGTGAGACCGTATTAGATAATGTCCGTCCATCATCAACATTATTCGCTGCCAATCAACAAGGATGTTATTTATCCCAAAGCAAAGTCGATATATGTACATACATATGTACATATGTACATATTTATGTACTTACCATCAAATGCTATACATATGCATACATGTCTATAGTAGTTTATACAACAAACAAGTAAGAAAAACTCTACTCGAGACAGCTCGACTATTGGACCCCGTAAACCCTTCGAAAAAACTGATATTCCAAGAATTCTTTTTTGCACCCATGATGAACAACACATGCACACAGATCTCAATGCACGCATTAGCACACTTGGGATGCAGTATGGGCGTTAGTATGGGAAATCAATTGTTGAATAGATCCGTTTAGTGTATCTCAAACAAATAATCTCTAACATATTACATTTTTTACAAAATTTCGGAGAGGGAGTGGATTTGGAGCCGGTAGCAAAATATAACATTTCACGAGAATCTATAAGCGAAATTTTGAGATTTTATCATATGTGTATGTATGTACTTTGAAACGGGAATAGTTATAGGTATCGACAATCTCGAAAACACTGACATAACAAGAACAAATTCCAGCGTTTCTTCTATACGGACAGATAGACATACGGGCAGAGGGCTTCATGATGTCTGCCATACATCCATCATACATTTAAGAAAACCATTACACCCAGATCAATTCCTTATTATTTATATTTCATTCAAAATATGTAACATTGACTATTGAACTTTCAAAAACAACATATGTACATACATATGTATGTATATGTATATTGTTTTTAAGACAGGGCAACGTTATAAATATACAAGTGTACAAATGTACATATATACATACATATGTACATATATCGCTTGGCACATAGACCGGTTGGTGTTGAAGAATCTAAGTGCTGCCTTTTCATACTCTTGATGTCTCGAGATCTATGTATGTACTTATGTACATACATACATATGTATTTGTACATGGCACATTTGAAAAAATATATTTTCAACTTTGATTCAGAGTATCTCACAATACTCGCTGTCTGTATTGGAATTGACTTATTGATGTTCAGTCACAATAAAGATGGGAATACCTAATTAAATATCGCTACTCATTATAATAATATACATACATATGTACATATGTGTGAGGGCAATAACTAGACACATATTTAAAGAACACATATTGCTGATTCGAGCGAGTATATATACATACATACATATGCATATGTACTGCATTAAATTCGGTTGCAAAATTCGTATAAACGTGCATACATGTTGGCAAGTATATACATACATACATACGTGAATATGTTGTATATATAGATATATGTATGTATGTAAATATTTATATATTTAATGTACAATGTGAGTCTATACGGTACATAGTTTTATGTACATACATACACATATCCATGAACGTGTGTGTATATGAATGAATATCTACAAAATGCTGTATAAAGCTAGCTTGTTTTTGGACATTTGGAGCGGTTTGCATTCACACACACAGATACATAGGCATACATACGAGTAAATACACAATCAGTGGCGCTACACCGACACATCGACGCCATAAGGAGAGAGACGAGGGATAGAGAGAGATACAGAGAGAGAGAGAGAGAGAAATAGTGATGGATGTAGATTTGGTGGGGGGGGGGGGGGGGGGGGGGGAACGAGTGTAGCACAGTGGTCCTAACTCTTTAACAAAACTCTTTTCAAAACAAGTCAAACAATTTTTGCTTTTTTCTGCATACACACATACATATATCTATGTATATATATATATATATATATATATATATATATATATATATATATATATATATATATATATATATATATATATATATATATGTTTAATCTTATGATCGAGTAGTCTTGCCTCAGTGTGCGTAACCATTTGATGCAACTGCTTCTTTCGTGCTTCGATTATGTATTAGTATTATTTGAAAAGATGCAGTTGCTGCAGCTTCTGGGCTTTTTACTCTCATCGACCGACTCAATTTTAGTCGTCGGTTTTTAAGTTCGTCGTCACAACGAATGCAGTCAGACACACAACACGCGCAGGCAGCCATATGTACAACATACATACATATGTACATGTATATTGTGGCTGCCTACTATGCCGAGCGCATATGTATGTATGCATGTTTGCGTGTATATGCGAACACACAGATATTCGTATATGTATATACATACATAATTATTTTAACTTTTTGTATGCAGGTGTGTATTTTGTATGCTTGTATTTATATATGTACATGTGCATGTACATATATTTTCGCATTCCCCGTTCAAATTTTGCAAATGTGTGTCACTACACAAAAAGTTTGTGTTAACTGCTCAATTTTATGAAACAATCCTATAAACATTGATCTATCGGAAATAATATTAAGCGTATCTGATTGTGAATTCAAATTGAACTATGATACAAAACGAGATGAAAATTATCCACACTACAGGATTAACTACTTATTTTCTGAGAAATAAGTCGAAAAGGTTTAATATTGGACATAAAATGATGTTATATGTTATATTTGTATATTGGAACCGGTTATTACGACGTGGCGAAAATATCAGCGAATAAATAACAAAGCATTTCAACATCAAAGGACCTGACCCTCTTAGAAATATGCATACAAGGGTAACAAAAAGTATTTTGACAACACATTGCAAAAACTTATACAGTTTATTTAAATAAATATTATTTAATAATCATATAGTATGTACATACATGACGGCTCTAGTTGAGACTGCTCGAGTACGAGATCCCTGGAACCCTGCAAAGAAAACTGATGCTCTTATTACGCTCTGCTAACTGCGTAGTTGACGCCGTGGCCTGGGGGTGGGCGGGGCTATGCTTTGGACTCTTATAAATCTATTTCTAGATGGACGATCCTCTTCTTCTTCAAATTGCAAGTCTCTAGTATTTTATGTACGTTTTTCGAAATTTGGGGGGATGGGGCGAATTTGGGGCGATATTCAGAATCTAACAGAAACCGATATTACCTATTACATACTTTTAACAAAACCATTATGCCCTAAATTCCCATTTTCAATGGGTTCAGGGTATAAAAAGAATATGTTATGTTATCATTGCAATATTTTATTCACTTAAATCTGTGAATATATGCTCTCTTCTAAAAATATAATATTATAGGCGATATATATTTTCTTGAAATGTGTTGTCAAAATACTTTTAGCCACTTTTAAGCACACAAATGTCACGTTGTAATTCTAGCGTTTCCGGTTTTTCCCCAAATCACATAATGGCTCAAAATGGAATGACTTGAAATGATAAGCCCTGTTATTTGTGAATTTTTCAATATTTTAATTTGATTAAAAAATGAATTTGTATTTGTATTTTAAAACCTATGGCCACCATTAAAAAATGGATTTTCCTCCCTCTGATGCTATAAAGTCTTCCGAGTATTTCGACATAACTGGATTCCACTGTGTATAAATAAATAGATATATTATAAGTTAATTCATTTTCGGGTGTATAAATAATTGAACCCACAATCACGCATACGTATGTATCTCCATTTGTGCCTAGATACACATCTATGTATGTATATAGATGTGATTGCATGTGCCACCTACATGGGGTGGCTTTTTGGCTAAAATTGTAGCAAGAGCTGGCAATAGCAACAACTATCTCCAGGCTTGCGAAGCACACAAAAAATGCACTCCGAGTAGAGCTGAGCTGAGCTGAGCTGCGACCCTTGCACAAACTCACAACAACAATAACATGAACACATGCACACCCATACACACACACACATGCACACATACACATAGACTGGGAAGCATGTATTGCAGAAGTGTGCAGATGCACAATATACATATAAAGTAGGCTTAGAGAAATCTGAAAAGTTCCTGTCTATTTGAGTTAGTGCTGGCATGATAGTACGAGAAGGCTTTTGTTTAATTTTGTTAAATTGAAGAATATACATACAGTGGACCCTCGATGAACGGATACAATTCATGCCAACATCTTGTTCGTTATAGTGTGAAATAGTGCCAAAATATGCTACAACGGCCAATGAACAGCACTATAATGTGTATTCGGAATAATAAATACATGTTTTCAAATTTTTTGTGGGTCCACTGGACTTTATGGGGTCTGCCATGCCACCATCTGACCCTGAACCCATTAAAAATGAAAATTCAGGGTATAATGGTTTTGTGAAAATGTATGTAACAGGCAGAAGGCGACGTCGCAGATTCCACAAAGTATATATATTCCTGATCAGCACAAAAAAAAAAAAAGTTTATATAGCCCTGTCAGTCCGTATAAACATCGAGACTTCGGAAACTACAAAAGCTAGAGAGCTGAAATTTTACTTGAATACTCGTATGTTAGTTACGTAGTACGAGTTTTTTTTTTTTGTTTTTTTGCAGAGTATAGGGTATCTGGAAGTCGTGCCGTCGCGACTAGAGCCTTCTTTGTGGTTACATGTTAATCAGAAATGTATTAATTAAATATAGACCCATATCGATATACAAAATAAATGACTGCCTTTGAGTTGGATATGGGCAGATTGAATTAGGCATATTCTTAAAAAATATTGATTCTTCAATGACCATTCACGAAATCCATTTGTTATCGGTCCATTTATAATGTAAACTAATAAAATTTATATGTTTCCATTCCAGAAACGAAGTTTTAACTTCTTTGATGAAGCCTAATTAAAACGGGAGATGCAAGTGAAAAATTGTATGCTAGAGATAAACCCGCTGTTAAGTAGTTCCTTTGTATTGATACTTAAAATAACAGGAATAACAATAAGGATATTATCTAGTGAAGATATCTTAAAGGCAGTAATACTCGATATCGAGTTGAAATACAGACTGGTTCAAGCACTGGCAATAGAACTCATTGGAGATACGGATGTGATGGCAAATACAACAAATACAACAGAGAATCAGGCAGCAGCATCGTCAACTAACAAGTGCGACGCTTCTACAACTAATAAACCCAATAATATTGACAAAGAACAATATAGTCGGAAGAAATCGCATTATTCAAGAAGCGAACGTAAGCGAAGAAATTTATGCTCTAAACAGACAAAAGATGATACTGATAGTAATAACGATGATGATTACGACGATGATAATGATAATGAGGATCACAATGACAATGCCAATACTGATGATGATAATATAGGTGATGAGGAGGAAGCAGCGCATGGAATATGCGATAAAACAAGAGATCTACTGCAGAATAGCGCAAATGCTGCCAATTATTGTCAGCAAGAAGTCAGCACAAGTTTGGCTGAGCCAGCCAATGAAAAAGCGTCTACTATTGACGTGGGTCAGAGCCAAGTTCAGCCAATTGAAGTATATCCTGCAAATACGTACATTGCGCCTGAGCAAGCGTTAGTTACTAGAGTGGAACTAGTTGTGCCAGCTCAACAAAATTCTGAACAGCTTCAGCATAGCAAGTTGCATTATACCAACAGCAACAATAATAATAATAATAATAATAATAATAATAATAATAATAATAATAATAATAATAATAATAATAATAATAATAATAATAACTATAATAATAATAATAATAATACAAATACTACTCCTGGCGTCCAATTCAGCAGCGCAATCCCAGCAATGCTCACTGATAAAAACAATGGTTGTGAAACAGACTCCTCTTCCAACGTGAATTTGAATATTCCTACTAATTTAACATTAACGACAACAACAACAGGTGATATTTTAAATACAGAAAGGCGAACGCCAATTTGGGCACCCCATGATGAATATAAAGCCTCAGTCTCTAGCGCTGACGCTGGCTCCGACTCTGTCCCTGGCTCTGGCTCTGGCTCTGGCAGTAGCTCTGGTAATTTAGAGCTCAATAGCAATTCGGATCGTTTACACTTGGGCTGCACAGATTCGAATGGCTATAAATCAAATATGTTTGTCACACATCAAGAGACAAATCATCATCCCGCCGAACTACTTTTGCAAATAGAAAAGGAAACATCTGTAAACACAGGAAATTTCGGGCAGTTGCTACCATTGGAACAACATAGCCAAAGACAGCAAGGCTTCAATCAACAGCAACATCAGGCACATATGCAAAATCATTTACAGAGCAACATGTATGCTCATATGCTGCCTCATCAGCAACATTCACAACAGCAACAACAGCAACAGCAGCAACATCAGCAACCGCCACTGCAACAACAGCTGCATCATCCTCACATACATCAAGAGAATATGCTGGATCATCAACAGTCGCTTCACTATGTCAATTATATACACCAGCATTATGCTCATGATCAATTGTTTGCACTGCATCATTCTCATAGTCTTCAGGAACATCAGCAGCAGCAACATCATCCTCAACAGCATCATCAACAACATCCTCATCAGCAACAGGGTCATCATATTGATTGTCACGACTCAATCGAACAGCAATCAGCAATTCAGCATGCAATTGCCCGTTCTCATCAACAAATGCCGGAGCAATATCATGATCTTATGATGGATGAATATCACGAGGATCCCTGTTCAGGGTATAAGTTGTGAGTAACGTATGAAATTCAGTTGGTATTACAGTTGGTAATCTCTATTACGTTTTACGTTTTACCATCTCTCAATGTTATTTAATATCTTCCATATATTTGCAGAACACTTTCTCCCAGTAATACTAAAACGGAAAATCAAGATGATGGCTATGAGACAAGTGCTGGGGATGTCTTAACACCCAATTCACATAGTTCGTCCACGCATTCGATAACCCCGCAACATCAGATGCAATATGTGGCACCTCTTGGCATCCTTGCGCAAAATAAGCATGAAGACCTAAGTTCGAGCTCGAATCATAATCAAAGTCAAGCGGTTAACACATCACGCAATAGTCCGCAAGTGCACGCGGTGCAAACTGTTATGCCAGCACTATCGATGTCGCAGAATGTTAGTGCTGATCCCTATAGTTTTATGGCCGAAGAGATGAGCATTCTCTCGCCAGCTGCTCATCCGGCAGCTGTCGATGTGCCAGGCACCAATGCCTCCAATTATTCGTCTGTGCTTCCAGTTCAGGGTTCAGCATCATGTGATACTGTTGCTCAAAAGGCTACAGACATATATAGAAATATTAAACAGGAGCATCACCAGTCGTTGACGCCCAACAGCGAATCGCGTACTGAGTCTCATAGTGGGGACATCAGAAGAGCCACCGAGTCATCATCTCAAGACTCCAACAATTCTAACAATTGCGATGTGCAACAGGTCAGGCCAGACTCGGGTTGTCTGCCAAAAAGAAGGGGGAGAAAAAAAAAACTAATAGAAGTGGACGACATGCAAACAGCAGCTGTACAGCAATGGTGAGTGCGGGCTTCAAGCACATTTCTCTTTTAATACATTCTACAGAAGGCGCTCTAGCTGTGAACTTTTTTAGGTTTAGCTAATATCTTCTAGATCAGGGCAGTGGTGTTGGTTTTACCACACGTGTGAATGTGAAATACCCGGCTTCAAATCTCACTGAATACTTTTTTTTTTATCGAAAACATAACTTTTATTTATTTATGTAATTTATATATATTTATATATATGCTAAAAAGCTTTTTTGTATACATGAATAGTTGGGCGCTATAAACTTCTTTGCCGATATACCACGCCCCCAGTGGGCGTACACATAATAACTGCCGGTAACATAACCAAGGGCAACATAACTGCAAAATTTTGATGCTTACGCTCCAAAAATGCGAAAGTCACAGGGTATTTCTTGATATGCCACACCACGGGCCATCGATAGAAGAGGTCATAAGTAACTCAACCATCCAATTAGATATATAAGCTTTTGTGGTTTGCCACGCCCCTGTCGGCGTAGATATATTTACCATAGCTTTCTGGTCATAGGGTTTCTATAAACTTGAGAATATATGCCAAATTTCGATTGTCATAATGTTATATTCAGGTTCGATTTGTCACCAGTGGGCGTAAACATACAATTTTTTCATCGATCTGTCCGTCTGAGCGGTGCCATTAAAGCTAGATTCTTGAGCTTTGGACCACATGCACACATACACACATATAAAAAGATAAAAACTAACATCACTACGCTGATGGTTAACACATGGTAGTCCATATTCTTATTATGATGATCACTGTCAAAATCTAGTATGAATGGAAGTCGAATTACTATTAAACGTTATGAATGGGTCTTGGGAGTTCGACTACTCAAACATACTCTAATAATTACTTTACTTTACCATTCGTCATCAATTTATTGTTAGCGGAGACGGTGCCATTGGCTCAGAAGATATGTTGGCCATGAAACCCAAAGAGCGCAAGAAGCATGATCGATTTAATGGAATGTCGGAGGCGGAAGTAATTCAGCGCACCATACCCGATCATCTTTGTGATAATCTTGATATTGTCATAGTGAGTTGTAAATTTCCTACAATCCAGTTGTGCTGGAATGGTTATTGACAAAGAATTCGAAGAGAGTACTACTAATATGCGAATTTCTTAACTAACAGGTTGGTATAAATCCCGGTTTATTCGCTGCTTATAAAGGCCACCATTATGCCGGACCTGGTAATCATTTCTGGAAATGCCTATACTTATCGGGACTTACCCAAGAGCAAATGAGTGCTGATGATGATTATACGTTGGTTAAGCATGGCATCGGTTTTACGAACATGGTCGCACGCGCCACTAAAGGCTCTGCGGATCTAACGCGTAAGGAAATCAAAGAGGGTAGTCGAATTTTACTTGAGAAGCTGCAGCGCTTTCGACCTAAGGTCGCCGTCTTCAATGGCAAATTGATATTTGAAGTATTCTCGGGCAAAAAGGAATTTCATTTCGGTCGACAGCCTGATAGAGTTGAAGGCACCAATACTGTGAGTACACAGCATAGTCTAATCCCTTAATATTTAATTATGAACTATATATGTATGTGCAGGGCAATCGGTGGTTAAGTTAATATAGCTTAAGTTCTAGGAATGGAATGACAAAGATAGGTTATTTTTTGAGCAAAATTTCTACACCGTTTGAACTAGAGTTTTCAAATTTGTTTATTTCAATAGATATTATGGATACGAATATTATGAAATTTTCAGATTTTGGATGTTATGTCCCATTCGACCCCATTAGGAAAAAACGCATTTAAAATACTCGAGACTTGTTAATTGTCAAATAGACACATTTGAATGCTATTAATATATTTCGAAAAATTCATGAAGATCGTTTATCTAGAAATGGAGTTAAAGGCTTCCAAATTACAACCCAACCCACTCTCAAGCGACGGCAGCAACTGCACAGTTAGCAGAGCGTGCGCTCATACGTGCATAAAGAAGAAGAGTATTAGTTTCTTTGCAGGGTTCAGGATATCTCGTAGTCGACCAGTCGTGACGAAAGTTTGCTTACTTGTCAATTATTAATATTAAATTAGTGTTGGTTAATGTACGATCTTTGTTCCACGTTTTATTAAGTTAAAAATCATTTTAATTTTTTAATAAAAGAGAATAAAGTGAAACCCATTGAAACTGGAAAATCAGGGTATAAATATATTAATATATATACAGATCCCATAAAGTACATATATGTTATCAGGGCGACGAGCTTAGTCGATATAGCCATTACTGTCTGTCCCTCACTTATCTGTAAAGCACTCGCAAATCGAGTTATTCATTTAGAAATAAATAAATAAATAAATATATTTATATACTAATCTATTAACTACTTACATAAATATATTTTTAATTTTTTTGGTATTCATATCTTGGATTTCAGTATATTTGGGTAATGCCTTCCTCGTCGGCTAGATGCGCTCAACTGCCTCGGGCTGCGGACAAAGTGCCGTTTTATGCAGCGTTGAAAAAATTTCGGGACTTTCTAAATGGTCAAATACCGCACATGGATGACTCAGAATGCATCTTCACGGAGCAGCGTATCAGGCAATGCTGTGAACAGCAAGAGCCAGTTAAGAATCTATCAACGTCAGCCAACTGTAATAATAATAGTTCTAATAACAATATGGAGCAACAATCTAGTCTTATGTTTGTCGACAATGTCAACAACAGCAGCAGCAATAATAATAATAATAATAATAATAATAATAATAATAATAATAATAATGAGCCCGTTACAGATGGTTCGAATCAAGTTCTAGAAAAACAGCTAATGCCACACTTCAGTAACAACGCAACCCCAAATCTGAGCGATATGCATCCCCGCGAGGGTTTTATTTATGGAAGCAATGAGGAGCCAATACGTAACAGCAATGAACATAATTATTTGTCTGTATTTGGAAACCAACAAGCACAACAGGCGCAACGGACGGTGCCAGAAAAGAAGAAACGTGGTCGCCCCAAAAAGATTAAAGGCCAAGACGTAATGGAGACCACAAACGGGGGCAAAGTGCAGCTAATGCCGCAACACGATTTGAATAATATTTTAAATTTATCGATGATTGCAGCAAGCGGTACTAACAGCAACGGCCACAGCAGTGAGTTACCCACTAAGAAAAAACGTGGCAGACCTAAAAAACTAAAGCCCAGCCTAGAGAATATGTTGACGAATGTAAAGCAACAGCATCTTCATCAGCAGCAACAGCAGCAGCAGCAGCAGCAGCAGCAGCAGCAGCAGCAACAGCAACAGCAACAAAACCAGCAGCAACAATCGACTACAGCAACATCAACTGGAGGCTTGATTTCGATTTCAATGGAGCATAATACAGCATCGCCGCAGAGTCAGAGCCATCAGGCGCCACCTAGTTTATATAATACGCCGCCGCCTTCCCATATATTATATACGGCGTCCGCATCGCCAATGGCGTCGCCAGCGCTGAATTGCAGCTATCCGCCAGTCGGTCAAGCCGAACCGCAGCCACAGCATCAACAGCAACAGCAGCATATGCAGCTTATGCAAACAGATCATCATCGAATGCATGCTGCTGCTACCTCTGTCATCAGAGATCAGCCACATTTAGGTGAAACTCCACCGCCAAGCTCACCAAATATGTGCACTGTTGTTGATTTTGAGCCCCCAAGCGAGCGAAATGATGGTCCCGATGCGAATCTAATGACACGGGCGTCAGATAAATTGCAAACGGAGCCACTAACGCATGTGCCCGAGCATTATCAACAGTGGCTACATCAGCAACAACAATCCCAAAAGCTTAATCAATCGCACCTTAACTATCATCCAGATCCGGCGGAGCATTGGCAACGCTATGATGAGCATAGCAATAGCAGATCCTATGTGGTATCTTCACCCCACTCGCTTAATAATATCAATTTAAGTCTGCAACTAAATAGTAATACGCAGCCGGGTCAAGTTGCCACTACCGATATGTCACGTAAGAGTCTGTCGGGTCTAGAATCTCTGGTTGATCAAATACCAACAATAAGTGATCAGGAATCGAGCGCAGTATCGTCGGCAACAGTTGCTGCTGCAGCTGCTGCTGTCGAAAGTCGTTTATTGGGATTACAACAGCAGCAACAGCAGCAACAGCAGCAACAGCAGCAACAACAGCAACAACAGCAACAACAGCAACAACAGCAACAACAGCAACAACAACAACAACAACAGATACAGAAGAATGTTCATATAGAATCTACAACGAACAATAATGTGATTAGTAACTTTTCTGTTAGTAGCCTGGCCGCATCATCAGCTACAACGAATATTGATTCACATTTGGCCCAAAATAGCAGCAGTGCCAGCAGGCCCGAAACCAGCGGTAATGCAAATATCAGCAACAACAATAATAACGATTATCCCATTCATAGTCAAGGAGAATACGCACATTCACATGCCAGCCATTTGATTAGCTCCACATTGGTAACAGCAACAGCTGCTGCCGCAACTGCTGGCAATCCACAAGTGATGCATCCACATCTACATCCACATTCGCATCAACATCCCCATCCACATTCGCATTCACATCCACAAATGTATATGGAACATATGCATATGGCACATGCGATGCCAACGGTGAATGTTAACTCAATGTATGGTCCACCTTATGGTCCACAGCACGGTACATCGGCACCCGAATATGGACCCTACAGCGCGCAGAGTGGTACGCCTACATTGCACGTGCCCAGTCCTAATTATCCGTATGCTCATTACGGGCAGCAGGCTAATTACACAGGCTTTGCACATGCGCATCCGCATCCGCACCCGCATCCCCACGCACATTCGCATCATCCACACCACCACGTAGGACACCCAGCAGCGCATCATTTAAGCGTCTTTGAACGGCTCAAACCGGCTGACATAAGTGGGTATACGGGATACTAAGGAACAACAACAGCTACGATATGAATTCGTTTAGCAATCTCTGCGGCTAGGCCGTTAATAATATATATATATATATATATAGTTTTAAGTAAATTTTACAATTAAATAAGATAACCAAAGATTCCGCCTAATAAATTTCTTTTGTAAGCATTATCGAAAGCTTAATTAATTAATATATTAATTTAACATATACTTAAATAATATATATAATATATGTCTACATACCTTATATAAACGGTTATCTTTTATCCATCATACTAGTTGTTACCTGTGTGTACCATATAAATAGTTCTGCTCTAGTATTCTTTGATGTGAAAATCCAAATAGTATATATAGGCAGCTAGATTTGAATTCGGTTTATCGAACAGACTTATGGTTATATCATCCTAAAGCTAATCACTTCAAATTATTCTTGTTCATTTAAAGTCGCTTCCTTTCCGCTCTCTCTTTTATTTTTTCTATGTAGACAACACTGGACTTGTTAAAAAAAAATTTTTTTTTTATTATTTTTTATACCCTGAACCCATTGAAAATGGAAAATCAGGCTATAATGGTTTTGTTAATTTTATGTAACTCGCAGAAGAAAGCATGACCGATCCTATAAAGTGTATATATTTTTGATCAGTGCGACGAGGTATGTCCGTCTGTCAGTCTGTCCGTATATTTGAACGCGTCGATTCCAGAAGAGCTTGAGAGATCATTCTTTTCTTATTCTTATCAAGTTTGTTTCAGAAAAACGATAAATCCATAAACATGTTTACATATATTGATATTTATTTCATACAAATTTGATTTTTGTTACATTTTGGATATCAGCCGATACCAATACCGATTCCAGAAGAGCTTGAGAGATCATTCTTTTCTTATTCTTATCAAGTTTGTTTCAGAAAAACGATAAATCCATAAACATGTTTACATATATTGATATTTATTTCATACAAATTTGATTTTTGTTACATTTTGGATATCAGCCGATACCAATACCGATTCACCCCCATTCCCCAAATGTATAATAAATTTATTTCAAATAGAGACATGCGGAATATACTGTCATGAATGTCATGATCATAATCTGAAAGTTTAATTACGAAAGTTCATCCATAAGAATTATTCATCAAATAAGTTCCCATAACATAGTACATATGCAGAGCAAGCGAGATAGCAATGTGTGAGTTTGTGGAGACGTGCAGAAACAAAGTAGAATTTTTGGAACATCAGTTATTCGAAGGGTTCAGGGGGTCTCGTAGTCGATCAGTCTCGACTACAGCTTTTTTACTTGTGTTTACTTAAAATTGTTTTTGTTTTTGCATTTGTATCTATGTAAATATCCACCTTGGCGCTGTTACGCATTACAATATTTCCTTCTTGTCAAAAGTCTGTGAAATACGAAAATAATAATATAAAAGTTTGTTAAAAGTATTGTGTGTCTGTATGGAACCGCATTATTTCAAAATCCAGAATTTGAGGGAATTTTAAATTGGGTTTTAGTTTTATTTTAGAAAAAAAACTTTTTTATATCGAAATAAACGATTCGAATATATTGGTCAGAATTAGGGGACTTCGTAATATCTAAGTTGTTTGGAGCTGTGTTAATATCATTTACGTAAACTCTATATATATATATAGAATAAAAAAAAATATATATATATATAATATATTATATGTATATATTATAATAAATATATGATTAATAGAACAAAAATATTCGTATTTAATAAACTTCCGCGTTGCTATGCTAATGTTTTCTGGAACTTTGGTGAATACTTTTATACTACTTTATGGACATAACGAACTTGCAGCTGTGTACTTGAAACTTCGGACTTTATAAGATCGGTATACTTCAAAATATGTAGATAATTGTATTTACATTTTAAATTCATTCATTCTAAATAATAACATTTCAAATAAATATTTCAGTTGTGATAAACGAGTATGTACATTTTTAAAAAATATTGTGTATATATTATATAAGTTAAGTATGCTTACTAGGCTGATTTCTCCCACCCCATTCAAGGGGAGAACGCAACCTATGGAGCTGATATGATCCAGTTTATATTCGGACGAGACAGGGTTTAGACCTATATTTACTTTAAGAAATGAGTTATTCACTCGAGCTCCAGCTGTGGAAGACAAACTTTTGAGGTGTGCCACGTCCCCTGTGGGAGTATATACATATATGTACCATAGCTTTTTATACCTTGACCCAAATAAAAATGGGAAGGCAGAAGGAGGTGGCAGACCCCATAAAGTATATATATTCTTGATCAGGGTGACGAGAAAAGTTGATATAGCTATGCCCGTCTGTCCGTATGTTTGAACCTGTCGATTTGCGAAGATATGAGAGTAAGATAGTTCATTCTTTTTGTGTTAGATTCGTATATTACACGCGCAGTACGAGTTTGTTTCAGAAATTCGATAACTCGTATATTTCCAAAGTTATCAATAAAATTATATAAAATTATATCTCGGTCACCTTTAGAGTTAGAGTCTCTGCATATATACACACTAATTTAATACATATTGATATGAATGTCATGATCATAATCTGAACTTTTGAAACAGAATTATTAATCAAGCAAGAAAGCTCTAGTCGAGCATGCTCGACTACGAAATTCCCCTGAAGCCTTTTTTGAACGAATAATATTACAAGAATGCTTCGTTTCGATTCTCCACGCGTGATCTATCTTTGTACGCCTGTATGTGTGTAAGCTTGGCGGGCGTCTTGCTATCTCGCTGCCTCTCTTGCAGTGCCGCGTGGGTTTTGCTGCCAAAGCTTTTTATACTCTGTTCCCAAAGGGAAAAAGAGTATATTGGGTTTGTGCAATGTCCGTCTTGCTGTCCGCCCGTCCGTTCATCTATTCGTCTGCCTGTCTGTCCGTCTGTTCGTATGAATGCAATATTTTTCGGCGCTATTAGAGCTGGCGACTTGAAATTTGGAACATATACTGAACATATAATTTTCCTGATCCGCCCACTAGGGGCGTGGCAAATCAGAAAACTCTTTCGCCGATAGACAAGTAATCATACTAGTCGATGAGCAAGAAAGTTGCAATTTGGAATGTTTACTCGCGGTGACAACCCAAGAAGCTATGGCCGATATATCTACGCCCATTGGGGGCGTGGCAAATCGGAAAACACGTATCTTCTACACCGTTAAAGCTACAATGGGGAAATTTTGAATTTGAGTTAATGTTATGATTCTATGAAGATCGATCAATAAGTTATATGTCTACGCCCATTGGGGGCGTGGTAAATCGGACCTGAATTGTGCTTTATTTTGAACACTATTGACACAAGAGACTTATAATTCGACATGTATAATCGGGTTGACAACTCAAGATCAATAAGCTATGGTAGGTATATTAACGCCCACATGGGGCGTGGCAAACCTCAAAAGGTTATATCTCCTACGGTTTTAGGGTAAGCAGCTTCAAAATAGGATGGTTCAGTTATCTATCGATGTCCCAAAAATAATTTTTCAGCCCCTTGGGAGCGTGGCATATCAAAAAATACCCTGTTATTTTCGATTTTTTTGAGTGTGAGCAACAGTTATTTTAGTCTCGGTTCTTTCTAAAAACTGGCCAAAAATTATGCGTCTACGCCCACTGAGGGCGTGGCAGATCAGCAAAGAAGTTTGTTGTAGCCAACTGCATAACTAGTTGCGCCTAACTGCAGTGTTCTTACTTGTTTGATTAATAATTCTGTTACAATCGTATTCAAATGCTAAGATTATTATCATGCCATTAATATCTATATGTCAAGTCAAACTGTATATCTCTAGTATTTGAAATACATTTTTTACACATTTAGCGATGTGGGGGTGAATTGGAGATCGAAATCCAAAGTCTGACAAAAACCAAAATTGTATTAAATTAGTATCTATATGTATGCTGAAGACTTGGAGACTCTAACTCTAAAGATAAACGAGATATAACTTTCTGATTGTCGATAATTGTTTTTATCGATAGCTCTGGAAATATAAAAGTTATCGAATTTCTCGTACTGCGCGTGCAATATACGGTTTAACACATAAAGAAATCTTCGGAAATCGACGCGTTCAAACATACGGACAGACGGGCTTTTCTCGTTCCCCTGATCAGGAATATATATACTTTTTATTAATCTGTAAGAAATGTTACCCGTTAGCCATATGTCTTGAAGAAGCGATCTAATATTATTAGTACGCTAACGGATTAGTTTACATAAATAATTTTTCAGCAATTTGTGAGTGATGCAATATATTTACCAAATTGAACCAAATTGAATCCATCTATCTATGCTCATCGATATTATCCATAACGTCATGGTTTTAACACCTAAATCCCAGAGTATTGCGCTAACCATTGTTGCTGGCTGCAGTCCTACTCCTCCTCTTATAACAACTTTGTCAATGGACAAAATTTAACTTATATACACCTGGACAGGGGTAGATCTTTTATTCTTAGCCCCAAAAGAAAAGTACGCAAATATATGATGCATGTTTTAATTGTTTATTTTATTTATAATTTTATAATATCTGCACATCTTTTGCCATTTATTATAATAGGAACTTTATAAATTATTGATATATATTTATATATGTAAACATTATACATACATTTTATATAATATATGCAAGTATTGCAGCAACTCTTGATTAACATTATGATTATTGTTGGTTTGGGTACCTACACTTATACAGAGTGAATGTTTGCTTGGACACAATATAATAATATATATATTTATTTATATATATATATTTATTATTTATTATATATAGTGTGTGTGTGTCTGTATCGGGAAAACATCTTCATCATCTTCATCATCAAATACACACTGATATGTCACAAACTTTTAGGGCTATATTGTTAAAACAAAGGTGCGCAGATCAAATTGTTCAAGTTATCAGACAAAAATGTATATGTGTGTGTGTCAATGAGGTAAAAGCAATATAAGGAAGCTGAATGCAATTCAATATATATATATATATATATATATATATATATATATATATATATATATATATATATATATACATATATTTAAGTATTTAAGATTACATTGTATGAATCTGTGAAGATTATAATGGTTTTCGTTTTTTTTCTTTTCTTGCGAGGTTTTATTTAGTTGTTATTTAAGGTTTATATTTATAGTTTATGCAGATTAGTGTATTCTTATAGCTAATGGATTTATTAATTTTGTTTATATTTTTAATGCTATAGGAACTTTTACTCTTAAGTTTGTTTCTTAAACTCCGAAATTTTAGGTTATGAGACTTCTTAAATTAAAATTTAGCATATATATATATATATATATATATATATATATATATATATATATATATCTGTGTGTGTCCTAAAAGTCTGTCTTATATTGGTAACAAAAAAGTAAAATTTACTATATGGTTTCAATTTATTTATTCCTTAGCAACGATTATTATGACATTTACAATAGTAAAATATATGGTGCAAAATTCTTCAAATACACCTTTAAAGAATTATGTAATTTTACACATTCACAATTTGAAATTTAGAAATTAAGTACATCATTTTCCCAGTTGTCTTGCAATATGTCAGGCTCATAAAAATACAGTTTTGGATCACCCTCGTATCACGTTCAGTTCATATCTGTTCTTTTTCTTCGTCACATATATAGGGCTAGCAAGCAATACGTTTCAATAATATCAAGTCAAATAAAACAAGTAAGAAGGATCTAGTCGAGAAGGGTCGACTAGAGGTACCCTGATCCCTGCAAAAAAGGTGATACTCTTCTTCTTTACGCACGTATAAGCGCGCGCTCTGCTAACTGCGCAGTTACTGCCGTAGCTTGGTGGAGGTGGGTCGGACTATACTTTGGACGCCTTTAACTCCATTTCTAGACGGACAATCTTCATGAAACTTTCGGAATATATTAACAGTATCCAAATGCGTCTATTTGTCAAATTACAAGTCTCTAGTATTTGAAATGTTTTTTTTTTTTTCAAATTAGGGCGAACGGGCGTGGAATCTAAAATCTTAAAATTACATAATCTGCGTATCCATAATATCTATCTAAATATACAAATTTGTATATTTTTAGCTAAAAAAGCGTAAAAGAAAGAAACGAATTTTCAAATTTGTATCGATAATTTTGACATTTCCATAGGATGAGTTATCGAAAAAAAAAAAAAAAAACAAAATAAACTCGTACTGCGTAACTAACATACGAGTGTTCATGTAAAATTTCAGCTCTCTAGCTTTTGTAGTTTCCGCAATGTCGACGTTCATACGGATGGACGGACGGACAGACGGACGGACAGACGGACAGACGGACGGACGGACAGGGCTATATCAACTTATTTTTTTGTGCTGATCAAGAATATATATACTTTGTGGGGTCTGCGATGTCTGTTTCTGCCTGTTACATACATTTTCAGAAAACCATTATACCCATTATACCACTGCATCCCCAATAAATATAACGCAGAAGAACAGATATAAATATACATATGTAATTAGAGATGATGATGTACATACAACGGTATAATATTTGACACTCTCATGGAAGCTTAAAATATGTTTAACAAAAGTTGTAAGAATCAATAAACTAATCTTATAACTTTTAATTTGGATTTAATTGTGAAATAGATTTGCGTTCTCAAGCGGAATCTCAATTCAGTAGAAGGAGAATTTTTGCATTGTTGGCTTCGAATTCAGTTATCTAATAGGGAGTTGGTCATTCTTCAAAAATCTTTGAAAATATGCTTGTTGGGCCTAGGCGATTTTTACGAAGGACGAATCTATATAGTGGGTGTATAAGTTATATAAAAATGATAATAACAAAATTTATGATATTAATTAATATAGTATATCAATACTACGTAATAATATCTGTAAAGCAAAACTGAATAGTCGAACTATCTAATATTTAATTACAAAAAGTAAACGGTGAACTTTTGAGTTGAAGAGTTAACTTTTGTAACAAAAGTTTGTTCATTTTACAACGGTGTTCAAATCTAAAAACGATTTTCCAAATCCAAAAAGTCATGAGTATTCGAAGTTCGAACCGATCTTATTTCTCTTAAAGAGCTTTCAACGATAGGGATGTTGTTGGATACAGTATGTTCGCCAAGGAAAGAAACAAAACTTTTCATACCATCGAGAGATCGTGTCAGTCATAGTCTACTATTTGATGCTGATATTTGAATGGATTTAGCTGTGAATCATATTTTCGTATCGTGTTACGCAATCGCTTTTAATTGCTTTATATATATATATATATATATATATATATATATATATATATATATATATATATGTGTGTGTAGTACAGCATTGGCACATTTTCTAAAACAATTTATATTGCATACGCATGCACGCTTATCATTTTTTATTTTATTTTTTTAATAATCTTCTGAAGAATATATAATGCGTAATAAAAATGGTATAGGTGTTTTGAGATATCAAAAGATTGAGCATTCTGGAGTATATATTTGTATATACATATACATACATACATATGTGCCATTTCATATGTATGCCATTTGTAGGGCTTTCCGGCAAGCCGAAACCTACATCTAACTAGTTCAGATGTTTTATATATATATACACATATATATTATTTATTTTTTTTAATTTTTGTTTTGTTTTTATATAGTGTTTTATTCATATCTCTTAAATAGAAAATAAAGGCATAAAGCAATATAATGCTAGGAACTCAGTTTGCGTCTCTCTAATTCGTATGTTATCTTCCACTGTCATCTAGTTTTTTAAGATAATATATATATATATATATATATATATATATATATATATATATATATATATATATATATATGATTATTTATATGTATGTATGTATGTTTTTCTCTAACTATATGTTAAGAAAACAAAATTGTCAGTCGCAGACAACGAGAATCTGCCGAATTCTCCTATTTTTTCCCTTCTTTTCCTTTCTTTTCCTTTCCTTTCCCCCTTTATATATTTTCATTTTTTTTTTTATAAATATTTTTTATAGTTAGGAACACTTCCGTTTAGTTATATATTTCTTATATTCAATATTAACGTTATCTTGTTGACTTACACATACTTTATGTATAAATTTAATCGCATTAAATTTCTTTAAAATAGGAACTTTCAAGTTTTCATATAGTGTGTGTAGTATTTCTCTCTATATATAAAGATATATACATGTTTTATATAGTTTTTTAGGTTAAACTAAATAATGTTTTAATATCCTCCTTCTTCTCTTCCCTTCTGTTTACTGGTTACGTCAAATTGTCAATGAGACACGAATTATTTCTGTAAATGAATAATTGGAAATAATTTACAATATTGTTAGATATACATAGAGGGAGAGAGAGAGAACGTTATATACATACGTATATATAGACATATGTATACAGATACTAACCTCACAAATTATATCAGGTCGACTAGTGAAAGTATTCCAAATTATTTTCCTCCTATAACTATTCAGAAAAAAGTTATTTACTACTGCTTACCGATTTATTTAGGATTTTAAGTCGTAAATGCACGACTTGACCCACATGCCCAATATACTTAATCCTTAATAGAAGTTTATTTCTTTATAATATATATACATATATGTACATACATATGTATACATATACATATATATATACATATACATATACATATACACATACATATACATATACATATACATATACATATACATATACATACACATATACATATACATATACATATACATATACATATACATATACATATACATATACATATACATATACATATACATATACATATACATATACTTACTATACCTATACATTACATATACATATACATAACATATAACATATACAATATACATTATACATATACCATATACATATCATATAACATATACATATACATATACATATACATATACATATACATATACATATACATATACATATACATATACATATACATATACATATACATATACATATACATATACATATACATATCATATACATATACATATACATATACATATACATATACATATACATATACATATACATATACATATACATATACATATACATATACATATACATATACATATACATATACATATACATATACATATACATTTTACACATACTTTCAATGGGTATAAGGATATGATATTAAATACTAAAAAAAATAATTAAAATATATATAATAATTGAAAATTAAAAAAAGAAAATTAAATGAATAAATAAGAAAAAATAAAATTTGTATGTTTTTAATCAAAAAAGGATTTATTTTGTTTACAGACTTTTATAAATTGTAATAATTTGAGCTTGTCATTGTTTTTGTTTAAATTGTTATATTCAAATACAACAATGTTCGTTGAGGTATGTACACTACTTAGGCTATCAATCAGGAATAAAATATATATTTATAGACACACACATAATGCATACATATATTTACGCATGTATGTATCTCAATTAATATGTATGTATAAGCTAGAGCACTTTTAGTGTTGAGTGTAAACTGGAAGATTGTGTTTCCTGATTCATTAGAGATACTATAATACATTATGTGTATTTTTTTTCTTAATTACTTAATGCTTAGGACACACATTAGTTAACTGTAATGTATGCATATTTTTCGTACATACTATATACACATCTATTATGAATAAAATTGCGAGGCATATGTATATATAAAATTTTTTGTTAGCTAACTAATCTGTAATCGTCTTTAAAATCAATTTCTGTTTAGTCTTTGACATTACGTTCTGCAAATGTATACATACATATGTATGTACATATGTATGTATATAATTCTACGTCGTTGGGCACACATTTATATGTACATGTACAAACATGTAACTAAAAAGTAAAGAGCCTAATAATTAAACTACCTAGTACATGTGCATACGTAAATGTGTTGATCAATCTTAATGGACATTTCTTATAACTCTATCTACATATGTAACTCTTCAGCAGTCCTCAATGCAAATACACATATACGCTCACATGCATGAGCATACATCGTATATGCATACACTTACATATCTGTATGCGCATTATATGTACGAACACACATGTATACAGACATGCGTATGTTTCCCTTTCAGCACACATGCACGATTGCATGTGTGTATATGCCAACATGACACACGTAATATGATGTACATACATATGTACATGCAAGCACACACATGCACGCCTATATTTGATCGTACATCTGCACTATAAAGGGTGCACGCATGCGTGCGTCTACATTACGTATGTATTTGATCCAATAAAAATGATCCAATCAATATAAAAAAAAAATACATCAAAAACAGAAGCTGAACGTTGCAAAATTGTGTTAGATAATCACGAAATCGTTTAAATTATATAAATCATTGCGAATGAAAAAAAAAAAAAACATACATACATATATGTATATAAAGCAAATGAAAATAATATAACTTATAATTCCGCTGGGGCGATCCATGTGATTTCGCAAATCTTACCAGTGATGTGATTGCGATTGAATAGTTGTTGCATTAGATCACGATTGGCCGACGAACTCTTTCGGCCAGTCTCTGTCAAATCAATGTCGTTCTCCTCTACAGATACGGCAATGTCTCCGGTCAAATTACGATGGCCCGCTGCCGTTGCAGACGGTCTTTCGCCTGTTATATTATCGGCAGTCTTAATCGACGCACTTGGATCGTAGTTCAATAAGCAATTGTTTTCATCATCCAGTTGCCCAGTTGGGGAAGTGGCTGCAATGTTATTACTCGCGTTCGATACGACATGCTGCAGGAGAAATGCTTTCGAGAGGCTGTAGAAGCGTCTGTCCCTATCTCTGTCGCACTCGTTGTCGTTGTCACTTCCGCTGGCATTGCTGTGGGCATAGAGCTCGTTGGTGTGTTCAAGCACCTCCTTCACCTTGCAGATGTGCTCCACGCTGAATGCATGCTTTTGCATATTCACCTGCGGTATTTGGCATAACTGGCAATCTTGAAGCTTCTGATCGTTGCCCTCTTGGCTCAATGCTAGAGACTTGATCGACTTGATGACAGCTCCAGAGCCACCAATACTGCCAGCACCCCCAGTGCTTCCATGGTTGCTGTTATTGCTGTTGTTTCCAATCTCCTTGGCACTGGATGCGTCAAAACTGTTATTATCATCCGAAATGTGCGCATATTGTCGTTGATTCCTCGATTTCTTATCTTTAGCCCGTGAGTTTTGAAACCAAACCTGAAAGTCCATTGCGAAAGTATCTGAATTAATAATAGTCGAACAGAAACTATGAACATACGTTTAACTATTTTAGCTAACTACCAATCCTATCTGTATTATTGTGCAAAACATCGCGACTACGTAAATAATACCCGCCCACCTGAAAAACAGCTTAATTCGCAACTCCAAAATACAATATATATTTATACAATCATGTGAATATGAACTCATTGGCGAGATATACGCTAGCTACAAGCAAATGTACTGCTTTGTCCCACTCTATACAATTAACAATTTATAATCTCTAAACATACATAAAGTAATAACAGTCAACATTATAAAAAAAAATTAAAATAAAACAATTAAGAAGACTCTAGTCGCAATCAACTGCTCGTATACAGACGATCTTCATGAAACTTTCCGAATATAATAATACATGTCATTCAACAATGTCATAATAATAATCTGAAAGTTCGATTACTGTAAACAGAATGATTCATTAAATAGGCAAACAGAAACAATTTAATTCTATTATTATATTCTACAAGTTTAATGAAGATCGGTAATCTAGAATTGGAATTATACGCGTCCAGCGTATAGCCCAACCCACACCAAATCGCTGCATCAATTACGCAGTTAGCAGAACGCGCCTTGGCGTGCGTGAAGAAAAAGAATATCACCTCTATGCAGGGTTCAGGTAATTCCGTATTCGAGCAGTCTCGACTAAAGCCTTCTTACTTGTTCATAATTTCCATTGACGGAAAACCTTTCTACTGAAAGACACCTGCTTTGATTCAATTTATTATTATTTGTCATAGCTTATTATACCCCGAGCCCATTGAAAATGGGAAATCAGGCTATAATGATTTTGTTAAAAGTATGTAACAGGCAGAAGGAGGCGTGCCCGACTCCATAAAGTATATATATTCTTGATCAGGGTGACGAGAAAAGTCGATATAGCCCTGTCCGTCTGTTAGTATGTATGAAAGCGTCGATTTCCAAAGGTTTAAGAGCTAGACAGTTCATTCTTTTTGTGTTAGGTCAGTACGCAGTACGAGTTTGTTTCAGAAATTCGATAAATGTTATATTTCCAGAGTTATCGATCAAACAATTTATCGGGAATCAGTTATAAAATTATATCTAATTCACCTTTAGAGTTAGAGTCTTCAAGTTTTCAGCATATATATATAGATACTATTTTAATACAATGTCGGTTTTTGTTAGAATTTGGATACCGGCTTCAAATTTGCCCCTTCCCCACAGCCTTCAGCCTTCTTACTTGTTAATATTGAATATCTTACTCCAATGCAGCAAATATCTGATATGAAATGTCAGACAGATCTTCTTCTTCGTTATCCCATTGTGATGTGGGGTGTTACATAAGATTTATTTGGTTTACTTTTTAACTGATCAAAACTTTTTATTTAGGATTCGAATTTTAGTGCACAGTTCGCAGAGTTGTCTTTCAGTTTCATTGGGCCTCTGACTGAATTATAATAAAATTTCACTACAAAATAAATAAAAGTAAAAGAAAGCAAAAAGAAATGTTAATAAACGATCAAAGTAAAAAACTTACTTATGAAAATATTAATAACTGAGATAAACGAATATCAAACAAAGACAAGGTCGGAAGGGACCGCCTGGAATTCAAACAAAGCATAGACAATATGTGAGTTCGTTGAACGATTATACAGACAGACGGAAGGAAAGGGATGCATTGGCTGCTTCGGATATTATAAGGATGTCTTAGGTCGCAACTCGTAATGAATAAATATGCGCACGTATAACGGTTCGACTTACTTGTACGACGCGTTTCTTCAGATTGACTTTTTTGGAAATCTCCTCAAGCATTTTACGGCTGGGATTCGACTCGGTTTGGTAGCACTCATATAGGAAGTTCAATTGATCTGGAAGTATTGTTGTTCTCAGCCGTTTGTTCTGTTTGGATGGGGCGCTGGGCTGTACTGATGCAGTGTCCAAAGGCAAACAATCATTGGATTTGATACTCTCAACTTTAGGACTTGGATTATCATCGTCATTGAATGTTAGCATTTGGGAGTTGTTCTCTATCATTGTTGCGTCTAGAAAGTCCTCAAGATTTTGAAAATACTGTGGCTTGTCGTTGAACGATTTCAGTTTGTCCCCATTGATTGGCTCCACGGACTTGTTCAGTTGCTCCAACTTTTCACGATGTTCAACATTATCATTTTCCTTAGTATCTCTGCCTAGCATGCATTGAGCTTCATTAATATTTATGTTGAGATGGTTATTATTGAGTTTCTCGTCAGGCGTTAGCAAATCATTCGAAGCAGCTAGACACCCTTGAGTGCCTACTGGATCGATACTGTTTTCTTGCTCCTCCTCCAGGTACTCAGTTTGCTCAATTTTGACATTTTTCTCTTGTTTCTGCTGCTGTTCATGTAAGCCGATCATTTTGTTTGGTTCATCCGCCGTCGCGTTCGGCTGCTGCGACGACGGCCGAGACTTTATTTGGGGCGAGGCAGCTAACTGAAAAAACTTCTTCGATTCATTTAACTGATAGTATTGTAATAGAAATTCAATTGTGGGCTTATTGCTGGAGCTAAATGGCAATTGCTGATTGTGTTGCTTCAATGCATCCTCATTTTTTCGATAATATTGCAATAAAAACTCATAGCTATTGACCCTCTTCAGTTCGCTTTGTTGATAGAAATTTATCAAGAACTCAAGCTGCAAATCTGTTTCATTTCCTTGATGCAGCTGCTGCTGATGCTGCAGGAAAAATTGTTGTTTAACCTCTGCATTGGCTTCGTTTTGCATAAAATATTGATATAGAAACTCATATTTCTTTTGTGTAGTCTCGAACTCTCCCATTGACACATCTTCAGCATTTGATGAGCTCTCAGAGCATTTTCTTTTCTTTGCAGGCGGCTGTTGCTGCTGCAGTTGCTGATGTTGCTGCTGTGCAGCCTGCTGCAATCCCTGCAATATACTGCCAAAGGGACCATAAGCTGCGTCAGAGTGGCTGGATGGCTGATGGCTGCTAGCAGGAAATAGAGCCGGACTCATCAAATGCATAAGTTGATGCTCACGCAACAATTCCAGTTGATTGAATTGCATTTCGCACTTCTCACAATCAAATTTTGGCAAACGTTGCTGGTCCAAGCTATTGCTACGCTCCCTCTGCGGTGGCGTTGGTGTTGTCGATGGACTAAAGTCAGTTAGCGAAGACGCCTTGCTAAATAAATTCTGTGGCGATGGAGACGAGCCAAATGGCTGCGAGCTCGAATGAGCCGAGTGTGCCGAATGGGCTGCTGCCGCTGCAGCAGCCACAGCAACAGCAGCTACCACATTTTGACCCAAGCTTCCCGTTGCCTGGTGATTATGTATATCTATGGATGAATTGGAATCCTCTGAACTAAGATTGTGAGCGATTTGTGCAGCTGCAATTTGTGCCTTGGCCGACTTCTTGTTGTTCTCCTCCTTGAAGCAGTGATTCTTCTGGTGTCGTATCAGCTCGTAGTAGCGCTGAAATATTAGACTGCACTTCTTGCAGGCATAATTGATATTCTGCTTCTTGGTCTCCTCACTTTCGTAGAGGGAGTTGTTGGGCTGGTTCTCATAGATTTTGCGCTGCTTTTGTCGTGCATTCTGGAACCAAACAACAATTACCCTTGGCGATAGCAGCAGCAATTTGCTTAGATACTCCAAGTCGCTGTCCTTTGGATAGGAATTGTTCTCAAAAAACTCTTGTAGCACCTTGATTTGATAATCTGTGAAGCGCGTGCGATTCGCCCGTTTCCCACCGGAAGTTGAAGACGATGAGTTCGATGAGTTGGATGAGTTGCTCTCCAAACAAACTGTAGACTGTAGTCGATCACTCGAGGATGAAATCGTTCCCGTTACTTTCTCAAATGATTTACCAGATATTTGTAATTTCTTGGGAGGTCCCATATTGCTGCCAATGCTCTCCAGCTGCTGACTGAGTAAATCATTCATGCTACTATACAAGTTGCTGGCTGCAACGCTATTGGGGGTCGGCGGTCTTGAGAGCACATCCGAGCTTCCACTTTCTGATTTTGTTTCGAAGCAATTTGTTTGTTGTTGTTGCTGTTGATTCTGTTGCTGTTGCTGCTGCTGTTGCTGTTGCTGCTGTTGCTGCTGTTGCTGCGGAATTTGATAGTGTCCGGTTGATAGCTGCTGCATTGTGCTATCATGTCTCTCCACGTTCTGATTTGACATCAATGATTCCGCTGTCTCCATCTGTTGCTGTTGGCTCAGAAACTCAAACACCTGCTCTTGCTGCTGCTGTTGCTGCTGCTTCAGCTGGCATTCGTTTTTGTGAAAGAAGTCAAGGTTGTCTTCGCGCGGCTCAGATTTGATTTGCACCTCCAATGGCAAGGGAATTTCATGCTCAGCTACCGGCTGAGTGTGTATCATGTCAACAACTTGCGTTTTAAAAAAATCACTTATACTGCCGCTTAGACTTGTTGCCGTTACGGTTGCCTTTTCCGTTATTAGGTTGTTGCTAACTGCTGCTGCCGATTCTGATCCAGTTTCTGCTCCTGTTGCTGCAGTTGCTTCTACATCCGCCATTGAGGTTGTGGCTGTTGTGACCAATGACGGGATGGGAGCATCCGCTGGAGCTAATGAGGTCACCTTAGCTTGTCCAGTACGTTCATATTCCTCTAGATTTAGAGTTGTCGATGGCGGATTATTGAAATTATACGGAGAGTCCTTGTTTCGCTGTCGTTCCTTAAACAACGTGTTGCGGAACCAGTGCTTAACAACCTGAAAAGAAATAATTCATCAATCTATAGCCATCTCTCTCATATTCCTTCTCTCCGTATTTATGTATACCTTCATTGGCAGATTTGCCTTCTGCGACATTTCCATAATACTCTCTTCGCTGGGCGAATTGTTTATGTCGAAATGAGCTCTCAATATCTTTAGTTGCTCGTCTGTAATGCGTGTGCGAGCTCGTTTCTGATTGCTGCTCAGTTGGTGCTGTATACAAATTGAAGTTATATTAGCTCGAATGAGACTTCTAAGGCTTATGACTTCATTTGTGTCTCACCTGAGTGTTGTTGGTCGGAATTATATTCATGTTGGCGGCATCAGCTGTCAGGCTGCCGCCTGCTGTAGTACCTGAACTCTTAGACACGCGCTCGGAGTTGCCAGCTGTAGCTGTTGGGCCGGAACCAACGCCGTTGTTTTGGACTCCGGCCACTCCACTAACTATTCCTGCTCCCGCCACTGCAGCTGCTGCTGCTGCTCCGGCAGCTCCAGCTGTAGTATTGCTACCAAATATCAACGGCGGTGCCAAGTTCATAAAGTTCAATGACATCAAGTGATGGAATTGCATCAGATTGAGCATGTCCACCGGGTTAATGGGCATCCCTGAGCCTGCAGTTACAGAATTCAATTGTTGCTGTATTTGCTGCAAGCTCTGTATGCCCTGAAGTCCTTGAAAGGACTGCGGATTGATATTAATGAATGGAGCTGGCTGCTGCTGCTGATTAACCTTGTCCTGCTGCAGCTGGAGCTGCAACTGCAACTGATGCAGCTCACCACTTGATTTTGTTAATTGCTGGGCATCCGGTGCCTCTTGTTGCTGCTGCTGCTGCTGCTGCTGTTTGATTAACGCTGCAGTTAGCACTGCAAAATGCTGTTGCTTCTTCGAAGGCTCATCCAGCGCATTCGGAGACAATAACTGTGAGTTACTAGCTGCTTCTTTCGCTTGTTCGTCTTGGTGAAATGGCGAGCCTGAGCGCTGCGGCGACGGCTTCACTCCAGTCTCACACGTTTTTGCAACTGTAAAACATAAAAGATGGTGTCAAATTTGGAATTCATGCTCCGTTTCCTACTAATAGCAATAGTCGATGTATGCTTAGACTACCGGAGCATCAAAGTGCATGGCTTTGCTCTTATACCCCCTTTTATTAAGAGACTTTTGTGATAAATCATACACACGGACACACGGACACACGGACATACGGGCATACGGGCATACGGGCATACGGGCATACGGGCATACGGGCACACGGAAATACGGATGTACGGATAGACAAAAGGACACGTCTAAATAGATGCATTCAGATCAAAAATAAATCTTGGGGTGACCGTGTAGCCTTCTGCCCCTAATGTATATTATACATATAATATATTTCGACAAGGCTAATACATTATAAAATTGCTATTATTAATCTATCAGTACCTAGGGTACAGCTCTCCAAAGTACTTACATGTTTCACTTGCTCGAGCTGTAGTAAAATCGAAAATTTGTGAATCCGCTGGCGCTTTATCCACTTCGATTGCGCTATACAACGGACTGGGTGACATATCTCTAGGACTGCTGCTCGTGACTGCCGTGCATTCGGCTGAGTGTGCTTGCTCTATATGCTTCTGGAGGGCCTGAGTGCTGCGAAAATTGCGTTGACAATGCGAGCACTTGGTTGCATTTCGCATGCTGTGGTAGAGCATGTGAGTGGTGAGCTTCTCCTGTGTCTTAAATGCCAGGGAGCACTGCTTGCAGCGATATTTGTAGACGTGTCGCTCCGAGATAACCAGGCTCATGTGCGAATCCTTGAAGTGTCCGATCATTGCGGACAAGGTGGCAAAAGTCATATAGCAGGGACGACTAACATGGTTAACAAGTAGGCAAATGAATTCGCCGCTTTGCATTGGATAATGCTGCGTTTGCTGAGCGTGTTGCAGAAGTTGTTCCTCGTGTTTGAAGCTCAGCTCGCACTGCTGGCACGCCATGCCCTGCATTACGCTCGTTGCTACACCTACAGATGTGGGCGTGGCATAATTTATCGCACCTTTACCGTCATCAGTCGTAGTCGTCATTGAATCGGTATTCTTGAGCGGACGCCACGCCTTGTGATTGACCAGCTGCAGGAGTCGGGCGAGTCCATCTCGCGTCACACTGTGCACGCTCATTAGATGTGCTTCTAGTGACGATTTCTCGCTATATCCGTTCTCCAAACACAATGGACACGACACGCCCGATTGGGGCAGCTTTTCACTTGCGCTCTTGCTGTCATCCTTTGCCTCAGCTCTATCAGTTTCGCCGGTATCGTCCAAGCGTTCGCGCTTCACTTCAATCGGACAATCATCCACGTCCACGACCGGACCACGTCCATCTGGCGTCGTGGCCGTTGGCGTCGGCGTTGGCGTTGGCGTCGGCGTCGGCCTCGGTGTCGAAGTGGGTGAGGCATTGCAACGCTGGGCGGCAGCGATTGCAGCTGCTGCGACTGCTGTTTGAAAAGCTTGCAATGCAGCCGTATTTGTCGGTATACTAATATAATCATCTATTTCAGCACTAGGATGAACAGCCTCAATGTGAATTTCCATATCCTTTTTAGATTGCACAAAGTATTCGCAGGCATTACATTTGAAAATAGTAGTTGACGCACTGCTGGCGCACAGCTCGTGTGGCGTACTCGATGACAGTGGGGAAAGGATGCGGGCCTGTGCCTTGCCACAGGAGGTTGCGCAGCTCGAGACAGAGGCTGGCGAGAATATATTTCCTTCCGTGGATGATCCGAAGCCCATTTCTGTCGCTGCATTAACAGAAGGAGTCGTTGCCAAATTGAGACCACAGTCGAGACTTGAATCTGCAATCGGAGAATCAATGAATCAATGAATCAATGAATCAATGTAATGAGAAAGATTCACGAATGCCTATATCATACTATCTCCATATTCATATACTATCTCTTATATTCTCGTAGAACATAAGAGTAACTATTGCCAATTCAATGTGTATGTGATAAATCACAATCATAGATTGAGTGAATCATTTTCCTCTTCTTCTGTGTATAATACGCATTACATTTGAGTGCATTGCAATTTTAACAAGTAAGAAGGCTCTAGTCGAGACGGCTCGACTACAAGATACCCTGCAAAAAAAACTAATATAGTATAAGCGCGCTATGCTAACCGCGTAGTTGCTGTCGCAGCTTAGAGGTTGGTTGGGCTATAATTTGGACGCTTATAACTCCATTTCTAGACAACCGATCTTCATGAACGATCTTCCGAATATATTAATAGCATCCAAATGTGTCTATTTGCCAAATTGCAAGTCTCTTGTATTCGAAATACGTTTTTATACCCTTTGAAAATGGGGAAATCAGGGTATAATTGTTTTGGGAAAATGTATGTAACAGGCAGAAGGAGAAGTCGCAGACCCCATAAAGTATATATATTAGTATATATATTATAGAGACTTCAAATGTGTTTATTTAGATAGATATTATGGATACGCAGATTATGTAATTTTTGAAGAATTTGCCTAGATTTGGGGATGCCACGCCCCCTTCACCAATTTGAAAAAAAACGCATTTCAAATACTAGAGACTACATTCAGATATTCTTAATCTACCCTGAAAATCTCATGAAGATCGTCCATCTAGAAATGAAGTTACAAGCGTCGAAAATTCAGCCCAACTCACCCTTAAGCCGCGGCAGCAACTGCGCGGTTAGCAGAGCGCGCGCTTATACGTGCGTAAAGAAGAAGGGTATTAGTTTTTTTTGCAGAGTTCAGGGTATCTCGCAGTCGAGTCGTCTCGACTAGAGCCTTCTTACTTGTTTCAAATTGGGGGCGAAGAGGGCGTTGCATCCAAAAAACAAAATATAAACGTTCTGCGTAACTAACGTACGGTTATTCATGCAACATTTCAGCTCTCTAGCTATTGTAATTTCGGAAATATCGACGTTCATACGGACAGACGGACAACTTACACTTTATGGGGTCTGCGACTTCTCTTAATGCCTGTTACATACATTTTCGCAATATCATTATACCCTGAGTTCCCATTTTCAATGGATTAAAGGTATAAATACTAGAGTCTTGCAATTTGGCAAATAGACACACTTTAGTGCTATCAATATATTCTAAGAGTTGCTGGTATGCCGGTATGATCATATTAGTTGATAAGCTAGAGAGTTGCAATTTGGAATGTTTACTCGCGGTGACAACCCAAGTTCACAAATCTATGGCGAATATATCTACGCCCATTGGGGGCGTGGCCAATTGGGAAAAACGAATCTTCTACACCGTTAAAGCTAGAACGCTGAAATTTAACATTTGAGTTAATGTTAAGATTCTATGAAGATCCATCAAAAATTTATATATCCACCCCCATTGGGGGCGTGGCAAATCGGACCTGAATATTTAGTGATTTTTCAAATTGTGCTTTATTTTGAACACTATTAACACTAGAGACTTGAATTTTGGGATGTATACTCGGGTTGACAACCCAAGATCAGTAAGCTATGGAAGATATATCTGCGTCCGCAGGGGGCGTGGCAAACCGCAAACGTTTTCTGCAGTTTTAGAGCTAGAAGCTTCAAAATAGGATGGTTCAGTTTAGTTTCGGCTAATGGCCTCCTCTATCGATGACCTAAAAAGATTTTTTCAGCCTCTTTGGGGGCGTGGCATATTGAAAAATACCCTGTAATTTTCGATTTTTTGGAGTGTGAGCAACAGGTATTTTAGTTTCGGTTCTAAAAACTGGCCAAAAATTATGCGTCTAAGCCCACGGGGGGCGTGGCAAATCAGCAAAGAAGTTTGTTGTGGCCAACTGCATAATTGATGCATACAAACAGCTTAGTAGCAATTGCTAAGATGGCAGAAAGCATTTTAACATAAATATAAAGATATTAATGAATTAAGCAAATGAAATGTATAAGGTTTCGAATAATAAACAAAAAGTTTCCAGCAGGATTCGAGTATAGGTCATTTTAAAATAATATGTAATCGTTAGCTAAGCATAAATAAGTTCACTGCTACAAACTCGCAATTCAATCGCAATTCTTAGAATACTATAGCATGCAGCTTTTGCGCGCACGCAGTGTGGACACTCGTATAGTGTGTATAGGAAAAACGTTTGTTGCTTGCCATGTACGTTTGCTAATTGCCAAAATATTTCATTTATTAAATGTTTATTAAATAAAACCTTCAGAAACAGAGTATCTCGCAATTAGTTGCGCCTAACTGCAGTGTTCTTACTTGCTTTTAGTTGGTTGGATTTTTATAACAGTAATGTGAATATCTAAGAAGTTACTAAATCTACCGTTCTATATATTTGTCAAGAATCTGAATAGAAGCATTATGGATATGGATAATCAGACATTGAAAATATGCTTATTTATATCTTATACACTGTCCAGTTGCAAATTCAGCAGCTGGGCTTCTGGAGAGGGCGGACATATATCAAATGTTAGTGAATTAATGAAAGAGCTTTGCATCTCGTCTAAAAGTTCTCGCTAAAGTTAGTCATTGCATTGAACTGACACACACACACAGAGTTGGAGAGGGACAGAGATACTCACACACCAACAGAGTCTTGAGGTTTTTTTTTTAACAGATTAATAATCCTGTGAGAGACCCCTTTGGCTAATCAATGCCTTTGATAATAGGAACGACCACAATAAAGGCGAAACGTACAAACCATGAACGAGCAGAAAAAGAAATCCAGAATCAAGAACCCAGCGCTCATGCCATGCTTAGCCCTCAATCTGGCTTCGTCTCCATCTCCAACTCCATATGAGTTTGATGGTTGTATTGGTCTTGGTCTTGGTCTTGGTGTTGCTGTTGCTGTTGGTGTTGGTGTTGGTGTTGGAGTCGATGTTGGTCTCAGCTGCGTACATTTAATTGCAAGCAAGGGTGCAGCCGTTGTGATATGGACCAAATGCGAATATATTTCAAATTCCATTACCAATTTTAAAGCAATTTCCATACAGCTTGATTGCATCGAATTAAAAAGCAGACAACAACAAAAAAAAAACCCGAGATACCACGAACTTTTGCAGTCGACCGATACTGACTGCACAATACTCGCTCACAGATTAACGAATACGAGCTTATTACTACTAATAATATTATCTTACCATCTACCAAGGTCAAAGTGTAGGTTGTAGCTATAATACATGATCAACATGTCGAACAACTCTACAAAATCGACACCAATGATTTTCTGGATTGGTTGTAGTAGCAATAAGTAGTAGTAGTAGTCGGCGTAGTTGTTGTTGATGATGGAATAATTATGCAAAGCTGTTACCTTTGCAGCGGTCACGAGGCACCAAACACCAAACCCCAAGCACCCACCAGCTCCATATTCATCGTCGGCGAAAATAATCCGGCCAACGCTACCAATAAAGCCAGAACCCAAAACAAAAACAACTAACTAATTAATGAGATTAGAAAAATAATAATACTACTTAAAGCGAATTAATTAAAATTGAACAGAAACATTGATTCCCATTTTTGTTGTCCAATCTGGGTATTACTACAATTACTTTACCTTCCCACATGTCTGTAATACATTAACAACCAGAGCCCGCACACACACATACGCACATACGCATAAATACTTAAGTATTGTATAATACGCGATGCGTTCGTAACTCAGCATTAAGAACTGAGATTCCAGTTCGATTTTACTTTTTTGGTTCCCCGATTCTTCGATTATTATCGTCCTTGTAGCAAAACTCTTCGGCTTTTACCTTCTCTGTCTTATTCTATCTGTCTCGCTCGCTCTCTTTCTCTCTCCCCACGTCTGTTGTTCGTAAATTCTGAAGTGTGTGTGTGTGTGTGTGTGTTGCCCTTCTGCCGATTTATATGTGCTTTGAGATTTATACGCTGACGCTGACGCTGACGCTGACCCTTGAGGAAATTATTACAAATTACTTAAGAATGCAAAAACGATTATATGTATCCATCGAATTTGCAATTAGTGACGTGCACAGCACACACTTAGCCCCACGTCCAGGCCCTGATCTCAGTCCGTTGGTTGCAGTTTGAAGTTCGCAGTATGCAGTTTGCAGTTGCCCAAGCGCAGGTAAACACAATGTGATATTCCGATATCTCAGCTGTGGCATCGTGCGGGACCCCGAACCGCAAGCTTAGCACCTAAACCGCAGAGTACCAACAGACACTATAACCCCAATCGAAGAGAAACAGAGACAGAGAGCGAGAGCGAGAGAGAGCGAGTCAAGGCTGACAGGAAACTGGAATCTGGACTTAGTGTGGTACACCCACCAACCAAACACATACAGCCACAGGGATCTAGACTCAGTTTAATGATGGATAGTAACACTCTGCTCCCTCTTCTCTCCTCTCCTTCTCCATGTGGAAGAAGACGCGGCTTCTCTCTCTCTAGAATATGACCTCAAAATGAGTTCGTTCTGTTGATTTGTAATTATTTTGTTCTTTGGTTCTTTCAATCCAATTTTAAGAAATTCTAAATTTTCTCTTGAGCCGCCGCAGACGACGGAAGACCTTTTCTGTTCCTCTCCCATTTCCCAAACTATATTCAGCTTGTTTCTATAATATTTGTATATATAACTCTAATGGTCGGTAAATACTGCGACATTCATCTCTGTGATCTGATCAAAAACCAAGGTTCAACTATTGCTAAGAGGCTAAGAAAGATTCGGCGGAAAATGCATCTTAATGATGATATTTTTAGGACATGTGTATCACATTACTATATTCACTGAAGATATCTACAAACTACAAATATTTTAATCCACTCGGATATTCGCAGTTCGGGTTAGAGTTCGGGTTAGAGATTGGCTAGCACGTACCTTCATTGTTGGCTAGTGGCATCTGTTCGGTGACCTTGAATACCTCATTGAGTCCAAGCATTTCGATATTTTCACTGCGTCGCTGTAGGCAAATAAATTGCTCAACCTGCATATGCCGCAAGCCCTTAACGTGTTGCACCATTTCATGCAGATTTTTGGCAACAAAGTTACACAGTTGACAGCAAAGACATTTCTTCGAGGACATCGTTGATGCTGATGGAGATGAGTGCTGTTGCTGCTGTTGCTGATGTTGCTGCTCTTGCTGTTGTTGCTGCTCCTGTTGATCGTCATGCATCAATTGCATCGGCATCGGCATCGGCATCGGCATCGACATCGACATGGGCATCGGCGACTCCTTGTAACTGGGATGCATGCGGCTCTTCTGTATGATGTGCAGCAAGTGCTGAAAGATCATGCGCATTGTGTCGTGCCGCATCTGTTGCGTATGCAGCGACAGCTTCTGTATGGAGTTCGTATGGAAGTCGCAGCAGTTGCACTTCAGCTGCACCGCATTGGCCGCCAGCTGGGTTTGGTACTGCATCTTGTATTCATTGCGCGGTCCTCCCTCACGTATGTGGTTAATAAAGTTGAGCTTTTGCAAGTGCTTGTCCGTCTTGCTGTGCAGTTGAAAGTTAGCCTTCAGGTTGGTCTTGTAGTTGCACAAGCGACAAATGTAGTTGTTATTGTGGATGACCATTATGTCTGTGGACGAGCTCGACAACTGTCGCGATCGATCCAGCAGTATGTGCTGATTCAACTCCTCCATATCGTTAGTACTATAACAATCGCATATCAGGCAACTATATAGAGCCGTGGGCCATAGTTCCGGCTGGCTCTCCGAGTAGGCATCGAACGTCTCTGGCTCAGCGTTTGCTGCACTCGTCAGATTCATGATCCCACTGGGCACCTTCATGGGCTTTGGCGAGTATGTGGCGAATGTGGCGTGCAACTGCTCGGGCGTGCTGACCGGTGAACCTGTGTTTGTTGGCGACATTTTGCTGGCAGTCGACGGTAGCAACTGCTGCTGCTGCGCCTGAGCATTCTGCTGCAGCAACTGTATCATTAGCGCTTGATTGTAAGCCAAGTCAGCTAAGGCTACCTCCGGCCCAGCTGTCATAAAGCTGTTCGCATTGCCTGCTGCTGCTGGTTGCTGCTGTTGCTGCTGTTGCTGCTGTTGCTGCTGTTGCTGCTGCAGATAATTTAATGCCTGTATGTGCTTAATATTATTCTGTAGCACTGCCATGTTGTGCGTGTGCTTCTCACTGGTCATGTGAATGCGTAGATTTCGCGCCACCGATGTTTCGTAGCTGCAAATATCGCAGCGAAATGTTGGTTTTGGCTTATTCGATGACAATGTTGCTGCTGTCGTTGCTATCTCTTTCGCCGTCATAGTTGCATTGCCTGACGCAGCAGTAGCATTAGTCGAAGCACCAACACTCGCCGGTGCTGCTTGAGCTGGTGCTGCTTGGGTCGGTGTTGAACTGGGCAGCATTAGCTTGGCGCTAGCTGCAGCTGCTGCTGCTGCCACGGCAACCATATTCTGTGAACTGTTCAGCTCCTGCATATTGTTCAAGTGCTTGTCCGACTGCATGTGAATCGATAGATTGCCCTTTGTTGTAGTCGAATAGTTGCAAATTTCGCACCGATAGGGTTTATAGCCGCAGGAATATGATTCCCCACGAGCTAGCCGAGGATGCTGTTGACCTGAAACGATTTTTTAATTTACACACATTTATAATTAGAATGCGTCAAGACTTTCGACTCCACCACAAGTAAAAGTGCTCGATTCAATGTAGAAATGTAAACTAGGAGGTGGATACGACACAAAGGATATACGCCAAGAGTATACTCAGCCTCCTACCCTAAGTGTACCTTGTAATTTCAACTGTTAATCCATATGCACATACAGAGACTTAAACTGATAGATAGATAGTTCGTAGTCATGAATTCAATCGTAATTCCATTGAGTAACAAGTTATCTTTTTTTTTTAATTTTCGTATATCTTTCGACATAATGTTGACAGTTCTCCATCTCACTATTATCCTACCTGCTAAACAGTATCCACAGGCACTCTCTCCATCTGGATGCTTTTCCCGCATATGTATTTCCAATGTTTCCTGGTATTTATAATGCCAATTGCATTGCGGGCATTTTAGAGTTTTGCAGGAGTTACGCGTGGACATCTGAACACCGCTGTTAAGGCGAGCCGAATTCAAGAGCATTTCGCAGCTGCAACAATAAACAAAAAGATATATCCAATTGTCAATTTATATATATATATATATATATATATATATATATATATATATATATATATATATATATATATATATATATATATATATATATATATATATATAATATATAATATATAATATATATAATGTTGTTATAAACGGAACCAATTGAAAATGGAAAATCATGGTATAATGGTTTTGTTAAAAGTATGAAACAGGCAGAAATAGGAGTGGCAGACCCAATAAAATATAAATATTCTTGATCAGGGTGACGAGAAAACTCGATATAGCCATGGTCGTCTGTCCGTATGTCTGAACGCGTCGATTTACGAAGATATAAGAGCAAGATAGTTCATTCTTTTTGTGTTAGGTTCGTATATTGCAAGCGCAGTACGAGTTTATTTCAGAAATTCGATAACTCGTATGTGTCCAAAGCTATCGATTAAAACAATTATCGAGAATCAGTTAAAAAACTATATCTCGTTCATCCTTAGAGTTAGTTTCCTAGTCTTTTGTATATATATATATGTAGATCCTAATTTAATACTCATTTATTACAATTTCGGTTTTTGTCAAATTTTGGATTTCGGTCACCATTCCACCCCCACACCCCTAAACGGGTGAAAAATTTGTTTTGAAATACTTGAGACATACAGTTTGGTTTGGCATATACTAGATATGAATGTCATGATTATAATTTGAAAGTTTGGTCATGATTATAATTTGTGTAGTTTGTTACGCTTGCAGAAACGAATCGAATAATTCCTGGAATATTATTCGTTCGAAGAAGGGTTTTCGGGATCTCGTGTCGAGCGGTCTCGACTGGCATCCAAAATCGGAAAATTACATTTTCATAATATCTATCTAAATTGGAAGTGTCTAGCTCAAACGGTGGAGGAGTTACGCTCAAAAAGCGAAGAAAAAGTGAACGAATTTTCAATATATTTGCAGAATGAGTCGGGGACCATGAAGATCGGCCGTCTATCCCTAGCATACACTTAATAATAATTACGTATATCTGCACATATAGTTCGTCAGCGATACAGCCAAGAAAAAAGCGATCGACTGGACCTTTTTTACTTGGTTCATTATGTTCTGACAGCAATGCAACAAATAACTACTCGAATCACTCAGCTCATACTTATTGGAGATTGAAGTGCAGATGTGAAAGTATCGATGCTTTGAATGAGAGCTGAAATGAGAAGCAGTTAATTTAAATAAGTAGAACTAATTTATATTTATACGGGTCTCAATCTCAGAGAGGAAAACACATGCTCAATGTCTCTGAACGCCTATATTGTGATTACTTAATTTGGATTCGAGTCGCACAACTCTATTGTAAATGAACCGCACATTCAAATAATAAGTAGTACACAATGGACGGGACGTGCCCAATAATGTGTTGATGAAATTTTATGATGCCAGTGAATCGCGGGAATCTAAATTGAAACCGACATATATCTAATTATATATATATATATATATATATATATATATATATATATATATATATATATATATATATGTATATGTTAAATCTGCACAATTGGTTTCATTTATTTTCGTTGCGCCGCTTCCATTTCCTCATATTCATCTGTGGCTGTCCCGAGAGAGATGGTCGACAATGAGTTGATTTAAGTAAGCCCGTACAATTATTTAAATACCATTGTTTGTGATTTAAGTTGGGATCAGACATAATATTCACATACATACATATGCACATACACATATTCCCCATTTGTACGTATGCTACATACAAGTATAGGTCCAATCGACAAGAATTACATGGGAGCGCCATCGGAGCAATCGATAACGATGAATAATCGATAACGTTGAGTTTGCCTTTTGACTATACATTTATCTTTCAGTAGATAAATCGATATTTGTTTTACGTGTACGTCTTTTTGTGTGTGCGTATGCGTATGTTGGAGTGGGAGCAGGTGTTAGGGTTATGGGAGTATTTCAATTCAGATAACCTCATGCAATCAATATGCATGCACAAATTGAAGCAAACATATCCCAAGGCTCATTTGCGTTTAAATGAACAGCCAGAACATAGCCCGAGGTGACACGGAAGTCGAGCTCTGGGACCAATCAACAAAGCCTAGCCCAGCCAACACCGTGCTCTTGCCCTCTCATCATATCAGAAATTAGACTAATGAGTTATTCTATAGGTTGATGATGGCAATGAAACCCCTTTTGCACACTGCTAAAGTTCAAACAGCAGCAATAATTACGCTTATTATGTGCTGCTAGAACCCTTTTCGCATTGCATTGTCAGCAGAGACGTGCCGGAGAGTTGCCCATATCGAAAACTGCCTCGATAACCGAGACCATAACTCAATCAACCCCTTTGCACACGTCTCCCATTACAAATATATATACATATAGATATATATATATATATACAGAAATATTTCGAACGGGTAGCAAACGCCTTTTCACGCATAAATTGGTAATATTACGCTTCAATGATCGATTATAATCCTCCGATGCTTCTCCTTGAGCAGTTGGAAATCATATATATGTGGAGTGTGGATACATTTTCCAGCAAAATCAGGGACAAACGAATATAATTCAAATTACATTTTACATTTTAGCTTCAAAAGAAATTCGTATTGAATTTGAGGTTGGTTTTGGACGGGGCTATTTCAGCGTAGAGAACAAGGAAAAGTTCCCTGAGCCCATCGATAAACAAGTAAGAACGTTGCAGTTGGGTGCAACCAATTGCGAGATTCTCCGTTCCCGTAGTGGCATTTTATTTATTTAATAAACTTTAATGAATGAAATATTTGGGCAATTAGCAAAAGGACATGACAAGCACCAAGCGTCTTTCCTATACACACATAACGTTTATACACACTGTTTTGTGCGCACATTAATCGATTTTCTCTGCATACATACAAAAGTCAGCCTTCTAGCATATTCTAAGAATTGCGATTGAATTGTGAATTTTTCGATCTTTACTTTAGCTTTGTGTAAGGCAACTTACGTGAGGGGGGGGCATAGATTTAAATCCCGCCAAAAGCATTTTTATACCCTAAGCCCATTGAAAATGGGAAATCAGGGAGGGCATAAAAGTTTTGTTAAAAGTATGTAACAGGCAGAAGAAGGCGTGGCAGATCCCATAAAGTGCATATATTCTTGATCCGGGTGACGAGAAAAGTTGATACAGCCATGTCCGTCTGTCCGTATGTTTGAACGCGTCGATTTACGAAGATATGAGAAGATATTGCACGCGCAGTACGAGTCTGTTTCAGATATTCGATAACTTGTATATTTCCATAGTTATGGATAAATGAATATATCGAGCGTCTGCTATAAAATTATATTTAATTCATCTTTAGAGTTAGAGCCTCCAAGTCTCTTTTGTATATAGATACTTATTTAATACAATTTCGAGACAATTTAGAGACATACAGGTTGGTTTGGCATATAGATATCAATGTCATGATCATATTCGGAAAATTTGATTACGATTGTCCGTCTAGAAACAATTATTAATAAAATAATTTTTTGCAGTAAAACCCACGTGGCAGAGCAACAGACACATACAGGCGTACAAGCATAGATCAGCGTGTGTGTGTGTGCTCGTGTTTTTGCATGTTCAGTTTCTTATGCGTGGATAATTAAAAAAAAGGCACTCTTTGAATATGATTCGTTCGAAGAAGGGCTCAGGGGATTTCGTAGTCGAGCAGTCTCGACTACAGCTTTCTTAATTGTTTTTTAAATACCCGGGTTCAAATCGCGTTGGAAATTTGTTGTTTATTCATCGAAACTTGTAAATTTTATTTATTAAATTCATTAATATTTTTATAGTTGTGTTAAAATGCTTTCTGCCATCTTAGCAATTGCTACTAAGCTATTATATGCATGAATTATACAGTTGGCCACAACAAACTTCTTTGCCGATTTGCTACGCCCCAGTGGGCGTAGACGCATAATTTTTGGCCAGTTCTTAGAAGGAATCGAGGCTAAAATAACTGCAAAGTTTGGTTGCTCACACTCCAAAAACTCGAAAATTACAGGGTATTTTTCGATATGCAACGCCCCCAAAGAGGCTGAAAAATTATTTTTGAATCATCGATAGAGGAGGAAATTAGTAACTGAGTCATCCCTGTGGGCGTAGATATATCAACCATAGCATATTGATCTTGGGCTGTCAACCCGAGCATACATGCCAAATTTCAAGTCTCTAGTGTCAATAGTCAGGTCTGATTTGCCACGCCCCCAATGGGCGTAGATATATGGGCTATAGCATTTTGAACTTGGGTTGTCACCGCGAGTAAACATTCCAAATTGCAATTCATTTGCTCATCAACTAATATGATTACAGACATACGGACGCAAGAATTTTCCGATTTGCCACTCCCCTAGTGAGTGGATCAGGAAAAATTTGCACACTTTTTAATTCGGGAGCATACATGAGTATATGGTTCAGTATGGTTCATTTCAAGTGTCTAGCTCTAATAGCACCGAAAAATATTGCATTCATACGGACAGACGGACGGACATTGCACAAAACCAATATGCTCTTTTTCCCTTTCGGAACAGAGTATAAAAAGTATAATTAGGCATCATTGACCCCATAAAATACATATATGAATATATGCTTGATCTCGGGATTTGCTGTATCACCTGTTCATCGGTCCGTTCGTATAAACGGAACGAACTCCTTAACCACAAAAGCTAGAGACTCGAAATTTTGGATGTAGGCACACATATATTCTATTTATATTTATATATCTCCATTTAACATAAGATTCCTGTTTTACTTACATATGCACATACTTTTAAGTGCCCCATTTCTAGTGGCATGGCGAGTATGCATACCTCGAACATAGGAAATGAAAAGATGAATACTTACCGACCGCAGTCCACGCCTTGAGGTCGGCCATTGATGTGGTCGGAACAGGCGCCAATTGTGAAGCTAGATGCTGTCGCATTGCCAACGGATGAGGCGGTGGGCGAGATGGGCATAGATGCAGTGATGCTGCCGTTGGGCGAACGTAGAGGCTGTGACAGTGGCTGAGATTGGGTTTGTGATTGGGATTGAGATTGAGATTGAGATTGAGGCGTTGCCGGCGACTTGATTCGGTGTTGAATATCAATCAATTCACAAGTTTTGCAGTCGACACCCTTAATGTCGGGATGCTCCAAACAGTGGGTGGGGAACAGAAAGTGTTTTTGTTGCTGTTGCTGTTGCTGTTGCTGCTGTTGTTGCATTTGCTGTTGCTGTAGCTGCTGCTGCAGAAATTCAGTGAGTAGTTTAACACCTCGCGCATTCTGCTCATTAGTCAAAGCAGTGAGAGACGCATGAAAGGAACCTAATTGGGCCTGCGCCTGAGTCTGACCCGGCATTGTGGATGCATACATGCCGCTTATATGTTGTTGCTGCTGCTGAATTGAGAGCAGATGCTGCTGCAATATATCGGCTGCTGTTAGTGTTGTAGCATCAGCATCAATCGGCAGCGGCTGCTGCTGTTGCTGTTGCTGTTGCTGTTGCGAAAATGTGGGTGAATCAGTGCCACATTCAGAGGCAATTGTCTCTGACCTTTGGCTACGCTTATTTGACTTATCGTTATCTATATTATCAGTACTGGACTTTACATCTGAAGAAGGTGGAGCAGGTGGAGCTGACGCTGAAGTTGAAACTGGAGGCGGTGGAGGTTGGGGCAGAGGTGTGGCCGAACATGTAGAGCCCACCAATGACTCGACGGCATCTGTCGGCGATGCTGATGATTCTCTTGCAGTTGCAGGTGAGCTGCAACCTTTCGATGCCATTGCACCTGCACCCGCTTCTGCACCTGCTCCTGCTCCTGCTCCTGCTCCTGCTCCTGCTCCTGCTCCTGCTCCTGCTCCTAGCTTATTATTAGTCTTAATTGTTGCAGAATTTAAGGAACCAAATTTTACAGTAGTTTCTATACTATGAAACTCCTCTGTAATCTCAATATCACCTGCAGCATCCCCAGCATTAGAGGTCTCGCCCCGGCCAGAGCCCGAGCCAGAGCAGGAGCCCGAACCCGAACCCGAACCCGATCCCAATAATTGATCCTGAATGTGCTTCGTTTCGTTAGCATCAATGTCGAGAGCATCCTTAACATCCAATGGCTGCAGAAATGAGATTTGCGGCTTCTCATCCATATTACGCTGAATGATCGCACTCGAATATTCACGATTCAAAAGCTGTTGCTCCAGCTCCACCAGACTCAATTGATGTTCGCTATTCGCATGCAAGCTGAACGAGTTGACAGTGCCGAAGGACAGTTTGCATATGAAGCACATCAATATCGGCTTATGATTATGTGTCTGAAACGCATCTATCGCATCCGGACAATAGCTGCTGGCATCTTGGGCGGACACCACACGAAACGAATGAATCCTTGGACTCAGGTGGCTGGACACACTAGAAATTCTATCCAAACCCGAATCTTCAACCTCAGCTCCACCGACAGCTTCAACGTCAACTTGTGCCCTGCTCCTTTTCTCTATGCCACTTGACTGTGCATGTGTGGGTGTAGCTGTTGGTCTTACGGCTGCTGCTGCTGCAGATGCAGATGCAGATGCAGATGCAGATGCTGCTGCTGTTGGTATCGTTGTGGCACAGCTTGATCCTAAATGAATGCTGGACGAAGCAGTCGCATTGCCTGCATCGATTATTAACGCACTGCCGTCAATATTGTAAACTATTTTGCCATTAAAAGTTTCAACATCAGAGCTGGACATTGGAGAGCCGTCGTTAGCATTATTGGAGTCCTACGGTCACATAAAGAAAAATGCAAGCAAAATATCATTATTAATCGGTGCAACATTAAGAACACTACAGTTTCACGTATCTGCGTAAACCTAACTATAAAGAATCTAATTACACGGGAACTACTCACTACCAAGTCGAAGCTACTGAACTATGTATATAGTTCAATCATACGGTAAGCAAACCTAGAGAGTTATACTATATACATATATTCGTTTAGATTATCCACGCGTCACAAACTATACATGCAAAAACACGCGCGCACACACACGCTGATCTACGCTTGTACGCCTGTATGTGTGCGAGCATTGCAGGCGTCTTGCTGTCTCGCTGCCTCTGTTGCTCTGACGCGTGGGTTTTGCTGCCATAACTTGATTGATAATTCGGTTTCAAATGTTCAGATTATGATCATGACATTCATATCTATGTATATGCCAATTTGAAATCCATTTTTTACACATTTGGGGGTGTGGGGGTGAATGGGGGACCGATATCCAAAATCTGACAAAAAACGAAATTGTATTAAATTAGGATCTATATTTGCATATATATAGATCCTAATCAAATACTAAGTTAATACAGAAGACTTGGAGACTCTAACTCTGATGATGAGCGAGATATAATTTTATAACTGATTGTCGATAATTATTTTTATCGATAACTTTGGGAATATACGAGTTATCGAATTTCTAAAACAAACTCATACTGTGCGTGTAATAAACGATTCTAACACAGAAAGAATGAACTCTCTAGCTCCCATATCTTCGTAAATCGTCGTGTTCATACATATGGACAGACGGACAGGGCTATATCAACTTTTCTCGTCACCCTGATCAAGAATATATATACTTTGTGAGGTCTGGGACGTCTCCTTCTGCCTGTTATATACATTTTCACAAAACCATTATACCCTGAATTCCCATTTGCAATGGGTTCAGGGTATAACAAGAAAGAGAAGAAGAAGAAGAAGCAATGACACTAACAATGTAAAATGGGTAATTACTTGACAATTATCTGAAATGCGTTTTCAAAATGCTTTATAGCTATTTAATGACAACGGGGTTCTGATGACAACTTAAATATACCTTCTGTTTGTGTGTGCTATTGCGTGTGCGCCTCTGCCTAACTAACTGAATCTCTCTCTCTCTCTCTCTCTTTCACTCCCTCTCTCCCAACCAATCCATTGTAGATTGTTATTGTAGCGTTACATTCCCTATAAAATGTGTATGTGGGCACTCAATGTAACTGCAATTTGCATCCGAATAATTGTAGACAATAACTATGTGTACAACTAAATTGTATGTGTGTGTATGTGCTATTTAAATACAAATACATACATACATAAATGCATAACGAGTAATTTTTTACTGTACGGTTTTAAATGCACACCTATGTATGTACGTAATACGTATGCATATTAGTACGTACGTACATATGTATGTATATCTCCTAATTTTCCTGCCCTGAATCTACATACTACATACATACATGCAGTTGGAAACTAGTATAGATGTGCGCGTCTTGAATATGTAACAGATAGACGTGGTTTGTGTGCTTTTTCTGTTCCCAAAAGGAAAAAGAGTATATTGGTTTTCTGCAATGTCCGTCCATCTGTTCGCCTGTCCGTCCGTCCGCAATATCAGCGTGTGTGTGTGCGTGCTTGTACATGTATGTATAGTTGGTTACGCTTGCAGAAACGAATCGAATAATTCTTGGAATATGAAGGGCTCAGGGGATTTCGTAGTCGAGCAGTCTCGACTACAGCTTTGTTAATTGTTTCAAAATCACATGTTGATGGGATTTGTTGTTTATATATGTATGTATCTATTTTGATTAGTTAATTTTAAAAATTTGGCAAGCATTGCACCACCGAACAACGCAATCTCATCAAAAAGTTGATTTCGGATGGAAATTCTTACAGGAAAGTTAGTTTTCAAATAAAATAATCCACAATGCATTAACCCATAAACAAAAGTGATGAAAAGCGCGGACAACGTCGAGCCCTGATCCAACATCATGTCATTCGACTCACTCGCGAGAGTAAAAAGGATTCTCTTAAGTCGGCTACTCAACTGAAAAAGGACCGGATCAGCAATAGACCAAACAGTACGGACATATTTAAGACATCACGATTTGAATGCCCGCCGCCTATGGAAGGTACCATATATGAATATAAAACACATTGCCAATCGGATGACGTTCGCAAAGGAAAGCAGAAATTGCTTGAATGGAGAAATATTCTTCGGACTGACGAAAGTAAGGTGGTCATGTTTGGTGGAAAGTGATCGCAGTCCTACGTGAGACGTCCACAGGACTCGAAATTCAACCCTAGATATACAATATACAATCCATTAAATGTGGACGATCAAGTGTAATGGTATGGCATTGCTTTTCGTACTATTATTCTCATTATACCCTGAACCCATTGAAAATGGGAATTCAGGGTATAATGGTTTTGTGAAAATGTATGTAACAGGCAGAAGGAGAAGTCGCAGACCCCATAAAGTATATATATTCTTGATCAGCATAAAAAAAATAAGTTGATTGAGCCCTGTCCGTCTGTCCGTCCGTCCGTCCGTCCGTCCGTCCGTCCGTCCGTCCGTCCGTATGAACGTCGAGATTTCGGAAACTACAAAAGCTAGAGAGCTGAAATTTCACATGAACATGCGTATGTTAGCTACGCAGTACGAGTTTATTTTGTTTTTTCGATTACTCATCCCATTTCCAAATTATCGATAAAAAATCGAAAATTCGTTTCCATTTTTTAGGTTTTTTGGGCATAACTTCTACACTGTTTCAGCTAGAGACTTCAAATTTGTTTATTTAGATAGATATTATCGATACGCAGATTATGTAATTTACAGATTTTGGATGCCACGCCCCCTCCGCCCCCAATTTGAAAAAAACGCATTTCAAATACTAGAGACTTGCAATTCGGCACATATATAGATTTTAATACTCCTAATCTACTTTGAAAATTTCATAAAGATAGTCCATCTAGAAATGGAGTTATGAGCGTCCAAAGTTCAGCCCAACCCACCCCCAAGCCACGGCAGCAACTGCGCAGTTAGCAGAGCGCGCGCATCTAAGTGCGTAAAGAAGAAGAGTATCACTTTTTTGCAGGGTTCAGGGGATCTCGTAGTCGAGCCGTCTCGACTAGAGCCTTCTTACTTGTTTGTTATTAAGTCTAAGTTAAAGTTTGTTACTTTTTGTACTTTTTATAATTATTTTTAGCGCAAAATGAAAAAGTAGTGATATTTTTCGTCGATTTTTCGACTTTTTTCAGACATTTTTGAATGATATAAAAATGTTGTAACAATAATTAATTGTTTTCTGCTTTTATAAAATGAATTTGTAGACCAATCCATTGATAAATGTATCGAGCAGAACTTCTTAAACATTGCATTTCAAAGTGGTGCTATTTAATTTTTTGCAGCTATATATACACATATGTACATTTATTTTCTATAAAATATACCCACTTCTGAAGTATTTTGGGATGTTTTATGGAAAATAAATGTTTACGAAGAGCCTTTGATCAAGTTGCACTTTTCTAATCATTGGGTTAGCTGTAGCTGTTATGCGTAGTTGCAATGAAGGCATCCGAAAAGCGAAATATACAAAATCAGAAACGAATGGGCGGATGGGCGGATGAGCGTATGGACGGATGGACGGATCACCGAGAGACATGGAATAAACTTGACTCGTCCTTGATGCTACCTGTGACTCACAGTTGTTTCACTTGTTGAAACTATGAATTGCATTCAATATCAATCCTCTTGCAAATGGGTAACATGACATTTGAACACACAATATTCCTTCAAATAATAAATCTAAAATCAATGTGCTTCTTATGGGGTTTATCAATTTGAAATTAACATCATGGTTTGGTTTGCTGATCAACTCGATTCATTAAAATATAACCAAACTCATGTGGCATGCGTTATTGAGGAGTGACAATGGCAATGCTCGAGAAGGAGAAGAGGGAACAAAAATTGTACTGCAGCTGTACTGGGGCTAAAGGAGAGGGCGTTTGATTTGCGTTAGGAGAATAACGAGAATGAACAGAACTTATGAAAGTGTAATGAAAAGACGCGCATATCTGCTTTGGACTTACCAACTGCCAGGTGCGGAAAGCGCAGCTAGAGCGAATGAATGTGAGGAATGCGAAGAGCGAGCGGAGGGACAGGGCAACGAAACCAAACTGATGAGTGCGATGAGCCCTGCGGAATGATACAGTGAATAGGAGTGTAGATGAGCTGAAGGTGAGGTGAACCGGAGGTTTTTATACCCTGAACCCATTGAAAATGGCAATTCAGGGTATAATGGTTTTTTGAAAATGTATGTAACAGGCAAAACGAGACGTCGCAGACCCTAGAAAGTATATACATATATTCTTATATGCGAAAAAAATAATTTGATTAGCCCTGTCTATATGTCCGTCCGTCCGTCCCATTGACACATTTGGATTCTATTAATATATTCCGAACATTTCATGAAGATCGTCCATCTAGAAATGGAGTTATAAGCGTCCTAAGTGCGGGGTTAGGGGCAAGTGCGCAGTTAGCGGAGCGCGCGCTCATTTCCTTCCTTTTTTTTTGCAGGGTTCAGGGTATCCCGTAGTCGAGTAGTCTCGACTACAATCTTCTTACTTGTTTTCTTTTTTTTTTTCGTTTTTGCATACCAGCCACAGACAGAGACGGAGACAGAGATACCGCGACAGCCGGAGAAACCGAGCAAAATACGAGCGCGAGCCAGCTACAAGTCAGGCGAGCGGAGCAGAGGCAACGTCAAAGCGGCATGCCACTCGATGGTGGTAGTTGATATATCACGGAATTTGTGTGTGGGTGTAGTGCATAAGCAAGACGAGCGCACAATATAAACCAGTTGAGGAATATGAAAACAGATAACGACTCCACAGAAATAAAGACGTACAACAACAAGGCACGTGCAACACTCACACTCACACACACACACACACACGCACACAACGCTTACCGCAGATTCATTTGTAACAAGGCAAAAGCGTCAAGGGCAAGAGAAGAGGTGGGGTGCGGGGGGAGCAAGCTGGGAAGAGCAATTGAATACAAGGAGAGAACCTTGACTTGCCTTTGTTTTCTTACACAACCAAAGGAGGCACTGAACTTTTCATTTCTGCTAGTAGAGTGGAGATCGCATGGATGCATTCATTCTGTTGTCCTGATGTCCTACGAACTCAATTCTGATCAGACTATGCAAAACTATGTAAATCGGACCCCTCCGACTTGACACCTTCCGCAAGCGGGACTTGGCAACGATCGTCAAAATTTTGCACATCCACTCCAACTTGGTCAAATGCTAGGCAGCTAGGCACTGGAGACAGTCAGTCACTTGCAGAGGAGCTTAGACTTTTGTATTCATACATGCTCTTATCATCTCTTGCTCCCAAAAGATAAGTATAGATATTTATCGATTGATCAAATTTGACGAGTTTTGGGGAAACATTTTCTACCTTATATATATATATGTATATATATATATATATATATATGTATATATATATATATATATATATATATATATATATATATGTGTGTGTGTGGTTGAAGGTTTTTACTGAGAAATCTCCTTTGTTCTTCGATTCAACATAAAAAGTTGCGAATTTAAAACAAAAGTGTCACTTGCTGTTGCTGTTGCTGCTGCTGTTGCTGCCGTCAGCAGACGGACGAGGGGCAATCGAAAATATGCATTGTTTTCGCCATTTTATGGCTGTTGTAGTTTTTTATGCATATGTACATACATATGTATGTGCATTCAATACATTCACATAGATACATACTTTCATACAATATACTACATATGTATGTATGCGCGTTTGCATTTGAACCGTGAACCCATTGAAATGGGAATTGGGGAATTCAGGGTATAATGGCTTTGTGAAAATGTATATAACAGGCAGAGGGAGGCGTGGCAGACTTCATAAAGTACATATGTATATATTCTTGATCAGCGCAAAAAAATAAGTTGATATAGCCCTGTCCATCCGTCCGTCCGTCCGTCCGTCCGTCGCATAGATTTCGTAAAGCTGGAGAGCTGAAATTTTACATGAATACTCGTATGTTAGCTACGCAGGACGAGTTTATTTTGTTTCTTTAGATGACTCTTCCCATTTCCTTATTATCCCAAAAAAAAATGGTAATTCATTTACTTTTTTAACGTAGCTTCTACACCGTTAGAGCTAGAGAGGTCAAATTTGTAATTTCAGATATTATGGATACGAAGATTCTTCTCAGTCCTTCCCAATTTGAATAGAAAACGCATTTCAAATACTAGGGACTTTTTTAGGCAATATTGCAAGTTATAAAGATCCAAAGTATAGCTCAACCCATCCGCTGCCATGGCAAGAACTGCGCTGGCTTCAGGGTATCTCTTAGTCGAGCAGTCGCGACTAGACCCTTCATACTTGTGTTTTTTTTTTTTTCTTTGTTTTTTGCTGTTGTTTGTTGTTTATGTCCTCCTTTTCGCTTGCACAAAAGCGCTTCGCAATCATTCATTTCGGTAAGATCAATGAATCGATACAGGCAATGGGGACAGCTAAGAAAAATGGAAGCCCCAATCCATGTCTAAAGCTGTGATGAACTGTTTTAAAAATTTGCTCGGTAGCCAAGTCGAATGCCAATTTCGGCAAACAATAACAATAAATATCATTTATTTTAGCCTCCTCGCTTTGCGCTCATTAAAATTGTCGCGAATCACATTGCTAACGCATGAATATGTTAATGAATTATTGTCCCTCCAACACACACACACACACACACACATTTATATATATATATATCCATACACAGAGGTCACGGCATGGGACCCCGCACCTACCGAGAATGCCCTTGGCCCAACACGACAACGGGTACATCACAAAAAGTGTGAGCCCATTGTTTCGGCTTTGGCCCTTTCACATCCTTCCACGTTATTCAAAGCTACCAAAATGCCGCGTTCTTAAAGCACCCTTTGAACACATACATACATACATACATGTACATATGTACATACATATATGTATATATATTAGCAGGCAGTAAGTTTACTTATGAAGATTCGGTTTATTTGAAGATTGAATAATTACTGTCTGTCTGTAGCTCTAACTCTATATATTGCGTATAGATCTCACCTCCTCACTACATAATAGTTAATAAGTACATAATTAATATTCATACATATGTATGTACATATACATACATACATATGTATATATGCCGGACTGAGTGATGCCCAGCAGTTATCTAATTTTGTGACTAGGTAGAGGAGAGTATATGATAGATAATAATTATTCGTTACATATGTATGTACATATGTATGTATGTATGTATGTCAGTGTGCGACTAACCTCCCAACTAACTGGTGCACTGAATTTTATAAATAAAATGATTTATCATTTATCATGTATCATGTTCTTTTTGAAAGACACCCTGTATATAATTTCTTATTTTATATGATTGGACTTGAGATTTATTTATTAATATAATAGAATCTACATATGTACATATGTACATATATTTAGTATTTATTTATTTTTATGTACATATGTGGGTCCGGCAACACTTGGAACCAGAAGGCAATTCATCATTTATGAATGTGTGAATATGTACAGAGATGTATGTATGTACATACGTAGAGGTGTGAGTATACATACATACATAAGTGCGTGTAAGAGAAAGAGGGCGAGAAGGGTGAGGCGAAAATAAGATTATGACAAGGTAATGCACATACATACATACGTATGTATGTATGTATTTATGCAAGCATACATACATACATAGCTTGTGCGCTGTCAGAATCGCCCTCTATTTGCAATGAATAGCGAGTGCCAGATCATACACAGCATACACATACACACACACACACACACACACAGAGACACAGACGTCGCAACGTCCCTATTCCTTGGACTTAAGACACTGCATCAGAAAACAACAACAATAAGTATAAGAGGAACAGCAATAAAAAAAATGCCAAGGGAGACGGAACATTTGAATCCACAAATTTATAAGCGAGCTGCGCATACAATGAGGGTTTACAAAATAGTAAGAGGAAGAGTAGAAAGAGGATAAGTAGAAAGAGTAAGAGTAAAAAGTAATAATAAAACGAATTAATGCACTGTAAATATACATACATACATATATGCATACATACATACATGCCCACGTCTGTCTGTCTGTATGTATGGAACAAAATGCAGAAAGGACAAAAACAAAGCCCAAAACAAATGAAAAGGAAAAAACGCAAGAATAACACATACTCATACATACATTCATATATATGAGCATGCATACATATGTATGTATGTGTGTGTATTGTATTGAAGGAATTGTTTTCTTTTGCCTCTTGTTCTGAGAAACGGGTGCTGCACAATGCTATTCACGATGAGCATGGCTCGCATTTTGTAGAGAGAGAGAGAGAGAGAGAGAGGGGAAGAGGGGCAGGCGACTGAGGAGGAGGGGGGAAAGTTAAACTGGCCAGCCAAGAGAGATAATAGACATTGAGCCGAAGGCCTTAGAGAATGAGGAGCAATGCCAAAGTCACCAAAGCATCTCTCTCTCTATAGTGGAAGGAATATAGTATATGAATGTATGTATATGGCAACAATGACAACAATAGCCCTAGTTCGTCGGCTGAGGAAAGATTTCGTTAGCAGTCGGCGAGGGCAAATCCTACACACACACTCACACACACTTACACACAAGCGGATGTTGAACATGAGATGTTTTTATATTAATCACTATTGAGCATTGATTCAACAGGGTATATTGGTTGCACTGATGGTCTTTTAGGTAGCTATCCTATAAATGTATGTAACTAGCTAACACATACATACATACATATACATACATATGTATTTATCTATCTACACACATGTATGTATCTATCTACTCATTTGATTTATCTATTCATATGTACGTACAGGTTCGTATGATATACACATGTATGTATGTACATACATGCATACACATACATTGTATATAGATTATCTAGCTACTTCAATTGCGACTTCTCAAATCTGATACACACAAAGGTATGTACATATGTATGTACATACGTATGTTTTTCATCAAGCAACTGTCCACCTGACCCCCTGTATGCTATTGTTGTCTGTGTGTGTATCACAGTCGAATTCGGTAATGTGACAAAAAAAAGTGTAAATAATATTATATTTGGGAAACCTTCCGCCTCTTGTATTGTATTCAAATATAAATAGGGGTGAAGAGCCGTGGAAATAGTGGAAATGTAGCCGAGTTATTGCAGCATTGGTAAAATGTTACAGTTATATTATTATACTCTGTTCCCAAAGGAAACAAGAGTATATTAGTTTTGGGCAATGTCCGTCTTGTTATCCTTCCGTCTGACCGTACGAATGCAATATTTTACGACGCTTTTAATGCTAAAGACTTGAAATGTGGGTGTGGCGAATCGGAATGTACATATCCTCGGGCTGACCACTTAAGCTGATGGATATATCAGCACTCATTGGGGGTGTAGCAAATCGGACAGTGGCGTTGGTGGCAAGTGTTATGCGAGTCGCGCGAATGTCGCAGGTTCCATTCCAGATGCGATTTTAAAATAGGTTCAAATGCCGCGGAACACTTTTTTTTTTTTTTATCGAAAACTTAAATTACATTTTTACATTTTGTATTATAAAATGCCTGCTACCCACCTTAGCAATTGCTGATAAGCAATTTGTATGCATACGCATATCTGCATAATATTTGGTGCATAAACAAATTCTTTACCGATTTTCCGAGGGTAACATAACTGCAAAATTTAGATGGAAAAACGCTTTCTGATTGCCACGTGCGTTTGCTAATTGTCCAAATACGTACATACATACATAATTGCAGTGCCCATATGTACTGAGCCCACTAAAAATGGGAAATCTGGGTATAATGGTTTTGTTAAATGTACATACATGTATGTAACAGGCAGAAGGAGGCTAGGCGGAAGAAGACGTGGCAGACCCCATTAAATACATATGTATGCATGCATATGTATGTATATTCTTGATCAGGGTGACGAAAAAAGTCGATATATGTCGATTATGTCCGTCTGCCCGTATATATGAACGCGTCGATCTCAGAAACTTTAAGATCTAGAGACAACCTTTTTTCAGGTGCGTGTATTGCACGCGGTATACGAGTTTGTTTAGGAAAATCTGGCAGGTACTTAAGTTAATCTTTTAAGGTAAGCGAGTGATCAAGTGAATTTGGACGAGATGAGAGCTTGGTGCTCCGTTTGGATGAAGACTCTTATATAACGCTGATAATTAGTAATCTCATCTGATTTTACCTTTGAAAACTTACCAACGAAATTAGGCGATGATGATTCACCCCATCACAACATTGTGTGCACTGAAAGAAAAAGATGACCTCGATGAGTTTATAATCGTCAGTGTTGGCTATTTTTGCGCAAAAAAGGTGTTTTAGTAGTAGAACATATTTTAAACAAGAAAGAAGGCTCTAGTCGAGACGGCTCGACTACGAGATACCCTGAACCCTGCAAAAATAGTGATACTCTTCTTCTTTACGAACGTATGAGCGCGCGCTCTGCTAACTGCGCAGTTGCTGCCATGGCTTGGGGGTGGGTTGGGCTGAACTTTGGACGCTTATAACTCCATTTCTAGATGGACGATCTACATGAAATTTTCAGAGTAAATTAGGAGTATATAAATGTAACAATATGCCTAATTTTAGTCTCTAGTATTTGAAATGCGTTTTTTTCTTTTCAAATTGGAGGCGAAGGGGGCGTAACATCTAAAATCTAAAAATTACAAAATCTGAGTATCTCTATCTAAAACGGCGTAGAAGTTATGCCTAAAAAACACGAAAAATGTAAACGAATTTTCGATTTTATCGATATCTTCGAAATGGGATGAGTTATTGAAAAAAAACAAAATAAAGTAACATGCGAGTGTTCATGTGAAATTTCAGCTCTCTAGCTTTTGTAGTTTCCGAAATCTCGACGTTCATACAGACGGACAGACGGACGGACGGACAGACAGACGGACAGAGCTAGATCAACTTATTTCTGAATGTTGATCAAGAATATATATACTTTATGGGGTCTGCGACGTCTCCTTCTGCTTGTTACATCCATTTTCACAAAACCATTATACCCTGAATTCCCATTTTCAATGGGTTCAATGGGACTCCTTACTGCGTACTGCGTTGCTTGGGTTGGGTTGGGCTGTACTTTGGACTCCATTTCTAGATGGACGATCTTTCTGAATATATGAATAGCTCTAAAATGTATCTGTTTGCCAAATTTCAGGTCTTTAGTGTTTGTAATGCGATTTTTTCAAATTTTCGATGGGTTCAGCGTATAAATAGTAAAGTATAGAATTGTATACGGAATCGAAGTAGGAATTCTACAAATAATACTATCAAGGAGCAGGTATCGAGAATTTAGAATCAAGAAACTAATATCAAGAATTGAGTAACGTGAAGCCAAATTCAACTATCGAGCATCGAATATCATGTATCAAGAGCGGAGAATCAGATGTAATATCAGCCAGTAACAACCAACACAAAATAATCATCCATCTAAAATCGAGTAGTCGAGTATCGAGAACTGAAAGTATCTGAGGAGAGTGAGTAGTAGATCGGGAATCGAGTAATACCTCTGGCTGCCTAATAAGTCAGCTGCTTCCAGTTCATCTCTAATTAGAGAGTCTGCTCCGCTAGACATCAAAATTTGAGGAACTGTTCGCACAGACCCGGTCAGAGCCAGAGACTGAGAGACAAAGAGCGACAGACATATATGATTACCCCAATCTGAATCACGGACCACGAAATTGTGTTTAAGTGTTGCCCGAACTCAGTTCTCTTTTTCGTGCTATTATGTGTAGAAACCCTAGCGAGGCAACACACAAGTTTCTTTCTAATTATGTGTTATTATACCCTTAACCCATTGAAAATGTGAATTCAGGGTATAATGGTTTTGTGAAAATGTATGTAACAGCTTCTATACCGTTTGAGATAGAGATTTGTATTTGATAGATTATATGGATGCGAAGATTCTATAATTTTCATATTTTCTATGCCACGCCCCCTTCGACACCAATTTGAAAAAAAAAAAAAACAAGTAAGAAGGACCTAGACGAGACACTTTACTACGAGATACCCTGAACCCTGCTAACTGCTGTTATATGATATAATTGTTGGAAGCTGTATACCCATTGCTCGTCCTTGCAACTTGCATCAAATGCGTACTGACTAAGGAATAAACGAGGTATAGTTTCTGCTAAATAATTGGATTAATGTTATATTCAATAGATATTAATACATTTGTGTGCGTGTATGTGCAGAGTATAAACGCCTCGACCTGCCAGAGTGTGAAGCTGTCTTGCGTCTTTATTGCCACTTCAATTATTACAAACCTTCTGAGCCTTTTTATACCCTACAGCCATTGCAAATGGGAACTCAGGGAATAATGTTTTGTGAAAATGTATGTAACAGGCAGAAGGAGACGTCGTTGCGGGGTCTGACAAAGTATATATATTCTTGATCAGCATGAACGTCGAGATTTCGGAAACTACAAGAGCTGGAGAATACTCGAATGTTATTGTGTTTTTTCCGATAACTCATCCCATTTCCAAATTATCGATTAAAATCGAAAATTCGTTTACTTATTTTACGTTTTTTGAGCATAACTTCTACACCGACTGAGCTAGAGACTTCATTATATATATTATCTCAAAATTACAAAATCTGCGTATCATAATAAAAAAAAACTCATTTCAAATACTATAGACTTGTAATAGCAAATTAATATACTCCGAAAGTTTTTTGAAGATCGTCCATCTAGAAATGGAATTATAAGCTTCCATAGTTCAGCCCAACCCACCCCCAAGCTACGACAGCAACTGCGCGGTTAGCAAAGTGCGTAAAGAAGAAGAGTATCACTTTTTTTTGCAGGGTTCAGGGTATCTCGTAGTCGAGCCGTCTCGACTAGAGCCTTACTTGTTTTTTATCGAGCAGTAATTAAATATTGCGTTCACGTAATTGGCTTTATTAATAAACGGAGAGTCTGTATAAACTACATAAACATGTATATATATATATATATATATATATATATATATATATATATATATATGGCCTCAATTACACTATCCATCCTGTATATATTTTTGAAGCAATCCTCTTAGAATTCACTACACTATTGATCAAAATTGACTTGATTTCTGGGAGCCTCTGTATTGAATACGGTGTACAAGCATAAGTCCGCTCTTTCTCACTCTCTTTTTCTCTCTCTTTCTCTCTTTTCGCCTCTCTGTGTGTATGTGGTGTGTGCGGATTCCGTTTGTTCATGATCATGTTAAGCATTAAAAAACCAAAACTGACAAAAGTTCAATGCCCAAAAACTGGCAAACGATATAATTCGTATGTCGTACAAAGAGGTGTTGAACTATTTCAAATGCACGAAACGACGCCAGTCGAGTGGAGTGGTCACCGAATTAAGTTCACGTACATACACACGCAGGGGCAGGGGCAGGGGGAGGGAGAGAGAATTAGAGAGAGAGAGAGAGAGTGAGAGTGAGAAGGGGGAAGGGGGCCAGTGATTTCTTTTTAGCCGCCTTCGAATAGCGGCGACAAATCTGGAACGATTAGCGATGGAACGTAGCGCCCATGCGATTGATACACCTTTGAGTCAACAATATGATGTACGATCCAAGGCAACTGGACATCCCGAATTTTCGAGTTTTGGAAAACCACCCACTGAAATGTTTGAATTGACTTTTCATATTTATACAAATATTAATGCCAACATATGCATGTATGTATATGTCAAAGCTTACAGACTGTGGTGGGAGAAGCGCAGTTGGTTTTGTTGATTTGCTTGATTGATTGCGTTCCAACAAACATTAAATGAGCTCTGAAGCTGTAAAAAACAACTTGGCATACATACATGTACATATGTATGTATGTATGCATGTATATTCGCTGCATCAGTTTCGACTCGCATATCATATATCCTGGCATAAAAATCGATTATGGGCAATACCGCGCATCCTGCACGAAGTTGTAGATAGGATGTACGCGGGAGTGCTCGACGAGGAGATACTCTTTTATACATTTATCATTTTTAATTAGCGACCGTAGCGATTGTAATTTGTATGCAAGCAATAAAGAAATAACAATTATTTTTTGAGTTATTAAAAGAAATATTTTATTTGAAAAATTGATCTATATGATATAAATCAAAAATAATTATTACAAATCATTTTCAAATAACATGTAATCGTTAGCCAAACCTATTTTAAGCTATGTAATTGCTTTAGCAGCTTCTTACAAAACTCACAATTCAATCGCAATTCTTGGAATATGTGTACACACTTGGATGTATACACACGTACAAACATCTGCATACACATATGTACATACATACATACATATATGCATGTATGCATGCATAGAAAAACTGCTTGCCCACGGCAGCGTGGCAAATCGGAAAAGTAGTTTTAGTCTTTGCTTAAATGCACAATTCATATGCGTATGCTTATAAATATCGTATTATCAATTGGCAAATATACAAATATAAAAAAGAAAATTAAAATATAATAATTTTTGGAAAAAAGTTTTCTGCGGGAATCGAACCCACGCACCCAAGTGCAGCTTGCATAGCGCCTACCACCACCAGCGCCACTGCCCCGATCGGAGCTTTGTTAACTAAAACCAAGTAAGGCACTGCTAAAGCGCCTTTTGACAAAACTAAAGTAACGATCGAAAAATTCACAATTCAATCACAATTCATAGAATTTTGTAGCATGCATATGTATACTCGTATAGTGTGTACATGCATATGTATGTAAATCTGTATGTATGTATAGGAAAAACGTTTGTTGCTTGCCATGTACGTTTGCTAATTGCCGAAAGATTTCGTTAATTAAATGTTTATTAAAGAAATAAACGGCACCTACTGGAACAGAGTCTCTCGCAGTTAGTTGCGCCTAAATGCAACGTTCTTACTTGTTATCATTAAAATCAATTATAATAATTTAAAACAAGTAAATCGGCTCTAGTCGAGACGGCTCGACTACGAGATACCCTGAACCCTGCAGAAAAACTAATACTCTTCTCCTTTACGAACGTAAGCGGAATCGTTAACAGAGGCTTACACTGTATGTATATGATGATGAATATATACACATACATACATATGTATGTATCCGGAATATTTATACATACATACATATGTATGTATATACATATAAATATGTGAACGCCGTCTTCCACAGTAAATATCGTAGTACAGTGATTACCCAAAATAACTGCCCAGCGCTGTATTTAAGTTGAAGAGTCTTAATAGTAATTATCTTTTGTTTCTCAATTAATTTTCTCTCTCTCTCTCTCTCTCTCTCTTTCTCTTTCTCTCTTTTTCTCTTTTTCTCTCCGTCTTCTTTGATTTCTAAGAGGTGTGATTGCGGGTGATTCGAAACTGTATTTTTGAACGAAGATGACGCGGAAAGCAATTTGAACAATGAGAGCGCCAATTCCAGCGGATGTTGTCCAGACGCCTTTTCCCTCATAATTAAAAGAGATTATTACACACTGATGAAGCTTAGATTGATGTACGTGTGTGTGTGTGTGCGTGTGTAGATGTCACTATGAGAACAAACATTCCGATCTGTTCATGCTTACATCTTCATAAGTACATCCATTGGTGTCACTATTCCTGCATATCTAAAGTGTTATATGTAGTGATAGCACAATTAATCAATAATCGATTATTTTACTTCCATTCACGATTTAACTACATACATGTATGTATATCGTAAAATGGGTTGCGACTAATTGAAACAATAATCGATCATTCCAAACAAGTAAGAACGCTCAAGTCGAGACTGCTCTACTACGAGTTACCCTGAACCCTGCAAACAAACTAATACTCTTCCTTTTTACGCACTATTTCTGGATGGACCATCTTCACGAAACTTTCCGAATATATTATTATCATCTAAATGTGTCTATATGCCAAATTACAAGTCTCTAGTATTTGAAATGCATAAGAACTGGCCAACAATTTAGCATCTACGCCCACTGAGGGCGTGGCAAATCGGCAAAAAAGTTTGTTGTGGCCAACTGCATAATTCATGCATACAAACAGCTTAGTAGCAATTGCTAAGATGGCAGAAAGCATTTTAACACAACTATAAAAATATTAATGAATTTAATAAATAAAATTTACAAGTTTCGATGAATAAACAAAAAGTTTCCAACGCGATTTGAACCCGGGTATTTAAAAAACAATTAAGAAAGCTGTAGTCGAGACTGCTCGACTACGAAATCCCCTGAGCCCTTCTTCGAACGAATCATATTCAAAGAGTGAATTTTTTTTAATTATCCACGCATAAGAAACTGAACATGCAAAAACACGAGCACACACACACACGCTGATCTATGTATGCTTGTACGCCTAGATGTGTGTGAGCATTGCAAGCGTCTTGCTGTCTCGTTGCCTTTGTTGCTGCGCCACATGGGTTTTGCTGCAAAAACTTTACTGATTAATAATTCTGTTTCTAGACGGAAAATCGTATTCATCTCTTCAGATTATGAATATGATATTCATATCTACAGACATATGCATATGATAAACCAAACTGTATGTCTCTAGTATTTGAAATGCATTTGAATTTTACACATTTGGTGGTGTTGGGCGAATTGGGGACGGGAATCGAAAATCTGACAAAAACCGAAATTATAATAAATTAATATCTATATATATGCAGAAGACTTGAAGACTCTAACTCTAAAGATGAATTAGATATAATTTTATAACTGGTTCCCGATAAAGTTTTTTATCGATAACTTTGGGAATATACGAGTTATCGAATTTCTGAAACAAACTCGTACTGCGCGTGCAATATACGGACCTAACACAAGAAGAATGAACTCTCTAGGTTTTGTATCTTCGGAAATCGACACGTTCAAGCATACGGACAGACGGAAGGACGGACAGACGGACATGGCTATATCAACTTTTCTCGTCACCCTGATCTAGAATATATATACTTTATGGGGTATGCCACGCCTCCTTCTGCCTGTTGCGTACTTTTAACAAAACCATTAGACGTTCATTTCCCATTTTCAATGGGCTCAGGGTATAACAAATCCCGTCAATCCCGTAAAATAAGAGAACAACAATTAACTGTCCAACTTTCCAATGTTTTTGGTAATAGTGTAATTGATACTCCAAATATAACTTTCAAATCGTTTTAAGAAATATGTTGTTTAACATTTTGTATTCAGTTTCGCACTATTATGTAAATATACATATGTATGTACATAAATAGGTATATTTCATTCTAACCCGAATATGATTGGGGATTTACAATGCGTGTACTTGGTATCTATTAGTTGAGCACTCTCTCTCCTTGCCTCTCTACACTCACCTGCATGGACAGAGAAATCCCTTTCCAATGCCATTTCTAGAACGACATTGCACTATGTTTAATATCTCATCCGTATTACATTGCATTTTCCCATCAGATAGATCTGTATATACATATAGTATATGTGTATAGAGCAAGTTTTCCTTTATGCTCTGTCAATCTCTATCTGTGGATGGGGAAACTCAACTCAACTCGGTTGAGTTGGCGATTGTCATTCGATTGGCTAATGGACCAATGGGGAAGCTGCTGCAACAAGTCCTTAATGTGCTCTTGTCTTCCCCACCTCTCCTCTTCACTCTCTTCACCCTCTCACTCGCACACAGCCTGCAGTCCATTACCAATTAAAACCCCAACACGAACGCGGAGGGTGGCTGCTCTGGCAGCCAGAGCAGAGAGTAAAGCTGGCGACTAATTAATGTGACGGCTGCTTGCGATTGGTTGGCAAAAACATACATACACACACACACACACACACACACACACACACACACACACACACGCACATACACATATGTGTGCAGCGCAAGTATCAATCGCATACGAAGCTGGTTGACAGGAGCTGGACTCGAGCTAGCGGAGCACAAAACGGAAGTCGTCCCAGTCAGCAATCGCAAAAGGGTGGAAACTGCCAAAATAAAGAAAAAGGCTGCTGATTCCTGTAGAGCTCTCTCAAGAATTATGCTTAACACGAGGGGACCAAGACAACATGAGCGTCATTAGGTGCGTCTTCCTCTGTGCTGCACCAATATGGTCAAGAGCGATGGCAATGTTGAGTTACAGCCTGAGCATTTGCGCCACCTACAGACAGAGCGCCATCAGAGTCAGCTACGCTTTCGGAACAGTCTCCGATGACGCGACGCTCGTCATAGCCGGCATGGTGACACTGGAGGACTTGGTCCCCAAGCCGTGGAGTGGAATACACACGAGCCAATACGACGCTATCAGGGCGAACCAAGGCAGGTGGACGCACACGCTCATCCCGAAGCTTGATCCATGGATATACCGCAAACACAAGAATTAATTTCTATCTTTCGCAAATTCTCACGGGACATGGATGCTAATTGAAGCGCTTTGGCCACGAACAACTTAGTCAACGACATGATGGAATCGGAGGCAGCTTGGAATCTAATAAACACCTTCGCGGCCACAGTCATGATGGAGCTTTGCAGAGTTGAGCGAATAAGAAGCCGTGCTGTCCCAGGCTAAGGTAGTGCACACAGAGTCCTGCGAAGCAATGCTTCACGGGCGTCCCGCAGGCATCTTGCGCTATCCTTAATCACCTAAACCTAAAATCATAATGTAATGTAAAACAAGTAACAAGGCGCTAGTCGAGACGGCTCGACTAAGAGATACCCTGAACCCTGCTAACCGCGCAATTGCTGCCGTGGCTTGGCGGTGGGTTGGGCTGATCCTTATGAAATTTTCAGAGTAGATGAAGAGTACTTAAATGTAACGTAGGCATGGCATCCAAAAACTAAAAATTACAAAATCTGCGTATCAAAATATCTATTTAAATATAAACAATATGAATTGGAAGTCTCTAGCTAAAACGGTTTCGAAGTTATGCTTTAAAAACGTAAAAAAGAAGTAAACGAATTTTCGAATTTTTGTTATCTATAATGTGAAAATGGGATAAGTTATCGAAAAAAAAAAAAAAAAAAAAAAAAAACAAAATTAACTCGTACTGCGTAACTAACATACTAGTATTCTGTGCTGATCATGAATATATATACTTTGTGGGGTCTGGGACGGCTCCTTCTGCCTGTTACATACATTTTCACAAAACCAGTATACCCTGAATTCCCATTGTCAATAAGGGTATAACAGTAAAAAATCTGTAGTCGGGACTGCTCGACTACGAAATCCCCTGAACCCTTCTCCAAACCAATAATATTCCGAGAATGCTTCGTTTCGATTCTCCACGCATAAGAAACTGAACATGCAAAAACACGCGCACACACACACGCTGATCTACGCTTGTACGCCTGTATGTGTGCGAGCATTGCAGGCGTCTTGTTGTCTCGCTACCTCTGCAGAGCTCTGTTGCTCTGCCGCGTGAGTTTTGCTGCCATAACTTGATTAATAATTCAGTTTCTAGACGGACAATCGTAATCAAATGTGCAGATTATGATCATGCCATTAATATCTATATGCCAAACCAATCTGTATGTCTCTAGTACTTGAAATATTAGTATTTGAAATTTACACGTTTGGGGGTGTGGGGGTCAATTTGGGGACTGAAATGCAAAATCTGACAAAATCCGAAATTGTATTAAATTAGTATCTATATATATGCAGAAGACTTGGAGACTCTAACTGTAAAGATGAACGAGATATAATTTTATAAATGATTCTCGATAAATGTTTGTATCGATAACTTTGGAAATATACGAGTTATCGAATTTCTGAAACGAACTCATACTGCGCGTGCAATATACGATTCCAACACAAGAAAAATGAAGTCTCTAGCTCAATATCGCTCACTCGATTCCCTAGTCAACTGAACTAGCTAGTTCATTCATGTGTCTTTTATATGTTAGAAAAGAGGAACAATGAAGTCGGACAGACTGGGTAGGCTCCTCCAATACAGGGTATCGTCTGCTTACAAACTTACCTATTAAACTTGCCGAAATCCAAGGCACACAAGTCGTTTGTTTCCCTTTCGGAGCAAATTGCAAATTGCGACAGCTGACGCTTGTTTCACACACCATTCAAACTGATAAAAGGCATAAACACACACACACACACACACACATATATATATATATATATATATATATATATATATATATATACACGTTGTTTATAGACTAGTCAAAGCAAGCACTCATGTGTGTGCGTGTGAATGTATTGCTACCCTTAAAGCAAGCATTTCGGCAGGAAAAAATACCTTTATTGACCGTAAAGATAAAAGTGAACACTTACGAGGAGGAGTAGGTGCTAAAACACGTACACGAAGACGAACAGAGAGTGAGAGAGAGAGAGAGAGAGAGAAAGAGAAGGAGAGAGGGAGAGTGAGATACATACGGACATACGGAAAACAAGCAAACTGTGGTCAAACATGCGATACGACAACGAAGACTTGACCTGACCCAGTCACGAGACTCGGGCCAACAAAGCGCGTGTCTCGATGCCGCTCGCCGCTATTAACTAACAAATTGTGTGTGACCAAGGCCTCTTTTATTACAGAGCGAATCAGGTCCTACACATGACACACATATAATAGACTCTGATTACGTTATCTATTAAGAATGCTCGTGGGTAACGGCATGCTGCATGCTTGTCTGCCGCCGTTGTCCTCGCTGTTTCCTGTCAATGACTGCAGTCCGGCACATATACATATATGTTTTTTTATTTTAAATCTTCTCATTTCTCTCGTTCATTTAATTATCTTTTATATAAAGGTTTAGTGAAGATGTATGTAACAGGCAGAAGAAGACGTCGCAGGCCCCATAAAGTATATATATTCTTGATCAGCACAAAAAAATAAGTTGATATAACCCTGTACGTCTGTCCGCCTGTCTATCCGTCCGTCTGTCTGTCTGTCTGTCAGTCTGTCTGTCCGTCCGTTCGCCCCTTCGTCCATCCGCATGACCGTCGAGATTTCGGAATCTATAAAAGCTAGAGAGCATGAATACTCTTATGTTAGTTACGCAGTACGAGTTTATTTTGTTTTTTCGATAACTCATCCCATTTTCAAATTATCGATACCAAATCGAAAAATCGTGTACTTTTTTACGTTTTTTGAGCATAACTCCTACATTGTTTGAACCAGAGATAGATTTAGATCTAGATAAATATTACGGATACGCAGACTTTGTAATTTTTAGATTTATGATTTCACGCCCCCATCACCGCCAATAAAAAAAAAAAAAAAAAAAAAAAAAAAAAAAAAAAAAAAAAAAAAAAAAAAAAAAAAACACTTCAAGTACTAGAGACTTGCAATTTGGGAAATATATTCTGAAAATTTCATGAAGATCGTCTATCTAGAAATAGAGCTATCCACCAAGCTACGGCAGCAACTTCGCGGTTAGCAGAGCGCGCGCTCATACGTTCGTAAAGAAGAAGAGTATTCGTTTTTCTGCAGGGTTCAGGGTATTACATATGTACTCGAGCCGTCTCGATTAGAGCCTTACTTGTTATTTTAAGAGTTATCCAAAACATTTCACTTATAATTCTCTCTCTATCTCTCTCTCACACTCTCTCTCTCTCTCTCTCTCTCTCTCAAGTCTTTACCACTTTTTTTTTTAATACAGACGACCGACGACAGGTGGGTGGATCCCTGCGCCGAGGCGAATCGTGAGCCGATTCGTCTGCACCAATTAAGTGCGGATTGTTTCTTGGCAAATGGAAAATGTTAATTAACGTAGCCAGCTAGTGCGTATGTTTGTGTGTGTGTATGATGCTGGTAAGAGGGGGCAGTGTGCAGATAAGCGCTGGCGCACAAACAGCCAATGAAAAGATGCGATGAGGAAACCGCATTCGCAGCACTGCGAATATTCCACGCACAGCGCGACGCTGCTTTACTCACACACGGACTCACATCACACAAATAATCGAGTGCATGCTACACACACATACACACACATTACAATACGTATATATGTACATATACGATTTATGTAGACACACATATAAGTGCGCACATGAGTGTGTGTGTGTGCGTTTGTATATATGTATGTATGTACATATGACAGTCTCTTTTACTGTTCCTGAGCTTGAGTGGGTGGTGAGATTGGCATGTAAGCATGCAAAATATATACATATATATATATATATATATATATATATATATATATATATATATATATATATATATATATATATATATATACATATACATATATATGTATACATACAACTTGGTAGTGTTCTCTATGTAATTGCAACTGTACCAAAATATTTAAATGCAAATAATTACAACAACAGCCGTTGCTGGCAGCGAAACGACGAGACGAGACGAGACGAGACGAGACGAGTCTCGCTTCGCATCGCCTCGCCTAGCCGAGCATCGAGTCGCGTCGTTGCAGTAGGCATGTTTTATCATCAGTCCCCCAGCCAAGCAGTCTGAGTATGGGAATCAGAGCCACGCCTTATGAAGCGCGGCTAACTGGTGTGTCATCTTCCCCAGCCAGCCAGCCAGCAGTCAGTCTGCCCCATCTCTCTGCCTTATATCAAGTTTAGGGTTACGGTAACGAGCGGTAATGAGAGACCCCTTAAAGCATCATAAGCGAGCGAGAGTGAAACAGAAAAGGCGACGGGCTGCGGCCGCCGCACCAGCATCCACAAAACAAAAGCAATGAACAGTAAAGCGTAATCATTGCCACAAAGTTTGAGCCAAACGCACCCATCTCGCTCACGCCCACTTGAGAGCGGGTGTTTTACGATTATACACACGGAGAGAGACATAGAGAGCGAGTGAGAGGGGCGAGAGAGAGAGAGAGAGTGAAACAGATAAAGAGAGAGAGTGTGTGGATGAGGGAGAGAGAGCGAGAGACAGAAAGAATGAGAGAGGGAGCCGAAAGTGAGAGCAAGTGATTTGTGAGAGCGTCAACCAAAACCAAAACGAAAACGACAAAAAAAAAAAAAGACAAAAAGAGACATGTATACATATGTACATACTTACATACATACATACATATGTAATGAGAGCAGTCTTATAATTATTACTGCAGCATTAAATGAAAGAGCGAGATGTACTTAATCAACAGCGCACCACCTTACTCTCCCGCTCCCGCTCTCGCGCTCCCTCCCCTGACTCGCTCTCTTTCGGCGCCCACGAATGTACATACATACATATATTTTTATATTTATACATACATATGTATGTAAATATGTATTTTAGGCAAAAAAAAATCATATTAATAACTGCGAACCCAAGTTATTTTACTGTTCTTTCACACATGTGTACATATGTACATGAGAGAGAGAGAGAGAGAGAGGAGAGAGAGAGAGAGAGAGAGAGAGAGAGAGAGAGAGAGAGAGGGAGAGACTTTAAGCATCAGATTCAGACTAGCATTTTGCCTTTGTAATTCTTACCCCTTTAATTTATATTTTTTTTTTTTTTTACATTGTAGTAGCACACACACCATGGCAACCGGGTCGGTTTTTGCAGCAGAAGACAATGTGGCAGACCAACTGGGAGAACGCGTTTTGCTCCTTAAATCGAGCGCCTAACAACAACCCACAGTGCGCAGCGTTCATAAATATAATGTAAATAAATAATTTATACATAATGCGCTGACTGCGCCGCGAAGGCTTGTACTTGCTGCTACGCGGCAGTCCGCTATATCTCACTCACTCTCTCTCTCACACACACACACACACACACACTCATTTGCTTATGCTTGTGTTGGTCGTCGTCGTCGCCTTTGTCGTCTTCTATAGCAACGCCACCTTAGCCCCCATCGTCACCCGCAGCACAGACTCAGTTTCAGTTTATTGTGGGTGTTGCTGTTGGTGTTCCTGTTTCATAGTGGCAAAGCGCTACTCGCTGTCGCAGTCGCAGTCGCAGTTTCTGCCGCTGCCGCTGCCGCTGCCGCTGTAGCAGTCGCTGGTAGAAAAGCTTGGAGTCCGCACTCGGGAGCATAATGTGCACAATTACGCGCACATCTATTTACTATTCCTTATTTGCTTTTTTTTATTTCCTTGTGGTCTCTGATTTCTTATTTTGCTTACACTCATTCTCATTTTACTTTAGAATCAGTCATCTTCCCCTTAACATAGCCGACACCCACACTCTATTTATACATACATACATACATATATATAAATATATATATATATATATATATATATGTATATATATATATATAGCAGCCAGGCCACCCAATGAATTTTGGTTCAAAAAAGGTTTTCGCAGTTTTTTCTTATTACTTTTTTATTACTTTATTTTAATTTTGTTGTTGTTATCGATTTTATTCCCACCACTTCCTTGTTTGTTGATTTCCATGTGGACGCTTTGGGTGGAGGAGACGGAAGAGCTCGTAAGAAAGGCCTCACGTCTGGCTGGAGACGTACACACATGCATACATACATACATACACACATATTTCAGAGAGGGTGTGTGTGTGTGTGTGTGTGTGTGTGTGTGTGTTAGTTGGTATGGTGTCTGGGTGTGTGTATGTGCGAGTGGGAGTAGTGCTCTATGTAAATTTTTCTTGATTCGGCCACACCCATTGCGCCAATTAAAACACTTGGAATAGATACTGCATGCAAAAAACAACAAAGAATGGACTCGTCACGCATATAGCAATATGTGTATGTGCATGTGTATGTGTATGTACACATATGTATGTATGTATGTAGGAGCAATTACGCATGGCATGTGCTGGGAGAGTCTGCACAGGCTTATTTTAATTGGCTGGCTTCACGGCGTGCCAAGCGAAAGATAAACACATGTACATATGTACATGTACTAATGTCGAGATATATTCAAGCAAATACAATACACACAGTTTATTATATATGTATGTATGTATGTATGTATGTATGTATGTATGTATGTATGTATATTCTACAAGTTAATTGCGTGCTCTGATAATTAGTCTGGCGATGCCATCGCGTTCCTCCCCATTTGAGGTCATAACGAATCACAAAGTTTTATATTCAGCCAGTAAAAAGAGCAGACGATACATACATACATACATACATACATACATACATTCTTCCATTCATACAAATATATGTATGTACATACATGAAGGGTCTGTATGTGCGGGCGACAAGCAGCAATTAACTTGCCATACAAAACATTACCTCCGGCATCAAGAAAGAAACGCATGCAAAAGCAAGAAGAAGAAAAAAAAAAAACGAATCTCAACAGAACAAAAGCCAAGACACGCGCAAACAGTGCGCTTCGGCTTTCGCTGATTGTGGCTATGATAGAGTGGAAGAGAGCGAAAAAAGCAGAAGAGCTAAAGAAACTGTATGTATATTACTAATACATGCATATATATATATATATATATATATATATATATATATATATATATATGGTGGGGGGCAAAGCAAAGCAAAAACATATACATAAAACACACCGGCGATGCATGTGAGTGATTGTCGAAGGGGGTGAGATATGTGTAAGGGCACAGGGTACAATATTATGGGGAATAGCTGCTGCTGCTTCTGCTGCTTCTGCTGCTTCTACTGCTTCTACTGCTGCTGCTGCTGCTGCTGCTGCTGTTGCTGTTGCTGTTGCTACTGCTGCTGCTATGGAGGCCGCCCGACGAGCGACGACCAATCAAGTCCCGAGTTGGCGCGCTGATAGCGCACTGTTGCCTTACTCTTCTTTCACGAAACGAGGGGCTACACATACACACACGCGCGAAAACACAAAGTGTCGCTCTCTCGCCCAGCATCAACAGCGAAAGAGCGAAACGTAGAAAACGGTATCAAGTCGATGCACTCTTTCATTTTTGCCAGAGAGAGTACGACGCTTTATGCTTAATGACTCAAATTAAACGAGAAGCAGAAGAACAGCGAACAGCAAATGCCTTGTCATTGGCTAATTAGAGGTCGCCACTAATTATCGCCGTAAAGGGTGATTTTCGCCTCGGATTCTCCTCGGCGCCAAATCTCGGCACTCATTTTAATTGGCTACGAATACAACGTTCGGATGCAGTTGGGGCGTAATAGGGTTACTTGCGATTACTTTTGCAATTGTTCGAGTAACTGAATAATGCCGAATAACGTATGTGTAGTTATATGTCGTATATCTACATTTTAAATACCATATACTTATGTGTGTATATATAAATGTAGTATAAGTTGTATAAAAAACAGTTTTTCGCATTGATGCCATCAACAAAAAGGAGACTTTTCTTCAATTCGTGTATCTTAAACACGTATGTATGTATGTATGTATGTATGTATGTACTATATACACATGTTATGTACATATGTTGGTTCTTGACAGGGCATGGTTACCGTTAATATTGGAATCAGCATAAGCAATAGATATCGACGAAAATAAATAGCAATGCGATTTCAATGAACATTATTTTCGCCCTAGAATCGAATACTTTAATACTAATGATAAAGGTAGCAAGAATGTTTATAAAGCCTTCGGAATCTGCATGAAATATACCCTGAACCGATTGAAAATGGGAATTCAGGGTATAATGGTTTTGAGAAAATGTATGTTTTTTTTCGATAACTCATCCCATTTTCACATTATAGATAACAAAAATTCGAAAATTCGTTTACTTCTTTTTTACGTTTTTTAAGCATAACTTCTACACCGTTTTAGCTAGACTCTTCCAATTTATATTGTTTATATTTAGATAGATATTATGATACGCAGATTTTGTAATTTTTAGATTTTGGATGCCACGCCCCCTACGCAACATTAAAATACTCTTAATCTACTCTGAAAATTTCATAAGGATCGTCCATCTAGAAATGGAGTTATAAGCGTCAAAATTCGGCAGCAACTGCGCGGTTAGCAGGGTTCAGGGTATCTCGTAGTCGAGCCTTCTCGACTAGAACCTTCTTACTTGTTTTCGTTTCTTGCATGGTTCAGGGGATCTAGTAGTCGAGCAGTCTCGACTAGAGCTTGTGAGAGTGTATGTAACAGGCAGAAAGAGACCTCGCAGACCCCACAAAGTATATATATATTCTTGATCAGGGTGTCGAGATACAGCCCTATGTATGAACGCGTCGATTTCCGAAGATATAATAGCTAGAGAGCTAATTCTTTTTGAGTTCGTATTCGTATTCGATCATTCGTATATTTCCAGAGTTATCGATAACAACAATTATCGACAATCAATTATAAAACTATATCTCGTTCATATTTAGAGTTAGAGTCTCCAAGTCTTCTGCATATATATAGATACTAATTTTATACACTTTCGGTTTTTGTCGGATTTTGGATTCCGGTCCCCAATTCACCCCCACATCGCTAAATGTGTAAAAAAATGTATTTCAAATACTAGAGACATACAATTTGGTTTGGCATATAGATATTAATGGCATGATCATAATCTGAACATTTGATTACGATTGCCCGTCTAGAAACAGAATTATTAATCAAATAAGTTCTCACAGCAAAACCCACGTATGTAGCAGAGCAAGCGAGACAGCAAGACGCCTGCCTATAAGCGAATATCAGCGTGTGGCTGCGTGCATGTAACGCTTGCAGAAACGAATCGAATAATTCTTGGAATTTTCATTGTTCGAAGAAGGGTTCAGGGGATTTCGTAGTCGAGCTGTCTCGACTAGAGCTTTCTGACTTGTTTCTATAATTTTAGATATTATTCCCAAATATGCACATACCTTTATGCATAGGATTGATCCGATAAGTATATGTACATACATATGTATATGTAGAAAAGAGTTCTTAGTCTGACTATAGCCTGGGATAGGGATATTCCCAATCATGTCGGCAGATGGTTCAAAAACGAGTTAGACAAATATCTAATATGTAGTATGCATATAGTCTAGTATTCGCAAGTGACACTTAGATTATTGGTAGATATGGTCATTGTACTTACCCAATATCAAATGAATCCTAGTGCAAATAGATCTATTGCGCTTGGTTGTTAGTCTCATGAGAGCTGCTTGCTGATTAACTTAGGGCGACTCCGTTTTCGACTCAGCTTTCGATTCCAAACACGATTTCAGGATTTCCTTTTCATTTTTGGAGCGATTTACTTGATATTCATTATATGATATTTGTAGTTGATGTATGTTGGGTTTTAGTTTAATTTACGTAGAATTTGTGTTTTTTGTTTATTTTTTATTTTGTACTGTTTTATATATTAGCTTAAATGTTATAGGAACTTTGAATCGTGCGGGTGACGCGTGACGCGTGACGAGTTCAAACTGGCTTACACCTGAAACATAATTGAGACAGTGCGAATGTACATCCATTCGATTTACGGAGGCGGAGAGAATGACCAAGGACGACGTCAAATTAGAAGCAAATGCAAATGCGGAAAGTTTCCTTGACTGATTGACTTTCATACTTCAAATTAAAGTGGAAATAAAAGACCTTCCGGTTCGGCTCTCAGCATATGCAGAGACAATATACGACAGCGGGTCAGATCGCACATTATCAGAAGCAAAACATTAACCGAGCACAGGTGCAGAGCAAGGGTGAGTGCGAGTAAGTGCAGGTAAGAGCGAGGGTGTTATTGCTGTGACCAGGCGCAGGTGGGCTGCAGAGCTGGGCAAGCAATTGAAGCTTCGACACAAGCTATCTACATATGTATATGTATGTATGTATGTATGTATGTATGTATGTATGTATGTATGTATATAGAGACATATGCATATGCATTTGACAGTACATGATGTACATCACAGCATAGGGGAAACTGGCAAATTGGATCGTGAAATTATTTATATGTACATACATATGTACATTTGAGTAGACTCGAAACTCGACTTGCTTACGCTTCTTGAATGTACATATGTATGTATGTATGTATGTACATATGTACAAAACGTATATACATATGCGTGTATGTGCATATGTACATATGTTTGAAAGCATCACACGTCGTTTGTATGTAAATAAGCTAGTGTTTGTGAATAGCCAAGGCAGTGAGGAGAGAGGCGAGAGGCGAGAGATGGAGAGAGATGAGCGCTCGATACGCCCGCCCGCCCGTCGATTTAATTTGTAACGTGTGCTTTTTGCATTTTTAATGTCAACACTGTTACTCATGGCTGCTTATAACGGGCGAGACAGTTGTCTCTTTTTTATGTACGCACAGCCAGTCGCACGCACACACGGATACGAGCACTTGCAGGCATTCAAATTTGTTGCAAATCTACTACTCTCACATGGACCACGTGCCTATTTATTTCGTTGAGAGCGCACACATACAGACACAAACGCACTCACTCACTTACAACACATACACACTCACTCACACACACGCAGAGGCTCTCTTTCTCTCACCCCTTTAAAGCGGTTCATCATCTCCTTCACTCGCACAATTATTCCATTGCTCTACACTCTTCATTCTATACTGCTTAGCACTGTCTAAATTCAATATATTCAAACATACACGTACACGTACACACGCATACATTCACATTCACATTCACTTATATGTCAAACTCTCAGTTTTGAATGCAATAACGAAATTTGGTTCGTCTTATTGCTGCTGTCTTTTTCGTCTGTACTTTTTCGTGTTTTCTTTTTCGTACTTTATGTACACACATACATACATACATATGTATTTACATACATATATAATTATTAAATGCATTATTATATAAATATATGTACATATATATAACTGTAACAAAAACACAGAAGGTTTGCGCGAACATATGCCATGAGAAGAGAGTTGTTGATAGACATGTAAGAAACCGTTATTGGTGCAGTTATTAAAACAGTTTTTTTTACTCCGATGCACTGATAATCCGTAGAACACAACATACATTGTACATATGTACATACATGTAGGTATCTATGTATGAAATGACGCAGATTTTATGCGAAATTTTATTCAGTCATGTTTTATATCGACTTGTTTTTAAAATGCATTAATTTATTTACTTTTCCGGTTTTTGTCCCGAATTCACTTATTGTGCAGTCGAATTCATGTAATATCAAACGGTGCCACAAACTTATCACAAACACGCGGATTTATCACAAAATGATGATTCGATGCAACTATACGTTGCGAATATACATATATACATACATATGTATATGTATTGAAGCTAGAATATATCGGGCGTTAATGATTGCGTCTAAGCACCGTTTTTTTTTTTTTTTTCTTTTTAGTTTTTTGCCATACAAATTGCGCAGTTTCATTGGGATCTTGTAACTTTCAGGTACACATTGATATATGTATATACATACGTATACTTTATAATTAAAATATATTTATTATTATTCATACTAATATTAAATTCGAACTATGTATTATATATTTTTATTTTGTAATTCATTTCTGTTTAATCCTCTGTTGCACTAAGCGCTGTACCTCGATAACGTGAACCTAGCCGCTTCCACCGTCGATTTCATACTACCAATTGTATCAGTATCTTCGCATTCTTGTATCACTGAGTTACTTTTCACCCTAAAAGAACGATGGTCTTCACGAACACATGCACAGACAGACAGCGAGAGAGCATGCAATAAAAGCAGGAGAGAATAACCGGAATCACTGCTACCAGAGAGAGAGATAGAGAGTGTGAGAGCGCTAAAGCATAAAGAGCGAGCGTGAGAGCAGCGACTGCTGAGCGATGAAGAGAGTACAAGAGCTTGAGAATGAGAGAGTGAGAGAGCGAGAGAGAGTTCAGTAATTGGTAATTATTGCCACGCAGAGTGGTAATTAGGCGGGAGCGAGACAAAACATACCATAAAACAAAGTACCCAATGAGCTTGCCATTCGTGAGAGAACGTGAGCGCATATACGTATGCGCCTGCCCCTTCATACAGATTCATGTATCCAATGTGTGGGAGTAGTCCAGGCAATGACAATCATCGTTCATTATATTTGTTTATAACTACCGTCGGATGTTGTATATACTATTGTATGTATGTATGTATGTATTTATGTGCGTGTAATGTCATGCACTCTTTTTGTTCCATTCTTTGCATACATATATGTACATTTGTACATACATACATATGTACATGTATGTATGTATGAACGTGTGTGTGCATACGCAATGTTCTTTAACTGTGCTCTGTTCCATCAATGAGATTTATGTACATATTTCACTGTTCACTAGGAAAATCCATTTTATATAAATATGCATATATGCACATAATTAAAGACCGACTTTTATCAAAACACCTGAAAACCGTCAATTAAATCCTGTATAAATGTATTTGTCTATGATTACATTGAGTGCGGGAGTGAACTATGTATTTCGCTGATTTGCATTCATTCAAGAAGATTCGGTGAACTGGATCGAGAAGCTGTCGCCCGATAACGGAACACTACAAAAAGTTAAACTTTTTGAAATGCATTTTGAATTAAGCTCTAAAGTTGAACTGATTCAGAGATTGATTTTGGGATTCCAGCATTCCTTAACCAATGAACCTGAACATCTTAAAGTAGATTCAGACTTATATTTATATTCTGCTGTCTCCCTTTAATTCTATTTACCTATCACACACATTCCGAAACTCTTCTCCTTGTCCCTCCTCTGCTCGTTGCATACTTTCATTTCTGGTCCAGATATCCAATCAAGATCACAGTTTAAAAGGAAATGATAAACTATGCATTTGGAAATTGAGGATATCCCCATTTAACAAATAGATAACAAGTAAGAAGATCGAGAGATCCCCAAGAAATATTATATATGTATACACTTACCTTCTGCATACAAACAATACATGCACATACGCCCACGCGCGTATATGTACATACATACATACATATGTATGTATATGCATATGAATAGGCGTCTTCCTGTCTCGCTTGCTCTGCACGCGGGTGATGTAATGGGAACTTATCTGATGAATAACTCCTGTTGTAGATTGACTTTCGTACTCAAACTTCGGATTACGATCATGACATTTATATGTATTTGAAATAAATTTTTACGCATTTAGAGAAATGGGGGACAATTTGATATCCAAAATGAGCTAAAATCCAAATTTTATTAAATTACCTATATACATATACTATACAGAATACCCAAGATGAATGGGATAATCTAATAATGGACATGCAATATGCGGACCTAACGAAAAAAGATTGAAGTCTGTAGCTCTTCTACTTTCAGAGATCGACGCGTTCAAGCCTACGGATGAACGGACGGACGGAGGGACGGACGGAGGGACGGACAGGGCTAAATCGACTCAGTTCGTAACTTTGAACAAATATATACATATATACGTTATGCGTTCTGGTTCTTTCTGCCAGTTACTTACATTTAAGAAAATCATGATGATTTCCCATTTTCAATGGGTTCAGGGTATAAAATAATACATTCCCAATCGTAAGTCGCCAATCTCTTTCTAGCAGTGGGTATGCAATAGTATGTATGTACATATATACATATGTAGGTACTCGATCTTCAATTGGCAGTAGCTCAGAAAACCGAATAGCCCCAATGGACTGATAGATAGACGGAATAGATTCCTCTTTATCATATTCTCAACAGATATGGTTGGTAACAGACAGACGATTAAAAGGACGAAATAGCCCCCAAAAGAGTTCGATTCATATATGTATGTACATGCAAGTAGCTATATTTCATTCTAGTTATACATATATAGTATTTATCATCCTTGTAAAGGCAAGGGGAAACCATGGAGCGTCCATTAGAAATCTCCATTTTATTTATTTCTTAGTAAATTACGTATGGAGGATCTGCTGTATTATAAATGCTCCACCCTTAGTGGTAGCTACATATATAGATATAGATATAGATTGTAGATATAGATGTAGATATGTATGTGTGTGTGTACGTACGTAAATACGTATGTATGTAACATATGTAAATTAATTCACAGACGCACACATCCACATTAATACATACATACATACATAGTTACATACATTTATTAGCGAACCAGCTACAGCCCATCAACTGAATTCGCATACATACATACATACATACATACATATGCGTGTCTCTCTCACTCTCTCTCTCCCCTGTTAATGTGTGCGAGTGCGAATGCTGCCTGCATACATTGATTCTCCTTCACACACGCGTGGCTGAGTGCGTGTGTGTGTTTGTGTGTGTGTGTGTGTGTTTGCGCGAGTGCGAATGTCTGCATGTACATATGTATGTATGTATGTACATACATATATTGTCATTTCATTGGAAAAATGTGACAGTCGAAAGCCAAAAACTTGCGTCTGCGTTTACGCTTAAATCCAAATGAATAAAACACGCACACGGCAGAAGGTAAAGAAAAACCCCTTTTTGGCTCCTCTTCCGCAGGCTGCTGCTACGTCTTCGTTGGCATGTATGTATGTATGTATGTATGTATGTATGCATATGTTCACTCACTCTCAGACACACATACTTATACATACTTATATATACATACATACATATGCAAACACGCACTCACACATGCATGCACACAGAGTGGAGCCTTTCAACAGTTCCAGTTGCCAGCCTCTAGCAAACACAATATACATATATACATATGTATGTATGTACATACATATATGAAAAACATAAATAAATAAGAGAAAATCAGTCAAAGGGGGAGGTTCGTTGCTTCCCTTGTTTTTTTTTTTTTTTTACTAACTAGCAAGCCGTTTTAACTCCTTCGCAATTATGTATGTGTGAATACACAAAAATATAAGAGGAGAGAGACAGAGACTGAGTGTGTGTGTGTGTGTGTGTGTGCGAGAGAGAGAGAGAATGAGTGAGCGAGAGAGGGAGAGAGAGAGAGAGAGAGAGAGAGCATAACATGTGTTTATGTTTGTGTTTGAGTATATACATACATATGTACATGACTTTACACACACACACACAGAGAGAGAGTCCTTGTACATACTGTCGTTAGCTATATGCATATGTGTGAGTGCCGCAGTAGATTTGCTCATTTAGAGGTCTCAGCAGATATAGCAGCATCATTTGTCAGTGGAAGTTAGGAGAAGTGGGTGGGGAATGCAGAGGAGGTGTTTGGTGTTTTAGAGATCGCATATGCATGTACATACATGTGTGTACATGTATGTATAAGACGATTAGTTTCTAACATTAAGAAAGAGCTTACATGCATGCATACATATGTATATCTATAGATCTGTCTGTGAAAAAGTTTATAAAAGTTTATAAATTTGCACTGCACTGGAGTGGCCGGGAGTATCGAAATCCGTATTGATCTTTAGAGCGAATCTAAAGTAACTTAACTATCAAATTGGGCTTGGTAAGCAGTAAAAGCTTTGAAGACATTGCAGAATTTCACACACACACACAGACATTGCGCTTGGAGCTTCCCACTACAACTAGCTGCCCACAAAACGGAAGATGGTCTAATCAGCAGTCGGGAAATGGTTGAAACACATAAAGGTCAGCAGTACATATTAGACAGACATATATGACATGGCGACATATTAGACATACGACTAACTTCCCACGAGCACTTAGAATACGTTCACAAACAGGCAGCTGATTCGTGTAGAGCGATCTCTCGATCCGCGACCAAAGGAGCAACAACGCCTCCTATGGATGCGTTACGTCCATCATCCTCTATGCAGCGCCAATCAGGGCAAGATCGATGGCAAGTTCGAGCTCTTGACGGCTCTTGTCATAGCCGGCATGATTCCTCTGGAGGACCTGGTAGCCGAGGTCGTGTAACGGACGGAGTACACACGAAGCTGTAAGGCGCAACACGAACGAGCAGCTCGGCGAAAGTGCGATAGACGCTACATCTCATCCCGCAGCTGGAATGATTATGGAGCGATTGTTTCTTTCACAGATTCTCTCTGGACACGGAAGTTTTCGGAGCTATCTAAAGTGGCCACGAGGAAACCGATGAATGCCCCTGCTCTGGAGAAGGCCTGCTAGAAGACGCTGAGTGTGGATGATTCCTCGATACAAGGCGTAAGAACGTAACGGGCCGCTCCCTCAGAGCGGACAATCTTGTCAACAGCATGCTGGAATCAGATTTATATTCGCAGCCAGTCAAGCGAAGTAGAAGGCCAACTATCATTGTTTAAGGTAGCGCAAAATGATTCCAAGGCAATTCTATTATTACTTATGTAAATAAATAAATAAATAAATGCAACCAATAAATAAATACCAGAGACCCCGAATAACAGTTACCCGACTCACTTGTCCCATTCATTTCTGAGAGAAACAGATAAAAGGCGCACACAAACTTTATTCCTCTGAGTAGGAGAGATATTTTTGGTTTTTTTCACTCCTAGTCTGAGTGTTTGGCATGGAGGAATTCAGGCAATTCCTCTTTTTAAAAGAAGAAGAACACTTATTTGTGGACTGTTTGAAATCCTTAAGAGTTATTCGGGGTCTCTGATAAATACACATACACGCGAATCGATTTTTGTTCGATTAATGTAAAAATGTAATGTTTCATGTTGTCAGAAGAAGATGTCACAGGCCCTATAAAGTCTATATATTCATGATCAGCACAAACAAATCAGTTGATGTAGCCCTGTCCGTCCGTCCGTCCGTCCGTCCGTCTCTCGTTAATAGAGTGCGCTCTTATACGTGCATAAAGAAGAAGAGTATTAGTTTTTCGCAGGGTTCAGGGTATCTCGTAGTTGAGCCGTCTCGACTACAGCCGTCCCACTTGTTCAGTGGGTCTTGAGTCTTGAAGTCTGGCAGGTATGCTCGGGTTGACAACCCAAGATTGCTAATTGCCCAAATATTACGTTTATCAACAGAGTATCACGCATTACGTAATTACTTGGTTTGTGTTATGTTCGTATATTGCACGCACAGTACGAGTTTGTTTCAGAAATTCGATAACATGTATCGTTCCAGAGTTATCGATAAACCAACCAAGAGAGGGAAAGAGAGTGTGAGAGAGAGAGAGAGAGAGAATTGTGACAGTTAGCGGTCTACAATTATCTATACCCTTTAAGTTATTCCCGAAACTAAGTTTTGTATTGATTTATTTAATTAGCGAGCACTTCTAATTCAGATCTGTCAACATGTATTTCTCCCTATTTCTTGTGAAGTAAATAATTACTTAAATAATTAGCCAGGTAATTGCGTTCATGTGTATAAGTGTATATATATATATATATATATATGTGTGTGTGTGTGTGAGCATAGGGCATTCATTATCTATGCATCGGGCCTGCGCGCCGAAGTTGATCTGGGTAAACATATCACGAAGTACGCAGGCAAACCTCAGTGAAACCCAAGTTACCTTTGAGCGGGTTTGTTTTAGATAAATACAGGTGTTCAAATAAGCCATAAATACTGTTCATTGAATTTCACTCTACTTATTGAGTGCCGTATGTCGATTTGCAATTATATATTTCCAAATCGAGTATCGATGAATATCTTGAAATTGGTATACCCTGAGCCCATTGAAAATGGGAATTCCGGGTATAATGGTTTTGTTAAAAGTATGTAACAGCCAGAACTAGACGTGACATAAAGTATTTATATATTCTTGATCAGGGCGACAAACTGAGTCGATGTAGCCCTGTCCGTCCGTCCGCCTGTCCGTATGTTTGAAATATGTATTTCAAATACTGGAGACATACAGTTTGGTTTGGCATATAGATTTTCTTACTTGTTATTTAGAAATAAGAGATGTATGCACGTATATACTTAAAAAAAAAAAAGCTGAAATTTTGTGAAAATATCTGATAAGAAGCTGAAGTTGTTTGGCATATTTTAAGGGTTTCCTTTACGAATAGTCCAGTGCTTCATTCTATTGTGACAATTATTTATCGCATTCTTTCATAGTGTCAATCAGAAGACTATATTTCGTATCGCCAATATCGGAAGCAAGGTTATACAAGGGACGATCTCAATAATTATTCAATCATTATCAAGAACATTTCTTGCAGAACCTTGCTCCCAGATCTGTTACTAAGATATTTCAAGCACAAATTGGTTATATCCAACTGCTGGCATATACTGCATTTGCCATGACCATGCCATACATCTATTCCTTCCTGTCTTATCACTTAAGTCTCTCCGCAGCCAGCACTTGAATGAATGATTAGCTGTTAGGCTACACATCCTGGCATTTGCCCTTATGCTGAACTATTTGGCTTTAACTCAACTGCAATGAACAACACTTTATTGTACAATGTACATATGTATGTGTGTAGAGTCTCTAAAAAGTGTGAAATTGCTCAGTACAAAAGTCAGGGATAGCCTCTTCGAGTGAGTCGAGCAATGCCCACGACATTTTCGAAAATTTACCATAATTCGAGTTTCGGAACCTAAATAGAGTTGAGCAGCTTTTGTGGCAGCGTCTGTTTGTATCTCTTTTTCTTCTTCTCCTCCATATTTTCCGTCTCATTATGGCTTTCTATCTCATTGATGGGGCTTCGGAGAGCGAGAGGGCTTTGATAGTGTGTCTCAGTTGCACGTTTAGCTAGTTAGCATATTTACGAGTTCATTCAGGCGGGTCCATTCATTAACTCTTCAAAATATTTGTTATCAGATTTGATCAGATTAACGCGCTGAGTTTTACAGCTCACATAAATTAACAATCTTTGAGCTATGAATTGAACAATTTTCACTACAAATGGTGAAAAAACGATACTTGGAATACATACAAGCACCAAAAATCCATATAATATGTATCTAGTATAATCTAAAACAAGCAAGAAGGCTCTATTGGAGACGGCTCGACTACGAGATACCCTGAACCCTGCAAAACAAAAAACTAATGCTCTTCTTCTTTATCTTTTTGGGCTTAGGTGTTCAAATCGAGCCTACATTCCAAATTGCAATTCCCTCGCTCATCAACTAATGTCATTTCTTGCAACCGAAAGAATGTATTTTCTGATTTGCCACGCCCCTAGTGGGCGGATCACGAACTTTACAATTTGGGAGTATTCATTTAGCATGCATTTATCCATCTTTAATAGCGTCGCAAAAATATTGCATTCATACAGACAGACAGACAGATATACGTTTGAAGTTTAAAGAAAAAAAAAAAAAAAAAAAAAATGTGATGTATGAAGCATATACATATGTATATATGTATATATGTATTGTATGTAAATCAGATATATATATATATATATATATACATATGTGTATCATATCTGATTTGCATACATATACATAACTAGTCAAGAGAGAAGGCCGAAAGATTGTCCGACTAGCAGATACCTTTGAGTCATAGTAAGTCTATATATAGAAAGTTATGTAGCTTACGAAATGGACAGACGGACATTCATTGGCCACGACGTTAGATCAAGTCAACTTTTTGATGATTTTGCTACCTTTCATGCTGTATAGCTATACATATATCCCCTGCCAGGTATTTGAACAATTCGTAGTGGGATTGGGAAAGAGGGAGAGGCAGACCTGTTAATTGGCTTTGACAAATTTGTGAATGGAATCGTAAATTGGTCAACTTGAGAAAAGAGTATATGAGTTCGAGAGAGATCAAGCGAGAGAGAGAGAGAGAGAGAGAGAGAGAGAGAGAGAGAGAGAGAGTGAGAGAGAGAGAGAAGTGTAAAAGTGATTATACATTAGAAGTGTAAAAGTGATAGATACGCTCTTGGGATAGCACTCTTAGTTACTTATGTTAATATGTCGATAATATGCGACAGAGAGAATGAAAAGGGAGAGAGAGATGGCTAGGCTCGGATATGGATATGGATATGGGGGGCTATGATCATTTGAAATGATCACATATGGACCCTGTGTGGACACATTGACAAACGAGAACAAACAAGGTAGTCGAAGAGCCGAGCCGAGCATACATAAATATTGATGCTATGTTTGGGTCACACCTCGCTCGCTATCCAGTTAATTCGTTTTTTTGTTGTATTCAACATTCTTCTTCGTCTCATCCGCTTCTTTTGATTCAGCTCTTCTCTATTGTCTCTCTGCGCGCTGTTTGTATGTTTGTATGTGGGCCGGAGATAGTGCCCATGAATGGACCATTCGATATTAAAGCGTTTCAAGTTATTTTTTATAGACCAGCCGTTCTCAATTTCATTGACAAGAATTACCGAACGACCACTCACTGTGTCTCGTCGCGTCCCCACGTGTAAAACCCTCAATTCATATAAATATATATATATACATATCTTTAGAATTAGGTGTTTTTTTTTTACAGCTAGACTCTACCGGCATATATGACATAAATATTCCATGTTTGTTTTTTATGCTAATCTGATCGCGTCACGGGGTGACTAGGGATCCAACCAGTTTGATTCTTAGTCCCTAAGTCTCTGCACTCATACAGACTGACATGGCTAGGTCGATATAGTTTGTCGTTCCGATCCAAAATATATACATATGTACATATGTATGTTCATTGTCAGACAGCTCTCCTGCCTGTTACACACTCTTACACAGTATCATTATACCCTGAACTCCCATCCTCGAATGGCTTCTGGTTACGACGAGTAAGAGGGGAGGGGCTGTGAGTGTCTTCCGTGTGGGAGTTTAAATAATTTACTTCTCGACAAATATATATCGCTTATAACAGTATCGAAATTTGTCCCTGCTAAGGTAGATATAATTAATAGAACAAGTAAGAAAGCTCTGGTCGTGACTGCTCGACTACGAGGTCCCCTGAACCCTTTGAAGAAACAGTAATATTCCAAGACTTATTCGCTTAGTTTCTGCATGCGTAACAAACTATACATGCAGAAGCAGACTTGCAGAAGAACCTAAGACAAGAAGAACGAAGTCTCTAGCTCTTACAGTTTTTGAGATCGACGGACGGACGGGGCTATATCGACTCAGTTTGTCGCCCTGATCATGAATATATATACTGTATGGGGTCTGCCACGCCTCCTTCTGCCTGTTACATACTTTTAATAAAACCATTATACCCTGATTTCCCATTTTCAATGGGCTCAAGCTATACAAATGATATGAAATGAGATTGATTATGGACGAGTGCGTTGATTTCGTGAGGAGCTTGGCTCATTTAAGTCAGTATAAGGAAGGAGGAATAGAATCAAAAATCAATAATCATGCAAGTGAATTATTATTAAATAATAATTGGATACATTGCATAAAAACAATACAAAGTTGAACGCATTTGATGAGAAATGGCTACAGAGCCAGGCCTATTGCCAAGGCTGACTGACGATTATGAGCCGCAACCACAACAAGAAGCAAGTATGGCTGGGTTGGGGCGAGGATAAACAGGAGGAGCGAAACAAAAGTTGAAAGAGATTTACCAGAAATGTGATTTAATTAATTATGTTGTCGCTTTAATAGTGGCAAAGAACCGTTAAATGCATAATTATGCTGGCAAGTCCCCGGTCAAGGGCCGTAGCAGGAATCCGCGCTCTTTCAATTATAATTGTTTTAACAGAGTTTAAAATTAACACGAAATAGGGGAGATACAATTGGACAGCATAACCATTTGACTTCCGGCATGAAGGAAAACGAAGAAAATAAAAACAAATAACATTGCCCTAGTAGAGACTGCTCGACTATGCGATACCCTGGACCCTGAAAAAAAAAAACTAATACTCTTCTTGCTGAATATAATAACAGCACTAAAATGTGTCTAGTTGCCAAATTGCAAGCCTCTAGTATTTCAATAACGTTTTTTTGTTAATTTGGAGGGATGAGGGCGAAAATGGGCCGGTAAAAATCCGAAATTGTTTCAAATTAGTATCTATATATGTATATGCAGAAGACTTTGAGACTCTATCTACCTCTAAAGTTAAGCGAGATATAATCTTATAACTGATTCCCGATAAATGTGCTATTCAAACTCTTATAGTTTCCGAGATCGACGCGTTCATACAAACGGACGGACTGACGGATATGGCCAAATCAACTTTTGTCGTCACGCTGATCAAGAATATATATACTTTATGGGGTCTGTCACGCTTCCTTCTGCCTTATAACATATTATACCCATTACCCATTATACCCTGATTTCCCATTTTCAGTGGGCTCAGAGTATATAAAAAAAACGTTAGGGAGTTGAAAGGAAATGAAAACAAATAAACATTGGGGCGACCATTTAAGCTTGCCCGCACAGATTTGTTTTGGCATTAATTTGAGATTAAAAACCGTAAACCGAGAAACCGAGACACCGAGACACCGAGACATCGGCGCTCCGGCCGTTCATCCGTCCGACCGAGCGACCCGTTGCGACGGTCAAATGCTCGTTAAGTGGCAATATTTTGTGGGTCTTAATGAATTTCATAAAAATCGCAGCTTCAATTCAATTCAGTGTTCTGCGCCCGCAGCAAACATCGATTAAGTGATTTACACATAGCTAACAATATCTGATAATAGATACAGCTTACAGACACAGACACAGATACTTGCATTCAGCCATGTAGTATATACTCGATATACAGTGGGTACATATGAGGCGTGGAAAGAATCAGCGCTCGCTAGAATGGACCGAATTTGAATAGCCATTGAATATACATAACATTCTCGTTTAGGACGGGCTGCTGTGTCATGTCCTTTCGTATTCCTGTATGCCCGTCTTGCATGCTCACTCACTCCCACTCGTCCATGTGGCACTCACATTCACCCTAGTAAGAGCTTCTAGATAGATTTTGATTTGCGAAAGAAAGAAGAAGGTATTCAATAGAATATGTATGTACATCAATGATTGCATTTAATTACTGTCATACAAAGAAGTTATTAACTGAAATATTTGGCCGATTGCTAAATTGGCTGTGGAGTATATTGTATATTTAGGAACGCAGATAAGAAGGGTGCGCGGAAAAGGCTAACTGTTTTTTTCTGGTTTTAGTCTGGGGATGTCTGCAAGCCAAGCCAAGATTACTCGTGGCAGCCGACTTTGAGTAAGTCTAATACAGAAATGCATTCTGATTTATTGCACGAGAAAGCGAGATTTACCCTTAACTGTAAGTTATTAGTAGTTAATAGTTATAACTTACTTACTAATACTGCAGAGGAGATGAATAGCGGTAATCTTAATACACGGTAAGAAACAAGGAACTTGACCGCTACCAGCTAGGTTTGGGCCAGGGAATAACCCGTGGATCTGAGAAGCCGAGATGACCGAGTTAGAGGTACAGACACAACGATAACAACAACAACGGAACTGTTCCCTGATTGCTCATGCAAAATCTGCTAGACTACGAGAATCCCTGAACCCCTCGCAGAGCTGATATGCCAAGAATTCTACACTTCGTTTCTGCGTGCAACTTGGGCATTGTTGATGAATAAATCTTCTTGTAGATACACTCGTACTACCTTCTAATATGAATGTGACATATGAGTATGTATGTATATGCCAAGCCGCAATAGGGTTTTAAGAAATTTGGGGGATCAGGGTGGATTTGCGACCTGTACACAAAACATAATAAACAAGTAAGAAAGCTCTAGACAGACGCACATGGCTATATGAACTTTTCTCGTCATCCTGATCAAGAATATATATACTTTATGGGGTCTGCCATGCCTCTTTCTGCCTGTTACATACTTTTGACAAAAGCATTTCCCATTTTCAATGGACTGTAAACTCTTATCATATATAATAGTATATTTTAGTTACTTTTTTAATGTATTTAAAATTATAATCGATGTAATCTAAATGATCGAATAGAAAGAAAGCTCCTTAACAGCAGGAAGTACGGATGGCCGTGAGGAGAGTCGATATCATTAAACTGGCTCTGTCTCAATCAGACTTATGCAATCAGTGAGTGGGGCTCTCTAAATGTAAATAATTAATGATATCGGATGCATATGTATGTATATATGTAAACGTGTCCTCTAGTCAGATTGAATGAAACAGAACGTGAATGCGAATTCATAAAAAGTGATTTAGTGAATCTCTCGCTTGGGGGATGATGTGGCTGCAATCAAGTAGAGCAAGGAGTTTTCATGCATGTCCACTCACGCGAAAACTGAGTATATTAGCTTGATATGTATGTACATACATATGTATGGATGTGTATATGTATATCAGGCATAAACAGCAGGACTTATGATGGACATATAAAACTATGGAAATTCAAATAGAGTGTTACGTAGTCGACTACACCCGCTCTAATTTATTCTTCTCTTCGTTCTGTGACACGCGTTATTTCCATCCATAGAAATGACAAAACGCGACCCGCCTCCACCACGCACCACGCACCACGCACCACGCCTCCCTCCCTGCTCTCCTGTGAACTTCTCTCTCTCTCTCTGGAGCTTTCGCAATAATTATGCAATTCGTAGCATATAAATGGGCGCTTTATGCCTTTTACGACCCAGACGGATGCGAGTTCTTTGCTCTTAACCAAAATTCGATTGGCACCGTAACGAAATTAATTATATTTCAATGACACTGCTTAATGGACGAATGCAGAAGTCATCGCTGGAAATTAACTGAAATGGATGGATCTGCAAGTCTGTGCGTGTGTGTGGATGTAATTGTTATCTTCGGTATATGATGAATAGAAATTAGAATTATGGAAATCCAAGCAAAATTCATACATATCTATACATGTAACTATCGTAGGAATTCTGCAAATAATGCTTCCACTACAGCCAGAGTTCTGAATAAATAACATTTTCATTCAACGATTTCTTTGGCTCTTCTGATGCTCCTATTGGCGGCTGTTCATTGTGAATTATTTTGGAAAAATATTGCAATTTTCAAAGATGCATTCATTAGTTAAAATTTATATAATATAATATTTGCACCTTATTTAATTATTCCATTCAAATAGTTAAGCAAGCAAAAATGAATTTTAATCAAACTGTGAGAGGATGAGACAGTATAAAGTACATTGTTGTTGTTGTTGTTGTTGTTGTTGTTGTTGTAAGTAACGCACAACATCCGGCTGGATGTACGTGTAGAGAGTGAGAGATGAAGTCAGTGGAGTCTGGGTTAAGAGGCCAAGCGCCAGCTGGACAAGTGCCGAAAATTCCTTTATTGATGTAAAAGGGGCGAAACGAGCGAACTAATCGAATATCTCTGATACGCACGAACAAGAAGTCAGAATGCATGAATGGACTATATATATATATATATATATATATATATATGTACATATATATATATATATGAAGTACAAATTAAGTTCCTGCAAATTTCCGGTACACAGAGCCAAAGGTAAATGAAACAAAGGCAATTAAAGCGTTAATGTTTTGCGAGTCGTGATTGTGATGCCATCTCCAAAGATATCGCACATCCCATTCCAGTCCACCTGCCTCTCTTTCTATCTCGCTTACTGGCCGCACTGGAGGTCTCGCACGCACAACACGCCCAAAGCCGTCCACCCCAACCCCAGCCCTAACCCCACCTCTATCCTGGATTTGTAGACGTGTGGCTGACCGGCTCTTTATGTCTCGTATTCGAGGGCGAGCACAGGGGATATGCTCTGGATATAGTATATATGTATGTACATTGGACACATGGTGTGGGGTGGTTGTGTGGACAGCACTTGCGACCTTTGTTCACAAATTCTTCAACACTTTCGTGCAGTTCTCAACTTCTGGCCAATCAGTAGTGAAAAAAAAAAAACATAAAACAAAACATTTGAATAATAATTGCATAGATCAAATAATTTTCTAAGTGTATAGGCAGAGACTCAATGCAAAATATCAAGTATATATGTCTAATACATTTCAAAATTATCCACAAATGAAGTTTTCAATTATGTGAAATTTGTGAACAGATTAATCTTAAATTAAATGTTTAGTGTTTAAATGTGAAAAGTGTTTTCTCCCAGAGCAGAATCAGAATTAATGAAAATGTTCATGGATTAAGAGATGTAAATTCAATTTATACAAACATTTTGTGGGTGTACGAAGCTTTGAACCAAAAAAGAACAAGCAATATAATATAATTTTATATGTATATACTTTTTCTCTGAGTGTAAGAAACTGTTTGCAAAAATATTTCCTTTATTTATTGCATTAATAAAGGAATCTTCGGGATATTTCCATTTGGCACACTCTATACTAACTAACTATGATATAGCTTGGCTGCCTCGAGGGTGGGTCTTAATTTGGAAATGTGTTTTGATGATGTGAGGTGGCCTCTGTTCATAAATATTAATAAATATTATAACACGCAGTGGAACGCCTGAAATGAAACAAAGCACATTTTCAATCGTGGTCTCGAATTTCGCCTCGTTTACTATGTTTGCAATATATACCTTGTATACCCTGTGTGTTACAGTACAAACAATTATTGAACTTAAGAGGTTTCCAAATTTAACTAAGAACCAGGTTGGGCCAGCCTTCGAACCACCACTAGTCCTAGGTTAATTCAAGCTAAGTTAAGTAGCTCGGTCTGAACGCGGGTCCTTGGTGCAGACTCTTCTTCTTGCTCCCTTCTCCTGCTAGATCGAGTTCATGCCTCGTGCGCAGAGCCCTGCCACATTAATTGCAGTCTGACGAACTGTCAACTCCATTCAGAATGCAGCACGTTTAAGATTCTGGAAGTTTGAAATATCTTTCACAAAGATCGTCTTGAAAACTTACTTACTTAAACAATCAGCGGGACATAAGGACTTCAAGCTGCGGACGCAACCCGAGCAGCATTACCAACATTAAGAAGATTTGATTGCCTGATTTTCTATTGATGGGAGAATCCGTCAATATATAAATAAATATATATATATGTATATACATGTATGATTACAAATATGTAACAGGAAAAGGTAGGCGTGGCAGACCCCATAAAGTATATATATTCTTGATCAGGGCGACGAACTGAGTCGATCTAGCCCTGTACGTCTGTCCGTCTGTCCGTCTGTCTGTGCGTCTTTATGTATGAACGCGTCGATCTCAGAAACTATAAAACATTTCGTTTCAGAAAATCGATAAATAAATGTATTTCAAATACTAGCGACAAATAGTTTGGTTTGGCATACACATCTTGATCATGATTACGAAAGTCCATCTACAATATGGGTTATTTAACACATAAGTTCTCGTAACATAATTTAACCCAAGTGACAGGGCAAGCGAGACAGTAAGACGCTTCTAATGCGTATAGACGTATATCAGTGTGTGTGTGTGTGTGTGTGTGTGTGTGTGTGTGTGTGTGTGTGTATAGTTTGCTACGCGTGCAGAAACGAAAGTTAGAATTCTTTTGATTAGTATTGGTTCTAGCAGTCTCGACTAGAGCTTTCTTACTTGTTTTTATACTCTGTTGCCAAAGGGAACAAGTAAGAAAGCTGTAGTCGAGACTGCTCGACTATGAAATCCCCTGAGCCCTTCTTCGAACGAATCATATTCGCGTAACAAACTATACATGCAAAATCACGCGCACACACACGCTGATCTACGCTTCTACGCCTGTATGTGTCTAAGCATTGCAGGCGTCTTGCTGTCTCGCTGATCTACGCTTGCTCTGCCACATGGGTTTTACAGATTATGATCATGACATTCACATCTAGTATATGCCAAACCAAACTGTATGTCTCTACTATTTGTACACGTTTGGGGGTGTGGGGGTGAAGGAGGAGGCTCTAACTCTTAAGATGAGCGAGATATAAATTTATAACTGATTGTCGGTAATTGTTTGTATCGATAACTTTGGAAATATACGAATTATCGAATAGACGATATACGTAATATACGAACACAAAAAGAATGAAATCTCTAGCTCTTATATCTTCGGAAATAGACGTGTTCAAACATACGGACAGACGGACATGGCAGACGGACATGGCATATCGACTCAGCTCGTCACCCTGATCTAGAATATATACTTTATGGGGTCTGCCACGCCTCCTTCTGCATGTTACAACACAAGTTGCATAGCACTTGCCACCAACACCACTGCACTGATATAGAACTCCCTAGCTAAACCTAAATAAGTTCACTGCTATAGCTGTTTCTGACAAAACCTACAATTCAATCGCAATTCTTAAAAAATATAAAATAAAAGTTAAAAACAAGTAAGAAGGCTCTCGTTTAGACGGCTCGACTACGAGATACCCTGAACCCAGCTAAAAAACTAATATTCTTCTTCATTATGCACTTATGAGCGCGCGCTCTGCTAACCGCGCAGTTGCAGCCGTGGCTTGGGGGTGGGTTGGGGTGAATTTTGGACGCTTATAACTCCATTTCTAGATGGACGATCCTTTTGAAATTTTCAGAGTTGATTAAGAGTATCTATAAATAAATGTATCTATGTGCCAAATTGCAAATCTCTAGCGTTTTTTTTTTCAAATTGGGGCGAAGGGGGCGTGACATCCATAATATCTATCTAAATATATAAATTTGTAGTCTCTAGCTAAAACGGTGTAGAAGTTATGCCCAAAAAACCAAAAAAATGTAAACGATTTTTCGATTTTTTATCGATAATTTGGAAATGGGATGAGTTATCGAAAAAGCAAAACAAACTCGTACTGCGTAGCTACCATACAAGCATTCATGTGAAATTTCAGCTCTCCAGCTTATATAAACTTGCTTTTTGTGCTGATCAAGAATATATATACTTTGTGGGGTCTGTGACGACTCCTTCTGCCTGTTGCATATGTACACATGTATGTACATTTTCACATTCAATGAGTTCAGGGTATAAAAATAACATCAAGTAGGAAAGCTCTAGTCGAGACTGCGAGATCGCCTGAACTCTCTGAGGAACCAATAATATTCCAAGAATTATTCGCATCAGCGTGTACGCTTGTACGCCGTATGTATGTGAGTATTATAAGCGTCTTGCTGTCTCGCTGTCTCGCTTGCTCTACCACGTGGGTTTTGCTGCGAGAACTTATTTGATTAATAATTTTATTTCTAGATGGACAATCGTAATCAAACTTACAGATTATGTTCATGATATTCATATCTACATATGTATGCATATGTATGTCTAGTATTCGAAACAAATTTGGTACACATTTGAGGATGTGGGGGTGAATCGAGGACCGAAAACTAAAATCTAACGAAAAACGAATTTGTATTCTATTAGTATCTATGTATATATGTATATGCAGAAGACTTGGAGACTTTAACGCAAAAGATGAACGAGATATATATCGACAAATGTTAAAATCGATAACTCTGAAACGGAAATAGTTATCGATTGCAGTATACGAACCTAACACAAAATGAATGAAGTCTCTAGCCTTATATATTAGGAAACATATGGACAGACGGACTTTTCTATTTACCCTGATTAAGAATATATATACTTTATGGGGTCTCCCATGCCTCCCGTTATATACTTTTAAGAAAACCAATATTTCCCATATTCAGGTTCAGGGTATAAAATATATATAATATATATATATATATATATATATATATATATATATATATATATATATATATATATATATATATATATAAATACAATTAATATTTTTGCTTTGTTCTAAAAAAAAAAAGCCACAAAAATTAAACCCCTATGCAGTGACGCACACACGCGCGCTTTTACATACAGGAATGACTGCAGGGTTGGGGTTATTTTTCCCTTTTATTTTTCTTTACGTTTTCTTGTTTTCATCATTGTGGATGATCTCGGTTTTTTATGTATACATTTTTTTTTTAATTTTGATGGTGTGTAGGGTGGCGATGCGACGCGACGGTGGTGCCGGTGGTGTTCCCAGTGCCAGAAGGTGGCAAAATTTGCTCGCTTCCCCGTCGAATCTTCGAATCTTCGTGTCCCGTTTGAGTTTGAAACTCGCATTCTGCTTGCTTTTTTGTCCACCACCAACTTCATTATAATTTTTGTCGGGGTTGTTTTTTCATTCGTTTTTTTTCCGTTGCTGCTGCTGTATGTGTGCTACCTTGGCGTGTGCGCCCTTTGAATACCCTGCGACAGTGCAGTGCTTACGCAGCTGTTCTGCTTATAGCGCATTCGAATGTCTTCTATGTTCTAACCTTTCTCTCTCTGTGTGCGAGTGTGCACATAAAACGGCACCCCCAAGTTTTTTTGTTGCTTTTTTTTGTCAGTCCGTGAAAAATTGGATAAAAAAAAGTGCTTGGCAGTTTTAGCATCTGAAATTCTAACATTGAATTATGGAATATCGATTTTTTGGCTTTTTGCAAAAAGCGAAAATGCTTTCATTCACACACACAGACGCACATTTATCTCCCCATTCTTGTGATGTATGTGAAAGGATGGGTGGGGGATACTTAAAAAATATATATATATATATGTATGCTAATATGTATGAAAGTGTAGTGAATCTGAACTGAAAAAAAAGGTGGGCACAAATTAAAACTATTCAACTGAAGCCGAGTAAGAGCTTTGCTCATTTGGCACTAGCGACTCATGCTAATTATATTTACATATATGTAACAGTTTTTCCAAGTGGTAGATGCGGTTCGTTTCCTCCGAAACGAACATCAAATTAATATTTCTTATGCATAATATTCAAGAAGTTTGAGATCCCAGATTAAGGAGCCCATTGAAAATGGGGAAATCAGGGTATAATGTTGTTGTTAAAACTATGTAACAGGCAGAAGGAGGCGTGGCAGAACTGAGTCAATATAGCGTCCGTCCGTTCGTCCTTCCGTTCGTCCGTCCGTCCGTATGTATGAACGCGTCGATCTCAGCAACTAAAGGATCTAGAAACTTCAATCTTGTTATACTCTGTTCCCAAAAGAAAAACGAGTTCATTGGTTCTTGCTGTTCGTCCGTCTGGTCGTCTGTCCGTCTGTCCGTCCGTCTGTCTGTCTGTCTGTCCGTATGAATGCAATATTTTTCGTCGCTATTAGAGCTAGGGACTTGAAATTCGGACCATATACTCATGTGTGCTCCCGAACTATAAAGTGTAAACATTTTTTTTTTTTTTAAGATCGATCAAAAAGTTATATGTCCACGCCCACGCGTGGCAAATCGGACCTGAATATATTAGATTGATTTCAATAAGCTATGGTAGATATATCTACGCCCACAGGGCGGGGCTTGGCAAACCGCAAAAGTTGATATCTACTACAGTTTTGGAGCTAGAAGCTTCAAAATTGGATGGTTCAGTTACTTATGTCCTCCTCTATTGATGACCCAGGAGCCTCGGCTCTTTCTAAGAACTTGCCAAAAATTATGCGTCTACGCCCACGGGGGGCGTGGCAAATCGGCAAAGAAGTTTGTTGTGGCCAACTGCATAATTGATGCATACAAACAGCTTAGTAGCAATTGCTAAGATGGCAGAAAGCATTTTAACACAACTATAAAAATATTGATGAATTAAATAAATAAAACTTATGAGTTTTTGATTAATAAACAAAAAGTTTCCAGCGGGATTTGAGCCCAGGTATTTTAAAACAACATGTATGGTGTGTGTGTATGCATGTATAGAAAAAAAAAAAAAAAAACGCTTGCCCACTGGCAGCGTAGCAAATCGGAAAAGCAACTTCTAGTGCTTAAGTGCACAATTCATATGCGTATGTTTATATCTTATTATCAATTGGAGCTGGCAGCAAGCATTCTATAATAAATATACAAATATAAATATAATTAAAAAGTTATACATTTTCAATAAAGGAAGCTTTTCTGCGGGAATCGAACCCACGCACCTATGTAAGAAGGCTCTCGTTTAGACGGCTCGACTACGAGATACCCTGAACCCCGCAGAAATAAAACGAATACTCTTCTTCTTTACGAACGTACGAGTGCGCGCTCTGCTAACCGCGAAATTGCTGCCGTGGCTTGGGAGTGGGTTGAGCTATACTTTGGACGCTTATAACTCCATTTCTAGATGGACGATCCTTTTTAAATTTTTAGAGTAGATTAAGAGTATCTATAAATAAATGTATCTATATGCCAAATTGCAAGTATGTAGTACTTGAAATACGTTTTTTTTTAATTTGTGGCGAAGGGGGCGTGGCATCCAAAATCTAAAAATTACAAAATCTGCATATCCATTATATCTACCTAAATATACAAATTTGAAGTCTCTATCTAAAACGGTGTGGAAGTTATGCTAAAACGTAAACAAAGTAAATGAATTTTCGATTTTTATCGATAATTTTGGAATGGGATGAGTTATCGGAAAAAAACAATGTAGACTCTACTGCGTAACTAACTTAAGAGTATTCCAGCTTTATAGCATTTGTAGTTTCCGAAATCTCGACGTTCATACGGACGGACGGAAGGTCTCAATCAACTTATTCTTTTCTGCTGATTCTTTCTGCTGATCAGGAATATATATAAAGATAAAAAAATTCACAATTCACTCGCACTTTATAGAATATCATAGCATGCAAACTTTTGTATGCATTCATAGAAAATTGTTTGTATACTCGTATAGTGGCTACATGTGTATGTATAGGAAAAACGTTTGTTGCTTGCGATGTCCTTTTTCTAATTGCCCAAAAAAGTTCGTTTATTATTAAATGTTTATTGAATAAGTAAAATGTACCTACGGGAACAGAGTTAGTTGCGCCTAACTGCAACGTTCTTACTTGTTTTTTATTTCCATATTAATTTGGTTACCATATAATATATCTAGTTTTTGTCCAGTTTGAAATTGTTCGTCGTGGGCCGCGTGTCATTTGTAACCCCCATTCGAGTCGATGCGCAATCAATATTATCGAATCGAGTCTGTTGTGTGGTTGGAGTTCAAAACTTTTTAACCCTTTTTATACCCTGAGTCCATTAAAAATGGGAATTCGGGGTATAATGGTTTTGTTAAATGTATGTAACAGGCAGAAGGAAGGGTGGCAGACCCCATAAAGTATATATTTTCTTGATCCGCATAACAAAATAAGTTGATATAGCCCTATCCGTCTCTCCGTCTGTCTATCCATCCATCCGTCCGTCCGTATGAACATCAAGATTTCGGAAACTACAAAAGCTAGAGAGCTTAAATCTTACATGAATACTCGTATGTTGGTTACGCAGTACGAGTTTATTTAGTTTTTTTCGATAGCTCATTCCATTTCCAAAATATTCAGACAGGGCTTAATCAACTGCTGATCAGAAATATATATACTTTGTGGGGTCTGCGACGTCTCCTTCTGCCTATTACATACATTTCCACAAAACCATTATATTTATTTGGTTAATTAATTGTCTAATTAGCTTTAATAATATAGTTCTTGACATAGAACAATAATTGAACAGCATTATTATAATTGATCAGCAATTGAATATTATTTATTATTATCAATTCACAGATACAGCTAAAGTAAATGCAAACAATGACAAAGGAGAAAAATAATAAATTAAATGCGGTGTTTGAGTTCATTTGTTTTGATTCGAATTCGCGCCGATAACTGAGGTATCGATTAATTGTTGTACAAGGCTGTCTAACTAATATTTGTAGCAGTCAGCTTTCGTTCGGTGCTATGTACTTATACTTTAGAAAATAAAAATAAAATATGACAAACATGAGAAATATCTTTATCACCTGTAAATGAAACGCAGGTTTATTGCATAGATTTCAAAATGTATTTAGGTCATTTAGATTTAAATTGCATTTACTTGAACATTGGTTGACTCCAAGCACTAACCATACAATTCATGGACCGGACATGAAGAAATTTTTTCTACGCACCAGATTTGTGTTTCATGTCCTAATCATCTTCGTATTTGTTCGGCTTTGTAGTTTACGGCCCGAGCAACGAAAATATTGTAGTTGATAGTCAGTTCGCTGCCAGCGCTCGAACGGAATGGTTCTCTTCTCCTATGAAGTATTAATATGTACTACTCTTTCCTTACTCTCACTCCCTCACTCACCCACTAACTCTCTCACTCTCTGTATGCCTCTCATATACATGTGTATATGTATGTATGTATGTATGTACAGACACAAGCCAGAAGCACACAAAAATTGAAATTAGTCCACGGTCGCGATTCGCGACGATCCCATCTTCCCTTCTGAGTAGGAATATGCCGAACTCTTGAAAAGGTTTAACTTGCTCATGCAAAATTTGAGTGTTTTCGTGATTATTTTTTGGAAGGGTATGAAAGCGCTGATGTGCATAGGCATTACTTTTTCGCGATGAGCATGCACACACACATTTACAGTGTCTTGCTACATGTACATATGAGCATTTACATATGTGACTGTGTGCGAAACTACTTTTGCTACCTCAGCGAATCAGATGTTTGTCTCTTTTGTATGGTTTGACTCGTCAAAAGACTTGCAGCAGTCATTTTGGTAATGATGCGTACATGCTGTATTCTTGCATTTGTCAATGCACATGAATTTGTTGATCCGCCTAATCTGTTTATAACCCGCAACACGATATTTGTTAGTGCAAAACTATGATTTAGCGGTTCAAAATGTTTTGGGGCTATGTTACTAAATTAAAGTTACTAAATTGATGAAAGAATAGCACATAGCAGTGCTTCATACAAGAACAGAACCATTTCGTTCGAGCGCTGGCAGCGAACTGAGTATCAACTACAATATTTTCGTTGCTTGAGTCGTAAACTACAAAGCCGAGCAAATACGAAGATGACTAGGACATGAAACACAAGTCTGGTGCGTGGAAAAAATGTGTTCTACATTTCCGGTCTATGAGTTGTTGGGTTAGTGCTTCAGACTGAGTTTCGGCATCTTGCAGCACTGGATTTTGATTGAATAGTTTTAAGCAAGGCAGAGCTGCACTGAAAATAACGCGCAGTTTTTAAATATTGCATAGTTTTCATTGAAATTCAGAATCACTCTAAAACAATTTTTTTTTTTTCTATACATGCATACACACACACCATACATGTTGTTTTAAAATACCTGGGCTCAAATCCCATTGGAAACGTTTTGTTTATTAATCAAAAACTCATAAGTTTTCTTTATTTAAGTCATTATTATTTTTATAGTTGTGTTAAAATGCTTTCTGCCATCTTAGCAATTGCTACTAAGCTGTTTGTATGCATCAATTATGCAGTTGGCCACAACAAACTTCTTTGACGCATAATTTTTGGACAGTTCTTAGAAAGAGCCGAAGGTAACATAACTGCAAAATTTGGTTGCTTACATTCCAAAAATGCGAAAATGACATGGCATTTTTCAATATGCCACGCCCCCAAGAGACGGAAGAATTATTTTTGAGTCGTCGATAGAGGAGGACATTAGTAACTGAACCATCCAATTTTCAAGCTTCTAGCTCCAAAACTGTAGTAGATATCAACTTTTGCGGTTTGCCAAGCCCCGCCCTGTGGGCGTAGATATATCTACCATAGCTTATTGAAATCAATCTAATATATTCAGGTCCGATTTGCCACGCGTGGGCGTGGACATATAACTTTTTGATCGATCTTAAAAAAAAAAAAAAAATGTTTACACTTTATAGTTCGGGAGCACACATGAGTATATGTTCCAAATTTCAAGTCTATAGCTCTAATAACGCCTAAAAATATTGCGTTCATACGGACAGACGGACGGACAGACGGACGGACATTGCACAAACCCAATATATTTCTTTTTCCTTTGGGAACAGAGTATAATAATCCGTGGTACACTGTGGTCGCATTAACAAGCGAGTTAATATTACCAATGTTCAAGTTATGTTGGAACGTAATACCTAAAATTGTCCTACGATTGGCAGGGCAATAAGTAGAAGCCTACTATAATAGGAAGGTAAATGTAAATTACTATCCCAATTTATATCCCCTAGGGCACAGAGAAGAAACTGTTTCTGGACCGATTCAATGTTATCCTGATACAGTTTATATTGCGGAGGTATATAGCCTCTGAACAATATTCTAAGACAAGAGAACCCCAAGATCTTTGACGGTAAAAATGCGTCGTAAGGAAATATTATTAATTTTATAGTCAACAATGTGTGGAATTGTGAAATGCATTAAGGTCATCTTGAAGGTGTACATACTCAAATGGATTAGAATATGAAAGCTAGAGTTTTACATCATATGCATACATACATAAGTATCATCGAATGAGAAATACAGCTAGGAAGGTCATATATGAAAAGAGAAAAGAGTAATGGTCCTAAATAACTACCCCGAGGAACAGACGACGCGTCGCGACGTAACAAAGATTAGTTTTGAAGTTGATGTTCTCAGCAAAACTCTCAGGGTTCTGCCCTTTAAATAGTACAATATCCACTATAAAAGTTTAGGGGAAAATCCTAAACGATCCAGCTTTAGAATTAACATATGATGGTGCACTGATCCAAAAGCTTCACTGAAGTTTGTATAAATAACGTCAGTCTGCATTCTGTTCGAAAAACTGCCATTGGTTAGGGAAGTGAATTCTAATAAACTCGTAGTGGTTGATCGATTTTGAAAAAAACCATGTTGCGATAGATGAATAATCGATTTACAATAGTGTTGCAAGGGCATTGTTATAAGTGCTGATAATGATTTATCCGCACACATCTATAATATTGATAGATATAGATTCTATATGTGTCTGATATAACTCCTATGTATCCATCCTACTTGCTGTCCGACATTACCTTTACCTTTTCTTTGCACCCACATACATACATACATAGTACCTATACATATACCGCCGGCAGTGCGACATATACATACATACATATATGTATGTATGTACATATAAATTGCCATATCCAAGATATATGGACTTCTTTTCATACATATGTACATACATATGTATGTATGCATGTCGGCACTGGTCGCCGATTCGCGTATCCACGGCATCTTTTATATTTATCAAAAAGAACAAAATAAACAACCAAAATCCGTTGTCGTTAACATATGTTCTTTATTGGTTTTTTTAGAATTTGCTTATATCTACGCGAATTACATATAATTATATATGTATGTACATACATACATACATACATATGTATCTGCTCTTAATGTTATTGCCGATCCTCAGCTGATTCGCTTGAGCACTTGTCCCTATGTACGTACATACATATGTACATACATACATACACCACAACTCCAATTTACAAAATAAGAACGCATTATTCTTTGGTGTTTTTTAATACATTTATTTTTCATTTCTTAGTTTTTAAATACATTCAGTAAGTGTATAATCTGTCCATTAGCTTATTAATTTATGTATGTACATACATACATACATAACATAAGAAGTATGTATATGTTATCTTATTTAACTTTTCACTCGCGTTCGTCCGAACAACTTAGCAACAAAATTAAAACGCAAAATTAAATCTATTCCGATTATTTCATGTACACATAACACTAAATCCATACAGAAACGACAAAATCCAATTGTTTATTTTTTTACGTACAATCAGCTGTGATTGTACTCAGTACAAATGACTAAACTATCGATAACTCTTGCCGACAGCCACACTTTCTTCCGATAGTCGTTCCACGATCAGAACGTTCTCACTTCCTGCATTCATCGTAATTCAAGCAAAATTTTAAATAAATTTAGTAAATCTACTAAATAATTTCTTTTCGTCTTGTTCAAAATTTTATTTAAAAAAAAAAATACTATTTATAACTCGAGATGTTGAATTAGACTTAAACTACATTAATTAATTATATATATTATCCATCCTTCCGGCAGCTCAACTGCAAGCCTCCAACCTCCAATCCGATGGGATCGAGTCAAGGTCCTTTGGGAGAAGTCAGAACAGCAGTATGAAGCGTGTTCCAAAGCGCTTAGCCAGGATCTGTTAGTAGTGAGGTTGAAGCCATGGAGGCAATATTCCACTGTATGCGGACCTTCAACAACAACTGCACAGTCAGCTCTCGTTGCCGCTTCTTTCGCCTCGCCTGGGGGCTGTAACCTTCCACCCGTTGACACAAAAGTGTTCCATGAGGACTACTTGCGCTGGCCGACTTTCCGAGATCTCTTTAAAGCAATTTATATAAATAATCCAAGGTTGACTCAGGTGGAAAAGTTATTCAGCCTTAACACCAGAACAGCAGGCAATGCAAACGCTCTTGCTTCAGAGATTACAAACGACGAGTTTGCATCGGCTTGGAATTCGCTTTGTGACCGTTTGGAGAATAAGCGGTCACTAAAGAATCAGGCTCTCCTCTTAGAGAGTTGCATGACACTATTCATAGTATATCACTGCACTCGAGTATGCTCAAATTTCTACAGAGAAAACTGTATCCTTGTCTTTCTATGCACATCCAAATTGCCGGAACAAGCAGTTTCGCCTAAACTGTTTCACTAGAGGTCACCGATTGCGAAAATGCACCAGTACGCACAATAGTTTCAAGTGCAATAGTCGGCATAACACCCTGTTCCATAGCATGATTGACCGTGGTTCCATAGGGACAACAGTTTTCAGAGCAACAGCCAGAACTCCCAGTCCGAGCTAAGTTAATGCCAGGTTCAATTAACAAGAACTGCTCCTCCCTCACATCGTCATGCTATGCTATTAACAGTATTATGCGCTGTTAATAGCATAATTCCCACTTCACTTCTCCTACTGGTTCGACGATTAGAATATTCTTCCTACATTCCTACGGAATATATGTATATGTAAATAAAAGTACGTGAAGACTCTAGCTCTAAAGATGTCGTAATGCGCTTGTAATATGCGGACTATTTATTATATTTCTTTTATCTTTATATTAGTATTCTTTATATACTTATTCAATTTTGATTCTATAGGCTCTTTCATAAGTAAGAGCCGAAAAGTTATACGTAATGCCTCCGAAATATACAATCTTAATTGATTGTTTCATTCAAGTTGGCTTTTATATTTAATTGGCAAAGGAATTCCTTTATTTTTCTATGAATATTCATAAAATACTTATATATTTTTAGATAAATATATATTTACATATGCATACCGCACCTTTAAATGAAAAACGAACAAAATACGTGTGTATATGAGTTGGCATAAAGCATTTGTCAGATCTCGTTCAGAGACGATGAGTAAACGTTTCAGTCGAAACTTTTCAGTGAACAATCTCGTATGTATGTGAGAAAAGCTCTACGAAAATGGAAAAGTGAAAAACAAATTGAGGCACAACTCTCGCACCCGTTTCAAAACGATTTGTATATATTTTCGAAAGAGCATGCTATTCTTCGTTTAGTACAAAAACAAACTAAACAAATATTTAAGTTTTCATTTTCCGAAACGTTACAACGATCGATCAGTTTGCGGATTTGCAAAAAAATTTGTTTTTATTTCGATTTATTGATAAAAGTTTTAGATTTTGTGACACGTGCTTCATATCGTGAGCGAAATGTTAATTTTTTGTCTTTTCTCTTTCTCGGTCGGTTTCTCTAAAATTAAGTCGATCAAAATATATTTATTTAAAAATAGAAGACATCACACACACAGGCGGACTTGCATATAGATCGCTACATAGTTTAGTGATAAAATTAAATAAACAAATAAAAACAAAAAAACAAATATATATATACACACACACACACACACATATATATATATATATATATATATATATATATATATATATGTATATAGATATATGTATATACATATATAATATTTTCAAAGAATTTGAGGGATTACCTACTACTACACAAACATAAACTACTACAAACAAGTGATACTATCTATTAATTTTGTATAATGTACAATGTTTACCATACCAGCTGATCGATTGGAGCTCCTTTATGTAAAACAAAATATAGCGTAACAAAAGAGGGGAAGCAACAAAAAATGCATTTACAGGAGAGCCACAGGTGAATATCTTCAAATCATTTATGTATCTTCATGAAAAATGCTTCACAACTATTTAAAAATAATATGCTACACTTGAGCTACTGCAGATTATTTCCTGACTCCTTTAAAAAAAAAAAAAAAAAAAAAAAAAACAAGAAAAAAGAAATATATATATATATATATTATACAGTTGGTAACGCCAGTCTTGGGAAACAAGGGTATAAGGAGGCATTTCAGACTCCATAAAGTGTACATATAAATTCTTGATCAGCGTGACGAGCTAAATCGAGATAGTCCTGTCCATCTGTCTTGCCTATTATTTCTATTATTACATTTCGAAAGTTTCAAGACGAATCATCCATCTAGAAATGGAGTTATAGGCGTCAAAAATATTGCCAACCCGCCCCCAAGCCACGGCTTCAAACACGCCGTTATTTAAAAAAAAAAAATTCTAAAATTGAAATGAAATTCAATTATACAAAGTGACATCTGTTCACGAATATCATGTAAAATCGTTTAACATGTAATCAACATTTGTAAAGATATATTTTAAGATATTTTACTTTATTACTGTAAATTCATATTCATTCATATTCGTTTGAGATGGGAGAAAATTCAAGATTCAATGTCAACCTAATTGGCATATGGTCACACAATAGCTCGCTGCTATAACACCCAATGTCCTAGCGCACGCGCCGCTTTAAGGGTGCAGCTGACAAATTTGTTGTAACCATTGGCAACTGTCATATTGAATAGCACACATACGCACACCAATACACACACACACACGCACGCACGCACACTTCGTCGTGCCTCCTTTGGTTGTTTTTGTTGAGTAGAAAAGCTCTGATTGGGAACAGAGCTCAGAGAGCTTTGCAATCAATACGAGATTTTTTGGTTCGCATTTAAATATATATAAATATGGCAAGCGCAGCTCCGTGAATATTCAATGTTCAATTATTCAATTCTTTGTGAATCCGAGCAATTTTAAATAAGTTAAGTGTGCGATGCCCAAACGACATTAATGTGATTCAATAGCTTTTTAATTTTCCGATTGTTAAGCCACATACATATGTATGTACATACATATATATCTACACACACATATATATAGATATGCATTACGTGTGTTGCCAACGGATTTCCTTAAATAACTAAGGTAAATTTCTTCGCCTCTTGAAACTTTCTAGCTCTGTTTCTTCATTTCTTTGAATACATTTTTAATTTTTTGTTCTACTTTGAGCTCCTTTCTAACGAGAGGCATACATATGCACATATGTGTGTTAATATATACATATATTTAAATATATGCTACATTTTGCTCGAAACGCGTACGATTTTACAATATTAAATATAGGAAACCTAATTTGTATTATTTATTGATTTACGAATTAAAAAATTGTAAAAGTTGGACTTCTCATTCTTAGAATGAATATCGGTATTGCATTTTGAACTTCCCTTGTTTTTTTTTTATTTTTTTTTTTAGAACTGACGAAAATGTCGCTGATACTCATAGGATCCACACAGCTCAAGGTAAAAGCATTCGATTACACGAAGTCCAAGCGCATCCACAGCGACTACACATTGATGATAGTCCCAGGTATATAGGACGATTCCAGCCACCGCCCCCATCGAAACCGCCGCCTGCGTTAGAGCCAGCGTTATTTTTTCAGAATCTTCGAACAAGTGGCGTTGCAGTTGGTGACTCATCGGAAAATAGTAAATTTCCGCATGGAAATGCGTTGCAGCGCTCTGCCACATTGCCAGCGAAACACAATCGTTTAGGTGTACGAAGTCGTGTCACCTTTAAGGTACCACAGGCACCTGCTGTCCCACCTGCAGCCCCTAATTTGGAGAGCAGCAACAACGTCGCATTGCCAAAGGAAGCTAACAAAATGACGTCTGAGGATCTTTTGCAGCCGGGACATGTGGTTAAGGAGCGTTGGAAGGTAGGACTGAGAGTTAGCTAGATATAGAGAGAAAGAGAGTTTCTGAATTTAAGTTTCTTTACCCTATATATCAAATCCTTTTTAGGTTGTGCGCAAAATTGGTGGAGGCGGCTTTGGTGAGATTTACGAGGGTCAAGACTTGATTACCCGTGAGCAAGTAGCGCTTAAGGTGGAGTCCGCCCGTCAACCCAAACAGGTACTCAAAATGGAAGTAGCCGTGTTGAAGAAGCTGCAAGGCAAGGAGCACGTCTGTCGCTTCATCGGCTGTGGTAGAAATGATCGATTCAACTATGTGGTTATGCAGCTACAGGGTAAAAACTTAGCTGAACTGAGACGAGCTCAGCCAAGGGGCGCGTTTTCTCTTAGTACAACCCTGAGGCTGGGCTTACAAATCCTCAAAGCCATTGAGTCCATACATTCAGTTGGCTTCTTACATCGCGACATCAAACCGGTAAGACGATACTCCATCATTCCTCACGTCTACTATGCTTGCGACGTTATTCATTATTTTTGTCTTAGATCCTTATATTGCACGTGCATATCGAGTTTGTTTCATTAAATCAATAACTACTTGCGTTACAAAATTATCGATGAACACCGTTTATCGAGAATTAGTTAAAAACAAGCAAGAACGTTCCAGTTGGGTGAAACCAACTGCGTGATACTCTGTTCCCGTAGGGGTATTTTATTTTGATTTAATAAAAGAAATATTTGCGCAATTAGCAAACGTACATGGCAAACAACAAACGATTATCCTATACATACGTACATATTTACATATGTACACATTATACGTGTATACACACTGTCGTGCAAGCACACGAAGCAATTTTCTATGCATACATACAAAAGTCTGCGTTCTAGCACGATTGTATGGTTAGTGATTCCAGCATATTCAAGAATCAGTGATGATGGAATTGTTAATATCTCGATCATTACTTTAGTTAAGTAAGAAGTCGCTCTAGCAGTGACTTATTTGTTTTAGCTATCGAATGTGGTCAGTGGCGCTGGTGGTAAGTGCTATGTAAGCTGCATTTTGGTCGCGGGTTCGATTTCCGTAGAAAACTTTTTTTATCGAAAATTTATAACTTTTTTAATTAGTTTGTATTTGTATATTTATTATAAAATACTTGCTGCCATCTTATCAATTGATAATAAGCTATTTATAAGTACACGCATATGAATTGAAGAGAAACTGCAATTCCGATTTGCCACGCTGACAGTGGGCAAGCTTTTTTTCTACACCCAAGAGTGTACACATGTTCTAAGAATTGTGATTGAATTGTGAGTTTTCTCAGAAGCCGCTATAGCAGTGAACTTAGGTTTAGCTAGATAGTTCTAGATCAGGGCAGTGGTGTTGATGGTAAGTGCTACGTAACTTGCGCGAGTGGCGTGGGTTGAAATCCACACATTACATTACCACACATTCTTATATTTATGTTAAAATGCTTTCTGCCATCTTAGCAATTATTACTAAGCTGTTTGTATGCATGAATTATGCAGTTGGCCACAACAAACTTCTTTGCTGATCTGCGACGCCCCCGCATAATTTTGGCCAGTTCTTAGAAGGTAACATAACTACAAGATTTGGTTGCTTACACTCAAAAAATGCGAAAATTACAGGGTATTGACGGTATGACACGCCCCCAAAGAGGCTGAAAAATTTTCATTTTGGTCATCGATAGAGGAGGACATTAGTAACTGTGGGCGTAGATATATCTACCATGGCTTTGGCTCTCCGCCCGAGTATACATGCAAAATTTCAAGTCTCTAGTGTGAATAGTGCTCAAAATAAAAAATGGGAAATCAGGGTATACGATGCAGTTTCCCATTTGCCACGCCCTCATTGGGCGAGAGCATACATAAGTACGTGGTTCAAATTTCAAGTCTCTAGCTTTAATAGCATCGAAAAATATAGCATTCATACGGACGGACAAAACAACGCGGACATTGCACAAAACCAATATACCCTTTTTCCTTTTGGAAACAGAGTATAATTATATCTCGTTCAGCTTTAGAGCTAGTCTCCAAGTTTTTTCATGTGTGTGTGCATGTGCATGTATTGTTGTATTGTTTGTTATGCATGCGAAGGGTTCGGGGGATATCGTAGTCGAGCAGTCTCGACTTTCGAGCTTTCTTACTTTCGGCCGATTTCTCTATATATAAGGTTGCCGTCCATCCTGGAATTACAAAACATGTCCCGCTTTTGGTATTCCGGTGTCCCGATCTGACCGAAAATGTCCCGGTTTTCTACTATTTCGATTCACTCTTCTTCGAACAATTCGCAAAGTTTTTGTCGGGACAATTGAAACATTTTTTTTGAGAAAAGCAGCGCAGATAAGCTAGAACAGTTATTTTTGGCAGCAAACGTGAACTCGTGCTGTTACTCAGAAGTATTGAAAATAACAAACTTCTATGAAATTCCTCCGCACAATGCAAATTTCGAAAGGATTTTGCCCTTACTTAATGCGTAGTGGTGGTGGGATGAAAGGAATAATTTATGGTAGAGAGTGTTGGAAACATACTATTTATTGTTCAACTTAATTTTGTGAAGACGAGTTGGTTAAAGTTTTATAAGGAAGTTATTTAAGTTATTGAGTTATAATTTTTTGTAAAGGTTGGGGGAAAATGTGGTTGCAACTAAAATATTGGTGTTCGATTATATTACAGAGCAACTTTTCTGTGGGACGTTTGCCCTACAATTGCCGACGGGTCTATATGCTCGACTTTGGATTGGCTCGGCAATATACAACGGGTACCGGAGAGGTTCGCTGTCCCCGAGCAGCAGCTGGATTTCGTGGAACTGTGCGATATGCCTCGATAAATGCGCATCGTAATCGGGAAATGGGTCGACATGATGATCTATGGTCATTATTTTATATGCTCGTCGAATTTGTTAATGGACAATTGCCTTGGAGAAAGATCAAAGACAAAGAACAAGTTGGATTAACAAAAGAGAAATATGATCATAGAATATTATTAAAGCATCTACCGTCCGATCTGAAGCAATTCCTGGAGCATATACAATCACTCACGTACGCCGATCGGCCGGATTATGCGGTAAAATTTTTTGATCAAATCACTTATATATATATATATATACTTATATATATCTTTATACCAGTTGATAATGAATATAGCAAGTTTATTATATATATATAGCATTCAGCAGGAGATGTAGCCAAGCACATAAGGTTTATATATTGTCCTTCTTCCCCTGTGTCTATATGTCAGTCCGTGCGTGGAAATTGGTTTGAAGGTGACTGCCATCCAAAATTGGTTAACTCCAATATATATACTTTTTTCTCATTCACCACATTGATATATCATATATTTACCCTTGAGAGAGGATAATATATATTCTATGGCAGCTATTGGATATTCCAAATGACATGCCCTAGGGCTAGCCCCAAAAACATTAAAAACAGTCACTTGTCCCTAGTGAACAATATAAAATAGTTTACTGCTCGGTCTCAAGAAGATCTCGTTCCAAATTTTTTTGAATGTCCTTATATTTAAAAAATTTGACTGTGAGCGTGTCTAACTTTAGTTGTTGTAGTTGCTTCTCATAACTATTCAGACGAACTGCAACTCGCGACACTAGAATTTAAAGAGTTCGAGTTTTACGAAACATTATACAATTACCGAATATGATATCTATGATATTATATATTTATTAATATATGTACCCGCTAATTTGTGTATCTGAATTGACAGATGCTAATTGGTCTATTCGAGCGGTGTATGAAGCGACGTGGAGTTAAGGAAGCTGATCCGTACGACTGGGAGAAAGTCGATACAGCCGCAGTTGGCAACATAAGCGCATCTACAAATGCCACTTTGACTCCGGCAAAGAACGAGTATATGCACGGAAATGTAACGCAAATGACGGTGGCTGCCTCCAATGCCAGCGGCATGGATTATGTATGTTCAGAGAGAGTAAAGAATGCCTGTTGATATAGAGTCCTTAGCTATTGATATGTGTATTTATTATAGGTGCGCAAGAGAAACGATATAGACACTGCTCAGCTGGCCTCAACGGAGCCTCTACATATTAAGGAAAAGGTAAACACAACATAGAACACCACTTTTGATTTTCATCGGGAATAAACACGATTCCGACTTTCCCCCTTTTCTTGTCTTACTAAATTCATCACAAAACAAGTAAGAAAGCTGTAGACGAGACTGCTCGACTACGAAATCCCCTTCTTCTTATTCTTCTGCATATATATAGATACTAATTTGAAACAATTTCGGATTTTGTCAGATTTTGGATTCCGGTTCCCAATTCACCTCACACCGCCAAATGTGTAAAAAATGTATTTCAAATACTAGAGATATACAGTTTGGTTTGGCACATTGATATGAATGTCATGATCATAATCTGAAGATTTGATTACTATTGTCCGTCTAGAAATCGAATTATTAATCAATAATCAGAAAAGTTATGGCAGCATAGCTTTCATTTGCAATGTTTCGAATTCTATAATAATCAAGTAATAAAAGCAGAGCGTTCCGATTTTATTTTACAAAAGCCTGTTTATGATAAGAAATGTCTTGCCCATTGAAATGGTATCCATCGCTTTATCAATTCGTTCATTGTCGTAAGTCTTCTGCAATCGTGAATTTTGTTCAAATTTGAAACAGAAAATACTCGGACACCAAAATCGAACTTTTTTTTAACATTTTTCCCCAGTATCGGGTATTTATGGGACCGCCATCGTATAGTATATGCTTTTACAATTTAATAGTCGACTATATTACATATATATGTATGTATTTGTTTATATACCTTAAGGTTGATAAGAATTGCAATGCAACAATGACACCCCAAGCCTCAGCGGATTGCGTTGTGCAAAACGTAAATTCAGGCAATCAAAGCACATTACCAAAGCAACAGCAGCAACAACAGCAACATCAACATCAACAACAGCAACAGCAGCAGCAGCAGCAGCAGCAGCAACAACTTGTGCTGGTGTCGAATACATCGATAGGTCCACCTAATCTTCCTAGTGCTCTGATTAAATCCTCGACTGTGAACATTGTTAACCATGAGGTGCAGTTAAAGTCTTCGCATGGCAAACGTTGTCAGCCGCAGACCGCTTCCGGTTCATATGCCACAACCAATCATAATAATTCGGCGCCAGTTTATGTAAGTGTCAAGACCAAAACTTTGCGAAGATATGTACGTATACATATATATGAATGTGTATATTTGTTTATATTTCAACAGTACCCAGAGAGTAAAATTGTGGCAGCTCAAGGGCCGAACTTAGTGAAAACAATCGACGGCAAAGTTAATATGGATGTCACCGATAAAAATAGTCGTTACATTAATGCGGAAGCCGGCAATAGCAGATCTCTAGGGAGAGAGCAACAGCATACGCAGCCGCAGGAGAAGCAATCGAATAGGATCACAAAAGTGGAAAACCTTGAGAGTTCGAGCAACATTCAATTAACAGCTGACAAAAGCTGCGAGAGCAAGCGCTGCTCGCACCCGAACAGCACTAATCTAGTCGAACAGAAATCAACTTACGGTCGTCTTCGGGTGCTTGCTGCTCCGACGCCAGCGCTGAATGATCAGGAGAATCTAAATCGGAGTCGAACTCAGGACTTGTATGGCAGTTTGAATAACAAGGGCTTCATAAGCCAACGAGAGCAAATCTTTGGCATTTCGCCATCAAATCGTCGGTCTGCCACCTCTACCAATCTACGTCTATCGTCGTCTATAGGTTTGTCATCGTCTAACCAACGTGCAGCAGCCATTGGCAATACCACAGCGAAAAGTAATGTAACAACAGCAGGAACAGCTACGGGTTTGGGAACGGGAACGGGAACGGGAGCGGGAACGGGAACGGGAACGGGAATGGTTGCTGGCGATCATTCGGTAACACAATTTGCTTTAATCGATGATGAGAATGTCTCTGCACTACAACAAGTAACCAAAGGTGGCGGAGCTCTCACTCTCGCCTCCCAATGGAAGAGCCAATTCGACGACTCAGAGGATACAACCGACAACGAATGGAAACAGGAGCCACAGGTAAAAATAGAATATAATAATAATAAAGTTCCCTATGTATAGTATGTCGTATTGCGTGAGGCACTTCTCAATTCATGTAATCAATCTTAAACGCTTCAAATTCTCCTCAATGGCCAAGTTACATACATCAAACCCATTAAACGCGCGAACTCCGAATTTTTATACTCATCTCTCAGATATATTCCGGTCTATTCTAGACGCAGTATTATGCTGATGTCAGAGTGGCCGCGATAATATTGAGCGCAATGTGCGAGAAAGCTCTGCATGCTAATTTACATGTCAGAGTGCAGGCGAAGCGAGAAGAGAGCTAATGCGCCAAGTAAAGCGAGTTGCGAGAAAGCGATTCTGAATCGCAGAATACAAATTGCCTTTACAATAAAGTCGACTAAATCGGGATTCATTGCCAACAAGAACGTGCGGCATTTTTATACTAGTTCCAGGCAAATTAGTATCTGAAGGCATAAGCTATAGAGATTTAAGTTGGTGATAAAGCTGTGATGCACTAAAAGTGCCACCATGACTTTGTTTGCCATATCCTCCAACTTAAATTGCTATAAATTTATAGTTTGATAATAAATTAGAGCAGTCGAGAGGGAGAGTAAAGAAAAATATGACCCTGCCGGCTGAGCGCAATGAATTCGTCGTATCAAAGTTTGACTGCCCGAGCCTGTATTGCCCAAACCGAACAAATACGAAGTTGAGTGGCCGCTTCGCTCATATTCACTGTTAAAAAACTCTTTAGCTTATGCAAAGAGCAGTTCCGTTACTTTTGATGTTAACTAACAGACCCCAGATTCCTAATATGATGAATGAATATGATAGATATAATGATGTGGATTGATGGGAAACGATTAGATATGTTAATACTAGTTACTTTTGTAAAATAAAGTGGTTTAAAATAAAGTTTAAGTTATATAAGACGAAGGTATTGGCGGTTAATCGAATTAACTTCAGCAATAACTGCCTAGAAAACGGCTTAGAATACAACATTTTCAAAAAGCCTTATATTGTCAGATTCGCGAATCTATATAGAATTCATAATTTGCAACTTGAATAGCCTTAATTTAGCCTATTAGTTTTAAGATAGTTAACAGTGCCAAAATTGCCTAACCCCGTGTGACGTTTCACTGTTAACTTAACAGACCGCTTTGCATAACCTAGTACAGTCGAGTCTCGATAACTCGTACCCCGTTAAATCGAAAACCTCAATAATTCGTTCGAAACTGCTGGTCCCTTGAAAAAACATCGTTAAGTCGTAAAAATCCCATACAATTTGGTCCCCTCGTTAAACCTCTTGTAATTCGTAATTCTTGATTTTTCTGTTAAACTACCGTTAGGCTGCAAACAGTGCGCGCTGGGACGAAGATGCATTGCAATTTTTGAAACGAAGTGAAATATAAAAAAACCCCTTCAATTCGTATTTTGATTTCTTATACCCCGTTAAATTGAATTCTCGGTAAATCGAAAACCTCTATAATTCGTAAAAAATTCGGTTCCCGTGCCATTACGAATTATCGAGACTCGACTGTATTACTCAATCGTGGTTCATATTTAGGTGCGTGGAAAAAGATTGTTCTAGTTGTCCAGTCTATGTGCTGTATGTTTAGTGGTATTATCCATTGTGTGGAAAAGGTGGGTTGGGGCTTCCTATTTGACCACTCCCGATTTTAGTTTTGTACACACATTTATTCACCATATATTGCTCACACAATAATTAATGTATATTTGCGAACTGTGTTCGAACAACTAGTTCTCATAATTTAAATTAGGATATGCCTGGCGCAGAAATCTAATAATTAAATAATCGATGCTTAACCTGGTGTATACAATTAATGTCATCTTTAGACAACCGCGTTGGTCAGAGTATCTGCTAATTTTACACTTCCGACTAGAACACTATTTCCGTTAGTAATAACATACCACTATTACCTATGCAATAATATATATCATGACTATAGTAAGAACAGTTGAACATTCTGAACAAGTTCCTTTCATATGTAAAAATTACCAAAAAGTTTGTTGTATGTATCACATGTAAATTATTCCAAAACCTTTTGCCTCACAGTCACAACCAAATTTGGATCGCTTTGCTAAAGCGGACGTATCTTTGCCGTTAATACGCAGAAACTCAAACTTAGCCGTAACATGTAACGGCATTCCAAAAGTAAACCCATCTGACAATGAAAAGGCTAAGAGGTAAGTGCACAACCAACCTCATTTCAAAACATATCTACTCTCCTGCAATTACAATCAAATTGCCCACAGTCCAATTAAATTCTTTGAATCATAGATTATTATTTTAAAGAAAAGAATGTTGCAGTTGTGTACCGTCTGCTGTGCTCCAAAAAATAGTTCAATTTATTGGAATTTTCCACGCCCCAATGAGCAGGTTGCCAAGCTTGACAATGTGAATTATTCTCGTTTTATAACTCAACGGCACAGGTATATATAGGTCACCCAATCTCACTTACTTACTTACTCCCACGTTTTCAACTTAGAATTTGAAACTTTCTACACCCATATAAAATGTAATGCTTGCTAACATGTTAAATGTAGATGCTTTCATCCGCGTACAACTGTTACGCGATAAACATACATATAACACTCAGCAATTGGGCAAGACTATTCCAGTATATTTGTAATGTGAGTGAAATCCACCAGGATGTTCTCACATTGTATTGCGCCGGCGACATTGTTAGTATGTCTATGGAATAATAGAATATAATTATACGATTCAAATATCTAACAGTATGAAATACTACCTGTAAACAAAGTCTGTTAATCAATGCAGATGAACCAAATTATAATGAGAAAGATTAAACTTGAAACAAATCTTACTACATATAAATAACAGACAGGTGATAACTGCCACCGACTGCAACATTCTTACACCTGTTTAACCATTCCTCTACAGACAAATGTAACTCTATTAGTTGTATAATAATGTCCCCAAAATGCCAAAATGTCTATATAGATACACACTTAATATAGCTGGAATTGAGAACTATGAGACTTTGCAAATGTCGATACCGCACTGTTGGTCAGAGCCTGCAATGGGTAATGTATTACGAAAAGATCTAGAGCCACCTGCTGTGCAACAAGCGGCCTTCGATGACACTGTAAGCTTTACTCCAACTTATTCATACTACCCTATATATTAGATATATACATATGTATGTATACATATACATATTTGTATGTTAGCTGTATAAATGTGTGTTTTGAGTGCATGTTTTATATATGTATGTAGATCGTTATGTCTGTAAAGCATTTGAAGCATTTGAGTCAAGTGTTGATTTGAATATATGTAAGTGACCTCTACATATTCATTACACATATCTACGCATACATATTAAAAACTAAAAAAATAACTATTACATTTATATTCTGCAAATATAGCAAGTCAAGTCAACAGATGAAGTAAATTTTGATTATATCTTTTTGTAAGGCGAGCTCTAAACTATTTTATATTATTTACCAAATATTTACCATCGTTAGCTAGTAACTTTCATAGATTTCTTAATTTCTCGAGTCAATGGCATGTTCTTAAACCCTGAACCCATTGAAAATGGGAAATCAGTATGTTTTATTAAAAGTATGTAACAGGCAGAAGGAGGCGTATTCCTGATCAGGGAGACGAGAAAAGTTGATATAGCCATGTCCGTCTGTCCGTCTGTCTGTCTGTCTGTCTGTCTGTCTGTCTGTCTGTCTGTCTGTCCGTATGTTTGAACGCGTCGATTTCCGAAGATATAAGAGCTAGAGACTTCATTCTTTATGTGATAGGTTCGTATATTGCACGCGCTTCCCAAATGTTGAAAGAGTAGAATAATATAGCTTTACTCCACTGACATTATATAATGAAAGTCAATGTATCTTTCTTATGGTATATAACATACAAGTAATATTTGATTGATTATTCCACAGGTGTATCGTATGGATATAGCTAGAAATGTTTGTGTTCGTGAATCTCAGTCGGAAATTGCACCGAAGGTAAACTCGAACAACTTTCCCATGATTATTGCTTTAGATATGCAATCAAGGAACTCAAATGAGAGTCAATCACTGTGCAAGCACCGCAACAGCTTGCCCAACGTATGCCTCATAGATATGTTCGATGACAAGCCGAAATCGGATACAAATGCGCCTATTGAGCTACAGGAAGCGGCAGTGGCACTTGCCGCACCTGTCGCACCTGTCGCTGCAGTGCCTTGGTGTGTTAAGACAACATTTTGCCAGAGAAGCAACTTACCTACAGATCCGATATCATCCGACACGCAATGCTATCAACATGGAAATCGAGTCGCCAATTTCGTGGATGCTGCTACCCAGAGCAACGATGGCTGTGTTAGTGGGCGACTTGAAATTCGTGTCATTCCGAAAGGTATGAATATATCAAGTCGAATATCCTGATTTACGTAGTCAAACTACCAAAGAATCCAGTCAAGACTACAGTTAGTCGAGAAAAGGTTTCTCTCGTAGTCAACGTAAAATAGAACATCTCAGTCTACTGCAGTCAGTGTTGGCATCAAGGGTACTTAATAATCGAGTACTCCTAACTATCCCATTTATTATACCCTGAACCCATTGAAAATTCGAGTTCAAAGTATAATGGTTTTGTGAAAATGTATGTAACAGGCAGAAGGAGACGTCGCAGACCCCAGTATATATATTCTTGATAAGCGTAAAAATAAGTTGATTGAGCCCGTCTGTCCGATTTCGGAAACTACAAAAGCTAAAATTTCACATGTTACGCAGTACAAGTTTACTTTGTTTTCTGATAACTCATCCCATTTCCAAATTATTGATAAGAAATCGAAAATTCGTTTACATTTTTTAGGTTTTTTGGGCATAACTTCTACACCGTTTTAGCTAGAGACTTCAAATGTATATATTTCGATAGATATTATGGATTCTCCCTTCGCCCGATTTGAAATTCGAAAAAAAAAGCATTTCAAATACTAGAGACTGCAATTTAGCAAATAGATACATTTGAATGCTCTTAATATATTGCAAAAGTTTCATGAAGATCGTGCATCTAGAAATGGCGTCCAAAGTTCAGCCCAACCCACGGCAGCAGAGCGCGCTCATACGTGCGTATAGAAGAAGAGTATCAGTCTTTTTGCTTTTGGGTTCAGGGTATCTCGTAGTCGAGCCGTCTCGACAAGAGCCTCCTTGTTTAATTTCGCTTTTTTAAATATATATGTATATATATATATAAACATATATATAGGTGTGCTTGATTATTAATATATGTATATTATTATATTTTCTACATTATATATTTTGTATCCCGTACAGAAAACTCGCACTTGGAGGAATCTGTCTACTACGATGCCTTAGCAGCAAGCACTACGAAAAGTTGCAAGTCTCTGAAGCAAGAGGCAACTGATGATCTGCGCGATATGCATGATGATAAGATGGGTGATAAGATTTCAGTTGACTGTGATGAAGTTGCAATTGCTCAAGATTTGAGAGCTGACAGCAACAGAGCCAAATTGAATGACAATGGGTCAGCAGGGATCCTGATGGGTTCCTCTCCAGCTACTGCTACTCTTACAGCTCCTCAGATTCAAACTGATCCACAATCCAAATCACAAATTGAAATTCCCATCTCCCATATAACCGATAGTAAAAGTGAAGGTTGTGAATTGGCTATGTTAAATACTCCAAGCAAAATTCCTGTTTTGACTACCAATTTGCGACAAGCAAAATGTGCTTCATGGGCTGGTGTTCCAACAACAACAACAACAACAACGACGACAGCAACACCAGCGTCGGCATCGGCATCAGCAGCAGTAACAGCCCCTATGTCCCAGAGTCATCCACTAGATGATAATATACAAAAATCGAATACTGTGGACCTTATTAATAGCACAACCCAAACTCAGCTTTATTCGAATGCTTTACAAAACTCTCCAAATATTATGGACTTGACACCTGGTAAGTCTATGTCCAATTATCATTCAGACTTCGAAGCCATAAGCCTATCAAAGAGAAATTAACTAGAGACTATTGGAAATACTAGGGAACTTTCAAACAGGAAGAGGATATATGTAGGGGCAGGAGACCATATTCATGGGCAGAGCGGAACCTTACATCAAATCAGTCACTCTTGAGAAATGAGGATTCGAGATATTAAATAAAACAGATAATGGGGATATACTGAGTAACGGAAGAATAGTATTATATAAGGAGATAAAAAGGGATAAAAATCAAGACACGATAGATATCGGTAGATGGGGACGGAAGACAATAGACAAGAAAGAAATAGGTGACTGGAGCATATGATTTGTGGACACAGAAAGAGACGTGGACGCGAGATAGTTTAGAAAGATGTAGCACAAATCTCTTTATTATATAATATATATGTAGAATGCTTCATTTAAAATTAATTAAATAATAAATTACATTCAATCTTAAGGTTTGCGTCGCCGTCGTGAGTCAACAGAAGGAAAGTACGTGACTGATCCCACGCAGTTGAATCTAAGATTTCAACGCCCACAAGCTCGGATGTCTAGTAGGTAAGGCTGTAGCTGTTCACAAATAGTCGTAGTGGCACTGTCATTAATTTCGTCAATTGTAGATCACGTGAAGTTTCTGCTACACCAACAACAATATTGACCAATTTTGATGATCAGTCGCCGGATGTAGATATGATTAATACCGATGATGGTGTCAGGGAGTTATATAAAGACAATTCAAAGTGTAAAACGACAGGCAACTTACGAATCGACAACACCAATATGGGAAGGAATCAAAATATAATCGAATCGTCATCGTCATCTCCCCCGATAGCACCCAGGAATGACATTTCACCGCCACCGGGCGATCCAAAAATAGAAAATAGTGCACGCCTTCGTCGCTACCGGCATAATATAGAATGATTCAAAAAGCTTTTTCAGTAATGAAAGCAATAATAGTATCGATGCTTCAAACTAATACTTTTACATATAAGCCTTTATATGGTTTGTTATGATTGGGTCTTGCAATTTATACTTATACTAGTTTGTGGTCTTCGAAAACATGTGAATTCATTAAAATCTTGTTTGGGACAGATCTATATAGATATAAAATAAAAAATATATTTGTACGAATATATGTGGGCAGGCAATGGGAGGGGTTGGCTAACATAGATTTTTGAGCTAGATCAGTAGCGTTATCTGTCCGACTTCCCATCCGTTTGTCAATCCCGACACAAATGAATGGTTAATCTGGGAATCGATTTAATTTCATGTTATTATGGGACATATACGCTCGCGTATTTTGAGCGAGTCCAAGAGCGAAAGTTTCATTTTTAAAACCTTTGTAACTGGATGCGTTTAGCTTTAAAGTAAAGCACTAAATTCCTAATCGTTTTTGGTAAGTCATTAGGGGAGCTCAACAGTGACTTAGTCATCAAACTTTGAGCTCCTAACTGCAAGTTCTTTACCTCAAGAACTATATATTTATTACTGATCAGGATTCGCAGACAAGACGGTATACCCATACCTTGTACATCATAGCAGTTTTTTGCAAGGTTCAGGGCATCTCCTAGTTGGACACTTTCGGCTAGAGCTTTCGTAATTATTTTTGTTTTCGCTTGCTATAATTTATTGGTAAGCCCCTTGGATACATATATCATATGTCTTCTGCGCCACAAAGGAAATATTAAAGAAATTTGTTTATAATATAAAACACTTGCCATTCCAACTGAAGGACTTAATGTGCAGATCTAAGAAATAGATCTGGTACCTATGCTCTCGTTATATCACTAACCAAACGACATGGTATGGTTAGTGGTTATATACATCACTTGATATTCTCAATTGAAGTGCATGCAGAATGCCATACATATTTAATAACAAGATTTTATTTGTTTTTAGTTTAGAACATAAAGCAATTTGTAGTGTAAAGGGAGATTTTGTTCGGAATAAATAAAAAAGAACAAAGGTTAGTTTGCTAATCTGTAAATAAATATCGGTATTGAATTATAGTAAATTAATAAAATGCAATGTTTCGCCTATATTATTGTTAAGAATTATTTCCATTTATAAATACTCATTAGATTCAAAATTACCGAGCGAATATTAACAAGTAACAATTTAAATAAACTCCGATTTCGATGCTCAAATCTTAAAACAGTGGAAGATATATGTAGTTGTTTCATATATATATATATATATATATATATACATATGTATGTAATTTTCGGTACATCAAGAGTGTGACAATGAAACACACCATTAACCTATAATGATTTCCTTGAAAATTTAGGAGTGCCTAATTGCGCTCCGAAGCTCAAATAGAATAATATAGCGTTATTCGAAAGTGTTACACGATTGAGTCACTATTCATTAAGTCACGATCCTCATATTAGGAATCTGATGAACCATACTCTAGGTTCATTTTCGATTTGGTAATTAAACATACGTTTTATTTCGTTTTTAGGGCTTTTTTGATGTGGCAGCAGGTGTGAGCAGCATATTGTTATATATATTGTCATTTATAAGCAATACCAATGGCGAACATTCAATAAATCATGGCCCATTACCACCCATATTGAAACTGCTATTGCTGCTGACAGAAGGCCTCACAATTTGTTTCATTATCTACCAAGCTTTTGTATTTTAAGTAAACAAAAGTAAGGATTGGTCGTTTTTATTGTTCTTACTATTAGGATTCGGTACAAAACCTCTTATTTTGGTTGCTTAGAAGCACTTGAAGGATCCCTGCTTCAGTGCCCGCCGAGTATTCGATTGAATACAAAACCCAATTTTGACCTACTAACGTTACACGACCGCTATTAGTTAACATCAAAAGTAACGGAACTGCTCTTTGCGTAACCAACAGAGTCGTAAGACTATGAGGAATTATTAGTACATGCAAATACTAGTTAGTTTTGCGGAGTAAAATCGTTTATAGTAGAGCTGAAGTTATATAACACGAAAGTATTGACGATTAATCCAATTACCTTCAGCAATAACTGCCTAGAAAACGGCTTAGAACACAAAAATATCAAAACCTCTTATATTGTCAGAATCGTAAATCTATATAGAACTTATAATTCACAACTTAACTCGCTTTAAGTTAACAGTTAACAGTGCCATCACTAACAGTCCCTCATTTTCATCCATATTTAAGCGCGCGCAAGTTTATCCCAGCAGGCATTTGGCAGACTGTTTTAACAGAAATCGTATTGAGTCCCCTTGATGATTAATCTCATTAGCGATCGAAGGAAGACTCATAAATGACTCATATGCTCAAAGTATGATTGATCAACATATGGTTGAAAATACAAAAACAAAATGTAAAGCAATGCAATCGCCAATTGAACATGCAGCTGATTAAAATATGATCATTGCAATGTTTCTATGTAATTATATTTCTATTCTCTTGGATGATCGAAACGCGATTGTTATCTTATAAAATCTAACAGATCTCAGCTAAACGGTACTTTTTATTAAACACATATCGAAATGTGCACATTTGTCCTCCGTAAAAGTGCAAACGTGTTGTGCAAGCTGTGCTGTGTCTAAAGAATATAAAAATCAAATTTTATAAATATAAAGGTAATTAAAGCTAATAATGTCAGTTAAAGAATTGCGTCGCTTGATACAGCCGGAAGGGGACTAAAACTAAACCGAGTGAAGAAAGGTGCTACATTGTGACGGCTATAACAAGTTTGGATTCTTTTAGGAAACTTGTGTAATATATTAATATTTCTCCTTTTATTGCTTTCAGATATAACTCATATGAGTTTCAAATGCACGGACAAGGAAAAGCATTTTGTCCATGCAAACGATAGACTGACAAAACGCAGACGTTTAATTTAAATAATATTTAATATATTTAATAAATATATGTTAGGTAATATTTAATGAGAACTTGTGATATATTTTGTTGTATAAAAATAAGTTCTATATGTAAATAAAAAAAATTTAAAATTCAATGAATTTAAAAAGAAAATAATTTTTCCGTTGCACATTATTGAAATTATTCAAAAAAGACTCTTTTATGCTCTGTTAACATAAAAAATGCTTGTAGGAAACCCGATTGAGTAATACTAGGTTATGCAAAGCGGTCTGTTAAGTGAAACAGTGAAACGCGCTTAAATTTGTATGAAAATTAGGCAATTTTGGCACTCTTAACTCTCTTAAAACTAATAGACTAAATTAAGCCTATTCAAGTTGCAAATTATGAACTCTATTCACAAATCTGACAATATAAAGGTTTTTGAAAATTTTGTATTCTAAGCCGTTTTCTAGGCAGTTATTGCCGAAGGTAATTCAATTAACCGCCAATACCATCGTCTTATAACTTATAACTTAAACTTTATATTGAACGACTTTATTTTACAAAAGTAACTAGTATTAACATATACTAATCGTTTCCCATCAATCCACATCATTATATCTATCATTATAATTATAATTTTTGGGTTTTTTAATTAATACATACATTTTATTTCGGTCTTTGGACTTACATGGAAGAGGTGTGATATGACTTCAACATGTACTCTATTTGAATATTGAAATATATTCATATTTATAAACTGAAGCTCCCATACAGGCCCAAACCATGACCGAGTAGCACGGAAGAAGCCGTTTCATAATATCAAAAACCAAAAATGTGGACTAAAATTTGCAACGGAGCAAGTTGGTCGCCCAATTTTTTCTGGAATGATGTAATATATGCAGTAGAGTCGAAATTTAATATATTTGGACCGGATGGGATGCAATATGTTTGGCGTCAACCAAATACCGAGCTCCAAAATAATCACCTAAAACCAACTATAAAACATGGCGGTGGAAGTGGTTTGGTTTGGGCCTGTATGGCAGCTTCGGGTGTTGGAAACTTAGTTTTCATGAAGGCAATATGGACAATAATATGTACTTATCCCTTATCAAGGACAATTTGCTCCGAGGTGCCGAAAAACTGGGTCTAGGGCGATTCCGATTTCATCAGGATAGTCATCCAAAGCATAAGTCGGGTATTGCCCAGTCCTGGTTGATCTGGAACTGTCCCCATGTGGTCAATCCTCAAGCCCAGGCCCCCGACATAAACATTATTGAAAATTTGTGGGCAATATTGGACATGGCCATCCGGAAAAGGTAAAAATCTAATAAAAATTACCTGAAAATGGCCTTTATGGAATAATGGCAAAAAATCGCCAGCGAAGTCACTCAAAAATTGGTAAACTCGATGGAATCACGTTTGTAAGAGGTTATTAAACATAAAGGAGATCATACAAAATAATAATTTAGGAATTTGTTGATAATTTGGAATGTTAAGTGCAGTGCACGAAATAAGCTGTGGCATAGAAAAGGGCAGTTACTTTAGTTTTCTTTAGTTTTAAATGTTATTTCTTAGAATAGAAAAATAATGAAGTGCTTTAATATATAATGGATGACTTATTAGTCATCGTCTTCATCTTCATCTTCGTCACAGCGCGCACTGTTTGCAGCCTAACGGTAGTTTAACAGAAAAATCAAGAATTACGAATTACAAGGGGTTTCGAAACGAAATTACGAATTATAAGAGGTTTCGAAACGAATTGTAAGAGGCAAGATCATCACCGAGTGGGCAGAAAAATTACGAATTAACGAGGGGACCCAATTGTATGGGATTTTTACGAATTAACGATGTTTTTTCAAGGGACCAGCAGTTTCGAACGAATTATTTAGGTTTTCGATTTAACGGGGTACGACTTGCATGGTTAGTGGTATTACTCAATCGTGTCCCGAACAGGGTTGCCATTTTAGCAATTAAGTTGCTAGATCTAGCAATTTTGAATTTGAGTCTGCAATTTTATTTTTTAATTGCTATTAGCAAATATAGCAATTTTCAAAAAAATTGTTGCAACTTTTAGCAATTTTGTAATATTGTAATACAATTATCAAAAAACAGAGCTCAATTTCTTTAAAATCATAATATATCGATCAATATCGACTAATCGTAAAAATTAGTGAACAATAATAGTTCAATAATCGTGAACAATAGTTCACAAATTCATCGAAAGTGATCGAACAACATCTGCGCGATTTCAAATTGTCTTTGGTGCTCTGTCGTTAAAAGTAACATATATTAAAAATGCTAAAATCATATACCCAAAAATTTCGCGATGTGTGGTTGAATGGCTAGTTTAAACTTTAAAGAGTGGATTCGAAAGGATGCCACAGACTCACCAAGGGCCTATTGCAAGTGCACTATAGAAGCAAAACTTTATGATGTGCGCCACCACGCTGCCACAAAAAAAAAAAAAAAAAAAAAAAAAAAAAAAAAATGCGATACGTGCGTATACGCAGAAAAACAAATTGCCTTTTGGATTACAAAGGCATGATAAATACTGCTTTAATTATGTGTTGCCAAAAAATTGCTGGGCAAAAAAAAAAACGACAGCACAAAATACACTCATGAGGACGAAGAAAGTTAGAACAATTTGACAACATTTTTAAATATTATTTAAATATAATTATATATATACATATATATATATATATATATATATATATATATATATATATATATATATATATTTTAGTTTTTTTATCTTTCCAAAATTTTCCAAATTTTTTTGCAATTTTAGCAACTTTTTTTTTTTAATTATAGCAATTGCTCTCAAAATTCTGGCAGCACTGCTCCCGACCCTAAAAGTAAAAACCCGAGCAAATACGAAGTTGATGGATGTCAAAAAATAAGTGTGCACATTAACTTGTTCCAGTTGTCCAGTCTATGTGTTGTATGGTTAGTGGTTGTAAGGTTAGAGAACAAGCTCAGTGGCTCAGTTCAGTGAGCCATTCATTTTAGCTCATGAGCTAACCAAGTCTACTAACCATCAATAACCAATATTTTTAGTGGTGGTATCGATAGCAAACGACTTTTTGTAATCGTTCCCATGAAGTATTGTCGCCATAATAATGTACTTGTATTTAGTAAACAACTCTGCGAAGTTGACGTTTGTCAACCGAAAAAAAAAGGTTCATGGTCCAAAGAAATTAAAAATGTAAGAATATATCTACGATAGTTAATACACCGTCCTTTAAGATAAAATTATATGGGACCTCAAATAAATAGTGGCGATAAATAATCTTTTCTTATGTGTTACACAACACTGGAAAACACCAACACATGCAAAGAAATAAAACAAAATTATTTCTCGAAGACGTCAGTTCGCAAAAAATAATGGCTGAAAAATTTACTTCGGAGTTATTGGGTGTTGTTATAGCCCAAATAGCACAAACTATTGGATATAGCAGAACACAGAGTGCGCCGTTAGAATTACTAGAGGATATTTTACTACGTTTTATCCAAGGACTAGCACGCGATCTACATAGCCAAGTGGAGCACGGTAATTAGCTTGATTATAAACAGACAAATATGTATGTACTTTTGCATATGTAAATATCTATTCCAATATAGCAAATCGAATTGAGCCAAATTTGAAGGATGCTCTGCTCAGCTTAAAAAATGTTAACATAAACATCCTCGAACTACTGGATTACATTGGAAATGTTGAGCCTATACCATTTGTTCGGGATGTACCAGCATATCCAGTGAAAAGACATTCAAATATGAATTTCTTAAAACCTGGCAGTGCAGAGACTCTAACGAGACCCGTTCACATATTTGAATACCTGCCACCTATGTTGCCCACGGAACCAACTTCAGCAGTGTCCTGTTCCCACTCATCCTCCTCAATCAGATGGCCAGAGAAATCGGAGCAGGAGCATCTTCAACTATGTAAACTGGAATCAAATCGTCAGGGAACAACAGCTAATCTAATACAAAATGTGAACCATGTGAACAATGACTTTGTTTCTGCTGCAGCTGTCGCCGGTGGTATATCAAACTTATCATCAACTGATATCTTAGACCATGATGGTCATGTAATACGAGAAATCAGTAGCGTTGTCATGACAACTGGAGGCTTCATTTCACCGGCAATTGAGGGCAAATTGCCAGAAGCATATGTACCAGATATTATCGGTAAGCAAACAATTTTTTGTAACTATCGCTGAAGAAGAAGAATGTATATAGAAGGAAGAAGTATTGTAATAATAATTTTCTAAGGTATGCTTAAATATTAATATAGCGAGAAATTTTGTATTTACGGTGTAGTATCCTGTGAAGGAGTAACGGATTCCATAAATTTTAGAATTTTCGATACCTTTCTGATCCTGTGTATAATAAGATATGGTTAATAAGATCAATGATAATTGTATTGACAATGACTTTTGTTTTTAGAAAAATTCAAAGGACTGGATGCTCCTTCTGTACTGCATGTGCCCAAATCATTGGAAGTACACAAAGATGCATCAAATGATGCCGTTAATATTCCAATAATACAAAAAATTAATTCTCAAGAATCTATTCCAAATAATACAATGATAGAGCAAAAGCCCTTCTTATGCGATAATCCGACCATATCCAAAGAAATTCATAAATGCAAAGAGGAAGAAAATTCTGCTGCTGTGCCAGGAGCTGCAACAGTTTCAACGGCACAGAAGTTTCAACTGAATATAAAAAGCAAGAAAATCAAAAAGAAAAATATAATTGCTGGCCAGACGACAAATGATTTAAGTGCTATCAAAGCTGTGGATAAGGCTCGACGAAAGGCTTTAAAAATGTGTCAAAAGTTGTCTAAGAATCAAATTGAAGGATATGGCAGCAACAGCAGTGTGGTGGAACTGAAGAAAATGAAAATCTTAAATCGTGGCATATTATCCGATTTGTCAGATGGTTCAACAGAGCGAACGCAAATTGAGAAACAGAAAAAAAAACAAACAAAGCAAAGGCAGAAGCAACTGAAAAACCAAAAGCAACAACAACAGCAACAACATCTATATCAATCAGCTTCCAAATTCATAGGTGAAATCAATACAATGCAGCCAAATCCATTTACTAGCACAAATTCTGAACCACTTGTGCAATCTATGAATGAAGTTGCATATGTTACTCCTGTTGCCAAGCAATTGGAAAACAAAGATACTTTTAATATGCCTGCGCCCAACATGGCAATTGAATTGATTGATGAAATAAAACTTGATAACGAGCCTGATCGCAATAAATTGAATATTATTAAGAAAATCTCTAAGCAAAAAGCTAACAAATTGAATATTGCTTCGAATCTATATGAAAATGCAAACAATGTACCATCGCCATTAATCAATTTGCCATCTGGTACAACTATAACACCTGCACCACCAACACCAAGTGCTAGTGAGAATATATCCAATACCAATTTAAATATGTCATTGGATAATATGGCAGCATGTGAATATTTGAACGTCTATCCACAATTGCCTATAGCAACTAATGATTTGGGTAAACCAAAAAAACGTGGCCGCAAACCAGGAGGCAAAAATCAATGTAAACTTCCAGCAACTAGTATCTCACCCCTTCCTCCGACTATACAGATGCAAAAGAAAACCAAAGCCGCATATCAAGAAGGAACTACAGTGAAAGCAACTTTACCGACTGCTATACCTTTACCATTTCCCATGCCGTTGACGGAGCCCTTGAATCTAAGTCATGTTGATCAGTTGAAAAATAATATCAATCTTCAGTTTTCGAGCAATCCGGGGGAAAATAAGTTTCAAAAAGCTAAAGAAAAAAAGGAGAGAAAAAAATCGAAAGCAAAATGTAATCAGGACAACAATATTGTTGATGATGTGTCAGAATTAAATAACAAGATTTCTTTAATGGATTCAGAAATGAAACTGTCGAAAGCTTCAACTCTAGTAATGGGTGCTGACTCTGATCATAAATTAGAAAATCTTAGCTTTGTAACCAGCACTTTAGCAAGAAGAACAACAAATTTATCAAGCTCGAACAATGAAGGAATGCCAATGCTGCCGTTATTGCACTTTCCGCCACGACCTGGACTAATACCGACCGGCCCAGGACTATTTCCACCCAATTTAAATGGCTTTAACAAGTCAGTGGCCTGTGGCACGGGCACCAATCTAATTATGCCACATTCGTTTATGAATTTCTCAACTACAGCTACTGGTAAGTATGAAGCATACTTAGAGTTTATCTCAAAACATTTACTAGCTCCCAATTCGCAGATAATAAAGCAACCGTTCTGAGTGGATTAATGCCACTGTCAGATATTCATATGGAGCGTAGCTATTGCAATGTTGCTCCACTGGTGCCAGACTCGATGAAATTGACAGCTACACCAGTTGATGGCATTAAACTGAAGTCACCCCATCGCTTGCTAAACAACGAATGCACTGATGCAGAAGTGGCTCATAGATCACACACTGCAATGTCAATGATCGTTCAAGTTGGCAAGGATGAGAGCAGTAGAGCTACAAAAGCACAAATAAAATTATTACCAGCTGCAACCGGCAACATCGGTGATCCCATTGAGGTATCTGATTCGGATTCCAACGATACAGAATCCAAGACAAATAACAGCTTAATACAGTCATCGAATCTTATGAATCCAATTGCTGAAAACAGTCAACTGTATTCGGTAAATGCTAATTCCCTGCCGCAGCCACAATTCAGTACCCAACCTCATACAGGACCTTTAAAAGTGCCTCAAGCTGATAGCTCCTTAGTTGTGCCACCAGCGTCAACAACAACAACGACAGCAACAACAACGGCAACGGTAGCAGGAACGTCAACACCATTTAATATAAATTTCATGGGTAGAGATAAATTCAGCCTTGCTGGTGGCGCCGATCTAATACCTCTGTCACGGATAGACAGTGGCTTGGCATATTCGTCCTTAACAGTTCCATCGAGAAGTCTAGCAGTCGGTGCCACTTCTGGTGCCCCAATATCCACATCTGCTGATTTAACAGCACCTACAACTACAGCAGCAGGAGCAGTTGATGAATATTTCGTTGGCTCTCTTGGCTATGACGATGTCACGATTACTCCAACAAATAGTTTAATGATCAGTGAACTGAAAATTCGAAAATTGCATAAAAAATTTAAGAAGCCTAAGGAAGGTAAAATCAAAAAGAAGAAAGATAAAAAGGACAAAGTCCGCAATAAAAATAGATCAGACGAAACGGTTACATTGGCTCGTGAAAAATCAAAAAGCGAAAATAAAAAGTTAAAAAAGGATAAGAAGCGAAAGAAGCAAGTAAGCCTTTCAAATTGATTCTTAATCGATTATTTTATATAAATATATATATATGCTACATACATTTTCGCATATCACTTCCCATTTTCAATGGGTTCAGGGTATAATTATCGCAATATCAGTGTTTTACAGATACGTATATATATGTATGCATGTAAATGGGAATTTAGGGTATAATGGTTTTGCGAAAATGTACGTAACAGGCAGAAGGAGACGCCGCAGACCCCACAAAGTATATATATTCATGATCAGCACAGAATACTAGTATATTAGTTACGCAGTACGAGTTTATTTTGTTTTTTCGATAACTCATCCCATTTACACATTATAGATAACAAAAATTCGAAAATTCGTTTACGTTTTTTGAGCATAACTTCTACACTGTTTTAGCTAGAGACTTCCAATTTATATTATTTATATTTAGATAGATATTATGGATACGCAGATTTTTTTCAAATACTAGACTTTAAATTTGGCAAATAGATACATTTAGATACTCTTAATATACTCTGCAAATTTTGAGGATCGTCCATCTAGAAATGGAGTTATAAGCGTCCAAAGTTCAGCCCAACCCATTCCCAAGCCACGGCAGCAACTGCACGGTTAGCAGAGCGCGCGATTGTACGTGCGTAAAGAAGAAGGGTATTAGTTTTTTTTGCAGAGTTCAGGGTATCTCGAAGTCGAGCCGTCTCCACTAGAGCCGATTTACTTGTTGATTTCTAATGATAATAATGGCTTGCATTATATATATTTAATAACTATCTATAAATATATTTCCAGTTGCATACTGATAGATTGCAAATAATGACAGAGAACCAAGAAGGAGGAGGAGTTGACGATGGTCAGCATCTATCAAAAAATGAATCTATATGTGCGATGGGTCTTGCAATAGTTGGAGAGGACATCGAAGCTTTAGAGCCATCCACAGTTGGCCACCCAATGCCGACACCCCATTTGACAGCGTCAACCAAATTAGATCTCTCACCTAACCACATACCAAAGTTAACACTGAAGCTTAGTGGAAGATCAACTCCCACACAAGCCACAATCGACGGCATAGATTATGAACATGCTGCCTTAGTAACTGAGACGACGGCACACACATCTCAGACGCCAAGCACATTAAGTAAAAGGGAACATTCACCAGAATTGGCTAGATTCTCACCACTTGTAACACGAGCTCCAAAGCCAAAGCAATGTAGGCAATCGAATCTTAAATTAAAATATTTATGTGATGCTTAATTCAATCAGTGATCTTGTTTTAGGCGAAACTCAAAACATGAATTTAGCTATGGCTACATCTGTTTCAACGGCTACCACCAAAACACAGGATATTCTACATATGATGCCGATGCCAATGCTAAGTTCCCAGCCGCCAGCTCCGTCTATTCTATCTGCCACATCAACAATATCAGCTAGTTCGGTTTTATTACCACAACAATTAATGAAACCATCATTGTCACCTTCAAAGCCGGGCTCTAGACAGAGTGTACAATTGAATGCAACGAAAATATCTGAAATCCCGGCCACATCAACAGCGACACAAGTTGCAGAAGTTAGTCGTCCCTCGTCTTATGTTGATGCTGATGGGTATCGCATCTGGATTTGTCCGGCATGTGGAAAAGTTGATGATGGCTCCGCAATGATCGGTTGCGATGGATGTGATGCATGGTATCATTGGTAAGTTAGTGTACTTATGAAAATGTATTTTTTCAGAACGCATTTTTATTTAACATTATTTATTAACATTATAGGATATGTGTGGGCATACTTGTTGCTCCAAAAGATAATGAAGATTGGTTTTGTCGCGTTTGCGTATCTAAGAAAAAAGTGAGTGGATCCGAAAAAAAAAAGAAGCGTAACAAAAAAAAATAAATTTTGAAATAGTATTAAGCGATGAATTACGTATTTGATTTGAAGTAGATTTAATACATTTAACCTATATGTATGTATATTCCACTTGTAATTTATAAATTCGGTTTGTTATTAATATTAATATTAATAAAAAAATAAAAAAAAAAAAAAAAAACAAGTAAGAAAGCTCTAGTCCACACTGCTTGACTACGAGATTCCCGGAACCTTTCTTCGAACGAATAATTTTCCAAGAATACATCGTTTCGATTCTGCACGAGTAACAAATTACACATGTAAAAACATGCACACACACACACACGCTGATCTAGGCTCGTACGCCTGTATGTGTGTAAATATTGCAGGCGTCTTGCTGTCTCGCTGTGAGGACCTTTTTGATTAATAATTCTGTTCTAGTCAGGCAATCGTAATCACACTTTCAGATTATGATGATCACGGCATTCATACCTACATGCCTAACTAAACTGTGTCTAGAGTTATCTAATTTCTGAAACAAACTCGTATTGCGCGTGCAATATACAAACCTGAAGCAAAACTAGTAAGAAGACTAGTCGAGACTGCTCGCCTACAAGATAACCTGAACCCTCCAATAAAAGTAATACTGTTCTTCTTTAGGAACGTATGAGCGTACGCTCTGCTAACCGCGCAGTTGCTGCCGTTGCTTGGGGGTGGGTTGGAGTGAATTTTGGACGCTTATAACTCCATTTCTAGATTGACGATCTTCATGAATTTTTAGAGTAGATTAATTGCAAGTCTCTAGTATTTGAAATTTTTCAAATTGGGGGCGAAGGGAGCGTGGTATCCAAAATCTGATTTTACATTATTACATTATTTGCGTATCCATAATATCTATATAAATAAACAAATTTGATGTCGGTAGCTAAAACAGTTTAGAAGTTATGCCAAAAAAAACCTAAAAAATGTAAACGAATTTTCGATTTTTATCGATATTTTGGAAATGGGATGAGTTATCGAAAAAACAAAATAAACTCGTACGTAACTAGCATACGAGTGTTCATGTGAAATTTCAGTGTTCAGTAGTGCGCAACTAACATACGAGTATTCATTTGGAATTTCAGCTCTTTAGCTTTTGTAGTTTCCGAAATCTCTACGTTCATACGGACGGGCAGACGGACAGGGCTATATCAACTTATTTTTTTGTACTGATCAAGAATATATGTATATACTTTATGGAGCCTGCCACGTCTCCTTCTCCTTGTTACATACACTTTCAAAAAATCAATATACTCTGAATTCCCATTTTCCGTGGGTTCAGGGTATGAAAAGAAGACAAATAAAACTGCAAAGTTTTACATCGGTTTGACGTCGAATCAAATGCTTGAGCACGCAACGTCGTTAGTCCTCGACGAAAATTCATCAAGATGTTGAATTTTAGGAAAACGAGTTAAAAGCATTCGCAATTATTCCGTTTATCGCAGGAAATAGCATAGTCAATTTAAAGACTCTAGTTCTATAGTATGCTTCTTATATAGGAGTATATACATATATTATATATGTATATATTATTATTAGGTACAATAGTTTTTCGGTTAAGCGTCATATGTTTATATTTCTCATTCGAAGCCAATGTTATATAATTTTCGTTAAAAAATATGCTAAAAACTGTTGACTTGAATATAATAATATAGTGAATTTTGAAAATTACACTCAAGATTTTATTTGTATGAAGTGGCTACCTTTAGATTTCGAATTGTGTCACAAATTGTAGAACTATTTTGTTTTTTTTTTTTTAAATGATACAATTTTAACCTTAACTCGAATGTAAATTGGAGTCAGATGGAAATATATTGCTACCAATCCTTTGCATAGAAACAAAAAATTTAAAGGCAAAATTACAGCATATTGTTTTACATTTTAATTTAATTATATGTTCCAGCTCATTAGTTTGCTATAAACTGACAATAAGAATGTTAGACAGGGACCAAGTGCGAATAGCTTGGGTTTTAATTTTAATAAATATACATAAGTTGAAAATGATTTAAAATTCATATAACTACAGAAACCAATTTACAAAACAATTTTCTTTTCTTTTTTTTTTTTTCAAATAACAATATAAATATAGTGTGTGATATAATAACTATGAAAACATATATATGCTTACATATGTGAGTGCAAAGTTCTAGCTTTATTCACTTAAAACTATCTAAGAATGATGGACATGGCGTATATATAGAGTATTGTCTATATCTTATTTTGCCCAATGTAGTATACAAAATGCTCTTTGAATACGCCACATTCATCATACATGTTTATATATAGCATTCATTTTGTGCTAGTGGACTAATGTGAATGTTTCAAAAATGTTAGTTTGCTGGGCCGGTGAAACTACAATTTGGCGAGATTCTTTTGTGATTCTTAATATCTGTATGCGGGACTTCATTCTTAGCCGGAGTGCTCGTTGTTGAGGATGATTGTGTAGTAGTTCCGATTGCTTCAGCATCTGCTACACAATTTCTGTCATTCCCATTGTCAGTTTCAGTTGAAATTGTTGTTACAGTTACTGTTGATGTATTAAGAGAGGAATGAACATCTGCCAAAGCGCTGCTATTGCTACTAAGGGCCATTCGCTGCATTTGCCTTATGACCGTTGCAGCATAATATGCTTGCTGTATAATTAGTATAAGACGCAAATGTAATATATTTATATAGTGGCAATAGCTAGGTTTACCTTCCATCGACTCTTGGCAAAATTTTTCTTCAGTTGTTCAGACACAGTGCCATGAATGTTCTTGCTGCTAGCCTCATTACCAGATATCCTAGAAATCAAAATTAATCCAAATATTAATGGAATAGGTAATCAAAATTACACTTGTAACACTTACCATGGATGTTTCAATGCTTGTTTGCAAGTATATCGCTTTTCTACAGGGACGCACATTAGGTTCTTAATAAAGTTCTTCGCCGACTCGCTTATTTCGTCCCAATATGGCGAATCGAATTCAAATTCACCTTGAAAATGATAATTTAAAGTTAAATTGTTTCCAGAACTAACTTTTGTGTGTAATAAAACTATTTGAAAACTTATCAAATTATCTATGTCCTTAAAATGTTTATCAATGGACGAGTCTAAAAATGAAACGCTTTTAAGCCGATTAAGTGGAATCAGAGTAATTCAACTTCTTTGTTACTAAATGCACTTATCCTGTGTAATTCCGAGTTTATACGTATACAGAAAATCCCAATACAATTCATAAAACATGCATACCTTTTAGAATTTGTGCAAATAAATTGGCATCATTTTCATCGTAAAAGGGAGGATATCCGCAAAGTAGTATATAGGATATAACGCCTATGCTCCATACATCAACGGCTTTGCCATAGGGCTTTTGGGCCAGCACCTCTGGTGCCACATAACCAGGAGTTCCGCAAGCAGTTGCCATAATTCCCGAATCCTCCATTTTTGATAAGCCGAAATCGCTTATCATTATTTTACTATCATCGTCTGGGCTATAGTAAAGTAAGTTTTCGGGCTGTATTGCAACAAAGAAAATATACAAATTCTAAAAATAATAATAAGCACAAATAGTTTAGGATGTTTTACCTTAAGATCCCTATGTACTACACCCTGCTCATGCATATAGTCTACAGCCTCTAAGATTTGTCTAATTAAGTGTGATGCATCTTTCTCCGTATATGAACCCTTCTCCACTATACGATCGAACAATTCTCCACCTGTTACCCTACAGAAATAGGTATTTTTATATATGAATACATAGACAATGTTTGAAGTGCAATGCATACAATTCCATGACCAGGTACACCTTGGACTTGTCTTCATATGTCTCAAGTAGTTGCACTATGTTCGGGTGGGTTAGTCTGAAAATAGGACAAAACCATAAATCACGAAATACTTTTTAATAATAACAACTTATTTAAATTGAAACATTCACGGTTTTAAGGGGTTTCAGGGGTTACTTAAACTTGGCCCTAGTTCTGCTTAAAGAATGGGGAATTTCGGACGAAATCTAACCAATTTAAGATGTAGTTAAATCTCTTATTTGATACCAAAGAAGGGGTATTATTGTTTGTCGTTTGATTTTAGTTTTTTGGTTTGGGATCAAAACTCACCGCGTTCCATTCGGACTGTTGCCATCAAAATGGTTAGCACTAAACCTACATAGAAAGAAAGCCGATTAAACGAAGAAGAAAACTGTACAAATCAAAACAAAGGGAACATAAGCCGAAAGAAAGTCACAAATTCAATTAAAATTATAAAGAGCATCGATAGTCCAGGCAGCTCAAGATATATAGATTGCTGCTGAGCAATTCGATAACTGTCGATGCAATCGTAGCTCAAAATAAAAAATTTCGAAGAGCTGTATCCAGCAACTGATCAAGCAAATATAAGCAAAAATATATGTAATATATGTTTTTTGGGACACCCAGTATATATATTTGTATATACTGCGTGTCCCAAAAACCACGCAAGAAGTCATTTTGATAGAAAACAAATGCTTAAAATTAAAAAGTGCAAATTTGTATTGATTTATATAGAATACAGTATGGGGTTATGTATGCAACTGGTTAGATAATAAAGGTTACTGGTGCTCGTTATCGTGGCATGATAATCCGCTTCCCTTTTAGTGTTAAAAATTGGCCGCCCAGATCATCCGATTTAAGGTATTTGGAATTATTTGTTGGAGTTTTCTGAAAACAAGTTTTTTTTTTTTTAACAAAGCCACGACCACTCACGCTGTGAACGATGAAATTGCGCGTTGTATCAACGAAGGCCACACTTTTGCAAAGCAACCAATTTCATCAAAAGGGTGCGTATATACCAGCAAAGTCGGGTAGCCCATTTACCCGATGCTCTAATTTATACATAACCATATACGGTATATTATATAAATCAATAAATAGTTTAGACTTTTTAATTATAAGCCTGTGTTTTCTATCAAAATTCCTTCTTACGTGATTTTTGGGACATCCATATTATATAGTATATATGTATGTATATAATAACTAAAAACGCAATAGAATACCAATATAAATTTAAGACCTTTGGTTCTTTAACGAAAATGGACACAGAGAGAATACATGCTTCATATAATGTAAATCCAATATATATATATTGATCACTTTTCGTGCCTGAACTACGGAGTCCTTGAACATGTGCTTCATATAATGTAAGTCCAATATACTCGGTGTAGTCTACAATAAATATTACATTTTTTCTCCTATGCTTCTTCACATTCGTTGATTTTCTTTTCTCCCTTCGTACCTTTTTACTCTCAATCTCTTTCCTGCCTTCTTATCTCTGTTGCCCTTCTACTTTTATTCATTTCATACCTTACTTCTTACAAATCGATGTTTCTGTAAATGTAAGGGAGTATTATGCAGTCGATTGGGACCGACTGAAACGTTTCATAGTGTTTCAAAGATTAATGCATTCAAGGACTTACCTTCTCAAAACCCGAATTTCATTTTCCAAAGATTCCTCCTTTCCTTTTAATGCTTTTTTATCTATGATTTTAACCGCAAAGTGATCGCCCGGCGTATCTTTGCTTTCAGCTAGGCGCACTTCGGAAAATGCGCCACTATTAGGGAAGTTCGTAATGTAGCATTTTTATGGGATGGACATATATAGATATTCACTTACGTTCCGAGTAAACCATGTAGATTGTACTTCTCTTCAATTGAGACCTGCTTGTTTAGCTCCTTTGTGTCTTTCGACTTGGGCCTCTTGCCAGAATCTTTTTTGCCAAACAGTGGCATCACTTCAGTTCTTAGTAACAATCAATTTACCAACAAATTTATCATCGATCTTTGACTAAGCTCTCAAGTGGCAGAAAATCTATAAAAAAAGTAAACAAAAATTCATTATAAACTATTACAAATGAGTATATATTAATAAATTTACATGTATAGATAGTTATTGTATAGCAGACAAACACAAAAATTCTTTAATGAGGAGTACTAATACTCTTCTTTTTTACGAACGTATGAACGCGCGCCCTTCTAACCGCGCAGTTGCTAATTGTTGGCGAAGGGGGCGTGGCATCCAAAATCTGAATCTAAATTAGATAATCCTGCGTATTCATAATATCTATCTAAATATATAAATTCGAAGTCTCTAGCTCAAACGGTGTAGTTATGCTCAAAAAACGAGTATTCTTGTGAAATTTCAGTTCCCTAGCTTTTGTAGTTTCCGTCCATACGGACGGACGGGCAGACGGACTGGGGTATATCAAATTATTTTTTGTGCTGATCAAGAATATATATACTTTATGGGATCTGCGATATCTTTTTCTGCCTGTTACATACATTTTCACATAACCATTATATTATATTATGATATTCCCATTTTCAATGGGTTCAGGACATAGAAATATGGAATATAGATTCAAACGGGATATGCATATATATATATGCATATATGCATATAATATAATTTATAATTTTCGCATATTTGATTCGTTCCCTATTCACTAATATTAAGCTCTAAAGAGCATATAGATGAACTTAGTCAATACATAAACAATTAAAGTAATTTTTTATTTTATACAGTCAAAGGTTACTTCGAAACTGATTAGGTTTTAAGAATATAATTTTAATACACATGCGTACATGTATTGAACATGCATGCATGCAGACATTAATGTGTACATGTGGGAATGCATAATCTAAATAAGGAATTTATGGATTTTCTATAAATATTTAGATTAACATGTGAAATTTAAAGTATGCGCAACACACATAGATATATTTAAATGTATTCATTATTTGTTGTTTACATTTGCTTGGTTTAAGTAAACAATGCAATGTTAGACAGTGTAAATATTCATTCATATAATATATATATATATATATATATATATATATATATATATATATATATATATATATATATATACACATGTAGTATATATATTTAAATATATATGTATATCCACACATACATACATACATACATACAAAAATAAATAAAAATAAAAAAAAATATATATATATATATATATATATATATATATATATATATATATATATATATATATATATATATATATATATATATATATATATATGTACATATGTGCATACACACACATTTGGTTGCTGTTTCCATCAAAATTAGCACAATCTGTTAGTAAGTATCTAAGCCCATATACACATCGATATAGTATATCCATATTAATATTAATGTATTCTTTATAATTTACGTTTTGAAATTATTATATACATGTTGTATTTATGATTCTAATGAAAAATTTAGAATTGAAAATATTACCGACTTACATAAAATCACGGCTCAAATGCTTATGAGATATTTCCCAATATTTCACTTTACTTGCATGAAATTGGGTTTCGAACAAGAACAAAAAAAAACGGCACTTTCCAAATTTATTAATATAAACGAACTTAACTATTTGCAAAAATAATGTAATGTGAATTATATTGATTTTTCAAGTCGGTGCTGAATTTTTCAGTATGTTTGACAAAACATTATTTGGTCACACTATCATTGCGAAGTTTCGAATCCGTGATTAACAATTTGTAAATCGAATATAACTGTAATATTGTTTACTTTTAACATTTTGTTTAAAATATATAACGCGAAAAATAAACGTTGTTTGCAATTAACGCAAAAGGAATAGATACTTAAATATTGAAGCTTGACTGAAGCATTTTATTCGATTCACTCGCGTGTTATCGAATTGCATTTCATGGATTTATGTACATAGATGACAAAAGACCGCCAATGATTCATATATTACCATATGTTCAAAATGTATTTTTTTTATAAAAAAATAAATCAATTTATTATTTATAATTATAAATCTTCAAAAGTGCAATTAAATATGTATTTAAAATGTTTAATACATTTGTTTAAAATAGAGAGATTGATTATTTATTATTATAATTATTCAAAAGAAAGAATTGCCGCGGCGATGCCAATGTCACGCAAAACAATTTGAAACTATTTTATTTTTTATTTAAAAAACACATGTAAAACAAATTGGATTGACTTCACATTCCAACTAATTTTTTTATCTACAGAGATTAAATTAAACAATCATACAATCATCCAATCATCATCACTTAGTTGCTTCGTTACACATTTATATTATTATTAATAAATACAAAGTCTTATCGATTACCTACAATTCCATCAAAATGTAGTTCCATAGCAACCTGCTTGTGAATGTCTGTGGAACAGCATAATGTTGGTAAACATCGGAGAGATGTTCGCTCAAAAATGTTGAAAACTCTCAAGTGTGGCATCAGTTTTTTTAGAAGTTGATGGTTTGTACATAAATAAATTAGCTTAAATGAAAACAAAAATAATTAATAAACAAATTACAAAATGTGCGGCTTAAATGTGATAAATCGATAATTTGCCGTATCTTTATGCCAACAAAGTTTTGATATAAAGAATCCAGCAATCGGCTTGAAAAGTGAATGTGTGTATACACACGTATATGTATGTATGTATTTATTTACATAGGCATCAGAACCAAAAGTATATGTATGTACATATATGTCCTGAGTGAAGCTCAAGTGTTTATAGAATTCAATTCGACCTCAAACTTAAATATAATATTTAATTTACTGCATAGTTAATTTTATTTTAAAACTACATGCATGCTATACAGTACATTAGTGTTCGTCACACCTCGCGATAATTACATACACATATTCTGTGAAGATACACATATAAGTATGTACATGCATTTTCATATGCATGCAACCATGTACATATGTACATACATATGTAGTGAATTACTTCTTTTGCCATCCCAGCGAACATACATGTATGTATAAACAAAGAAAGGCTTATATCAAACTATTTTTCGAAGATTGTAAACAAAAATTGTGAGACAGTTGAAGCGGCGGGGGTAGACATACATATATTGATTAATTAAAACAGATTTATATTAATACACGGCGCAACAGGATTTAGTAATCAAGAATAAGCAAAGTACTCTATTCGAAACTAAACATCTTATACGATCTGTCGATGCTCTAACACTAAATAATAAATAATAATAATATATATAATAATTTGTAATATTTGTAGTCTATGTCTAAAGTTATCAATTTATTTATTTATTTTTTAAATATATAGATATATATCTTATGCATATATTGTATTTTGTAATCCCCAGGTTAATACATAGTGAGAATTGAATTCGACAACGATCGAGATGTGTTTAATGGACGCATTGTTTCTAAGGCTTCTAAGACTAAACTGATTCCATAACATAATTAAGACAGGGGAATATATATATATATATATATATTTTTGTTAGCCATACAAACTGTTTTTCAAATCAATAAGAAATATATAAAATGCCAGCAACTCAATGGACTTTTCGACTATTCCAAAACTCAAATCAAAATCGGAATAATCATGATACAGAGATTTCCATAAGAAGCAAAAATAGTAAACTAACTTCTTTGGTTCCATTAAGTCATTTTTCAATTGTCCTGTTGATTTGGATAATTGGCCCAATATACAATTTACAAATTGCAAATGCTGATCAAGGTGAGTGTGAACGATTTATTTATGTTTTCTTTAACTAATGATATAATTTCTTGTATTTAAAGTTGTTCTACTGGACACGACAAGAGAAGCAACTTTGGAATGGACTAGGTATCCATACGGTCCTCAGGCTCAGACTCCAGGCGTACGTATTAACATTTGTAATGTGAAATTTATGTTATTATATGAAAACTCGTGTATACACTGCAATTTATGACTCTAATGCAAATACTAGAGGGTAGTTTCTGAACAAAATCTTCAATACTACCTTTAACTAAAGTCTTGTCCATTAATATTGTTTTCTAGTTTACTCTTCCTTTTGGTGGCAGACCCAATATAGTATATATATTCTTGATCAGTACGAATCGTATGAGCGCATCGATCTCAGATACTATAATAGCTAGAGCCTTTGTAGCTTTATACCCTGAACCCATTAAAAAGGGAATTGATATAATGGTTTAGTGAAGAAGAACAATTCTTCTACTTTTTTTACGTTTTATAACTGTAGCTTGTATACCAATTGAGCTAGGGACTTCAAATTAGAGGTGGGCATGGGCCGAAATTTTGCACCCAACCCGACTCAGCCCATGGGCCGAAGAGCAAAATTTTACCCGTACCCGAAAGCGACAAAAATTTTGCAACCCGTAACCAACCCGCCTTCTTATACTTCCAAATTATTTCGGGTAAGGCGGGTTGAGCGGCGTAACCCGCACCCGCCCGTACCCAACCCGAAACTCAATTTTCCAGCCCACGGGTACCCAACAAAAACCCAGCCCATGCCCACCTCTACTTCAAATTATAAATTCAAGCAGATGATTTGGATGCCACTTTTGTTTCATAAACAGACTCGGTTATCTGAAGACCTGCATTCTCAAAGTCTTTTGCTTATATTCATAGGTAATAATTGAATGCAATGTTTAAAAAATAAATAAAAGTTTAACATACTGGTGGATTGGATAACTCAAATGATCATAGTCATAACCATAATCTGAAAGTTTCATTACGAAAGTTCATCTACAAATAAGTTCCCATAACATAGCCCATATGCAGAGCAAGCGAGACAGCAAGACGCCTGCATATGCGTATATGCGTATGTGAGTGTGTGTTTATGTGTATGTATTGTATTAACTGTTATACATGCAGAAAGGAATCGAGGAATTCTTGGAATATAGTAGTCGAGCAGTCACGACCCAAGCTTTCTTACTTTTAATAATACATATATTTTGATACAAAATTGTGAGTTGGTCTCTTTCTGCTGAAAACAAGATAAAAGGCTCACAATTTATAACAAATAATAAATAATAATAAAATAATAACAACAAGTTAGAAGGCTCTAGTCTAGACGGCTCAACTACGAGATACCCTGATCCCTTATTGGCACGAATAATATTCCAAGAATTGTTCGTTTCTATTCTCCACGCGTAAAAAACTATACATAGTACATGCAAAAACACGCACACATGAACAACATGATCTACGCTTGTACGACTGTATGTGTGTAAGCGTTGCGTTGCTCTGCCGCGTGGGTTTTGCTGTGAAACCTTATTTGATTAATAATTCTGTTTCTAGGCGGACAATCGTATTCAAATTTCCAGATTATCTGATCTATATGTCAAACCAAACTGTATGTTTCTAGTAATGGAATACATTTTTTACACATTTGGTGGTGTGGGGGGGAATTGGGGACCGGAATACTCTAACTCTAAAGATGGCTGAGATATAATTTTATAACTGATTGTCAATAATTGTTTTTATCGATAACTTTGAAAAAATCCTAAACGATTCAGCTTTAGAATTAATATTTGATGGTGGATGGTCAGTTTACATTTTATTCAAAAAACTTCCATTGGCCATTGAAGTAAATTATAACAGATTAGTGGAGATTGATCGATTCTGAATAAAACCATGTTGAGATGAATGATTTAGAAGAATGTTTCAAGGTCGATGTTATTATTTTGTTCAAAGAACTTCGGAATAGCAGATAGATTTGCAATACCTCTATAATTGGAAGTATCAGATCTTCCGTCTTTTATATATAGCGGAATGATGAAAGACTCCAAATTGAATAGCAACACTGATATTTATTATGCTAACATTTGTTCAACTACCTCAACTCTTACTTTTTATATCCTGAACCCATTATGTTTTAATGAAAAGTCTTGTTAAGCTAAAGATAATATGATCTTAAAGTAATTTGAGGTTTCACTCGAACCCATTTCATTAAGTGGGTCGAAGAATCATTCACAGATTTTGTCAAGGGCATCAATTGGCGAAGCTATGTGGTCTGCGATGTTGCATATCACAATGTTAACAATTGGCTATGGTCACCATTCATTGATCGCGGTCCAGCTAATCGGCTATATATTGAAATACAATTTACGATAAGAGACTGTTCGTTATTTCCAGGTAATAAAAAAAAATCAAATACCCAATTATAAATAATAATCAAATTCAAAATAGGAAATGCCTTGTCCTGTAAGGAGACGTTTAGTTTGCTGTTTTACGAATTTGATGCAGCAACACGTGAGCCACCACCATGGCAAACGGATAGTTATAAACTGATTGCTCGAATCGCGGCCGGAGAGGGACGTTTCAATCAGAACTCCGATGTGGATATAAATACCGAAGTGAAAAGCATAGCTGTGAGCAAGAAAGGCGTGTATTTTGCGTTTCGTGATCAAGGCGCTTGCATCAGTGTTCTGGCCGTGAAAGTCTATTACATAACATGTCCTGCGGTAACCGAAAACTTTGCCCATTTCAATGAAACACCCACAGGACGAGAGATAACAATAATTGAGAAACAGAACGGCACGTGCGTAGAGAATTCTGAGCCTTATGAAACGCCAACTTATTTATGCAAAGGTGATGGCAAGTGGACAATTCTAACCGGTGGCTGTCGTTGCAAAGTCGGTTACGAACCAAATGAGGCTAATAACACTTGCACAGGTAAGTCGCTAATGAATAATACATGTATAAGCAATTCAAAACTGTTGCCATTTCCATTTCAAAACTCTTGATCAATTTCATTTAAAATGACGATGTTTAAGGCTTGACTGACAACGAGTTCTCGGAGTCGCCGACTTCTATCACCAAAGCTCTTTTTTACTCAACCGTCTCTGACTAAGTGCCCGTTTTCAGCTCTTATGTCAAACTGCCTATGGGTAGTCGCATATTCTCGATCATCAATATCATAGCAACTCTGTTCGAAGGACATAAGTAGCCCTCTCGATCTTACTCAGCGACATCCGAGACCACGTTCAGCAAAAGCTATAGTTATCTCTCTCCTAATGACAATACTTCCTTAATTTGTCACTAAAATGCTAACTCACTCGATAAATGTGTACACTTGACTGCGGTGGTGTTGAGTTCAGTATTAAGTTTAGTCTTCTGAGTCCGAGTTTTTTATATGTACCTGCATACTTTCAACTCTTAAGTCAAGTGTACATAGTGCTGAGTTTGTAAGTCTCAGCATTGGTCTATTGCTTATCTTAGTCTATAGCTGAGTTTGTTTATTATATATTATATTATTGCTAAGGGATAGGGTCAGGGTTATCTGCATATTTATAGTCCACACATGTGGCTGTTGCACTACCGGCTAGTTATTGAGTGCGTAGCAGATATGTGTATATTTTGTATACTATATATGTTCATGCCTGAACACTCGTTTAGCTCCAGTTGTCAGTTAAGGAATCACAACATAATAACTAACACAACTTCATGATATCACACCGATACTATATATATGTACATATATATGTATATATAAATACAAAAAAATTAATTAATTACTAAAATATTTTTGCCATTAACAAACGCATGTGGCAAGAAGCAAAGGTTTTCTTATACATACATACAGGTGTACGCACAATTTCAGCGTTTCTTCTCTGCATACAGTAAAAGATTGAATTATACATTATTCAGTCTTTACTTTAGTTATTTGACTTTAGCTAATGCATTCTCGAGTAGGGTAGTGGCATTGATGCCACTTGCGATGCAAGTTACGCTAGCATTGCTCAGGTTTTTAATTTACTTTACTTTAATGAATACAAAAATAGATCGAAAAAGCTATATAAATTTGGCCAACAATAGATGTAGCCTTCAGGCCATTCATTACTCACCTTGATGTTCTTACATACAATTACTATGCAGATTACAGATTGCATTTATTAACTAATCTGTCTAATGTACGTATGCAAGAACCTTAAAATTCGAGGCTTCGAATCTCATTAAAAGTTGGAGCTCGTAAACCAATTGCTACAATATGTACAATATATTTTATATTTCAGAATGTCCTGCTGGCACATTCCGCTCAGTTGAAGTACGTAAATGTGTGTCATGTCCAGCCAACTCGAATAGTTCCAAAACCGGATCCCCGATGTGCAACTGTCTTGCAGGCTACTATAGGCATCCAGCCGATGGCAGGCATATGCCATGCTTTAAACCACCAAATGCTCCAATGAATCTGACACTATTATTTGTGGATCAAACCAGCGCAATATTATCATGGTCAGCACCAGCAAGGGACGATAACCAGCTGGCAACAGCAAATAGTCAGGAGAAATATCGCACAGATGTTGTGTACAAAGTGCGCTGCAGCAGCTGCAACTCAAATGTTATGTTCAATCCATCAACGGATACGTTTAATGAAACAAAAATCACACTCACGAATCTGGAACCAGTGACAACATATACAGTACAGATCCATGCTACGAATAGTATATCATATCTTGTTGACACCGGATTATATACCAATGAAACCTATTCGAGCAGTGATAATGCGTTTAGTAATACTTCAAGCTTTTCAAATGTTAACAGCCATCAACTAGACCTTAGCGAAATTAAGACAAAATATGCTGAAATTGTTTTTACCACAGAATCCGTAATGCTCTCGACTGCATTCAATTTACGAGTGGTTGCCATAACTAACAAAGATGCAAGTCTAGTTTGGGATAAGCCAGCGCAAAGTGATAGCCCCATTGAGCTATATGAAGTGCGTTGGTTTCCGAAATCCGAAATGGAAACGATAAATAACACCACATTGAACACTAAAGAAACAAAAGCTCATATTCATAATCTACTCGAAAATACTGAATACGGATTCCAAGTACGTTGTAAGACAATCAACGGGTTTGGTTCTTATAGCAACATGGTCTATGCCCAAACCCATCAATCTGTTGGCACAGGTAACTATTATTCTATTTCTAACCAACTTTTAATAGCTTAATTTGCATAACTTCATTTGATATATAATTAAGATGCTCATTGCAGTTAAATTCCCTATTTTTATTATACCCTGAACCCATTGAAAATTGGAATTCAGGGTATAATGGTTTTGTGAAAATGTATGTAACAGGCAGACGGTGACGAGAAAAGTTGATATAGCCATGTCCGTCTGTCCGTCTGTCCGTCTGTCCGTATGTTTGTATGTTTGAACGCGTCGATTTCCGAAGATACAAAAGCTAGAGAGTTCATTCTTTTTGTATTAGGTTCGTAATTCGAAATTCGATAACATGTATATTTCCAAAGTTATCGATAAATGAATTTATCGGGAACCAGTTATAAAATTCTAGCAAATTCATCTTTAGAGTTAGAGTCTCCAAGTCTTCTGCATATATATAGATACTAATTTAATACAATTTCTGGTTTTGTCAGATTTTGGATTCCGGTCCCCACTTCGCCCCACCACCCCCAGATGTGAAAAAAATGCATTTAAAATACTAGAGACATACAGTTTGGTTTAGCATATAGATATGAATATCATAATCTTAATCTGAACATATCAATACGATTGTCCATCTAGAAACAGAATTATTAGTCTATAAAATGTTCGCAGCAAAACCCATGTGGCGCAGCAAGCAAGGCAGCGACACAGCAAGACGCATTGCAGGCGTACATACAGTATGTCCATTAATTGTTTGCAAAACGAAAAAAGTCATACAAATGCGACTTTGACATCATATTTTACTAGGAAAGACACTTTTTTTCATAATTTTTTTACAGCGTTTTTCTTATACATTGCATTTTGCAAACAATTAATAAACAGTCAATATTTGCTATGTAACAGGCAGAAGGAGGCGTAGCAGACCCCATAAAGTATATATATTCTTGGTCAGGGTGACGAGAAAAGTTGATCTAGCCCTGTCCGTCTGTCCGTCCGTCCGTATGAACGTCGAGATTTCGGAAACTACAAAAGCTAGAGAGCTGAAATTTCACATGAACACTCGTATGTTAGTTACGCAGTACGAGTTTATTTTGTTTTTTCGATAACTCATCCTATTTCCAAATTATCGATAAAAAATAGAAAATTCGTTCACATTTTAAAGGTTTTTTCAAATACTAGAGACTTGCAATTTGGCACATAGATAGATTTAGATACTCTTAATCTACTTTGAAAATTTCATTAAGATAGTCCATCTAGAAATGGAGTTATGAGCGTCCAAAGTTCAGCCCAACCCGCCCCAAGCCACGACAGCAACTGCGCGGTTAGCAGAGCGCGCGATTATACGTGCGTAAAGAAGAAGAGTATCAGCAGCAGGGTTCAGGGGATCTCGTAGTCGAGCCTTCTTACTTGTTTTTCTTTTTTTTTTTTTACAACAATTTCAAGGCATTGTCAATTATGTTATTATTTTCCTCTTCCCTGGCCTCGTATGTCGGCATGGATCCAACACCCGCCAAGCACTCTTCTGGCAACTTATAGCTAATACAACACAAGTTGTGCCGACACAATCCGAATCTGAAGATTTGAAATTCATGTATATAATTGCATTATTATACATTATACATTATGTATATATATTCCGTGAGGTGATCCACAGGCTCAATCGCACAATGCTGTGCTATGAACATAGCTAATGCGGCTTCCTGGCGACAAGTTTGGGGACATTCCGGAGGCTTAAAACATATTTTTTTTTTTTTGTTGGGCAAAACACGATGCGTTTTGCATATGTTTTTTTGTCGCCATATGTGCGCGAATTTGGTCAATTTTGCAATTTATACTGCATTTGCAGTATTTGGAGTACGCCTTATTATTGTCGTTCTCATCCCGGGCTATCCACGACTTGAAATCTGGCTGCTGTAGCCAGCAATCCTGAAATTTTTGTTTATAGATCTCCTTGGGCATTTTATCACTCTTTTCAAATTCAATTTTAGATAAGAAACGATCTCGATAACACTGTTATACTCATTTTGGCGCTGTTCTTAACCAAATATCGGTACACAATTTTGTATAATTTATGCTAAAGTTCTGTTAAACTGCTCGGCAATGTTATTTAATAAAATTCTGTTGCATCAACAACCGATCAACTGGGAAAACAACCAACCAACTGGGAAAATATGAACACGATTCGAATTCACAAAAAAAGGACTGATTTGCGGATAGGGGAGGTTTGATATTTTTATACCCTGAACCCATTGAAAATGAAAAATCAGGGTATAATGGTTTTGTTAAAAGTATGTAACAGGCAGAAGGAGGCGTGGCAGACCCCATAAAGTATATATATTCTTGATCAGGGTGACGAGAAAAGTTGATCTAGCCCTGTCCGTCCGTCTGTCCGTCCGTCTGTCCGTCCGTCCGTCCGTATGAACGTCGAGATTTCGGAAACTACAAAAGCTAGAGAGCTGAACATTCGTATGTTAGTTACGCAGTACGAGTTTATTTTGTTTTCGAAATATCGTTTACATTTATTAGGTTTTTTGAGCATAACTTCTACATCGTTTTAGCTAGAGACTTCAAATTTGTATACTTAGATAGATATTATGAATACGCAGATTATGTAATTTTCAGATTATGGATGTCACGCCCCTTTCGCCCCCAATTTAAAAAAACCCATTTCAAATACTAGAGACTTGCAATTTGGCATATAGATAGATTTAGATACTCTTAATCTACTTTGAAAATTTCAAAAAGATAGTCAATCTAGAAATGGAGTTATGAGCGTCAAAAATTCAGCCCAACCCGCCTCCAAGCCACGACAGCAACTGCGCGGTTAGCAGAGCGCGCGCTCATAAGTGCGTAAAGAAGAAGAGTATCACTTTTTTGCAGGGTTCAGGGGATCTCGTAGTCGAGCCGTCTCGACTAGAGCCTTCTTACTTGTTTCCAGACAAAGCGCTTAAAAACAAGACAGATCTGTCCGGAAAAAGGACAAATTGGCATCACTACAATGCATACACACATACATATGTGTATATACATGTACATACATATGTATGCACATTTTGAACGTAACACGCATACATTCTTATCTATACTTTCTGATTTATCCATATGTTAAAGTATCATCACTATTGAAATGCATTTGTTCTGAGTAATGATTTTAAAAATATCTGTATTTTCAAGCTATGGTAATAAATACACACAACGAAAATCTAAACATACAATCACTTATCAGTAATTGCCTGATTGATTATCATTTATTTATGTGGGTGCAATAACTAAGGAAACATGTTTACCAGATTTTAGATATTATCCAACACTGAAACTTCAATTATGTTCTGTAAAACGATTAGTCTGTTACTTGCGATTGCCATCACAGTACAGATTATTATTTTATTTTATTAACATTGGGTTCAGGGTATTATCTAGTCGAGCACTCTCGACTAGAATTTTCTTACTTGTTTCTTTTGGAAACAGAGTATAAATACTAAAGATACTTATGCGTACGTAAGGAAGGATATCAGTTCTTGGCGGGGTTTAGGGGATCTCCCAGTGGAGCAGTCTCGATCATTATGTGATTTTGTTGGTCAAGAGAAGACCGTCTGACGCACATAAACATACCTAAATATCTGACAATTTTTATTATCCCTCTTTTGAAAGTATACGAGGATTCAATGCAAATACGATTTATTGCTGGTGCCATTGTGACTGGCGTTTTCCTACTGGTCATTTTCATCGTGGCAACTGTATATTTTATGAGGTCCAAACATCAAGATGAGCTCGACAAGAAGTCCACAAACCATCTGCCATTACCCATGGAATATGCAAGTAATGAAGGTAATTATCCAAATATAATGTAAAACAAAACATTTCTTTCCTAATAGTCTAAGGCTGATGTCAGAGTGACTGCGATAAGCGATGCGATGCTAGTGAAAGCTTTCTGCAAAGACAAAAATATTGCGACTGCTCTAATTATACCCTGAACCCATTGAGAATGGGAAATCTACTCTGAAAATTTCATAGGGATCGTCTATCTAAAAATGGAGTTATAAGCGTCCAAAGTTCAGCCCAACCCACCCCAAGCCACGGCAGCACCTGCGTGAAGAAGAGTATTACTTTTTTTTGCAGGGTTCAGGGTATCTCGGAGTCGAGCCGTCTCGACTAGAGCCTTCTTACTTGTTATATTTATGTTTAAATGCTTTCTGCCATCTTAGCAATTACTACTAAGCTATTATATGCATGAATTATACAGTTGGCCACAACAAACTTCTTTGCCGATTTGCCACGCCCCCAGTGGGCGTAGACGCATAATTTTTGCCAGTTCTTAGAAAGGGTCGAGGCTAACATAACTGCAAAATTTGGTTACTTACATTCCAAAAATGCGAAAATTACAGGGTATTTTTCGATATACCACGCTCCCAAAGAGGCTGAAAAATTATTTTTGGGTCATCAATAGCCATTAGCCATTAGTAACTGAAGGTTCTAGTTCTAAAACTGTAGGAGATATAAACTTTTGCGGTTTGCCACGCCCCCTGTGGGCGTAGATATATCTACCATAGCTTAATGATCTTAGGTTGTCAACCCGAGTATACATGCCAAATTTCATGTCTCTAGTGTCAATAGTGTTAAAAATATAGCTCAATTCGAAAAATCACTATATATTCAGGTCCGATTTGCCACGCTCCCAATGAGCGTAGACATATTCATAGAATCATAGCGTTCTAGCTTTAACGGTGTAGAAGATACGTTTTTCCCGATTTGTCACGCTACCAACGGGCGTAGATATATCCGCCATAGCTTTTTGAACTTGGGTTGTCACCGCGAGTACACATTCCAAATTACAACTCTCTAGCTCATCAACTATTATGATTACCTGCATAGGAGCGCAAGAATTTTCCGATTTGCCACGCCCCTAGTGGGCGGATTGGGAAAATTGTTACACTTTATAATTCGGGAGCATACGTAAGTATATGTTCCGAATTTCAAGTCCTAGCTCTAATAGTCGAATAATCGAAAAGTATTGCGTTCATACGGACAGACGGACAGCAAGACGGACATTGAGAACAGAGTTTCAAAAACGCAGACTTGGGATTTGGAAAATAGATACATTTAGATACTCTTAATCTACTCTGAAAAATTCATAAGGATCGTCCATCTAGAAATGGAGCGCGCATTCCTACGTGCGTAAAGAAGAAGAGTATCACTTTTTGCAGGGTTCAGGGTATCTCGTAGTCGAGCCGTCTCGAGCTAGAGCATTCTTCCTTTTTCTTCGTTACCATCGATTGTAGTAATTTTTGGATTTTTGGTCCCACAAAACCGAACGTGAAAAAATTTCACTAATTAAGTCTTCAACGTTTATGTTGGGACTCGCTTTATTTTTCGCTTTGGTCCTCTTCTCGCTTCGCTTGCACTCTGACATATATTAAGCGATTACATGTAAATTAGCATGCAGAGCTTTCTCGCACATTGTCGCTCAATATTATCGCATCACTTATCGCGGCCACTCTGACATCAGCCTTAGAGGGGACTGGTATTGAAGCTCTAATATATTCTAGTATTCTAGATAATCCTAAAATTATTCATCATCAAGGGGTTCTAGGGGTCTAGATTGTTTTTTCTGACTATAATATTACCATAACTATAAAGAACGAAGATGAACAGTATCGCCGATTTCTTCTCACAGGGTGAAGTCCATTCTTTTCGATCAATATCATTCATAGAAATTGTAAGGATAATATTTCAGCTGGGGCAGATCTCAGCCTGTCCAGTGTCTCAAATTACAAGACATTTCTAATCTGCAGGGACACTTAGTTTAAGTGAGGCGAAAGTGGCTGATTAGATTAGCTCGCCTTGTCCAACCAGTCCCATGCATCTGCTTGTGGGAGTGCGACGGAAGAAGAGGAGCGATGCCAGGCGTGACCGCCGACGCTCATTGAATAACATGGGATAGGTCAACCCAAGTCTCAGATTTTATTTTATTTCTTTCCCTATAAAACTAACGTTTTATCCTATCTGGTGCCTTGCCGCATTGGGAACTATACAGTACTCAATTTTCATAATTTTCCTTTCTTGCGCGCACTATTTTTTGCCGCGATTGCTCCAAATAGAATGCCAATATTCTTGATGCAACTAACTTCATCACGCTTCACTTGGTACTTTGACCTTTCAGCACGCTGGGCCGATCGCTGATAACACCCGCACTCAGCCGCTGTTTTGTTATATACATACCCATATATTATGTCTAGCGTACAATTATATATATATATATATATATTAATACACAATTATATATATATATATTAATACACGGGTACTTATTGAAATCAGGGTATAATGGTTTTGTTAAAACTCTGTAACAGGCAGAAGGAGGCGTGGCAGACGCCATAAATTATATATATTTTTATTCAGGGTGACAAGCTGAGTCTATATAGCCATGTCCTTCTGTCCGTATATAAGTGCTACAGAGTTCATTCTTCTTGTGTTAGATTTGTATATTGTACGCGCAATACAAGTGTTTCAGAAATTCGATAACTTTTATACTTCCAGAGTTATCGATTAAAGCATTTTTCCAGAATCAGTTATCAAATTATATCTCGTTCATTTTTAGAGTTACAGTCTCCAGTCTTCTGCATATATATACATACTAATTTAATACAATTTCGGTTTTTGTCGGATTTTGATTTGGGTCCCCAATTCACCCCCACACCCCCTAACGTGTAAAAAAAAGTATTTCAAATACTAGAGACATACAGTTTGGTTTGACATTTAGATATGAATGTCATGATTATAATCTAGAAACAGAATTATTAAACAAATAAGTTCTCCCAGCAAAACCACATGGCAGAACAAACGAGACAGCAAGACGCCTGTAATGCGTACATACATACATGCCTCCTAGCGTATATTAGCGTGTGGCTGCGTGCGTGTGTGTACATGTATGTGTAGTTTGTTAGTTTGTTTGTGTTGCAGAAAAGAATCAAATAATTCTTGGAATATTAATCGTTAGAAGAAGGGTTCAGGGGATCTCGTAGTGGAGCAGACTCGACTAGAGCTTTCTTACTTGTTAATTATAATTTGTGCTTAAGTCTTAAGAACCCCTAATATAACACTTTTCAACTCTGAATAATACAAATGCTAATTGTTTATTATATCCCTCTCCTATATATTTATAACCAAACCCGAAACTCTTTTTAAGGACTCGTTGTGACATATAGTAAGTCTTTTCCCATAAGCATTTTTTGATACGAAAGACAAATACTTTATATATTAGTGATATAATCACAAGTTTAAGTTTATATTTTGTTTTTTATTATTATACCCTGATCCCATTGAAAATGGGAATTCGGGATATACGGGTTTTGTGAAAATGTATGTAAAAGGCAGAAGGAGACTTCGCAGACCCTACAAAGTATATATATTCTTGATCAGCACAAAAAATAAGTTGATATAGCCCTGTCCATCCATCCGTCCGTCCGTATGAACGTTGAAATTTCGGAAACTACAAAAGCTGGAGAGCTAAAATTTCACATGAATACTCCTTGTTAGTTACGCAGTACGAGTTTATTTTGTTTTTTTTTTTTTTTTTTTTTTTCGTTAACTAATCCTATTTCCAATTATAACTTTCTTTTTAGTTTTTTTGAGCGTAACTTCTACGTCGTTTGAGCTACAGACTTTATATTATACTGCATATTTAGATAGAAATTATGGATACGCAGATTATGTACTTGTCAGATTTTTGATGGGGCGAGGCAATTAAAACAAAAAAATACATATCAAATACTAGAGACTTTCAATTTGGCAAATAGGCACATTTAGATGCTATTAATCTATTTTGAAAATTTCATTAAGATCGCCCATCTAGAAATAAGTATATAAGCGTCGAAAATTCAGCCCAACTCACTGCGAAGCCACGGCAGCAACTGCGCGGTTAGCAGAGCGTGCGCTCATACGTTCCTAAAGAAGAACAGTATTACTTTTATTGGAGGGTTCAAGATATCTCGTAGTCGAGCAGTCTAACTTAGAGCCTTTTACTTGGTTTTGTCTTTTTTAATGTTTACTTACTTATTTTTTATTTTTTTATATATTCGAATAAACTACCGATAAATGTGTTTCAAATTTTATCTTTCCTTTTAGTAAATGCCATGGATACAACTCCAATAGTCAAGACTCTACATTCGAATGGTATATAATTTATGATTTGATATTATGGTTGTGGGAAGCTTATTAGAGTTTTAAATTATTTTCGTGTCGCAAATATCTCTCTCTCTCTCTCTCTCTCTTTATATATATATATATATATATATATATATATATATATATATATATATATATATATATATATATAATTTTAAATATTTCCTTTCTATAAAATCTTAAGAATTTCACATACTTCATTTCAATACTATTTTTCTTCCAGTGACGACCCCTCTGTTTGGCAGCAGCCGCAGTTATGTGGATCCGCACACCTATGAGGATCCTAACCAAGCAATCAGGGAATTCGCTCGTGAAATCGATGCAAATTATATTACAATCGAAGCGATTATTGGTAAAAACAAAAAATAATAATACATTTTATGATTTTCAATAAACGCACCTCTAACATTTATTTATTTAGGTGGGGGAGAATTCGGAGATGTGTGCCGTGGTCGTCTGAAAATTCCACCAAACTTTGTCCAGGACATTGATGTGGCAATCAAAACCTTAAAGCCAGGTACTACATATAGACTGTATATCTCTTATTAAAATTGAAATACAAATTCTGTTATGTTTTGGACACTCTTGATACTGGCCACTTGAAACATTTGTTATAAATACTCGGGTTGACAACCCAAGATCAACAAACAAACAAGTAGTGTCACCAACCCGCTGCAGGTATTTTTTTTTTTTTTTTTTTTTTTTGCCAGGCCGGCCAGCTATGCCTCAATTCACAGCCAAAAATAGTCAGTGATACTATTGAAACTATGAAAAATAGAAAGTGTTAATTGAAAACTGAAAAGTTAATTTTATAGTTGCTTAGGTATGATTATAAACTAACAATTTAGAATACTTTTGAAGTAAAGATTAGCAAGAAAAAATAAATTAAAAACAAAATTCAGAATGAGAGATGAGGAGAGAAAAAATAAGATAGGAAGGATTACATAATATACCCATGCTCCCCCGTCGTGCACTGTGGTAAATGTAAGGGGCGATAGTTTCTGGTAATTCGGGAAGGAACAGAATAATGGAGCCGCATTAACAATATGGGCGAGTTAATATTACCAATGATCAAGTTATGTAGGAATGTAATACGGAATGTCCTACGATTGACTAGTGATGGCAGCTCAATAAGTAGAAGCCTATGATGATACTAACCCAATTTATATCCCTTAAGGCAAAGAGAAGAAACTGTTTCTGGACCGATTCAATGCGATCCTGATACAGTTTATATTGCGGAGACCATATAACTGAACAATATTCTAAGACAAGGCGCACAAGTGAAATAAATAACTGCTTGGTAATAAAAGGATCTTCAAATTCCTTAGACCATCGTTTAATAAAGCCAAGCACACATTTGGCTTCATTTGTGATGGCAGAAGTATGCAGATTGAAATTAAGTTGAGTGTCAAAGAGAACCCCAAGGTCTTTGACGGTAAAAATGCGTTGTAAGGAAATATTATTAATTTTATAGTCAACAATGTGTGGAACTGTGAAATGCATTAAGGTCATCTTGAAGGTGTACATACTCAAATGGATTAGAACATGAAAGCCAAAGTTTTACATCATATGCATACATACATAAGTATCATCGAATGAGAAATACAGCTAGGAAGGTCATATATGAAAAGAGAAAAGAGTAATGGTCCTAAATAACTACCCCGAGGAACAGACGACGCAACAAAGATTAGTTAATTAATGATCTCAGCAAAGCTCTCTGAAGTGAAGTGAAATTCGTAGCAGTTAATCGAATTGAGAGAGCTCAAAGAGCTGCACCTAAAGATGGCATTTATATTTATTAGAGAGAAGTTTGTTCGTAGCCGTAGTCTGGAAAGCAAAATATATTGTTACAGACTTCAATTGTAAATGCCTATTTATGTATATGCCTCTCTCTTTCAGGATCTTCAGAGAAGGCGCGCTGCGATTTTCTAACGGAGGCTTCAATAATGGGACAATTCGATCATCCGAATGTGATATATCTGCAAGGCGTCGTGACTCGCTCCAATCCGGTGATGATTATAACTGAATATATGGAAAATGGCAGCCTGGACACATTTTTGCGTGTCAACGATGGAAAATTTCAAACGCTGCAGCTCATTGTGATGCTTCGGGGTATTGCCAGTGGCATGTCCTATCTAAGTGACATGAACTACGTCCATCGGGATTTGGCAGCTCGCAATGTTCTCGTCAATGCTCAACTTATTTGCAAAATTGCCGACTTTGGTTTATCGCGTGAAATAGAAAATGCCAGCGATGCCTATACCACTCGGGTAAGTATACCCGATTTGGATGCATACTACATGGGGTATATAGTATACATATAATTAGTTGAGCATTTGAAAGCATTCCCTTGGTCCTTGCAGCACCAACGTCGTCGTTGGCAGATTGAAAGCTAAAGTCATTAGCAGTCAAGACGCAGCAATTGCACATCACAAATTTTGTTTTTCCAATAGGGGAAAGTTCTGCAGACAGGAAAACAAGTGGCCTTCTGAGACTTCGCTTGGTATTTATAGTTTCGGCTTGATAATGATCATTTTCCACCCTGACAAAGCTAATGGTTCTCCTCAATGCCTTATTACAAAGCCGTTATGATTGTATAGGAACACCAATCTCAAACATGATAGGGTATAGGCGAGATGACCGTTGAGTATTAAAAGTAACCTTAAAATTTACGAACTGGTGTACGAATTATTGTTGTGTATAAAAACGGCAGGCATTCGGTTTAAGTTCTTAACGTGGTGGGCTCTTGAAGGACAGGAAGGAGGTTTATTTGTGTGTAGTATTGCATCGCTCTTCTTCAGGATGTACCCTTAGCTGCAACAAGAATTCGATGTTAGGACCTGGATAAGACCTCACATCAATAACGTTATATGCCGTGCCTCGCATCAATCACTTTTTAGCTTTTGATGCATCCAACTCGAAATTTGCACCAAATCAAATCTTGTGTGAGCGCATTTACGCGACACCCCGTATTATGGTTGCGAAAATAATTATCGATTTCTAATTAGTTGAAATATTATCACATTTCCTAAAATTTCTAATTTGTGATTTATGAGATTGTTGAGTAATTACGGAATATATCGACTTATTACTTTTTCCCCGTTGTCTCAATTGTGTAAGTATGTAAGAGCCTTTGTCACAATGTTATTGTTACCAAATTTGTTAATAATATGTGGATTAGACCATGTAATTGAAACATTGGCGAATTGTAAAATCCAGCTATGAAACACCTGCAATACCTTTCTATATTTTAGATTGACAATTAAATGATTTAATTATAAGTAGATCGAATATCACAAAATATACAATCATTAATTTACTATGTGGCTGTAGGGAATACATTGAAGCGTCAAAAATATTATTTGTTAATCTGACGTCTATAATTTATTTCGACTCGTCTACTTAACAGGGTGGTAAAATTCCAGTGCGCTGGACTGCGCCGGAAGCAATTGCTTTCCGTAAATTTACATCAGCATCAGACGTTTGGTCTTATGGAGTCGTTTTATGGGAAGTGATGTCATATGGCGAACGTCCGTATTGGAACTGGTCGAATCAAGTAAGAGAAAATTGTGTCTATGTACGACAGTGAATATTAAAATCTTTTCCAATTAGGATGTTATAAAGAGCATTGAGAAGGGCTATCGTTTGCCTGCGCCAATGGATTGCCCGGAAGCATTATATCAGCTGATGCTGGATTGCTGGCAAAAGCAACGAACACATCGACCCACATTTGCCAGCATTGTGTCAACTTTGGACAATTTGGCCAGGCAGCCACAATCATTGCTAACGACACGAAATTCACCAGAAAATGATAGCAGTACACATATTTTGGATTCACAACGTGGTCATAATATATTTATAAGCACTGATTTATGGCTGGAAAATATTAAAATGTCTAGATACAGTCAACACTTTAGAGAGGCTAATTTAGTGAGTGCTCAACAGGTACGTCCAATACAATGCTGCTTCGCAACGCAGTCCCACATTGTACTCATGCCTCTTCTTTTAACCCATTTAAAATGGGAAACCAGGGTATAATGGTTTCGTTAAAAGTATGTAACAGGCAGAAAGAAGCGTGACAGGCCCTTATAAGTATATATATTCTTGGTCAGGGCGACAAACTGAGTCGATATAGCCCTGTCCGTATGTCCGTCCGTCTGTATGTATGAACGCGTCGATCTCAAAAACTATAAGAGCTTAAGACTTCATTTTTTTAGGTCCGTGTATTTCACGTGGATGACGAGTTTGTTTCAGAAATCATCAATAACTATTCTCGTTTCATAGTTATCAATTAAATACCCAAGAGTCAATTAAAAAATAATATCTCGTTCATGTTTAGAGCTAGAGTCCCCAAGGCTTGTATATATATTGATATTAATTTAATACATTTTCGATTTTAGATACCGACCCCCAATCCCCTAAACTTGTAACAAGCTGTATTTCAAATACTAGAGACATCCCGTTTGGTTTGGCATATACATATGATCATGACTTGAAAATTCGATTACGAAAACCCCTCTACAAGAAGAATTATTAATCAAATAAGATCCCATAACATAACTCGTGTGGCAGAGCAAGCGAGACAGCATGGCGCTTTCATATGTATATATGCGCATATCAGTGTGTGTGTGTGTGTGCATGACGAGAAAAGTTGATCTAGCCGTCTGTCCGTCCATCCGTTCGTATGAACGTCGAGATTTCGGAAACTACAAAAGCTAGTTACGCAGTACAATTTTATTTTGTTTTTTTCGGTAACTCATCCCATTTCTAAATTATCGATAAAAAATCGAAAATTCGTTTACATTTTTTTTGGGCATAACTTCTATACAGTTTTAGCTACAAATTTCTTTATTTAGATAGATATTATGGATACGCAGATTATGTAATATTCAGATTTTGGATGCCACGCCCCCTTCGCCCCCAATTTGAAAAAAACGCATTTCAAATACTAGAGAAATTTGAAATTTGGTACATACGATACATTTAGATACTCTCAATCTACCGTGAAAATTTCATGGAGATCGTCCATCTAGAAATGGAGTTACAAGCGTCCAAAGTTCAGCCCAACCAACCCTCAAGCCACGGCAGCAACTGCGCGGTTAGCAGAGCGCGCGCTTATTCGTGCGTAAAAAGGAAGAGTATTAGTTTTTTGCAGGGTTCAGGGTATCTCGTAGTCGAGCCGTCTCGACTAGAGCCTTCTTACTTGTTTTTATTTTTATTTATTTATTTATTTAATTGATTTTTTATTTTTATATTTGCAGATCTCAAGGCTAACAGCTCAATTGCTATCGGATATGGGTATAACATTAGTAGGGCATCAAAAAAAGATTTTACATCAAGCACGGCAGCTGGATACAATAATATAATCACCATATTTCCGCTATATATATAACATGAATATATATATATTCATTTATTTAAATTTAAGTTTTTTAAGGATTAGCATAAAAGCAGTTGTAATTGCACAGTCAAAATCCTTCTTGTGTTACATATAAACTATATGATTCATGACGAGAAATGTGACACAAGTTAAAGTGTTTGACCCTTATATATATATATATATATATATATATATATATATATATATATATATATATATATATATATATATATATATATACAGGGTGTCCAAAAATCACGCAAGTAATTTTCATAGGAAACTGGAAAGACTAAACGAGCTATTTATTTATATAGCATACATTTTAGGGCTATGTATGCAATAGCATGTCGGCCCCACACAAGGTTTGAATACAATTCGCAAATAGCTGACAGTTCAGTCACTGCTTGGTGCGAATTTTAGGTTGGAGGCATCATCGGACCTGCTTCGAAAATGCAACTTGTCAGAGAATAACGGTTAACGGTTTTTTGTGCCAAAATTGCAAGATAAGGATGTGTTTCAATAAGGCGGAGAAACATACAGCTGGAGAAACAATTCAATTACTGCATGAGTCCTTTCCTAGTCGATGTGTTATTCCATATATGACCCTATACTGTATACTATATAAATCAATAAAAAAATTACACTTTTTATAGCTTGAACCCATTGAAAATAGGAGTTCAGGGTATAATGGTTTTGTGAAAATGTATCTAATAGGCAGAAAGACACCTCGGCGCGAAAAACTGAGTTGATATAGCCCTGTCTGTATGTATGTCCGTCCGTCCGTATGAACGCAGAGATTTCGTAAACTACAAAAGCCAAAAAGCTGAAATTTTACATAAATACTTGTGTATTAGATACGCAGTATAAATTTATTTTGTTTTTTTCGATAACTCATACCATTTTTTTAAGAGTAGCTTCTACACCGTTTGAGCTGAAGAGTTCATTTATTTCATTTATATATTTAGATAGATATTATGGCTACGAAGATTCTGTAATTTTTCAGAAGAAGAAGAATATGACTTTTATGCAGGTTCTCGACTATAGCCTTCATACTTGTTAATTATAAACCTTTGTTTTGTACAAAATTACTTGTTGCGTTACTTTTACGACACCCTGTATATAAACACGAGTTTAGATTGCAGAGTCAAAACCTTACAGTTGTGTTACATATACCAAGCAAATAATTGAAGACAAAAGATGATCTAAATATATAAATGTAGAAAGGTAAATTTTATAGGTTATTAACATTAAGTATATGAATATTCTGATATAAAACGACTTAAGCCAGTATGTTTTATATGTATATGATCGCGAATAGTGAACTTGGAAAACAAAATCTGAGTTCTGTTAACATATTTAAATTTTTTTGTGGGGGCTGCCATAGCGTCACATTAACGAAATGACCTTTGATCGGAAAATAATTGCAATTTAAAACTTAAGTTCTATTTCAACCCTTTGATTCGGAAAAATAATGGCAATTTCATTGAACATTTTATCCCTACTACACAGTCTCAAAACTCATACATTAGCATTTTGTGACCTCCCACAGACGCGTCTTTCATTTCACTCACTCCAATGGAACTGCGTAGCAAACAATAGTCACTTAACAGTGGTATGCGTTTATGTATAAATAAATATGTATATAAATATACATGTATCACGTCCTCAAAATGAAAAGCAGAAATTTACTATGATTACAGAAATGAGACTAAAAAAAAAAAAAAAAAAAAAAAAACTTAAAATGATGTCGAAATGTATATACGGATGAGATAAATGTTGGTACATACAATTACACACAATCACATACATATATATATTATATAAATAAATAAATATAAATAAAATATATATATATATATATATATATATATATATATATATATATATATATATATATATATATATATATATATATATATATATATATATATATATATATATATATATATATATATAATCCGCATACATATGCCTTGTAACTCTTGAGGCTGAAATCGATTTAGTTTCATTAATATTTTCATTTGCATTTGTAAACATATGCGCGCATACAGAGTAACACATACACACACAAATATACATATATATATATATATATTGATATATAAATGATATATATATATCATTTACTGTAGATTGGTTTACATCTTAAGGTTTTGGACTTAATAGTATTATTTATACAATGCATACCCATGTATTTATTTTTAGCATTTTTAATTTTTTATAAATTGTTCACAAATCATAATGGAACCGAAAATGAAATAAAAGAAACAAAGATCAGTTCGCGCTTCATATTACTATAATGTCTTTTCAGGTACAAAATATATCGAAAATCTCTTGAAATATTCCTTGTTGGACCCTAAAGTCATAATGAAAATGTTATTTAATACTAATACATATCATGTTCGTTAATATTACACATTCGGTCAACTCAATTAAAATCGTCTCTTCATTCTTTGAACTTTCGAAGATTCCTAAGATTTTAATAAAGTGGTAAAAGGTAAGGTAATAATGATATATATATATTCCATTAATAATTTAAAAGCTAAATTTCTTCATTTAAAATCTATGTACCTTTAGAAAACTTTACAACTATATGCTTAAACCGAAAAAATCTTACTAGGTATCTCCTATTACATTAAATCATTCTTCGGTGCGATTATCATCCAACATTGGACAAAAACTATATCTAATAAATTCATCTTCGCATCAGTTTTGTGTCAAAAGTCAAAATACTATTTTTTGAGTAATTTTAGTATTCTTTATGAGATCATTGCGTTCACAGAAACATGAATAAGTTCAAATATTTATAATAGTGCGATACTCTCAAATAATTACACTATTTGTTCTTATTTCTTATTGCGACAACAGACCATTAAATTTTTGATTAACTGTTTGGCATCTATATGCTTCATTTAATTTTTTTATTTAATCACTAATTAATTCTATGTTGAATCATTTGAATCGTTCACTTGAGCTTGTTTTTATACTCTGTTCCCAAAGGGAAAAAGAGTTATTGTATGTCCGATTTGCTATCCGTCAGTCTGTTCGTATGAATGCAATATTTTTCGCCGCTAATTTGAAATTTGGACCATATAGTCATGTATGAATTATAAAGTGTAAAATTTTTTCCGTTCCGCCCACTAGGAGTGTGGCAAATCGGTAAACTCTTGCGCTCGTATGCAGGTAATCATACTAGTTGATGAGCTAGAAATGCAATTTGGAATGTATACTTGCGGTGACAACCCAAGTTCAAAAAGCTATGGTAGATATATCTACGCCCACAAGGGGCGTGCCCAACCGCAAAAGTTTATATCTCCTACAGTTTTAGAGCTAGAACCTTCAAAATTGGATGGTTCAGTTACAAATGGCTTCCCCTATTGATGACCCAAAAATCATTTTTCAGCCTCTTTGGGGTCGTGTTATATCGAAAATACCCAGTAATTTTCGCATTTTTGGGGTGTAAGTAACCAATTTTTGCAGTTATGTTATGCTTCGAACCCACGCACCTAAGTTCAGCTTGCATAGCACTTACCACCAGCGCCACTGCCTTGATCAGAGTTTAGTTAAATAAAACCAAATAAGGCACTGCTAGAGCGCCTTTTAACAAAACTAAAGTAACGATCGAAAAATTCACAATTCATAGAGTATTGTAGCATGTAAACTTTTGTATATATATTGTATATATATAGTGTGTACGAAATATTTCATTTATTAAATGTTTATTAAATAAATCAAATTCACCTATGGGAACAGAGTATCTCGCAGTTAGTGCGCCTAACTGCAACGTTCTTACTTTTTTTAATAAAAATTGAAAATAAAAGTTATGATTTGATTTTTATATAAAAATTTAATTGTAATAATTATTTTTTATTTTGATCATAAAAGTAAATTTTAATTATTTAAAAAAATGTTTAATTAAAAATAAAAGTTTACTGTGTTTTTAATTTGCCGTAAAAAAAAACCTATGGCTTTTTTTTTTTTTTTTTTTTTTTGCGGTGTGGAATTACGTTTCGTTTTGTCGCTACAAGTAAGGGATGACATATTTATTTATATTATACTTATTACAGATAACTGATAATATCGACTATTGTCTTTTTTTAATTGTACTTCTGTATATGCCATGTTCATGCTTGAACCACTCTCTCTCTTTCAGAACGTCATGATGTTTAATACATTTGCAGTTTTTCTTAATATACATAACATCAGCAACCGCATATGGCTGTGCATTGGGGAGAAGCAAATTATTATTGATGCTATTTTTTCTTTAGGTTTTATATATATTATAACATCTTAAGTAAACATAAACTAACGTATTAAATAAATAATCCCGTTTCAAAGTTATCGATTAAAACCCTTATCGAGAATCAGTTATAAAATTATATCGTTCACTTTTAGAGTCTCATATGTACATATATATGTACATACATATATGTATGTATATACGTATGCATATATGTATGCATGTACGTATACATATACATATGTATGCATAGAAAGTAAACAACATTTAATACAATTTTCATCTTTGTTACAATTTGGATACCAGCCCCAAATTTATCCCCATCCCCTCAAATGTATAAAAATCAAAATTATTTCAAATAGTATGAATGTCATGAGAATCTGAAAGTTTGATTACGAAAGTCCATCTACGAGAAGATTTATTCATCAAGTTCCCATAACATAGCCCATCTGCTGTGCTGTGCAAGCGAAAGAGCATTGCGCCTGCATATGCGAATGCGGATGTGTGTGTATGTATGTACATACATATGTATATGTATGTAAGTGCATGTATTATTTGTAATGTATGCAGCGTCGTAGCGTAAAATGTTGTCTTCCTAGTTTTATTAGTCTGTTACTGCTGAATTTTGGGTTTAATTTCACTGCGAAACTTTAAAATCTCATTTGGACCAACAAATTGTCCAATTACAACCCTGCAAGCATTTGGCAGACTGTTTTAGCAGAAATCATCTTGACGAGTGTTTTTTGAGTCCCCTTGATGATTAAAAAATTATTAATCTCATGAGCGATCGTAATAATACTCATAAATGACACTTCCATATGCACAAACACAAAATGTAAGGCGATCGCCAATTGAACACGCAGGTGATTAAAATACATATGATCATTGCAATGTTGCTATGCAATCATATTCTGCTCCCTGGAATGATCCAAACGCGATTGTTATGTCAATTAAATGGCACATTTTGTCGAAATGTGCAAATTTCGGCATTCATAGAGGTGCTAACGTGAAGTGCATTTAAATGTAAATAAAATATAAAAATTAAATTTTAAAAGAAAATTTTGTTCGTTGCATATTATTGGAAATATGACCCGAAAAAGAGTTAAATGATTCAAAGATGACTGGAGAAAGACTTACATATAAGATTAAAATTTGTCTTGAAAAAGAGACAGAACTGATAAAAAAAAAAAAAAAAAAAAAAGAGTTATAAGCGACTCACTCAAGAGCTGTATGTTATCACTAACCATACAACATATGGTTAGTGGTGTTATTGATGTTTTATTATATTCGAGTTATTCGGAAGATTGCGATGGCTCGTAGCGTTTTCTGAATTATTGTTCTGAGTCAAATTACCGCTTTTAAAGATTATTTTATCCTTCAATATTGTACATACATACATACATACATACATACATATGTAATTTCCAATCGGGATTCATCGCCTTGTCGCGGTTGAATTTGAAATAATCTGACTTTACTCTGTTAAGTTAAATAATGACATATAAAGTTAACAGATAAATTATTGTTGTCGAATATTTCTTGTTATTTATTTATAGCTCTTTTAATTAATAACATTTAACTAATATTTTCTTGTAATAATAACTTTATCGAAATAATATTGGGCTTAAAATAGAACTAAAAACAATCAACCGAAAGGTGTCTATTGTGTAAGGCATTTTTTAATTTTAAGACATTTATATTTTAATGAAGCAATAGTTTCGTTTATTTATTTTATATATATGTATATATATATATTTTTATATATATTATATTATATATATATTTTTTTTTTTTTTACGTTACTCTCCTATTTTATTTTTAGCTAGCGCATAGCATTATTGCGTTACGTTATGTTACTTTTTTGGTATTTTCTTATTCAGCACTAGTGGTCACATGAATTTTAAGAGAAAGAGTGAGCGAGAGCAAAGTATCGGTAGACGTGCGTTTTAAAATAGGTAAAAAGTGCAAATTGAATAAAAATTTAAAAAATTAATTAGGAAGCTAAGGAGTCTGAAAAATATTTTAAGACTGTACTCACCATTAGAAAGAAAACATGTAAAAAGGTGCATAACCGCAACTCATGGATAACAGAAGTCCGACACATGTATGTACATAAAAATGTATGCATATATCTGTCTCTTTCATGTTCGTAAGTTAGAAAGAAATAGTTAGAATTTGAATGAAGAGTTGCCACGTTATAGTTATTTTATGTAAGACAATAATTATTAATATGCCAATGTCCACGTAGTTGTATTTGTAATTGAAAATTATTAAAATATTTGTACAGATTTCATTAAGCTGATTAATTTAATATATATATATATGTCTACATATATAAATTAATATAAATTATATATATGTATATATATATTTCTATGTATGTGTATATAAAATGTATATTGGTTCTTAAGAAATCGGAATAGGTGGCAACGTTACGCGAGCAGCCATTTATACAGTGGTGAATTGTCCCGTCATATTGAACGTGTTGTTTGATCATTTTCTCACCAACAAACGTAATTTTGTTATTTTAATCAGTATTAAAGAGTTTATATTTATTGGAATTTTATTCTAAAAAGCAAATCAACATAAAGTGTGATATTATATTTCCTTTGGAATTGTGAAATTTCTGAGCAGCACGAATTTAATTTCTCATGCAGATGTTCATAAAAGCCGTACATACATATGTACATACTTTGTAAAATCGTGGAAGTGGCTTGGCTTTTTTAATACAAACATACATACATGCGAATGTATGTGTGTATCTGTCTTTCTTTATACTCACATAAGTATATATTTGTGAAAAAAATTATTTTAATCGATAAAAGGAAAAAATAACCCAATTTAGTTTATAATTCATATCATGGTGGTTTTAAAAGTACAATATTTGTAAATTCAACGAACAAAAATATATAATGCGCGGCCACTTTCAACGCAATTTGATTGATTTTTGTGGATGCCCTTTTTATATATGTATATTTCGTTGATATGTATCGAAAAAGTCTGTCTAAAATATTATTAATGTGTGCGAGTGTGTTTTATATCATATTTGTTGATTCGTTGTACATATAAGAATGTGTGCTTGTGAGTTAATGTGTGTGGTTGTGTAAGCGTGTGTTTATGCGTATGGTTTTTTTTCTGCAAATGTATGTGTGAGAAAAAGTACAGAGTTAAATAGGATGATTGCGTCAATGACTACTGCCCAGAGTTGTCAAGTATGTTTATTACATTCGAACAAACAAACAGACACGCACACACATAAATACAATGTGTATATACTTTTCTGCTGAAGTGTAAAAATGTGTATTTTAAACAAAAAGTACCCGACACACAGATGTAAGTGAAAGAAAAACTAATAAAATATTTTAAATATATGTAAATATGCCAACCATTAAGCAACACTTATGATATTTATGCTTTGTGTACTTATTCTTCCTTACAAGTTGGAGAGGTATTAAGAAAATATATAGAAATTTCTCATGTTTTTCGGTCATATACATTAAGCAAATCGTTGTTTTCCAGGCAATATCAACAGCAATCAGTGGTTCGGAAACATTAAACATACATATATATATATATAAAATATAATATATATATATATATATTTTATATAATATATATATATATATATATATATATATATATATATATATATATATATATATAATTTATATATATATGTATATATATCAATACTTAAAGGAGCAAGCAGACAATTGAAAACAAGATTATTACCAACCGTAAGAGTTCGTTCAATGACAATGCAATCCCAAATATAGTCGAGACTACTGGGTGTGAAAATAGGAATGCGCCACATACTAGTCCAGCTAAATATCAATTAAGACAATTGAATACAATGCGCGAGGCGCTCTTCTCACAGGATGGCTGGGGATGCCAGCATGTTAATCAGGATACCAATTGGGAGGTGCCTAGTTCCCCGGAGCCGGCCAATAAAGATCCATCGGTACCATCGATGTGGAAGCCAAACATTAATAACGGCACCGATTTATGGGAATCGAATTTAAGAAACGGAGGCCAGCCACCTGCCCAACAAGTGCCAAAACCATCATGGGGTCACACGCCGTCGTCCAATTTGGGTGGTACTTGGGGCGAGGATGACGATGGTGCGGACAGCACAAGCGTTTGGACTGGTCAATCGCCCAATAGCGCAGCATCCAATGTTCCTGTGGGTGCCAATGCCCCAGGCGTTGGATCCTCTACGGGGCCCCAATGGGGACAAGGCGTTGGAGTTGCCGTCGGTGTTGGAGTTCCCTTAAATTCAACGGGAAATAATAGTGTGCCAGCATCTGGAGCACTGCCCGTTGGCACACCTGGATGTAAGTACAATAAAGTCATTTCAAATAACTTTAACAACGTCATTAAATATAGATCAGGATCACTAACCAATGGGATCTAGCCCGTTCTGTGAATTTATCTGCAAACCAATAACCATCTATTCAATATTAAATTTAATTTGCTTTCATATCGACAATATTTTGTGTCATTCATGAATCGATTAACATCAATTGAAAAATTAAAGAAGGCACAAGAGATAGATTTTAGAATATCTCCCGATCGAATCCCTTATTTTATAATTGGCTTGGCCTGTAGCAATCGAAGTTAACTGCCTGTCGCAGATATATCTGTGAAAATAGAAATACCAACACTCTCTTTGAAAAGAAAAGTTGCATTTGTAGAGTTGAATGCATATATTTGTGTTTTTTCTGTTCTGTTAATTCGGCTTAAACCTTCACGGCATGGCAGGTTGGTGTTTCCTAGTTTCAGTTTAATATTTTTATTATACGTTGAACCCATGGAAAATGGGAATTCAGGGTATAAGAAGATACTTAGATATAAGTTAGCAGCTCTGCGAGTCTAGTTTGAGTTATCTTCACCCAACATAGAATAACACTTTTTGTATATATTATTATATTATATATTATTATATTATATATTATTATATTATATATTATTATATTATATATTATTATATTATATATTATTAAATATATATATAAAAGGTGGAAGTAACGGAAATAATTTAAGTGGAACTGGAACTGTTGGAGGAGGAGCTGGAGCTAATGTTGGAAATACTGGTAATGGCTGGGGAGATCCTCGGGATATGCGACCCTTAGCTGGAGGTGGTGGCGGTGGTCCAATTGACATTCGAAACGTCGATCCGCGTGATGCGATAACAATGCGTGGAGTTGGCGCTCCAACTGGAGATCCAAGAGACTTACGCATGATTGATCCAAGGGATCCGATACGCGGTGATCCACGTGGTATATCAGGCCGCTTAAATGGTACATCCGAAATGTGGGGACACCATCCGCAGATTGCCCACAATCAAATTCAAAATATTAACAAAATGGTTGGCCCTGTTGTGGGCGCTGGTGGCACAAATATTGCGAGCTCAAATATTGGTCCAGCTAACGTTGGCTCCATTTCAAGTAACATTGGAGCACAGTGGGGTGCCGCACCACAACCTGTTGTTGGCGGAGGCGGTGGTGGTGTTGGTGTTCCAAAGGACTTAGCGAAGCAAATAACGGGATGGGAGGAGCCATCACCACCACCCCAACGACGGAACATACCCAATTATGATGACGGAACTTCGCTATGGGGACAACAAACGCGCTTACCCGGCGGCGGAGCCCACTGGAAGGACATGACAGACTCGATGAGCCGCAGTCATTTAATACGTGCCCAAAATCCAGCTAGCCAAATTGTTGGAAGTAGCAATGTGGCTGGCGGTGTCGGTGGGAATCCCAATTCTATGACTGGGGTTGTTGGGGCACAATCTCGATTGGCGAACACAGCCGGATCAAGTGGTGGAGTTGGAGTTGGAGTTGGAGTTGGTGGACAACATGGTAAACCGGATTCTGGTGCCATGTGGGTACATCCAAATAATAGTGGAGCTAGTGGCGGCGGCCGAAATGCCCAACAAGTCAGCTCCTGGGGTGATGATAGTCATAATGTTGGTGTTGTTGGTAGTGGAAGCGGAGGTGGAGGCTCTGTCGGTGGCAACAATTGGGTCGACGATAAACAAAGTAATTCACTTGCTCAAATTGGCGGCAATTCAACATCATGGAACGATTCACCGACTAGTGGCGTTGGATGGGGTAATAAGCAAAGCAAATTATCAACAGGCGGAGCTTCGTCTGGGTGGAACAATCCAAACACTGTTGGTGTCAATGTCGATAGCAACGATTTATCTTCGGATTGGCCTCATGGCGGCGCAATAGTTGCAAAAAACCAGCAGCAACAGCAGCAGCAGCAACAACAACAACAACAACAACAACAACAGCAACAACAAAAACTGGCTGGCATTAATGTTGGAGTTAGCTTACATAACACTGATATTGTTAAGCAAAGCAAGCAATATAGAATTTTGGTGGACAATGGCTTTAAAAAGGAAGACGTTGAGCGAGCACTGCTGAATAGCAATATGAATATTGAGGATGCAGCCGAAATGCTGCGTTCCAACACAAGTTCATCTTTGGTGGCAATGGATGGGTGGCGCCGCCACGATGAAGTACTTGGTTCCTATGCTGATCATTCAAATACGAGTAGTAGCGGATTTCCACAACGTTATCCAGCACAACCTTCAATGTCATTCCCTCCGGTAAAGAAAACTTATAGTAGTTAATGACTTTTGCTTTGGCTTACATCACTTTGTTTTATTATAGAATAATCTTATGACGAATATAAGTGGGACACCTGTTACTGGTGGCAATAATTCAAATATGGCTGCATTGCAAGTGCAAAAATATTTGAATCAAGGTGGTCCACCACATGGCGTTGCTCTTGGACCACAATCTGTAAGTGCATCAAATGCATCTGTTGTTGGATTCTGCCAAAATCCAACGAATTCAGCGCCAGCAGTCAATATGGCATCAAATGCTAATAATCAACCATCGGGCCAGCATATTCGTATGCTTGGTCAACAAATCCAATTGGCCATTCATAGTGGCTTTATATCCAGTCAAATATTGACACAGCCTCTAACACAAACTACGTTAAATTTATTGAATCAACTACTGAGCAGTATAAAGGTGATAAATTTGTGTTTTTTTTTTTGTAAAATCATATGTCAATGACTTTATTTCTTTACTTAGCATCTTCAAGCAGCACAGCAATCACTATCTAGAGGCGGTAATACCAATCAAATGGTTGTTAATGTAGCGATAGCCAAATATAAACAACAAATTCAGAATTTACAAAACCAAATCAATGCACAACAGTCTGTTTATATAAAACAGCAAAATTTGCAACAAAATTCACAACAGCAGCAGCAGCAGCCACATCAATCCGGACATCTGAATAATTCCGGAAATGATTATTTGAGGAATCACGATGCAATTGCTACACTACAAGGAAACTTTCCGGAGCTTAATTTAAATAAGGTGCGTATGTAAATATATATATATATATATATATATATATATATATATATATATATACAATCCTAAATGCATAATATTCGTATATATTTATACTTACTTTATGAGATCGGACTTAAATATATAGGTAGTAATTAAGAATAAGTAAAGGGCCTATTGTATTGTATAACATATATTCAAGCCATATAATTCATTTATATATGATCAAATCATGTTAAATTATATTTTGTATATTAATTAACATTTTAGCCAAGTGGATATCAGAGTGCGCCCAATCAGCAGTCCCGCTTAAATCAGTGGAAGCTTCCAGTATTAGAAAAGGACACCATTGCAACAGATAGCACTGATTTTTCACGAGCTCCGGGCGCAACCAAACAAAATTTATCTAGCAACTCAAACAACATGGGTCCGTTGGGTCTACAAAATGATGGGTAAATTGAGAAGAAATATTATTTAATGAGCTAATGTGTTATTGATGTATATCTGATTGACTTCATTCTATAGTACTTGGTCTACTGGACGCAATATTGGCGATGGTTGGCCAGATCCATCAATTGATAATGAGAACAAAGACTGGTCAGTTGCACCAACAGCAGCTGCGTATACCGACTTGGTGCAGGAGTTTGAACCAGGCAAGCCTTGGAAGGTAACTGTAGACATGGTTTCTCATATCCAATAACTACCCAAGCAGAAATTGATTTTTTAAGGGTTCTCAGATCAAAAGCATTGAAGATGATCCAAGTATAACTCCTGGAAGTGTTGCTCGATCTCCATTGTCCATTAATCCGACGCCAAAAGATGCTGATATTTTTGCCAATACTGGCAAGAACTCACCGACTGATCTGCCACCATTAAGTTTATCATCGTCAACGTGGAGTTTTAATCCAAACCAAAATTTCCCTAGGTATATATTTAATCGATTTGATATTTTCAAATATGTCTATAATTTTCTTAACAAAATTTCTCTTTAGCTGGTCAGACAACACTCAACAATGTGCCACCTCAGAACTCTGGACGAGTCCTCTCAATAAAAGCTCATCCCGAGGACCTCCGCCTGGCTTAAGCACAAATAAAGCGGGCGTTACTGCTACTACAACACCATCTCCTACGGTTGTTGGAAACTCCAATGGCTGGTTACCTAATCGAACTGTACCCAGCACTAACACAACTTGGACTGGTGGTAACGCCAGTTCATGGAACTCGAGTTGGTTGCTTCTAAAAAATCTAACAGCTCAGGTATGTATGAAAAATATTTTGATCCTATACAAATAGCATATTTTAGCATAAGTGCTGAAACTATACTATAAGAGCTTAAGGCCTATTTGATATGTTATATCACATAGTTTTACAGTACGTATTGGGGATTATTGGACTGCAGTGTGAAGACTCCGAGACAACATTTTTCTCAATCTGATATTCATAGATTGTGTGTCTTAAACAGTTAAAAGTTTTATTTTTTAGATAGACTAAAAATTTAACAAATTTCTTTAAATTGAATATTATTTGCAATTAAAGGTAGTTAGTGATTTCATATTTCTAAATTGAAATGTATTTCATAGAAAATGCATTATAATCATAAGGTAACACTTTTGAAGAAGCACTCTAAAGCGCCGAAAAATATTGCGTTCATACGGACAGACGGATAGGTAGACGGAGAGCAAGACGGACATTGCACAAATCCAAGACTCTTTTTCCCTTTTTGGGAGCAGAGTCTAAAAACTCGTACTGCGTACTCGTGTGTAATACACATGAAAAATTGCTCTCTAGTTTGCGTAGTTTATGAAATCTCTGCGTTTGTACGAATGGACAGAGCTATATCGACTCAGCTCGGAGCGCTGATACTTTATGGGGTCTGCCACACTTCATGCCTGTTATATACATTTTCATAAATACATACCCTGATTTGACATTTTCATTGTATATTGGCCAGTCATATTAGATGGAAATAAGTGAGAGATGAATAATTGATTTATTAATCGTGTTTTCTTTGAACTTACAGATTGACGGTCCTACTTTACGAACGTTGTGTTTGCAACATGGTCCACTTGTTAGTTTCCATCCATATTTAAACCAAGGAATTGCCTTATGTAAATATAAAACGCGTGAGGAGGCTAACAAAGCACAAATGGCGCTCAACAATTGTGTGCTTGGAAACACAACGATTTATGCTGAATCGCCGAGCGACAATGAGGTGCAGAATATACTGCAGCACTTGCCACAACAACAACAAGCTCCGTCCACCACAAGCGCCGGCAATACAGTCGTTAACAATAGCTCTGGCACGACTGGCGGTGGCAGTAGCGTGGCAAGCATATCTGGTGGCAGCAATAGTAGCAATGGTAATGGCGGTGGTAGCGGTGGCGTTGGCGTCGGCAATGCCGTCGCGAACAGCGTATCAAATCCAGTCGGCGTGCCCAGCAGCAATGCCGGTGGTTCTGGTGGGGGCTCGATCGGTGGCAGCGGTATAGGTGGTAACAATAATAATAGTAACGGCAGTAACAATATGAATCCCTCAACTGTAAATGGTGCTGCAGCAAATGGTGGTAATACCAATACAAAAAGTGTCATCGCCAACAACTCAACGGGTGGAAGTGTTAGCGGGAGTAATGTGGCTACAGTCATGACTCTTGGCACATCAAATGCTGCTGCTACTGCAACTAGCGCCAGTTCGACGTGGCGCCAAACAACTCAAAATCAAGCTATACAGGGTCCAAATAGGCCAACCGGTAGGGAAGCAGACTATGATTATATATCTCAATTCGTTTGTTCCATTGTTGATGATTAGTGTGATGATGATAGTGACGGCGATTATGATTATAATGATATGTGTCGAGAAAATGACATAGTATTTCTATCTATCCAAACACACACATTTATATATATATATATATATATATATATATATATATATAAATCAGACATACATGGAATAATGCTATGTTATTGGACGCGGCACACACACATATTAAAAGTGGATCGATCGACTGATAAACGAATGGACTTAGAATTTTTGTATGCCTGTAGATTTATTTTTCCTTCAACGTTCATAGTTTTTAGAGTATATTTATGTAAGAAAAATCGATGTATACATACATACAAACATACATACTTTTTGGAAATGATACTTGAACTACACACTTGCTTTCCTTTCTATTTGTATGCAGTACAGGGTATACAGTTTCGTAAATCTTAATTTTTTAGAATAGCAACAAATACCCGCAACAGTATATATATATATATATATATATATATATATATATATATATATATATATAATATATATATATATATATATATATATATATATATATATATATATATATATATATATGTGTGTGAATGTTTTTAAAAGACATCCATATGTATCTCTCGTTTGTTTAAGTATGTACATCGTTCCATACATGTTTGAAAATTTGATTATTTTTTTGTATCTCCGAAAACAAAAATATACATGGAGCAAACACTATAAAAACAAAAAATTACCTGTGTTATATACAAATAAATAGGAAGTTATAATCAATCACGGTTTTGCTTTCACTATAAAGCATTCCCACCGAACAATTCGGTTAAACATTACATGAACAAATTATCTCACAATAAAAAAAAACTTAACTAGAAAATCAATTTGAATTTTAGTATGTCTGCATTGGATACCCCAATATTTACTCTCTCTTTCTCTCATTCATTTATTCCATTTCTTTTACGGCACTCTTTCTTCATAAGTTTATATACGTATGTATATTTAATATTGTTGATGTAAATTCAAGATAATATTGCTCTGTTTTCCAACAAGAATGTTTGGTATACGTACATACAATCGCACAATTATAATTAACAAGAGGAGATGTCTCGTATATTCTAAACATTCTAAGATAATTATAAGCATAAAATCAAAGGATATCTATTATTATTTATGATTGTTTCGATTATTTATTATTATATCATGCTATATATTTCACCGACCTTATTTCCATATGAGCATAGCATAGCTTCCAAGCATAGTTTTCTAAGATCAATTCGGGCATATTTAATTTCTAAAAGTCAAGGCAACACATCTGTAGTCTAGTGGGGCCGTCCAGAAGACCGACAAGTCCTAAATAACGAATCTAGCTGCACTTATATGAGCATATTTTAAATGTTTTGGAAGCTAGAAACTACGTTTAAGTGTAAAATGAACTCGTATAAATTATAATTAAAAAAAAAAAAAAAAACTATAGATTAACGTCTTTTAAGAATAGTCATGTTCTTGGTTTGAAAGTTGCATTTGAATTTCGATGAGAATAAATTTGGTTCTTGTTCGAGTTGTTAATGCATAAAAAAGGACCTCATTTCCAATTCAATACTTAACGACAATTACTACCAATTTTGTTGAAAATCTAAAATTCAGTATACTAATATATGTTGATTCATCCTCATCCTATATCTCTATGATTAATACACGTACATATATCTATATAATGGATAAGTGATTATATTATCAGTTTCATCACTTCAAATTTGATTCAAAAAGTCGAGCCTTTGTCTATGTATGTGTGTTTGTGAGTACCAATTAAAAGTATGTTTGTATGTATGTGCGAGTAATAAATTAAAATGCAAATTTAAGAATTACATTAAATTCAAAAACGATCAATAATATAATTGGGTTTTCCGGATATGTATGTATACTGATTGCTTTCATTTTGCTGTGAAGGTGTTATGCGCTATTTACATACGTATGTGTACATGTTTAAACTGTGATTTTAATCAAAATTAAAAAAATAAATAAATAAAAACCCAATGTTTTCTGACATGTAGTGATAGGAAAATTGCAAATGGACTATATAATATTTACTAAGTAACTAGTTAATGTATGTTTGTATGTGTTCCATCACTAACAGAATTAAAAGCACGCATTAAAAGTGAGCATTTGACACGTATGGGTGTGTGTGTGTGTGTGTGTGTACGTATGCTCACCTCTAATAATAAAACAGCACATGCATATAAAGTATCATAGAAAGAAATAATGTATGTATTTGGATAGATTCAACACAAGTTAAATGCTCATCGGGATGTTTGCATGCATGTGTAAATGTACGTACAGCAGCTTTCATTAGATATATGTATGTATGTATAATGCTCATCCCTAAGAAGAACAATGCACACATAAATTATGAAGTTGAGAATGAGTTTGTGTTTACGTATGTAGATGTATATGTATGTAAATATGTAGGTATCCTGAGTGTAACATGTAAACCAGGCCTATAAATATTAACATACGTTATTATTTAGTAATATTTAACAATAACTGTTTACAAAAAAAGGTATAAAATGATTAATACTAATATGAAAAACAAATATAATTAATTAATTTATATTAAAAATGTGTTATCAGTGTAATTTGGTTAAGTGAATACAACTATTTACAAGCATTACATAATATTTAAAATGAATGTATGTATATACATATAATATATATATATATATATATATATATATATATATATATATATATATATATATATATATATATATAGTGCATTTGGGTTAATATGTATACATACAGCTACATAAATTCAAACACGTACATATGTATATCCAGCGTCCAATGCACTTTGGGGAAATCAGTACTTTATTTAAGAAAAAAAAAGGAGACAATTTATTACATATATCTGAATTGAAATAAGTCTTAAATAATAAATATATAAATTAAATCCAAGTACAAGTGGTGATTAATATACAGATGAAAGCTATAGAATTTCTGAACAAACTCGTACTGCGCGTGCAATATACGGACCTAACATAAAAATAATTTTTTTATTTTTTATTATTATCTCTAGAAGTCCCAGTGCTAAGGCGTTGCCGTGACCATGTAACCTTTTTATATATCTTTTTGTGTCCGCCTTCACTTCGTCTTTGACAAGAGGGAGCTTAATGTCTTTGTGGATAACATAATTGGTCATATACCAACGAGCACCTGTAATTGTTCTGAGTGTCATAGACTGATATCACTGCAATATTTCTATGTTTGAGTTGCTTGCTGTTCCCCATAGCTGCATTGCATAAGTCCAAACTGGCTTCAGGACAGTCTTATATAACCGTATTTTATTTTCAAGGCTGAGCTGTGATCGCGGACCTAGGAGCCAGTACATTTTCTTTGTCTTAGCTTTCAGTTGAGCTTGTTTTTCTTTTATATGCTGTTTCCGGGTAAGCCGGCGGTCGAAGTGTACTCTCAGATATTTCACAGTTTCGCCAACTGGAATGGTAGCGCCATTGAGTGAAACTGTGGGCAAGTTTCCGCGTCTGAGCGAGAATGTGACTTGCACAGACTTTCGGGCGTTCACCACTATTCTCCACCTTTTTAACCATACTTCAATTAGACCAAGTTCTTCTTGAAGTAGGTTGGCTGCAACATTTGGGTCATTGCTCGTAGCAATAATTGCGGTGTCGTCAGCATATGTTGCTATCTGAACAGCATTTGTAATAAGCAAGTCTGCTGTGAAGACAGTGTACAGAACAGGGCCTAAAACACTGCCTTGAGGGACGCCAGCATCAACAGTGCATATAGTGGACGATTCCTGTTCTTGAACATAGAATATCCTGTTTTCTAAGTAGGATTTTATTATTAAGAAGTACGGAGCGGGCAACACTTTTTTAGTTTTGTACAGCACAAAAAGAATGAATGTTCCAGCTCTAATATCTTCGGAAATCGACGCGTTTGAGCATGCGGACATAAGGCTATATCGACTCAGCTTGTCACTCTGATCAAGAATATATACATATACTTTATGGGGTCGGACAGGTCTGCTCCTGCCAGTCAGAAACATTAAAACAAAAACCCTTATACCATGATTTTCCATTTTCAATGGGTCCAGGATATAAAAAGAAAATAAAAATAAAAAATTCATTCAAACAAAAAACTTAAGTCCTCTATATGTTACTTAAAATTTAATAATAATAATAATAAGAACAATTTCATCCATGGCAATTTTGATACTCTTATTCAAATATGTTAGTAACAAAGCTTTAGTCGAGACTACTCGACTGCGAGATTTCCTGAACCCTTCTTCTAACGATTAACATTCCAAGAATTATTGGATTCACACACGCACGTAGCCGCACGCTAATATACGCTAGGAGGCATGTATGTGTGTAGGTATTGCAGGCGTCTTGCTGTCTCGCTTGCTCTGCCACGTGGGTTTTGCTGCGAGAACTTCTTTGATTAATAATTCTGTTTCTAGATGGACAATCAGGGATGCCAAGTCAAAATTTGAGAATTACGTAGTCAGGCTCAAAAATCTACGTGTTGGGTAAGGGTTGGCATCCCTTCGGACAATCGTAATCAAACTTTCAGACTATAATCATGACATTCATATCTACGTACATATATTCCAAACTATATGACTCTAGTATTTGAAATACATTTTTTACACATTTGGGTATGTGGGGGCGAATTGGGGACCGAAATCCAAAATCTGACAAAAACCGAAATTATATTAAATTAGTATCTATATAAATATGCAGTAGACTTTGGAGACTGTAACTTTATAGATAACCGAGATATACATAAATTTCTAACTGATTCTCGTTAAATGTTTTTATCGAAAACTGTGGAAATATAAAAGTTATCTAATTGCTGAAATGACTGCGCATGCAATATACGAACCTAAAGAGAACCTAAAAAGAGTGAACTCACCAGCTCAGATTTTCGGCATCGACACGTTCAAACATACGGACAAATGGTCATGGCTACATCGACTCAGCTTGTCACCCTGATTAAGAATATTTGTAGTTTCAATCTCGATGTTCACACAAACGGACAGACGGACAGGTCTATATCAACTTATTTTTTGTGCTGATCATGAATATATACATATGTATATATGTACTTTTTGGGATCTGCCACTCCTCCTTCTGCCTGTTATAAACTTTTAACAAAACCATTATACCCTGATTTTCCATTTTCAATGGGTTCAGGGTATAACAAGTAAGAAGGCTCTAGTCGAGACGGCTCGACTACGAGAACCCTGAACCCTGCAAAAAAAAAAACTAATACTCTTCTTCTTGACGCACGTATGAGCGCGCGCTCTGCTAACCGCGCAGTTGCTGCCGTGGGTTGGGCTGAACTTTGAACGCTTATAACTCCATTTCTAAGAATATCTTTTTGCTAAATTGCAAATTGTATCTACAATTTGAAATGCCTTTTTTCAAATTGTGGGCGCAGGGGGTGCGTATCCATAATATCCATCTAAATATATAAATTTGAAGTCTCTAGCTCAAACGGTGTAGAAGTTATGCACAAAAAACGTAAAAAATGTAAACGAATTTTCGATTTCTATCGATAATTTGGAAATGGAATGAACTATCGAAAAAAACTAAATAAACTTGTACTGCGTAACTAACATACGAGTACTCATGTGAAATTTCAGCTCTCTAGCTTTTGTAGTTTCCGAACTCTTCCAATCATCTTCGTATTAGCTCGGGCAGAGAAAATATAGAGAAATATGAGAATAGAACCATTTTTTCGAGCGCTGGCAAGGAGTGTTGCAGTGATGTCAATTCAGCTTTTTTCCAGCCAGATCTGGATGTTTTAATTCCAGCTTTTTAGCAAATTCAAATTTTTTTTTTTAATTTTACTTTTTCTCAATTTGGTGAGTTGTTTCTACCGTATTTGACGGTTGAAATGCTTACATTTGTAACATTTTAGTAATGTATCGATAAGTATTGATATTGTATGAACCGTTTTGTGACAACAAAATCACTGCCTTGGTCAAATGCCGAAGTTGAGGGACTTTAGCCAAGTAAATTTGGTTAAATCCAAAATACGAAATAGGATGGACGTTGTTACGTTAAATACTATATTAAGCATAGGGTCCATATTTATATATATAATTTATCTAAATTTTAGGTATGGGTTGTACCGTCTAAACAAATGCTGTTTTGATTACCAACTACCACCCAGCTGTCTAATTTCAATAGAACAGAGAGAATACTATTAACCGGGCGATAAGGAAGATATTGACAATATAGTAGTATTATTAGATGATACATTCATTCTTAAATAAAAATAATATATATATATAAGTTAAGCGCACACACACTACGTGAGTAGCGATTATGTGCACTGAGTTATATTCCCGCGTAGACAAATACACTTGGATTCCATGAAATAATATATTTAATATAACTTTGTATGATTTGGAATAATAGGTCTAAACTATGTATACTACTTATATATTTATATGTATATAAATCTTGAGTCGATTTAGCTGTTTTGGCGTAACAAAAAATGACATCACTGCATAGTTGTCCGATCTATGTATGTGTTGTATGTATAGTTAGTGGTATTACTCATTCGGTATTTACATATGTAAGTATGTTTATCAAACTTGGAGGGGAGAAAGTTGAACTATGAAGAATTCATCTCGCTTAAACAAGGTTTGTATTTGAAGCTTTCAGCGTTCAAAATCTATTTCATACAAAGACGTGTATGGTTAATGATATATCGCAAAAAATATCGATATATATATCCAATTTTACCCTGGTATTAAATTGGTCTTAACTCGATATTTATAAGCGAAACATTTATTTTCTACCTCTTCTTTGCTAGTTGTTGAATATGAATTATGTACATACATCCGATTTTTATTTGAATTGGTTTTTATTAATAGATATACATGTATATGTGTTTCAATTGTTTGCTATGTGTATGTATTTATACAGAATTTGGTTTATGCTTTCTTAACAAGCCTATCGGGCTCTGTTTATGAATTACATCTAATAATTACATTTAAGAGTACAAATACAGTTCGATGTATACATCAGTTAAAATATTCAATTATAAGTTGTGTACTAATTTAAATATAAAAAAATGTATTTATATGCACTTAAGGAAATTCGCAGTCTAATTACAATTCATTAAAATCAAAGAAAAATTAAACATACTGTTCAAATAACTTTTTAATTAAATAATTTAAAAATAGTGTTTTAGTTTTGCGATCCATATAAAATGAATTATTTTAACGTAGCTTTCGTTTTAAATGCCTTTTTCACTCAACTTTGGAGTTAATGATTATAAAATAAGTATTGTAATAATTAAAATATCATTCTTTTCACTATAATGGTGTGATGAATGCAAAGTGATCTCAGCTAGCTTAACTGCGTGACGTCACAATTGACAGAATAGAAATCCAATGAGCGCGCAAAATATGTAACCATGTTTCCTGCGTTGAGAACATATTGAACTGCTTTTTGTGAAATGTACAACAGTGTCCGTTATCGATAGTTCAGTATGTACAATTTGAACATAATATGTACACATACATATAAGTTATAATCCATAATCATGGGCGTAAGATTCTATATATATAATATATAAGTCTAACATATTTAAAAGTGATTTAAAAGTTTTTGAAAAACTTGCCTATAGAGTTTTTGGTTGAGTTTCTCATAGTGAAGGTTTTGGTTTCGATCTTTTAACTTATTTCGTTATTCTTAAGTTGCAGCTTTTACAAGAACAAGGTAAAAAAAACAAGTAAGAAGGCTCTAGTCGCGACTACGAGATACCCTGACAAAAAAAAAAAAAAAAAAGGGAGGGGGGGCTACACTACAACTAACTACAAAATCAAATTTGAAGTTTTTATCTAAAACGGTTATGCTCAAAAAACGTAAAAAAGAGTAAACGAATTTCCGATCGATAATTTGGAAATGGGATGAGTTATCGAAAAAATAAAATAAACTCGTACTGCGCAACTAACATACGAATGAAATTCCAGATCATGTGAAATTTCAGCTCTCTATTTTGTAATTTCCGAAATCTCGATGTTCATACGGACGGACGAACTGCTGCTCAAGTATTTATATACTTTATGGGGTCTGCGACGTCTCCTTCTGCCTCTTACATACATTTTTAGAAAACCATTATACCATGAATTCCCATTTTCAATGGGTTCAGGGTATAATCAGTATGCTGTATTTCAATTCAATGTCCATTTGGTTTTGGGAAAATTGCGTTTCTTGCCTCGATTTGCCAAGTACATGTTGGAGTATTTTAAAATTATATTATTATTAAAATTATATATTATTATATATCATTTTTTTCTCTTATAACTTGAACTTGAATCACCAAATATTGCAATCATTCTGTACGTTTAATTAATGTTTAATTTTTTTCCCCAATTTTGTTGTCTTACTACTTAATAATACAAAGAGATGTATGTTAGGTTTTCGGTTAATCTACCAAAATCTAAGCTTAAATGCAAATAAGCTAATTGTATTGAGAATTATTCTCGTTGAGTTCTTCAGTTCATCGTCAGTTTAAAAAAAAACTTTTAGATGGGGTTTCATTTCTTCTCTTCTCCTTCTTACCTACATTTGATATAAGTTCCGACTCCTACAGGTAGATGTAAATATATATATATATATATATATATATATATATATATATATATATATATATATATAATGTTTCTTTGGAACAATTTTTAAAACTAAAATATTAAAGTTTAGATCCTTTGGTACTACTACACAAGAAATATATCTGATGCTTCCGATTTCGTGCACGCACTACCCGTTGGGGATGCTGCGGAGACCAAGGAATTGGCTCTAGTAGCAGCTAGAGGCGAGCGTAAGTCTTGATTATGGGATGCCTGATTCTGACCGCCTTCATAGTAGTACGACGAATCTGAAAACATGATACGACACACACATATATTGTATTTGCAAGCATATTCTCTTAATATGTTATCGGCCTCTTACTTATTAAGCCACTGCTAGCTCCGTAACTGTACGATCCATAGGTCCCCCCATATTGTGTATAAGCTGGACTATAGGCGTAATCGGTGCTTGGTACAACTGAACCGCAACCTGTAAAAAAAACCAAAAAATTATTCCTGAATTGAATTTAAAGAATGGTAATAAAATAATACTAATTAAAATATATGTACGAATACTATTTATACTGTAATAATAAATAATAACTTTAAAATAATTCATTTTCCTTTTCGCAAATTGTGTATGATATTATGCTTTTGCAGTACATTGATAATTTAGTTATTTAAATATCCTTAGAGCTACCTATATGTTATAGATTTTAGTGCCAAGCCCTCCACCATTAGAAGCCTTTAAGACATACGATAATACGAAATAAAATATTGAGTTATGTTATGCGCGGATTGTGTTAGTTTGAGCTTAATGAAACACGAGTTACGTTAAGTTGAGTTTTAACGAAAGACGCCTGTGCTAAGAGCTTGTATAGTCGTGTGTACAAACGACACCACCACCACCAACGCCAACGTGTTTGCTGTGCCGGAGAGAAAGAGAGGGAGATAGAGAGAGAGAGAGAAAGAGAGAGAGAGAGAGAGAGAGAGAGAGAGAGTGAAGCCAGGGCCAATGAGTGCGTGTGCGAATACGAGATGGAGTATGAAAGAGGACGACAGAGAGAAAGAGAGAGAGAGACAGAGAGAGAGAGAGAGAGAGAGAGAGAGAGAGAGAGAGACTTGCCTGCTGAGTAGTGGCTGAAACTGGGAAGCATAGTGGGCGTGGCATAAATAGCTGTACTATTGGCAGCAATATAATCAACATCGGATCGCCCGTCGACAGTTGAGCTATTTGCATTGGCTTGTAAGACTATTAGAGATGAGGTATTAGCGTTTCCATTGCCAGACAGCTGCAGCTGCTGCTGCTGCTGCTGCTGTTGCTGGTGCTGATGATGATGATCCTGGACTGTTGATGAGTCGGGTATAAGATGATTAATGGGTATGTGTAAGTCGATATGATTTATCCCGCGCTGTTTGCCGATATCCATCTGTTCACTTTTATTATTGGCATTCTCATCGCTGCTCACATCATGCGCAGGGGCACTATCTATCTGAAGCTTATTAGCGCTTGCATTAGCATTCACATTACCATCGGCATTAGCATTGGCATTGGCATTGGTATTGGCATTGGTAATGGGATTGGCATTGGCATTGGCATTGATATTGGCATTGGCATTGGCATTACCATTAGTGTTAGTGGGTGAATCATTGCCTCGGCCAGAAATATTACCGCGTATCATTGCCATCGTATTGGCTGTGTCCAAGCTCGTTATTGTGGGGTAGCTGCTGCCACTCTCAATGGCAATTGCTGATTGTGAAATTGTGAATCGGCATTAATTAAGATATAACTTTAGAATTGAGTATAGCGTTATAGAATAGATATCTCGTTGTATAAACTAAGGAATAGACACATCTTTTCCCTCATCAGTATGAGCAAAGAGACCCCAGAGAAACCCGAAACCCCAGCAGCTCGCCAAGGCTGCAATCGGTGAGTTCTGTATTTTCAACATACTAATAGACCATATGTAAGCTATATATGTTTGTATATATGTATAAGCTGTTCATGAAGTATGTAAAGTCTTGTAATCCTGACTGCGGGCATGGTAGAAATCTTTCTTCATTTTGTACTGGTTAAAAATGTAAAGCGAGTATCTTGAAATATATATATATATATATATATATATATATATAGAATATTTACTCGTTGATTCCCCAGATAAACCATTTTCATATCAATTGTTTTTTATGAAAAGTTTTTATAGAAAAATTCAATTTAATAGTAATAGTTGTATTTTAAGATATTATGGTTTTAGAAAACATATGCTTCCGTATACTCCATCTCATCGGAGGTCTTACTGACGATCAAAGTCTCAATTTCGGGTAGGTTGTTTTAATGGTAATATTTTAGTGTAAAGTCAATAAACTTGGATATCACCTTCTCATTCCCATATATTCACTAAATTCGTACTCCCTGCACTGGAAGTTTTTCAATAATCGATCCATTTACATATACCATGTACCTATTCAAATCTCTTACCTGTGTAAAAAGGTGACATGTTTTGTTCCTGACTATTTGCATTGAATTTCATGTCTTGTAAACTTAAAGGCACTAGTGGCGTCAATGAGCTGCTTCCTACACACGTACACGTACACGTACACGTACACGTACACAGATACACGCACAGGCACACACAGATAAATAACGAAAATTATACAAAATTAATAAAAAATAAAATAGTATAGATAGTATATATATAATTGGAGGAATTGAATTACCAATTGATGGTCCGATGGGCGGCGTATAGAGCGTACTTTGACTTTGGGATATTGATGCGAGACTGTCGTACATCATGGCGGAGTCGTTGCCAACACCCGTACAGGGAATCGTGCTAGTTGGATATCCATTTGGAGCTTCGTAGTACACTGGCCCACTTCCAGTTGTCGTCGGCACCGCCGTCGTTGCACCTGTAAAGTTTCCCAGCTCAGAGAGCAACTTATGCTCGTCCTTTATACACCATTTACCAGACCAGATCTGTTAAGAGAGCATGCATGATTTATTATAATTTTAAACTCGAGGCTCTCCATATACATATACATAGATCAATTCATAGGCCGACAGAGTCTGTAGTGCGTAGTCACATCTATTTAGACAGATCTATCTCAAGTAATCGTTGCTTAATATTACCACATTTGAGCAGCTGTCTAACTTATCTATTCGTGTAGAGAGGTTCTTGACAATGCTATCGCAGTTGCCAGGCTGTCTTCAATACATGCATTCTCAACGAGAACAGTCTCAGTTGTTGTTTTCAGGGTAGGATAACACTTACGTTTGTATATATCTGGTCACCGCCGTATGTTAGTCGCTGTCGCTTAACTTCCTCTTCCGAGTTCATATTTACATCGCGGTTCTCATCTAAATTATGGAAAAATCGAAAAAAATCGACAAATTTATGAATAATATAATAATTTAAAAATGTAACAATTTAATTTAATATTTGTTCAATAAGTGAAATCGTTATTCCCTGTTTCTCTGTCGGATTGTGTGCGTGTGTGTGCGGACGAAAAATATTTCTCTGTCCCACTTTCTTATTCTTTCTTTGTATACCCTGAACCCTTTAAAATTGATAAATCAGGATATAATTGTTTTCTTGAATGTATGTAACAGGTAGAAGGAGGCGTGTCCGAATCCATAATGTATATGTTTTTAATGAGGGCGACGAGCTGAGTCGATATATCAGTTTGTCCGTCCGTCCATTTGTTTGAACGCGTCGGTTTCAGAAGATATAGGAGCTAAAGATTTCATTATCTTTGGGTTAGGTCCATATAGAGAATTTCTTTTTACAAATATATAGATAGTCATTTGATGAACTTTTTGGGGAATCTCGTAGTCGAGCAAGCTTTCTTACTTGTTTTTTTCGTTATTTCTTTGTTTCTTTCTCTCTCTCTCTCTCTGTCTCTCTGTTTCTCTCTCTTCCTCTCTCATAACTCCTTCTATCGCTCTTTTTGCCTACTTCCCCCCAGGGTCTCACCGTCCTAATTGAATTACTACTACTGTTTTATTTATTGTCGCAGCTTTGCCACGTGGCTCTTAAGTGCGTTTACGCGTCGACAGGATATTAGGATATTAAATATATGTGTATATTTAAGTAAATATGTAACCCCCAAGCTGTCGCATATTGAAAATGGGAATTCAGGGTATAATAGGGATACATAATTTTCACATTTGGGGATGTGGGGGTGAATTGGGGACCGGAATCCAAAATCTGACAAAAACCGAAATTTTATTCCATTAGTATCTATATATGTATATGCAAAAGACTTGGAGACTCTAACTCTAAAGATGAATAAAATATAATTTTATAACTGATTCTCGATATATTCGTTTATCGATAACTCTGGAAATGTACAAGTTATCGAATTTCTGAAACAAACTCGTATTGCGCGTGCAATTTACGGACTTAACAAAATAATTCGGAAATCGACGCGTTCAAACATACGGACAGATAGACAGGCGGACAGACGGACTTTCTATATGAACTTTTCTCGTCACCCTGATCAAGAATATATACTTTATGGGGTCTGCCACGCCTCCTTCTGCCTGTTACGTACATTTAACAATACCATTATACCTGATTTCCCATTTTCAATGGGCTCAGGGTATGCAAATGAGTAGACCCCTTCTAAAAAAGCTGTAGCAGCAACCTTACAGTTTATTTAAAAATATATATTTGGATCGGATGGACGACTGCAAGTGAAAGGTGGGAAGGAAATCGATGCAAATAAAATAACAAAATAACTTTGAGGAACGGTGTTGGCGGGATGAGTGCGGGTCTCTGATGTTATAGGTTTTAAGAAAATTTTTAATTGTGTGAAGGACCAACAAAGACATTGATGAATATAATAAAATATTGGGAAATAAAATATTGTGAATTTTAACTTTAACACTAATTATTTTAGTTTCAGTTATTGGTGCACGGAGATCTATGAACAAAAAAAAGAAATATATCCTTTGGGCGTTTCTTACACATGTTGCGAAAAATTCATCAGATCAGAGGCAAATGAACACCAAATGTTTATAGTAATTGGAATCGTAAGCATAATGTACTGTATAAGGAGAGGGGGACGATGGGGTGAACATGCTCACGCCCACTTTTCAACCCCTAGCACTCGTATACACGTATACAAGAATACACTGTCCAAATAAATGGGCAGGCTGTCTAACGACATTTTGAGCAGAGAGATTCTGTTTCGTTCTGCCTGGAGGAAATCAAAAATGACTTGCACAAATTTGCCACAAATTCAAGCCTAAGTATCTGATGCGCAGACACACCAGACTACTCCCGGGGGAGTCGATAATCAGAGACAGAGAGAGAGAGAGAGAGAAAGAGAGAGTGGGGGAGATATATATATATATATATATATATATATATATATAGTAATAATTGATAAATTAAAATATATATTAATATTTTAATGGATTCTGATTCGTTCGACTGCTATTGGAAGGCATTAAAAATAACTCAGAATGGGGTATATTGCTAACAAATAGCTGGTTTTCTTGTCGGGTATGTCTCACTCTTGTTCAGTTTAGTATATTTTTATTGAAAGCGACAAGTGCCAGTGGAATTACATTTAAGAATCCCATCTGACATTATTACTTAATAATGTCGCTTTCTCTCTCTCTCTCTCTCTCTCTCTCGCAGTCAACCCCGTAATGCTAAAATACGCCCTGATTCTGGATACAAATTGTGTGTATCTTTGCTTGTGTGTATATGTATCTGTATCAGCCTGCACCTTGTGCTTTCCCCAGCTGCACCATTAGCCATCACCCAATTAAGATGATATCTCACTTAAGCCTGCTTCTGGGGTTTGATTTCAGCGCATAGACACATATGCTCTGACTTTGTCGCGACGGCTGCGGCTCGTTGATGGCCTTCATAATTAGGCCACAAAGTAAATCCAAAGTGTTACATTGCAGAATCTCCCTAGCACCCCACTCCAATAAAACAATATGCAAATGAAGGCTTCTATACTATGTATAGTCGATCCGATAGATGTAGCTATCGAGACGGAGCGAGGCATGCGCTAAGCAAGAACAATCCCAATCAACTATCGATTCATCAATTGCATTTGCTTGGAAGCAGTGCATTTAGTACTTATTCATAATTGGCAGTACTATTAATATAAATTCATTTTATGGTACTTCTATTGAAGGACCGAGGGGATCCTTTTTACTTTCTTACCATGGATATCATTTCGTTTGCGTTTACAATTTACATCTGACGTGTTGTTGTTGTTGTTGTTGTTGTGTATGTGATGGCCATGCTGTAAGCCCAATATGCCATTTATGCTATATCCTGAGCCAGACGATCGCTGCTCCGTTGCTGCTGTTGCTGCTGTTGTCGTGGCTGCTGTAATGTTGTTGCCGCTGCCTCTAGCGCTGCTGGTGACTGTCACTGCTTCTGCTCCTATGCCTAAACCACTAACTGTACCTGCACCCGATAGGACCGAAGCTGTGCTGTTGTTGGTGGTATTGCTGATTAAGTTGTTGTTGTTGTTGTTGTTGTTGTTGTTGCTGTTGCTGCTGTTGTTGCTGTTAGTGATTGCTGCTGCTTGCTGCTCGCTAATGGCGTCGTTGCTGCTGTCAAGACTTTCCGTTGCGATATGTCCATTACTGAGGCTTGGCTGCATTTGCTGCTGTTGCTGCTGCTGCTGCTGCTGCTGCTGCTGCTGATGGTGATGATGAACGTGTTTCGCTTTCTCAGCTGCTTTATTGCGAACAATTCTGAAAAGGACAGAGATATCTATAATAAACGTCTGCTGAATGAGTAACGCTGAAAGTGAGGCCTTTCTGAAGCTAGAGGCAGATCATAGCCCCCGTAGCCCCTATAGTTATCCATAAATCGAATACAAATATCAAAGTCGAAAGAAAACATTTTTTCTCTTAGAAACATAGACATCCATCCAATCCAATCACGTTTTATTCCTGTTTCCACTTTTACGTCCCCACCCATTTAATGGGTCTAAATATTGTCATGATACAGCACCTGCTGATGATATGGGCACCTGGGGACTGCTTAGTGCGGAACATTATTCTTGAATGAGCTTAAGTTTTATGTCTATGGTCGCGACTGCGATGAGGTGAGAATATGTAAAAGGCGAATTTAGCCACCTCAGAGCTCTAAGCAAAATGTAATTGCGAGTCAAGTCAATTCAATAGTTTTTGCCTGGAGATACAGAGAGCTGACCATTCTGCAGCTCTTGTACTTATATGTATTTACATACATACATACATACATACATACATACAGATTGCTACGAGTATTTGCAAGAGTATATGTGCTTGGCTTAGAAATCACTCTCTTCCTCCTACCCTACTCCCCACGCGTACAGAGGGTTGCAAATTGAGAGGGTAACTCAAGTGGAATCAAATCAAATTATATATTTCGAAAAGGACAATCTCACCGGGTTAGGAGAGGCTGGAATCACTAGTTGGGCAGTGCACACAATTGGGACATATGTTTGGGATGCGCGGTATTATGCATTGACTACACATTTTTTAGATTTTTCGATTTGTTTGCCGCCGGGGAGAAAGGCCAGGCGATTGGCTTACGTTGAGTGCTACGAAAGTCACTTTATAAGTGCTATTCTCTCGGGACGCACTTTGAATGGGGACAGCAAAAAAACAAAAAAAACAAAAAAAACAAAAAAAAATCGGAAAACTGGACTGGAATGGTGCCTGATACTAGCTGGAGAGACGGTCTGTCGTGAACACATGCTCATACAGTTACGTCTCTCTGAATGTCTGAATGTGTGAGTTTGTATATGATTGAATCTGCGTCTCAATCATCGCTTGAGTGACATCGAATCACACATTGTCGCATTATGGCAAGTTAATGTTGATTATCCCTTGGAATTACCCTCGGTCACATGGTAAGCCCTGCGATTCATCCCAACCACTCATCGCAACCTGGCGCTTTGCATACTCCTGGTCCTGGTCGTAGCGAATTGATTCTGAATGGCTGCACGTGCTGCGTGTGGTTGCAGCGCCCTAACAAATATACAGCAATGTGTTTTAGTTAAGTTTGTGGTGGGTAGATGGTTGCGTGGAGTGAGGTGTGTAAGCTTGTGGTGGCATAAGTAATAGTAGGGAGGATGGATAGGGTGGTGCGGGCGGATGCTTGGTGCGAAAGGAGAAGGATGGGGGGGGGGGGGGGGGGGTGGTTGTGAAGAACAAGTGCGTGTTGACCTTAGTCACCTCTCATTCTCCCACTTGACAATAAATGCCGTCGCGATGCGCCGTTCGTCGCCCGTCGCCCGTCGCTCGGAATTAGAGTTATTGTGCGCTATGCGCAGTTAATTTATGGTTTCCATACATCCACGACAATGGCGGCAGCGATGCCAGTCTTGAGCAGCTGCCTCCTGGCATCCTTAGCCAAATAAAATGAATTATGGTCAAAGAGGAAGTGCGTACATTACAATCCGCTAGAACGTCGGAACGGCTGGGTTGATCTCTGCTGTTGATGAGTATGCGAGGGCAAGGAATGTTGCACCGGAACACGAAAAGGAAGCTGGCTTTTGTGGCGGTCGTGTGTCAAGCATTGTGCCTCAATTATGAACGCTGAAAACTACTTAGATATTTTTATTAGCCATCTCAGAGAGTTTGAGGCCAAAGTCGCACCCATCATCGTGGATTTGGGAAACGTGTACGGATGCGGAAACGGATTCGGAACTAAGTTCCGTGACAGCAAGCAAGCATTGCAAGCAAGCAACATTCACCCAAATAATAACAAACAAACAGTTACCTCTGTTGGGTTATACTATATACGATGCACGACATTCTATATACAGGTTTTGCCAAACATTGCCATGGAATCCAACCAAGTATCTTCTATCAGGTATTTTATCTACGATATCCGAAATACGGTATTCGCTCATTGCTCAGTGTTCAATTTAGACAGGATTCGAAGGATTATATATATATATATATATATATATATATATATATATATATATATGTATATATATGTATATATATATGTATATACGATATACGATGAAGGATATGCTTGAAATATTCGCTAACCATAGACTGAAGGCAAACCAAAGCAGATATTAACAAGTAAGACAGCTCTAGTCCAGACTGCTCGACTACAAAATCCGCTGAGCCCTTGTTCGAACGAATCATATTCCAAGAATGCTTCGTTTCGATTTTCCACGCGTAAGAAACTATACATGCAAAAACACGAGCACACACACACACACACACGCTGATCTATGCTTGTACGCCTGTATGTGTGTGAGCATTGCAAGCGTCTTGTTGTCTCTCTGCCTCGGTTGCTCTGCCGCGTGAGTGTTCTTTAGAATCTTTAGAAATTGGCGCGTTCAAGCATACGAATAGACGGGCAGACAGACATAACTATATCAACTTTTCTCGTCACCCTGATCAAGAATATATATTCATTATGTTGTCTGCCACTACTCTTTCTGCCTTCTACTTACTTTCAACGAAGCCATTATATCCTAATTTCCCATTTTCAATGGGCTCGGGGTATAAAAAAATATGTGAATATAAGCAACTAAATAAAAGCTACTAAATAACACCAATTCCTACCAGATATCAAAGTGTATAAAATAGGCGATCATCGATAGTAGACATCATTAAATTCGCTGAACCTTCTGCGTTTGTGTAGTAAAGACATTTACATACATATATGTATGTACATATATGTATCTTCGGAATTGAGTATATGTAATATTGATTATCTTACCGATTTATGGATGATACGCTGGGTACATTGTCTTGTGAGCATATGCCTTCTGCCAGCAACCGATCCCGAATTTCCCAGGCGAACATAGTCGGGTTTTCCCGCTTGTAGTTGGCGATCGCATCAACGACCGGTGGTGTCGCGACCTTTGGTTTCGAGCCGCCTATGACTCCAGCCTTAAAGCTACCAGTTTCGTAATATCTGCAATGATGGAAATGATCAGGGGCGGTAACGATTTTTAGAACAAAATAAAAGTTTATCCTTCATTTTACTTCGTAAAAAAATAAAAAAATAAGAAAGCTCTAGTCGAGTCTAGTCTACTCGACTACGAGATCTCCTGAACCCTTCTTTTAACGATTAATATTCCAAGAATTATTCGATTCCTTTCTGCAAGCGTAACAAACTATGCATGCACACACACGCACATTGCAGGCGTCTTGCTGTCTCGCTTGCTCTGCCACGTGGGTTTTGCTGCAATAACTTATTTGAATAATAATTCTATTTCTAGACGGACAATCGTAATCAAACTTTCAGATTTTGATCATGGCATTAATATCTACATGCCAAACCAAACTGCATGTTTATAGTATTTGAAATACATATTTTTCACATTTGGCGATGTGGAGGTGAATTGGAATCCAAAATCTGATAAAAGCCGAAATTTTATTCCATTAGTATCTATATATGTATATGCAAAAGACTTGGAGACTCTAACTCTAAAGATGAATAAAATATAATTTTATAACTAATTCTCGATAAATATTTTTTATCGATAACTCTGGAAATATTTAAGTTATCTAATTTATGAAACAGACTCGTACTGAGCGTGCAATATACGAGCCTAACACAAAAAGAATGCACTCTCTAGCTGCCGTGGCTTTGGATGGGTTGGGCTGAACTTTGCACGCTTTCAACTCCCTTTCTAGATGGACGATCCTCATGAAATTTTCAGAATATATTAATAGCATCTAAATGTGTCAATTTGCCTAGTATTTGAAATGCGTTTTTGTTGTTGTTTAAATTGGGGGCGAAAGGGGCCGTGGCATTATAAATATCTATGGTATCCCAAATTCTGCGTTCTTGCAATTGCAGCATGCTACACCAGCATGCTGTTATCATGCGATAACAAGGGCATATAGTATATTGTTGGAATGCACAAATAGGCGACATTCGACGCAAATGCATGCAGGCTCGAAGAAGCTACCAACGGGCCCAAGGTAAGTCCACGTACTTAAAAAACAAGTAGCATACCAGGCGGCTAGAAGACAGTTGAAGAAGGCCATCCGGGCAAGCAAAAGAAAATGCTTCCTAGAGTTGTGTGACTCAACCGAATATGACCCTTGGGGCAGGGCATACAAGATAGTAGTTAAAGGACTATACGCAGGTTAACAGGCTAACAGGTGCAGCCTACGGATATCTTGGAGCTTAAATCGATTGTAGAAACGCTCTTTCTAGAAAGATTGAGCTCCATGCATGCCCCTGAGTCCGTGTCTGCTGATCGGGGCTTAAGGAACAGTCACATTGTTTTAGTTACGGACGAAGAAATCTTAGTAGCTCTCAGAAGCCTTACAACTAACTCTGCTCTAGAGCAGGACGGGATCCCCAATCGTGCACTAAAGCTAGCCCTCGCCATTCACACAAGTACGTTTGCCAAATTATACAACGAATGTTTAATTCAGGAGACGTCCCCTGCAACCGGGAAAATCCAGAACCTGGTATTGCTACCAAAGGCTGGTAAATCACCAGAGGAGCAATCTTCATACAGACCAATCTGCCTCTTAGACACCATGGGAAAGGTGTTTGAGCAATTGATTTGTTCTAGACTGGAGACTGCTATTGCTAGCGGCGGTGGCCTGACACCTAATCAATTTGGTTTCCGGAAGGCCCGGTCAATACGAAGCAATACTGCATCATTACGACTCCAGATGTAAGAAATGCGTTCAACACAGCTAATTGGGATATGATACTGGATGCACTGTCACAATATAATATCCCTAAATATCTAAAAGAGAGAGTAAAGAGTTACTTCGGGGGAAGAACACTAGTATACAACAAGATTGAGGGTCCCCAAACTCATAGAGTGTCAGCTAGAGTCTGCCAAGGTTCAGAGGCGCACAAAACGGAAGTCGTCCTAGTCAGCAGTCGCAAAAGAGTGGAAACTGCCAATATAAAGATCAAAGCAGCTAAAGATAAAGCAGCGTCACCATCGCGTCTGAGAGGGCGATAAAGTATCTTGGCGTCATGCTAGACACAAGATTCTTGTAGAGCTCTCCCAAGAATTATACTTAACACGCGGGGACCAAGACAACAACGCCGTCTCCTCCTAATGAGCGTCATTAGGTGCGTCATCCTCTATGCTGCACCAATATGGTCAAGAGCGATGGCAATGTTGAGTTATAGCCTGCGCTTTCGGAACAGTCTCCGATGACGCGGCGCTCGTCATAGCCGGCATGGTGCCACTGGAGGACTTGGTCCCGAAGCCGTGGAGTGGAATACACACGAGCCTATACGACGCTATCACGATCGCAAAGAAGGTGGAATAGCTCAACACAAGGGAGGTGGACGCATACGCTCATCCCTTCGCTTCGTAGAGAAGAGGCGGACAACATAGTCAACGACATGAATGGAATCTAATAAACACCTTCGCGGCCACAGTCATGATGGAGCTCTGCAGAGTTGAGCGAATAAGAAGCCGTGCTGTCCCAGGCTAAGGTAGTGCACACAGAGTCCTGCGAAGCAATGCTTCATGGACGTCCGGCAAGCATCGTGTGCTATCCTTAGTCACCTCATATTGTAATATATATATATATATATATACATATATATATATATATATAAAATCACACACACACACGTGTAATTAAGTTCTGCTCTCGTTCTGCTAATATATGTCATCTACGATATATATATATATATTTACTTATGTGTAATGCAGATCATAAAAGTCAAATGAATACTAATTACATATACATATAACATAACGTAACATATACAGATGTATTGTCCCTTGTCAGCACAGACGCCGTGATTAATGCAAACATTTTGGAACGGAACCACCAATTTTACCATTTCAATTATAAACAATTTAAATGTCAGCCAACGTTTAGGTCGAGGATGCCAGCTGGAGGATGGCATATGAGTCCTGCATAGCCGTGCACACAGCCCACCCAACCGCATGTCCTTGCGACCGACGATATTTATTGTTCCTATTTGCATGCCTCGTACCTGCATGCGTGGCCCCAAACCACCCCACTTGCATTTCCCTAAAGCGGGAATGGTTATGCTTGCAGAACGATGGGATGAGGTCTAATTAGCAATGTCTCTTTGATTCAGATTTTTCAGCCTGTGCCGCAGCAGCAGAGTCGCCATTTACAGTCGAAATTTGCATTAGTTTGGCCCCGTGCAGGATAGGACCTATTCCATCACATATAAAACCACAAACACACACACGCACGAAGGTATTGCTGTAGCTTGATCCAGACTCAGATCGATGTTTGCTTAAGTTTTACTTATGTCGAATCTATATGTGTATCTATGTGTCTTTGTTAACACTCTAAGTAAACACTTATTTGAATAAATAATGTGAAAAGTTTTACATTTTTAATACTCTGTTCCCAAAAGGAAAAAGGGTATATTGATTTTGTGAATGCTAGACTTGAAATTTGGACCACATACTCATGTATGCTCGCGACTTATAAAATGTAATAATTGTAATAATGTAAAAATTAATTTTCCGTCCGTCCGTCCGTATGAACGCCGAGATTTCGGAAACCACAAAAGCTAGTGAAATTTCGCATGAATATTCGAATGCTAGTTACGCAGTACGAGTTTATTTTGTTTTTTTCGATAACTCATCGCATTTCCAAGTTATTCGTTTACATTTTTTAGGCTTTTTGGGCATAACCGTTTTAGCTAGAGACTTCAACTTTTTATATTTAGATAGATATTATGGATACGCAAATTTTCTGATTTTTGATGCCACGACCCCTTCGCCCCCAATTAGAAAAAAAAAAAAAACGCATTTCAAATACTAGAGACTTGCAATATGTCAAATAGATACATTTAGATATTCTTAATCTACTCTGAAAATAAGGATCGTCCATATAGAAATGGAGTCATAAGCGTCCAAAGTTCAGCCCAACCTATCCCCAAACGCCGGCAGCAACTGCGCAGTTAGCAGTGCCCGCGCTCATACGTTCCTAAAGAAGAAGAATATCACTCTTTTTGCAGGGTTCTCGTAGTCGAGCCGTCGCGACTAGAATCTTCTTACTTGTTTTGTGTTGGGTTCGTATATTGCACGCTCAGTACGAGTCTGTTTCATAAATTAGATAACTTAAATATTTCCAAAGTTATCGATAAAAATATTTATCGAGAATCAGTTATTAAATTATATCTCATTCATCTATACAGTTAGAGTCTCCAAGTCTTTTGCATATACATACATATATAGATACTAATGGAATAAAATTTCGGTTTTTGTCAGATTTTGGATTCCGGTCCCCAATTCACCCCCACATCCCCAAATGTGAAAAATATGTATTTCAAATACTAGAGACGTACAATTTGATTTGGCATATACATAGATATGTATGAATATAATGATCATAATCTGAATCCGTCTCGAAACAGAATTATTAATAATATAAGTTATCGCAGCAAAAACCACGTTGCAAGCGAGGCAGCAAGACGCCTGCAACACATATACACACACACATACATGCCTACAAGCGTAGGTCAGCGTGCGGCTACGTGCGTGTGTGTGCATGTATAGTTTGTTACGCTTGCAAAAACGAATCGAATAATTCTTGGAATATTATTCGTTCGTAGAGGGGTTCAGGGGATCTCGTACTCGAGCAGTCTCGACTAGATGCCGAAAGTATATAATCCAAGTTTTCATGATGCCTGGTTGCAAGATGACGAGTTCAAACAATGGATTCGTAAGGATCGCACAGATACAACGCGTGCTTATTATGCGTATTGCAAATCATCGACTATCACTAAGCTTTTTGACATCCACCACCACGGTGCCTCAAAAAAACATATGACTGTGATGGGCGCATGTACACAAAAGAATAAGTGGCCTTTTATTCGCAAATCGACCAAAACCGAGGAGCAGAAAGTAGCATTATGCCTGCACATTGCTCAGCACATGGCGATTGCTACTGTTAATCACTTTGTATACCCTGGACCAATTGAAATGGGAATTCAGGGTATAATGATTTTGTGAAAATGTATGTAACAGGCAGAAGGAGACTTCGTAGACCCCACAGTATATATATTCTTGATCAGCATAAAAAAATGTTGATTGAGCCCTGTCCATCTGTCCGTCCGTCCGTATGAACGCCGAGATTTCGGAAACTACAAAAGCTAGAGAGTTCATTTCTTTTGTGTTAGGTTCGTATATTGTTTGTTTCAGACATTCGATAAATTGTATATTTCCAAAGTTATCGATCAAAACATTTATCGAGAATCAGCTATAAAATTATATTTAATTCACCTTTAGAATTAGAGCCTCCAAATCTTTTGCATATATATGTATATGTATATATATATTTTGATACTTATTTAATACAATATCGGTTTTTGTCAGATTTTGGATTCCGGTCCCCAATTCGCCCCCACACCCCCAAATGTGTAAAAAGTGCATTTCAAATACTAGAGACATACAGTTTGGTTTAGCATATAGATATTATTATCATGATCTTAATCTGAGCAGTTGAATACCATTGTCCGTCTAGAAACAGAATTTTTAATCAAAGAAGTTATGGCAGTAAAACCCACGTGGCAGAGCAAGCGAGACAGCGAGACAGCGAGACAGCAAGACGCTTGCAATGCTCACACACATACAGGCGTACAAGCATAGATCAGCGTGTGTGTGTGTGCTCGTGTTTTTGCATGTATAGTTTCTTACGCGTGGAGAATCGAAACGAAGCATTCTTGGAATATGATTCGTTCAAAGAAGGGCTCAGAGCCCAATGTTAGTTACGCAGTAAGAGTTTATTTTGTTTTTTCGATAATAATCGATAATAAAACTAGTTTACTAATTTAACGTGTTTTTGGGCGTAACTTCTACACCGTTTTAGCTAAAGACTTTCAATTTGTATATTATGATATATATATTATATAGATATTATGGAGACGCCGATTTTGTAATATTCAGATTTGGGATGCCACGCCCACTTCGTCACCAATTCGAAAAAAAACTCATTTCAATTAATAGAGACTTGAAATTTGGCAAATAGACATATTTGATGCTCATAATATATTCTGAAACTTTCATGTAGCCATTGCAGCAATTGCGCAGTTAGCAGAGCGCGCGCTTCAACGTGCGTAAAGAAGAAGAGTATTAGTTTTTCTGCAGGGTTCAGGGTATCTCGTAGTCGAGCCGTCTCGATTAGAGCCTTCTTACTTGCTTTAAATTTAGGTTTGTTCAGCACTAAATTGGTCGTTGATCTGTCTTCTATATACAGATCTTGCAGGAGGTCCATTTCGACCATTCGATACCAATTGATTGTCATTTACTCACCTGGATAATATCTTTGAGACGCAGCCATGACTTACGCGCAATTGACGCGAAATGTCACAGGGACGAACGCCGTTGTGTGCTAGCTCCACGATTCGCTGACGGACTACATCGGGTAGGGGGCGGCCGTTCACAAACACGCCTCCCAGCTGATTGACGCCCCCATGACCTGTAATGCAATTATATTTACAAATAGATAATGTGGATATTTTCCACTTTCGATACAAATTCAGGAACATATATTTGTATCGAAAGTGGAAATTTCGTAAACTCTGATTGCGGAAAGTAGTCAACAAACTTATATCTCCTGAACTTTACTCGTGGATTGTTGGATTCAGTTCTGACACCAACTTGACTCACTCCAATGGCCAACCCATAATCTTTTGGAGAGGACGACTTCAACTAAACAACTATAAAACTTGTTAATTTAGATCTAGTGCAACACTCTTGTATTGTACAGACATCTATGTAGATCTGTTGTAGGAAACGCAAAGCTCCAAATAACAGCTATACGCTTCAATGTTCACGCTCTGCTCATGAGAGAAACGAAAAAAAAAAGACATTCACACACACTTTGTGCATTTTCATGTGAGCGCTTTTAGCATTTGGGTTACACACTGTTTTAAAGAGTTTTATTTCGGGAGTGATACGATTGACGGTCGGACACTGATATTTATTCGGAGACGGAAATCTCAAAACGTCAAAGAAAACGGTCTTCATATTCACATTCACGAGACGAACGCGGTCTATGTCGTATACACGGGAAACCCCACAAATAAAATGTCTCAGTTTGAGTGTGAGCTAGTGCGTTAAAGACGGCTGTAGTGCGTTACTCTTCGAGAAATATGAGTGAAAGACAATTACTTTCGGACTTTGAAAAACACTTAACGGATAGCCAATTGCTCTGAGGAAAAGGCAATCAAACTAAAATAATGATAGGTCAGGGCAACTAGGCCTTGAGCAAGATCTTGCGTAGGCTGGGGTCTCTGCTAGCTGTGTGCCTGCAGTAATCTATATTTATTTATCACTGTACAACATTTTCTTTTTCTTTTAGAAAACTCGTTCTAATTATGCATGTTTATTTTACACGCCGAAACACACGAAGCGTCGCGTATAAGCAACAACAAAGACGACAGACCGTTCCTAAATTGATCAGAGGAGATCTGTACTAATGATAAACATGACAGTCAACACGAGAATCCGAGACTTGGGAACGGGAGTCGGGAGTCGGGAGTCGGGAGTCAGCAGTTGGATGGTAAGAGATCTCCGTATCGGCAGTCGAGAGGCGTCTCTACACATCATTTATTTTCTTGCACTTAAATTTCGCACTTGATATGCCATTTTTAATGAAGATCAAAAATTGGTGGGAAGAGCGTCTGTCGTAGAAAAAAGCAAGAGTGTTGCTGCTGTCCGCTATTGAAATACAGACTTCCAATTATAAATATATGTATGTGGAAGGCAGCGTGGCAGATTTCATAAAGAATTTATATATATTTGATCGGCAGTAACGCGCTATGCAGCTTGCAGCTTGCTCGACTACGCAATACTTATTCACGGTCCAAGGGAGTAATTGACCGATTTGGCATACATTATGGCGCATACTCACGAAGGAGTCAGGATCAGAGGAAAGAAGTTCGAGGTATCTCGAAAGGAAGGAATGATAAACAGAGGAGGTATCTTCTAGATGGAAAGCTGTAGAATAAGAAGGCCCGTTAAGCCTCCAACGATTTAACAACGTTAAAGTTGACAGCTTTAATTCCGATTCGCCGCGCCTCGGAGTGCGTCATAATATAAAAGATACACGCGATGGTATTCCCTGCATGGAAATTTCTAGAAAATACTACGTAGTCACTTCGCCTCTAGTGGGATGGATCCAATTAATGGTCGTTCTGTAGATGATGCTAACCGCAAACCCAAATTGAGCAAAACAAATATCAGGGGTATTGCTCTAAAGCTGTGGAAGATACAGTTTTAACCGATGTACAACGTCCCTTTTGGGTATATATAACATTGCCTGAAGCCACACTCGTTTAGTTAGTATGTAATTAGAATGAAATGTTGTCCTGTTTTCATGAATTAATCCATTGAACAGCTTTTCCATCTGGCACTTGAGCATATCTTACAGCACCTTACCCGTAGAATCGGCCTATTTAGCATTTATTTCAAGTATAGGAATACAATTTCAGATGGATGCCGACCCTTGACATGTAACCCATACCTGTGATAGAATAGATTACATACATATGTATGTACATATATTCTGAATGAATGAGCCACTGTGGCTATTAAGCCATCATTGAGAGTTGAAAGGTCTGATTGTCGGACTTACAAGTTTTCACAACCTAGAAATAGCATCACAACTGTGATGGACTCGTTCACTTAAATGGAATCACTTCCTTTTCACAATTGTTACCCAAAAACTCAAAGAGATAATGCGAGCAGTATCAGACCTCTTAATCGCATTGTGATGTCCACAGCTCCCACATCAAATTCAATTGCAAGTAATAGGCAAGAGGAGGACGAGAAAAGTTAATTTAGCCAGGCTCATCGATTCTTTCTTCCCTTCGTTCGTCTGCTCGTTGAGCGCGATGAACTAATCAATATAAGAATTTAGAAACTTGAAACTATAGTCGAGACTAATTGACTAGGGGATCCTTACACACTTTTTTATTGCATGCGTAATAACAATATACACACCCACACGCTGATAACTGCGAGGTTCTCGCAGCGGCTTTTGAGGGGGATGCAGTATGGAATACATTTTGAAGACTTATAAGTGCGCTTCTAGATGGACGATCTTCATCAAACCTATTATTTTAATCTAAATTATATTCAAGAGTGTCTATTTGCCAAAATTTAAGTACGTGGTATCAACATCTATCTATCGTTTATATCTACAGATAAAATTTGTCTCTAGCTTTACCTACGCTCAAAAAAGAAACAACATTTGAAAGGTCCACGACGCTTTTAGTTTTACTCGCATATTCTAATATATTAGGGATATTAATGTGTGCATATCAACTCTGAAATAACAACAATAAAGTTAGACAGTCACAAGTGTAAGGTTACATATCTCCGACTTGGCCTACAATTTAAATTAGAAAGATTGCGCTAGGGATTAGAACTCTTTCTGGCTGTTCCCATCATAGCTGGTCGAGTACACCCTGATAATTGGACAATGCTCCAAACCAACCTATGCAACTGGAATTGTAACAAAAAGTCTCCACCACAGGTATTTTGCTTCATAAATAAATTAAACACTCAACTCATATCTTTTTTTTAGAGAAATGTCTGCTAATGCGCTTTAGTTTTAGAGATCTGCTCAAAATGAGAAGATTTTATGGTTGATCAGCTCTTAAAGGTGTAATTCAAAATAGATCAATTAAGGCAGTCCCGCACCTCTTGCAGCTTGAAATTTTACTCTGTTTGCCCCAATTACCGTTATTTGCCGTTCCTCAGGATATGTTCCTCAATTCATATCCAATCGAAAATGTGGGACAGTACAGCCGTCAATATCTAGATATTTTCTCTAGAATGGACCGCACTCTGCAACTGCTCGACCGAGATCAAGAGAATCAGCTGGAGCAGAAGTCACAATTCGATGGTGTATTACCGAAACACCGCGGGAGATGAATTGTCTGTGTGTGAGACAAAAAGATCCTTGAGTGCCTGACAGAAAATGGCAAACGGTAAATGCCATGGCAAATGGCAATGCCAATGCCAATGGCAATGGCAATGGCAATGGCAATGGCAAAGGTAAATGCAATTGTCATTTAATGAACTATTGACTCTCAATGAGTCTGCCAACTAAATATATGTATATTGTTTACCTAACAAAGACAGACACTAGATGGGAACATAATCATGTTACGGAAACACGGATTGCGACCCTCGTCCCTCCGCATTGTGTTACTATTGTACTACTATTGTATATATGTATCTTCTTTTGTCCTTTGTTTGCGTCATTTTATATCGTACGTTTCGATTAAACAATTTTATTAGTATTATTCCCCGGCCTCCATCTGCACGAACATCGGCTGGGATGGATCTCGATCGAAGTCTATCTCTATGTAATCCTGCAGAGATGAAAACAAGTTTGGGATATCGCGATATCATTCAGCAGACATCTTGTAAGCACTCTCGCCGTGAGAGTTGACAAAGGGTCAACAAGTAAGAAGGCTCTAGTCGAGACGGCTCGACTACGAGATACCCTGAACCCTGCTTCGAACGAATAATATTCCAAGAATTGTTCGATTCCTCACTGCAAGCTTAACAAACTATACAGCCACACGCTGCTGAGTTGGGGTGGATTGGGCTATACTTTGGACGCTTATAACTCCATTTCTATATGGGCGATCTTCATGAAACTTTCAGAATATATTAATAGTAATGTGTCTATTTGCCAAATTACAAGTCTCTAGTATACGAAATGCGTTTTTTTTTTTTAACGGACGAACGGACGGACGGGCGGACGGGCGAACGGATGAAAGGACGGTTGACGGACAGGGCTACATCAACCTTTTTTTTTCGCGCTGATCAAGAATATATATGCGACGTCTCCTTCTGCCTGTTACACACATTTTCACAAAACCATTATACCCAGAATTCTCATTTTCAGCGGGTTCAGGGCATTAAAAGCTATGATCGAAGCTGTTGTAAAAATCGGCAAACTTGCATCTACAATTCTAAGCGTCTTCAAGAGCCTATCGTCTCTCAAAAAGGCTGATACATATACATATGTATGTGAACTTGTTAATATAGGTGTGTAAGTTTTTGTTTTGTGTTGCATTTTTTATACATGTGTAGTATTCCATCATGTTTTGATTGTAGCGATAAGCTGTAGTGAGATCCATGTTCGGCTGTTGCAATTGCTATCGATGACTAGGTGGCTTCGAGTTTATGATGCTGACGTATCGAAGGTCTCTTTGTTTTATTTGTTACACATGTGGAGAGGGATTACACTAAGCACTACACACAACACTGGAGAGTTTTCTTTTGGATATGCAACCGCACGAGTTGCACAATGATTAACCGATAATGGCCACGATAACGATAATTTACATTCACAACATCCGATTTTCGCGATCCGCTAGTCCGGTATGTGGCGTGGCTTCTGCTGCTGTGTTTGTATCTATTTTTGTGGCTGGCATTCAAATAAAAGCGAACCCCGAGCCGATTTCCTTCTTTACATTTCAATTTTTTTTTCTGTTTTTTTTTTTTTTTTTTGTTCTAAATTTCTGCGTTGTCGTTGTCGCCGTCGTCGTCGTTGGCGCTTGCCTTTGTTTTACTTATTATAAATTTTGGGTTTTTTGTTTTGTTTTTAGTGCCGTGAAATATTTCAAGCCATTTTTTCCGGACTGTTTGCGCTCAGTTGCTGAGATCCTGCGCACGTTTTGTTTCTTATCTGTATGCTTCTATGCGTGAGAGTCGTGTGCGTGTGTCAGAATGCGACTGTGTATTTGTATGTGCTGTGTGTCTGCGATTGCAGTGCGTGTATGTGTGTATGTGTGTGTGTGTGTGTGTGTGTGTGTGTGTGTGTGTGTGTGTGCAGAGTGCTGAGCGTGTCCTTGGTCCTTGTTTCGCCACCTCACCCGTCCAACCACATCGGCATGCGCATACTTCACGACTGCCCGACTCCGACTCACTGCAGCGAATGAACCAATGAAGACGAACCAAAATCCGAGAGACACAACCAGAGCGAAGCGTAATTTGCTTCCTATTCTAAAACTGGGCTCTGCATACTGGATTATGTTACCGTTGCTTCTGCTTCTGCTTCTGCTTCTGCTTCTGCTGCTGCTTCTGCTGTGGCAGATGTTGCTACTGCGTTCGTTCACTAAAGGCGGTAGGGGTGGGTGAGTTGCTACAAAATTTGTGGTGGGCAGTCGGTTTCGCCTTTTTTTGGATTGGTGCTAAATGCTTAAGCCCACGACTTATGGTCAGACACTGCCTCTCGTTGCGCGGATATGCAGGTCTGTGGGTGTGGGTCTGTTTGTGTGTGCTATTATATAGTAACATGATTTCTTCGGCGATTTCTTGTGTCTCTGAAGTCTAGGAAAAGAACTGGGAAAGCGTTAGTTCATATTATGCTTATATTTGTCTCCATATAAAAAAATTCAAATTCCATAGAAGCGGTTCCCAAACGATATCAGATTTAGGTATTGACATTAGCAGTTTGTGCCCTTTATCTAATACGGCAAACCTTTGCCACGACATCAAAGCCGTATTTATGTTCAGAGAGAGGCTTACTGCTACTGGCACGCAGTAAGAGTTGGTAACCAACGCAAACACTGCACATCACACCACGCCACACACCACATCAGCCAGAGCGAGAGAAACTGAGCGAGAGAGAGGCGAATGCAGCAAGCACGAAGCCGATGCCCGCCAATCAGCACCAAGACCAAGATATGCCCAGCACCAATCACAACGTACATTTCTCGTCTCTCGTTTCTACCACTTAAGCAATTGCCGTTCTTTGTCACTATATTCTTTATCTCTCCATCTCGCTTGCGCATACACACATTTACGCTATCTTGTTGTGATTGCTTGTTTGTGTTTCGGTTTCAGTTTGTACTTTTGTGCGTATATATATATATATATATATATATATATATATATATATGTGTGTGTGTGTGTGTGTGTGTGTGTGTGTGTATGTGCGGAGAGTAGCGTTCTATACAAAAAATGATTGCCTTTACGAAATTCGTATTCTATGGGCATCGAGTTGTCACATGAAGACAAAGTAATTATGAGAGCGACAAATATATTATGTATGTATATACATATATATGAATATATGTATGTATATACATATGTACATATGTACATATATGAATAAAGTCAAGTAGCCAGAATATCGAACTATCTCGCAATGTTAACTATGTCAAGCAACACTTACATATCTGCACTTAGCACGATTATGCAAATCTTCATTAATTAAAAGATTTTATGAGGAGGTGTGAAGGATCGACTCGCGCCTATGCCAATAGAATATGAACTAGCAAATTTGTTGCAAGCTTATTTAATATACACATGCTTCTTCTTACTAATGTTTGGCATTCAGATTATATAAACAGAAACAGACATTACAGATTACGACTTCGAGCTGCTTCGTCTTGTATCTCAAATATTCAAGCATTATTTGAAGACTCTCAGGCAAGCACAAGTGTGTGGATCGCTAAGAGTCTCACCAGATGTTAGCTCGCTCTGAATTCCCAATTGCATGTTCAACTGATATTGGATGTTCCACAGTCGTCCTTGCTGCATACCCCCAATCGAAAGGACTTGCCATATCTGTGTTCATTTCGTTTTGACAAATCGTTTTCAACTTATGTTTTGACTTTTCAGCAACATCACTAGGGAATTGTTTTAATTATTATGGCTCTTTGCTTTTACCTCTACCTTGGAGTTTGCCTCTGCCTCTGCCTCTGCCTCTGCCTCTGCATCTGTCTTTGCTTTTGTTTTTGCTGTTGCGTCTGCTTGTACAATTAAAGTCGAATGGCGTTCCGCACTGGGACTTATCTATCTAAATCAGAACTGCAATTGCAATTACCATTAAATAATTTGCATAATTCGAAGCCCAAATGTATAGGAACATACATACATACATATATGTATATACACATATGTACACATACAAGTGTGTATATACATACATATGTATGTATGTATGTATGTATGTAGCATAGGCCCCGAATAACAGTTATGCGACTCACTTGTCGCATTCATTTCAGAAAGAAACAGCCAAAAAGCATACACACACACACTCTTATCTGAGCTGAGTAGGAGAGCTTTTTCTCTCTTAATCTGACAGTTTAGCGTGGCGCAATTCCCGCTATCTATTACGGTAAACTCTCGCACATTGCGGCTTACTTCTGTGTGTGTGTGTGTGTGTGTGTGTGTGTGTGTGTGTGTGTGTGTGTGTGAGTGCGTGTAGTTGCATGTAGAAATAGAAAAGAAGCGAAGAAATCTTGTAATAACAAATAAGCGAAGGGTGGGGGATCGCATGATCGAGAGGTCTGGACTTTTGTTTTATTATAAAATATATTTAAATTTGTATCTTGGATTAATGAAAAACAGTTCGTATTTGTATTTTACTTAAATATTTGATTTCATATTAATACTTAATTAAGCGCTATTATTAATAAGGAGTTATATTTTCCCCGTTTAAGCAACTTCTTATTTCGCTTAAAATAAAGTATTATGCCGAAAATGCCCGTTGACCAGTGTAGCCAAAACAACCTGTGCAATGCAGTCAAATAGAGCAATTTTAGCTGCACATTGTTATCAAATATTGCTGACAAACAAACAATTGATCTGCTCCGCGCCAACGCAGCAGCAATTCATACAGAAACAAGTAAGAAGGCTCTAATAGAGACGGCTCGACTACGAGATACCCTGAGCAGATACCCTGCAGAAAAACTAATACTCTTCTTCTTTACGCACTTATGAACGCGCGCTCTGCTAACTGCGCAGTTGCTGCCGTGACTTGGGGGTGGGTTGGGCTGAACTTTGGACTCCATTTCTAGGTGGACGATCTTCATGAAATCTTTAGAGTAGATTAAGAGTATCTAAATCTATCTTTATGCCAATTTGCAAGTCTCTAGTATTTGAAATGCGATTTCTTTCAATTGGGGGCGAAGGGGGCGTGGCATCCAAAATCTGAATATCTAAATAAACAAATTTGAAGTCTCTAGCTAAAACGGTGTAGAAGTTATGCCCAAAAAACATTAAAACAAGAAAACGAATTTTCGATTCTTTATCGATAATTTGGAAAGGGGATAAGTTATCGAAAAAACTAAGTAAACTCGTACTGCGTAACTAACATACGTGTATTCATGTGAAATTTCAGCTCTCTAGCTTTTGTAGTTTCCGGAATCTCGACGTTCAGACGAACGGACGAACGGACGGACGGACGGATGGACAGACAGACAGGGCTATACTTAATGGGGTCTACGACGTCCCCTTCTGCCTGTTACATAAATTTTCACAAAACCATTATACCCTGAATTCCCATTTTCAATGGGTTCAGGGTATACAAAATGCCACACTGATGACCGCGGAAAAAACCCAAGCACAGATAGTTGCTAACTGAGTGGGAGGAGTTCTTTTTAACCACATTTAGAAGGTATTATTTTGTGGGATTTATTTTAAACCGTCCATGAGAGTGACTTATTTTAGGACTTTGGGAAATCCTCAACGGCTTCGACGTGCGAGCTCTGATATACAGGCCTTCGGCTTGTATTAGCCTATTTGGAGCGTATTCATCGATTGGAAATCGTCAAGCTTACCATCTGGATTTGAATTTTAGATTCGTAACAATCGATCAAATCGAATGAATTCCTTTGAAATTATTCTCTGATTATCTGTGCACTATAACTGAATGAATATGTGAATATTATTTATGGGGTCTGCCACGTCTCCTGTCGCCTGCTACATGGATTTTGACAAAACCATTATACCCTAAGCTGTCATTTCTTATCCTCAATGGGACTGGATGTATAACAAACTTTACTTTGACCCCCAGTTATCTCAGTAAACATACTCCGATGCTAAAATTTCAGCTCTCTCTCTCTCTCTCTCTTTAGCATGTTGGCTCCATTAAGCACTAACCTTGAACAGCATCTAAAACATTCATCACACTTCAAATTGATCAAATATACAATTTGTATGTTTGTATATATGTCTCATATTGGCCTCATAGATAGATAGATATCTAGCGCTTAAGACGAGAAACATCATTTGAGTTGACTGAAGTTCGATTAGGTTCTTAACCAATTTTGGGAGAAGCTTTTCAATACTTTCACAACAGAGCTTGGTGAAATCTATTGGTTCTGAACACGAATTGGTATATCTTGATGGCGTCAACTTTGTTTACTACTATCCCTCTGCCTTCCTTATATACATACATACATATGTACTTTCCCACACAAGGACAAAGCCATTATACCCTGAAAAGGAGTGAAATAGGCTGAGCAGGGAAGAAAGTAAGGCAGAAGGAAACAAATTTGACAGATTGCCATGTTGTCTTCTTTCGAATGATGTATACAGGATTTGGGAACTTGTAGCTCTTAATTTGAAGAAAAGTGAAAAGGGAAGTGGGATGAGTGTTTTGCATTCGTGCGGTTATTAGCTTGGCCTTATTGTTGCCTATAATGGAATGTGTTTATTGCTTTGTTTTTCTGATTTTCTTGATCGAAAATTGTAATGCATACTCATGGAGCTGTGAGAATGCCTTTGGTCTCTGGCTTTGGCCCTTGCTCTGGTTGCGAAGACTAACAAAAATATTTCCCGCAATCCACAACCGCCGGATGCACAGATACAGAGCAGATATGTATATCTGTGGGTACAGGTGCAGATAGAGCTACAAGTGTATATTCATTATCCAATACAGAGTGGAGAGAAAAGTGTTGTAGTCTGGAGTGCAGTGCACTTCGATTCGGAAGCGATCTAGAATTGAAGTTGAAACTAAAAACGCTTTTTGTGGTCAAGCTCTGCGATTTTTTTTTTCTTTTTTTTTTTTTTTTCAATTAAACACGTAAGATACCTGAGACATTTTGCGCCTGACCACAATTGCGATTGACCAATTGCTTCCCCTCAGCTCATCATCGCCAGAGAAGCTTTCGAATGTCCGTTTAGCTTTGGCTATTTGTCACGAGATATAATCTTAAATGTGCCTGGGAACCTTTTTGCCATTTACATACCACCTGCGTCTATGTCTGTCATTCAGTCAGTAGGTATCAGGTGATAAGCTCACCTTATCTTACACCTACATATACTTACATATGTACATATATGAAACTTATACTTATACTTATACTTACCATCGCCTGAAATGCTGCCTTGCGAGCTGTGCGAATCTTCTGAAATGAAAAAGAGAAAATAAAACAATAACAAATATAATCATAACTTCTATATATAGAATATATGTATATATAAATATATATATATTGCTGTCTCGCCTGCACCACATCACCAAAGGTCGCAAAAAAAAAAAACAGTTATATGACTCACTTCCCTCAATGTATTTCTAAACAGTAAGAAAGTTTACACACACGCTCTTATTCTAAGCAGGAGATTTTTATACTCTGTTCCCAAAGGGAAAAAGAGTATGTTGGTTTTCTCCAATGTCCGTCATGTTTACAAATTCTTCCCATCCACCCCCTAGGGGCGTGGCGAATGGGGAAATGCATGTGCCCGTGCACACAGTCGTGCGCACACTAAATGATTTTCTACGCATGCATAAAAAGTTTGCATGCTACAATATTCTATGAAATGAGATTGAATTGTGAATTTGTCGATCGTTCGATCGTTACTTTAATTTAGTCAAAAGGCGCTCTAGCAGTGCCTTATCTGGTTTTAGTTAATGGACCTCATACTAAAACAGTGGCGCAGTTGGTAAGTGCTATGCAAGCTGCACTTAGGCGCGTGGTTCGAGTCCCGCAGAAAAGCTTTCCTGAAACAATTATTATTTTTGAATTTTTTTCCGATTTGCCACGCAATTTTTCTATACATGCATACATGATATTTGTATGTACATACATATGTGTATACAGATGTTTGTAAGTGTATACACACCCAAGTGTGTGCACATATTCCAAGAATTGTGTGTTTTGTCAAAAGCTGCTATAGCAGTGAACTTATTTAGGTTTAGCTGGCGATTCCATGTTATTTTCAAATGACCTGGGTTCGAATCCCGCTGGAAACTTTTTGTTTATTAATCGAAAACTTATACATTTTATTTTTCAAAAAAACTTAAAACATAACTGCAACATTTGGTTGCTTACACTCAAACAGCGAAAAGTACAGGGTACAGATACGTTTTTCCCGGTAAAAACCACGCCTCCAATGGGCGCAGATATATCCGCCATAGCATTTTTTGAACTTGGGTAGCCACCGCGAGTATGCATTCCAAATTGCGACTCTCTAGCTCATCAACTAATAAGATTACTGGCGTACGGGCATTTTCCGATTTTCCACGCCCCTAGTGGGCGGTTCGGGAAAATTTGTACACTTGATAATTCGGGAGCATATATGAGTATATGGTCCAAGTAAGAAGGCTCTAGTCGCGACGGCTCGACTACGAGATACCCTGAATCCTGCAGAAAAACTAATACTTGGGGGTGGGTTGGGCTGAATTTTGAACGCTTATAACTCTATTTCTAGATGGACTATCTTTATGAAATTTGCAGAGTAGATTAAGAGTATCTAAATCTATCTATGTGTCAAATTGCAAATCTCTAGTATTTGAAATGCGTTTTTTTTAAATTGGGGGCGAAGGGGGCGTGACATTTAAAATCTGTAATTTACATAATCTGCGTATCCCTAATATCTATCTAAATAAACAAATTTGAAGTCTCTAGCTAAAACAATGTAGAAGTTATGTCCAAAAAACCTAAAAAATGTAAACGAATTTTCGATAATTTGGAAATGGGATGAGTTATCGAAAAAACAAAACAAACTCGTACTGCATAGCTAACATACGAGTATTCATGTAAAATTTCAGCTCTCTAGCTTTTGTAGTTTCCGAAATCTCGACGTTCATACAGACGGACAGACGGACAGGGCTAGATCAACTTATTTTTTTATGCTGATCAAGAATATATATACTTTATGGGGTCTGCGACGTCTCCTTCTGCCTGTTACATACATTTTCACAAAACCATTATACCCTGAATTCCCATTTTCAATGGGTTCAGGGTATAAAAACCTAAAACAAGTAAATGAATTTTGGATTTTTTATCGATAATTTGGAAATGGGATGAGTTATCGAAAAAAAAAAAAAAAAAACAAAATAAACTCATACTGCGAAACTAACATGTGAAATTTCAGCTCTCTAGCTTTTGCAGTTTCGAGATCTCGATCTTCATACGGACGGACGGATGGACAGATGGACAGAGCTATATCAAATTATTTTTTGTGATGATCATGAATATATATATACTTTGTGGGTCTGCGAAGTTACATAAATCTTCACAAAACCATTATACCCTGAATTCCCATTTTCAATGGGTTCAGGGTATAATAAAATATGAATGCTTGGATTCGAGTGGTCCGAATCAACTTGAAATCAATGATACTCATTATTATTATTATTATTATTATTATTATTATTATTATTATTATTATTGTTATTATTATTATAATACAGAAAACTATCATAAACATAATTTATGATAACGGAGTATCTTCAAAGCGCTCGTTATGTGAACAAATGCACCCTGATATGCGAGACGCATATTTTTCAAAGGGAAGGAGTTAAGGATCAGATATTCGAGAGAAGAACACAACCTACGGAACTGGTTCTATTCAGTTTATATTTGGAAGAGACAGATTTTATACCTATTGTTCATAAGTTATAAAAAATTATATAAAATACGCTATTTCATTGAGTCCAAGTGTATTTGTCTTCGCGACAATAAAACACAGCGTTCCTAATCGCATATTTTCGTTGTGCGGTAGCGCTTAACTTATATATGTATAATATATGTGAGCTAGATGAAAAAGAGGATATGAATTATGGAAGAGTTCGAGATTTTCGTAAGCTCATTCGAGTTTGATTTTTTGTGTCATTCTAGCAGGCTTCTAATATATAATTCTGCATAAATTACCTGTATTATTCTGACCATCATTCATGACTGATATCCATTCGACATTCCCCTGTGAATGAGCCAGAAAACTGCTTCCAGATAGAGTCGAGGGAGATTCTTGTATGACGGCAGTCGTGGTCAGGCCTCTCACTAAGCCATTCGAGTATTCGTCATACTTTTGCACTGCAATTGCATGGTTATACAAAGTGATGATATGAAATCAAGTAGGGCAACTGTAATCAGGCTGTAATCCCGGCTAGAAGATACCCTGGCACTCTCGAACTCCTATCTACGCAGCCACATAAAGTTGTTTTCAAATGGGTTTGTATCTAAGGATCGAAAGACTTGTAACGCGAAAACGATTTCTGTCGATTACAATGTAGAGGAAACATTCGATTATCGATTATCTGATATCAATCTTGATGAGCGTGTGGAGAGCGGATAAGGATAGTTAACTCTCAGCGGACATTCAACTGTCTGAGTATTTTAAAAGTCTTGCATTTGAATTTAGTTTCAATTATGAATTTCTTCCAGACTTCCGCCTTCCAGTGGATCCACACCGCAGTCCAGTTGCAATTTTACAGAGCGATCCGTGACTAACTTCTTACGTCTCTTTTTTTTTTTGTTTTTTGTTTCATTTAATTCGTAGATGAAAACTCAGCAGAAGAACAATGTGTCTATGGCTGCTACTCTTTTCGACCAAGAGCACTTGCCTTACGGACGAGCCATTCTTCGTCCCATCCCTCAGCCCCGGACGCGAGCTTGTCTATTGTTCTTGAACAATATTCTTACACGAATTCCTTCAGTCTCTCTACATATTCTTCCTCCACCTCCTTTTTTCTTGAGGTTTTTGAATGGGCACGGAATGTTCAATTTTTGTGTATGCTCGTTCAGCGAAAGGAGAGTACATATGTATGTATGTATATATGGTTTGTCCACTGCCTCCTGTCTGGGCTCTTGCAATATGAAACGAAACTCTTACTTTAGGCTACGAGTTTTGGCTAAGAGTGAATTGAAGGCGCCTTTCATTTCCTTGCGAATGTTTAACTTCGTATAAATCAAAGTGTGCTTGAGCCCAGTCAATGAGCAGTCGGTAACACCCGACTAAAGCTTGCTTACTTGCTATCCCTGTCCCTTTCCTTGCTTGTGTAAATGTAATCTCTACAGAAAAACACACACACACACAGACACATTGACCTACTGCATCTATTAATAATATTATTGCTATTGAATCCCATGAAATTATTCATTTTAGAATCAGTTTGAATTTTGTTAAAGGCTTTATATTGCCGTTCAAGTTCAAATCATCGGCAACGTATCAGCCCTTCTCCATCTTTATTTCTCTTTTTCCAATTCTCAATGTTGTTTATTCTCCTCTCCGCTTTTCTGCTTCTTTGCCTCTTCTCATCTTTTCTCTTTTCCGCTCTATCTATTCATTTTTTGTCTCCCTTTTCTATATTATTTTATTATTATCTTCTATATTATCTCTACTCTCAATAGTCCCTCCTTTACCGTGCCTTTGTCTTGCCCTATATTTACCAAATTTCACTAATATCTAAGTTCATTACATTGGGTCTAAACCTTTGGTTAAATACGCTCACATATACACATACACACAAATGTAGGTATGTGCGACTGTGTGTGTAACTGTGTGTGCTTTTGTGCGTGTGTACCGTTAACTGCGTGTTGGCAGGGCAGGGCATGAGCTAGTCGAGGTTCCCTCGCGCAGTGTACTCCTCTATTCTCGCTCTGCTCCTCGTTTGAACTTACCTTTTGTCTTGTCATCCAATTGCGCTGAAGTATACATTTGGTGATGCTGATGTGTTGTGTTGTGCTGCTCACCTGCCGCAGAGCCTTGAAGTGCGTGCAAAGTTGATGACGCGCTGGTCATCTGCTGTGGGAGATGATGTTGCTGTTGCTGTTGCTGTTGCTGTTGCTGTTGCTGTGACTGTTGCTGCTGCTGCTGCTGTTGGCTGCTGCAGAGCGACAGTGGCTGAGTTTGTGATTGCGATTGTATTATAAGGTGCTGGTGCGTATGCTGATGCTGATGCTGATGCTGATGCTGATGCTGAGACTGAGACGGAGACTGATGTGGATGCTGATGTATTTGTATCGGCGAGAGAGTCGCTAGCCCATGGCTAAGGTGTGGCGACGTCTGCATTTCCATTATAAGCATATCATTAATACCTGAAAGAGCGAATTAAGTATCGTTTTGGCATCAGTAACTAGGACTAACTGTTGACCTCATCCTGCTCTACTCTATTAGAGCTCCAAAAATACTCTCCTTACTCTTCAACGTCAAGATTTTAGCTGTGTAGTTCATTCAAACGCACAGACCCTCATGTTGCTGATGAAGGACATGTGAACGATGAATAACAAGTAAGAAGGCTATAGTTAAGACTGCTCGATTACGAGATGCCCTGAACCCTGCAAAAGTCTAATACTCTTCTTCTCTACGCACGTATAAGCGCGCGCTCCGCTAACCGCGCAGTTGCCGCCGTGCCCTGGGGGTGGATTGGACTATAATTTGGACACTTATAACTAACTCTATTGCTGATGGACTATCTTCATGAAACTTTCAGTATATATTAATAACATCCAACTGTGTCTGTCTATTTGCTAAATTGCAAAATCTAAAATTATGCATCCATAATATCCATCTAAATATACAAGTTTGAAGTATCAACATTTTCACAAAACCATTATTCTCATTTTCAATGGTTTCAGGGTATGGCTGCAAGGCAAGACCAACAGACTGGTAGATAGACAGCCGGTTGGACGGAAAAACGGCTGGACAGCCAGATGGACGGACGGACAAGACAGTAGACAAGCAATAGACTGCGCAAGAACGGCGAAACGAGAATGAATATTGCAGTGTGCCGCTTACGAGTGCTGCAGGTGGGGTGCACGACCGGCAGATGCACTAGCTGCGGTTAACTTCTAAACCTCTAGGCAGTGAAACAGCGAGAGAGAAAGCGCGAGAGAGAGAGAGAGAGCAGAAGAATACAGTAGTTGTAGCTCACAGCTAACAAAACCAAAGTTAAACGAAATATGCTGTAGCATTATGTTTTTGATCATAATGATAATGTTAATGATGAATGCTGTTGAGCTAAGTAGAAACCACAATAACCAAAATTTAGTTGTTAACTTAGAGAAACATCACGATGTATAGTATATATCTGCAAGAATGTATCCAATAGGGCAATTGAATCGGTAATTCTGAAAATGTGTCTTGGTGTGCAGTTAACTTACTGTGCAGTGAAAGTAATGAAAGCGGGCAAACAAAATCTGAAGCTTGGACGCTTATGGCTCCATTTCTAGATGATCGATAGATGAAGCCTTCAGGATATAATGATAGCACTTAAACGTGTCTATTTGCCAAATTGTAAGTCTCTATTATCCGAAATACATTTCTTATACATTTGGGGGTGTGGGGGTAAATTGGGGACAGGAATCCAAAATCTGACAAAAACCGAAATTGTATTACATTTTATGTGCTGATCAAGAATATATGTATGTATATACTTTTTGGGCTCTGCAACGTTTCCTTCTGCCTATTACATACTTTTTCACAAAACCATTATATCTATATCTATATCTATATCTGTATCTATATCTATATCTATATCTATATCTATATCTATATCTATATCTATATCTATATCTATATCTATATCTATATCTATATCTATATCTATATCTATATCTATATCTATATCTATATCTATATCTATATCTATATCTATATCTATATCTATATCTATATCTATATCTATATCTATATCTATATCTATATCTATATCTATATCTATATCTATATCTATATCTATATCTATATCTATATCTATATCTATATCTATATATCTCTCCTTCACCCTTTCGTTCTTTCCGTCTCTCTCTCTCTCTCTCTCTCTCTCTCTCTCCCTCTCTCTCTCTCTCTCTCTATCTCTGTCTTTTTCCTCGCACTATCTTTCGTTATGAAACGCAACAATGTAAAGACATAAAAATGTCGCGCTCATTTCAGCGCAGCCGTGCTCTCGGTTTCCCGCTTCGTCCCTTCGAGCAAGCACGAGCTATGCAAGTGCCTTCAGTATGCGCGCGCGCGCGCTCTCCTTATTCACTGCTCACCTGTTGTTTGTTAATTGACCTTTTTAGGACTCGCCCTCTTCAAGGGTCAGGCCAAGTGCATGTGCATGTTACATTCCTCCTTAGAGTTTGGTGTCTGGTGCTTAGGGTTCGGGGTTCGGGGTTCGGGGTTCCGTATCTGCCTGTCTATGTAGTCGAATATATTTCTATCATAATCACATACAGTGAATGATCAGGAAACATCTGTTTCCTATGAGTTAAAAAATAGTGTTCCCCTGCATAGTTTAATATCCATCTGCCAACGTCTTTTTCTTCGTCGTTCTTTTCGAATTTTCTTCTTCTAATTCAAATTTTGACTTAAACTTCAACTTCACGAGATAACCATGTAAAAAGAATTTAACTATGAACCACACAGAAACTTCTCTATGGTCAACACGACTATATAAAAAGAAGAAAGGCAAACAAAGCTAGCAAACTCCCAGCTCAAGACCATTTAAATAGTGGAAGTCCAAATGATCTTTTCGAAAGTGAACGATTATGAAATATCGATAAATCGGCTTCTGCTTCTTCTATAAAAAGTGTGTAGAAACTGTTACAAGCGAATGTTATGAAATAAGGAACAAGTAAGAAGGCTCTAGTCAATACTGCTCGACTACGATATACCCTGAACCCTCCAACAATAGCTTGATACTCTTCTTCTTTACACTCTTTTAACGCGCGCCATGCTAGCTTCGCAATTGATGCGGTGACTAGGGGGGTGGGTTGGGCTCTACTTTGAAAGCTTATGATTCCATTTCTAGATGGATGATCTTACTGAAACTTTCAGAACGTAGTAATAGCAATCAGATGGGTATATTTAGCATATCGCAAGTCTCTAGTATTTGAATTACGTTATTCATGACCTGAACCCGTTGGGTTGGGAATTCAGAATATAATGGGTTTGTGAAAATGTATATAACAGTCAGAAGGAGACGTCGCAGACGCTCTGTCGAGATTTCGATAGCTCGTCCCATTTTCAAATTATCGATACAAAATAGAAAGTTCGTTTACTTTTATTTACGTTTTTAAGCATAACTTCTACACCGTTTGAGCTAGAGTTTTCAAATTTATACATTTAGAAAGATATTATGGGTACGCAGATTTAGTAATTTTCAGATTTTAGATGCTGTACCCCCTTCGCCACCCCATTTAAAAAACAAACGCATTTCAAATTTGCAAATAGATACATTTGAATATATTCCGAAACTTTCATATAGATCGTCCAGCCCGACCCACCCCCAAGCCACCGCAGCAACTGCGCCGTTAGCAGAGCGCGCGCTTATAGGTTCGTATAAAAGAAGAGTATAAGCTTCTTAGCAGGGTTCAGGGTATCTCATAGTCGAGTCGTCTCGACCGCAGCCTTCTAACTTGTTTCACAGTTAGGGTGATGGGGGCGAATTCGGGCCGGGATCCAAATTCTGACATCGAAATCGAAGCGTTCATACATACGGACGGACAGACGGACAGACGGACAGGGCTACGTTGACTTTTCTCGTCACCCTGATCAATAATATATGTACTTTGCGGGGTTTGCCACGCCTCCTTCTGGCTGTTAGATAGTTCTAACATAACCATTATACCTTGTTTTGGCATTTTCAATGGGCTCAGGGCATGTATGAATAGAAAAGTGGGGAATGCACGACTTGTAGATACCGTAGCCACAAACTAGCTCTGGTCTAGGTGGGAGAGTTACGAGTTAAGAGAGTTCACCAACAAACATTCTTTCTCTCATTCTCTGTTTCTCTTTTTCTCCATTTGTCTCTTTTGCACTGCTTCTCTTAGATCACTTTTTGGCCGCGTAATACATTCAGTTGTTGAAAATAAAAGTGGGAAAGTTGAAACGTTTTTTCACACGAGTCGCGGTGAGTAATGGCGACGACACTGAAGATGACGACGACCTACGAAAAATATACACAGCCAATTACATAGATATATACATATATCAAGTTTATACATATGTACATACAAAGGCTTCACTAAGAAACGGGAAAAACAAGCTCAAGGTCAGTAGCGTGGGTAAATTTTGCAGATAGCTCGTCGTTATGTTAATACAAATATACCTCCCACGCTAATACACACGCGCAAACACACACATTCAGTGCTCGATGGGTGTTTGTAACCGCGTTTAAAGGCCATAGGGACTTCAGATTGTTCTTTTGATACCCTTAACCCATTGAAAATGGGAATTTTCGTTTCGAAAATTCGTTTACTTTTTTTTTACGTTTTTTAGCATAACTTCTACATCGTCTTAGCTAGAGACTTAAAATGTATATATGTGGATAGATATTATGGATATTATGCCACGCCCTATTCCCTCCAATTTGAAAAAAAAAAGCATTTTAAAGAGACTAGAGACTTGGGTGCTATTAATATATTCCGGATAGTTTCATGAAGAGCTTCGATCTAAAAATGGAGATATAAGCGTCCAAAGTTCAGCCCAACCTACCCCCAAGCCACGGCTGCAGCTGCGCAGTTAGTAGAGCGCGAGCTCGTACGTTCGTAAAGAAGTAAAATATTAATTTGCTTTTGCAGGGTTCAGGGTTCAGGGTATCTTGTGGTCGAGCCGCCTCGACTAGAGTCTTCTTACTTGTTTATATTCGTAAAGAAAAAATACGTTATTTATCCGCATATATAGAGTATTTGGGTATATAGGCATACCCAAATTCAACTGCATAAACGGTATCCAAAAGCATATCGCATATCTCTAGTGATATTCCTTATGAAGGTGTACAGCTCATTTTATTGCCTACTGCATTGAACATAGGTCGCGCTTACGTAGTTTTGCAACCGAAATATCGTTAATTAGTGAGTATACTGTACCTATATGTATACTATATACATATCTCGATCGAATCGTGAACTCACATTATCACTCGCATATATCTGTTTGAATTGAAATTAACCTACCAAAAATGCAGCTTTGGCCAAATTTCGGGATTAAGGAATTATTTTCTTAGATTAAACGTTTTATTATTATTTTTTATTTCTTTCTTTTTTGTTTAGTAGTCACTTAAAACAAATCGGAAAGCGCAGAAATCACTCACTCACTGTTTTTATTTCATTTTTAATTGAAGTTGGGTTTTTTTTTTTTCAATATTATTATCAGCAGCTAAATTGATCTATCTATCTGCATATATATATATATATATACATACATATATACATATATTTTGTATTGTTTTATTTCACTTGATATTTGCAACCAACGGCGATCGCGGCTTTTACCTGGCAGGTGGATCGAACACCGCGCTCAAAGAGTTCTTACACGAAACTGTTCGGCTGTTGAATGTGAATGGTCGGCGGAAGCAAATCGAAGCCACGCTCTTCACCAGCTACTCTGTATATATGTATGTATGTATGTATGTACGTATGTATGAACTTACCTGAACACATACGTACATACGCGCGTATGTGTACGTGTGCTCCATACGCTAGTGCATGTGTACCAAAACTAGCCTGTTGAGTGGGAACTGCTTCGGCACGTTGTCCATATATACAAGTACATATTGGCATGCATGTATTAGTGCGTAAGCATTCTCCTGTCCGTGTGTACATGTACATGTTCATGTGTGTAGTCTGAGCTGCTCTCTTAAAACGCGACTTGAGCACAACCAAACGACGACTCACGGGGCTTTACGGTTGGTCGGCTTCGTTTCCACTCAAACAGGCCGGCGACTAATCGGGAACGTTTGCCGTTGCTTTACCTGCTGCGCGAGCGACTTTGTTGTCGCTGTGGCTGTGCTGCCGCTGTCGCTGTCGCTGTCGCTGTCGCTGTTGTTGTTATGTTTATTATTCTTATTGTGCTCACACGATCAACAGAGAGGCGCGATTTTCAAACATGTACACACACACACACACACACACATACACATCTATGTGGCTTAGAGAAATGCGCGTGTCTATATTAGTAGCTCAGTTAGTATGCACATAAGGTGTAAAGTATAGTATAGTATAGTATGTATATGACCAAGTGTATCATATATATGTATATATACATATGTATTTCACACACACACACACACACACACACACACACACATATATGCACATATGCACATGTGCACATATGTATGTACAAGTATGTATTGCTGACGAAAGCTGCGCTTTTGCCTAGATTTCTCCTCTCATAAATAAATATACATACATACATACATATGTATACATATATACATTTACGTATGTATGTATGTATGTACATATGCACATCTGCAGATATGTAACAGAAGATTATGCCTTCTTCATGGCTATATCCGTCCTATCTATACATGTATGTATGTATGTATGTATGTATATGGTAATACAGCAACTATAACTAAAGCGTGCAAAGATTGGACACTCATTGATTCTGATTTTGATTCTTAGATGCAATTGTCTTTTGTTTATAATTTCGACTGACTTCTACGTGTTACTGAATGCTAATTATCTTCATTTGAATGCTCAAATAAACATAAGCACACATACATATGTATGCCAGACTATATACATATGTATGTACATACATATGGATGGATGGTATGTACATATATTCTTATAAGAACGATGATTGCATGGTAACGTATTGCTCTTCATCTATGTACATGTATGCATGTATGTACATGCACAAATATATCTACACAAATATGTACATATACAGAATGCTATACAGCAATAGTCAAGAATTTGAAGTGATGTACTACGTCATATGGCTTGATTTCTTTTCATATGTAATTACATGTACTATCTACATACATTCATATAAATATTAGTAAATTTCAAATACCCTAGTTAGAAGAATAACCAACTGTACAAGTTGGAAGAAGAAGAGTTAGTGTAAGATTCAATTTGTTTAAAAGCAATTTTGACTATTATGTTAAGATTACTAATATTGAGTTACGTTTGTTGTCCAACATTTTGTGCTTAGTTGCGATACTATATGTGTGCCTGCAGCTGTACATATTTACATACATACATATGTACATATGTATGTAATTATGTACATATAAAATATACTTATTCGGCCTGACTCCTGCGAATATACATAGAAAAATAATGCATATACATATGCCTTTGGGCAGGGTATTCAAAGTGCAGACATACATACATACACACACACACACATACATAAGCAAAAATATATGTATACAAAAAGTCTCCATACACACACACACACACGAGCACCCTGCAAATCGGCGTGTAACGAAATGTGCCGTGATATATCCGCTCTCTTCGCACGGTTTGAGCAGGTGCTGGCTCGCTAGTAAAGATTGACAAGACGGCGCGTGCCAAGCAAACGGCGACTACCGTTGCACAAACCACAGCCGAAAGGTAAGCGGGACAAAGAAAGAGAGAGCGAGTGACTGAGAGAGAGAGAGAGCGAGAGAGAGAGCGAGAGAGGGAGAGAGAGAGAGAGAGAGAGATAACGAGATTGATCACTGAACCATCTCCCATTTCGCTGCACAACAATACGTTCGTTCGTTCCACGTAGTCTAATAATACCAAGGCCTATTCATAGGAAATCGCAGCAGCTATACTCTTTTTATATAGATGCATATTATATATATATATATATATATATATATATATATATATATATATATGTATATATATATATATATATATACATATATGTACATAGACCCACACATGTATATAAATACATATTTGCTTACTTCCGCTTGAGTTTGAGTTGTTTTCCGTGATCTCTCGTTTTTACTAGTGAAAACCTCTTTAATGCTTCCCAAAGCCCGCGCTTTCTATACAGAACACCTGTTTGCTAGACGGAACCGTGACGCCGATCTGAAAAACCACCCCATGTTTTCCCTATTTTGTTACTTTTACCCTCCTCATTCCTTATTTCGCTTTTTACCTTTAATACCCGATACTAAACTCTACAAAGAGAGGGTCTGGGTTCAATGCTCGTCTCAGGAGTACGAAACAGCGCCACAAAACATAAATAAGAAAACAAGTAAGAAGGCTCTAGTCGAGATACCCTGACTACGAGATACCCTGAACCCTGAACGTATGAGCGCGCGCTCTGCTAACTACGCAGTTGCTGCCGTAGCTTGGGGTGGGTTGGGCTGACCTTTGGACGCTTATAAATCCATTTCTAGATGGACGATATTCATGTAACTCTCAGAATATATTAATAGCATTCAAATGTGTCTATTTGCAAACGTCTATTGCAAAATATGCGTTTTTTGTTTTCAAATTGGCGGCGAAGGAAATCTGAAAATTACAAAATCTGCGTATCCATAATATCTAATATATGAACTCTATAGCTAAAACATTGTGGAAGTTTTTAGTGCTTGCTCACGAAACGTTCAATACAGTTCATCTCTGGCTAGATGAATTACTATGAATTTTGAGTAATTATTTAAAGTATTTCATATTTTGCATCAGAAACCAGAGAATTCATCACAGTGATAGTTTCCATCTGTGGAATCCTCGTGAGATCGTCGATATTCATGTCGATATACATACATACATATGTACATATGTACATACATACATATGTATGTATGTTTATATGTAGTATGTACACATCAATATATCTATGTAAATGTTAGTTTGTACGTGAGTATGTACATGTATGTATGTATGTATGTATGTATTTAACTGCACACGTATATATGTACATATATGTACATACATATGTATACACTATCAGCCTGTGCATGTGTGTGTGAATAAGTGTATACACGATTTACGCATGCGTACATACATATGTACAAATATGCTTCATGTACCCATCCACACACACACACACACACACACACACACACCTACATATGCAATGTGTGTTGATCGTTCAACCATTTTGTTGTGTTATATCTGTGTGTGTGTGTGTGCATGTAGAGTCATCTATACCGCTTGCTCTTTATTTAAACAATCAGTATTCATATGTTTTCGGTATGAAATTCGGTATTTCAATCGTGGCTCGTGGCTTTTCACGGTCTGCAAGTCAACCGAGACTGCTTTTCTGTTGCTTTATTTTTTTATTTTTATTTTTATTTTCTTTTTTTTTTTTTGCCGTTTCTTTTGGTCTTTGACTGTTGCTTTTTCTGTTAATGTTTTGCTTTTGGCTGACGCGGCTGTAGTTGTGCTTTATTGTTGTTGCCGTGTTGCTTGTGTTATCTTCGTCATCATGTACATATGTACAGTGGCTCACAGCTTATTTCGTGCAGCGGTATAGTAAAACTTTAAAGACGTATTGCCGCTAAACCAGTAAAGATATCCCAAAAATTTAAATGAGGTTTTATTTATTAGTCATTCATTATATAGTAAAGCACTTCATTATTTTTCTATCCTAAGAAATAACATTTAAAACTGAAGAAAACTAAAATAACTGCCCTTTTCTATGTCACAGCTTATTTCGTGCACTGCACTTAACACTCCAAATTATCAACAAATTCTTAAATTATTATTTTGTATGATATACTTTATGTTTAATAACCTCTTATAAACGTGATTCCATCGAGTTTACCAATTTTTGGGTGACCTCGCTGGCGATTTTTGGCCATTATTCTAAAAAGGCCATTTTCAGGTAATTTTTATTAGATATTGACCTTTTCCGGATGGCCATGTCCAATATTGCCCACAAATTTTCAATAACGTTTATGTCGGGGGCCTGGGCTTGAGGATTGATCACATGGGGACAGTTCCAGATCAACCAGGACTGGGCAATCCCGATTTATGCTTTGGATGACTATCCTGATAAAATCGGAATCGCCCCTCTTGACCCAGTTTTCTGGTACCTGGGAGCAAATTGACCTTTAAAAGGGATAGGTACATATTATACTATATTATACTTATATGAAAACTAAGTTTCCAACACCCGAACCTGCCATACAGGCCCAAACCAAACCACTTCCACCGCCATGTCTTATTGTTGGTTTTAGATGATTATTTTGGAGCTCGGTATTTGGTTGACGCCAAACATATTGCATCCCATCCGGTGCAAATATATTAAATTTCGACTCTACTGCATATATTACATGATTCCAGAAAGAAATGGGGCGACCAACTTGCTCCGTTGCAAATTTTAGTCCACATGTTTGGTTTTTGATATTAATAAACGGCTTCTTCCGTGCTACTCGGGCATGGTTTGGGCCTGTATGGCAGCTTCGGGTGTTGGAAACTTAGTTTTCATATAAGTATAATATAGTATAATATGTACCTATCCCTTTTTAAAGGTCAATTTGCTCCCAGGTACCAGAAAACTGGGTCAAGAGGGGCGATTCCGATTTTATCAGGATAGTCATCCAAAGCATAAATCGGGATTGCCCAGTCCTGGTTGATCTGGAACTGTCCCCATGTGATCAATCCTCAAGCCCAGGCCCCCGACATAAACGTTATTGAAAATTTGTGGGCAATATTGGACATGGCCATCCGGAAAAGGTCAATATCTAATAAAAATTACCTGAAAATGGCCTTTTTAGAATAATGGCCAAAAATCGCCAGCGAGGTCACCCAAAAATTGGTAAACTCGATGGAATCACGTTTATAAGAGGTTATTAAACATAAAGTATATCATACAAAATAATAATTTAAGAATTTGTTGATAATTTGGAGTGTTAAGTGCAGTGCACGAAATAAGCTGTGACATAGAAAAGGGCAGTTATTTTAGTTTTCTTTAGTTTTAAATGTTATTTCTTAGGATAGAAAAATAATGAAGTGCTTTACTATATAATGAATGACTAATAAATAAAACCTCATTTAAATTTTTGGGATATATTTACTGGTTTAGCGGCAATACGTCTTTAAAGTTTTACTATACCGCTGCACGAAATAAGCTGTGAGCCACTGTATGTAAATACATAAACATAGATTTGTACATACATATGTATGTATGTATGTATATAGATTGACTCATTTCAACGACCCTATAAAGCAATACAAAATATTTGATCCGTTCTTTGTATTATTATATACTGAAAGGAAGACAACACAAGCAACAAGTTTTTAGTAATGCATAAATTTTGAATTTATTTAATTCGATTTTATTTTAATTAATGACACGACCTCTCAGCATGTAAAGCAAGGGCATCAGCTACTAGGTCCGAGAAACATATGTATATATGCATGTATGTATGTATGTACATATGTACGTTTGCATGCACAAGGCCCCATCTACAACGCATACATACATATGTATGTATGTACATACATATATATTTACCTATATTTTAATGATCAACCAAGCCTCCTTCTGCATATTATCCAAACAAATGTGTCCTGTTTACCCACGAATGTACATATGTATGTACATATGTACATATGTGTGTCATCAAAATAAAAAGCGTGGAGTTCTTTCTACTCAAATAACAAATGCGAACACACTCACGCACACTCATGTATATACATATGTATGTATATCTATGTACATATACATAGATATGTCCACACATATCTACATATGTATGTACATATGTACATACATATGTATTTAATATATTAAAAATTGTTAGTCGTATGCATTTTAGAAGCATATAGACATGCGTAAATACATGCATACATACATACATATACACATAAATGTATGTATGTATGTTTGTTCATACATGCATATGGTACTTATAGGAAATAAGGCAGCGGAGCGTAAATCCTCTAGCCACAAATACAATAAAAACAAGTAAGAAAGCTCTAGTCGAGACTGCTCGACTACGAGATCCCCTGAACACTTCTACGAACGAATTATATTCCAAGAATTATTCGATTCCTTTCTGCAAGTGTAACAAACTACACATACATGTACACACACGCACGCAGCCACTCGCTGATCTACGCTGGTAGGTATGCATGTATGTATGAATGTGTGCAAGTATTGCAGGCGTCTTGCTGTCTCGCTTGCTCTGCCACGTGGGCTTTGCTGCAATAACTTATTTGAATAATAATCAAACTTTCAGATTTTGATCATGACATTAATATATGTATGTACATATATAAAATCTGACAAAAACCGAAATTGTAATAAATTAGTATCGATAAATGTTTTTTCGATAACTCTATAAATATAAAAGTTATCGAATTTCTGAAACAAACTCGTAATGCGCGTGCAATATACGAACCTAACACAAAAAGAATGTATCTTCGGAAATCGACACGGACAGACGGACATGGCTATATCGACTCTGCTATTTATTGCCCTGAGGTAGCATCGGCTCATATGAATATACATACATATGTATAAACATATGAACATACTGTTTGAGCTTGCAGCACAATGAGTTTGTCGTATCATATTTAGTATGTTTATATGTTTTTTTTACTTACACATGCTTTATACATGTATTAATAGTAATTGCCCCCCAAAACAGTTTCGAATGGCAAAATCCTAGTTTGCAAAGTCTGTTAAGTTAACAGCGAAAAGGTCTTCGCAAAGAGCAGTTTCGTTACTTTTAATGTTAACTAACAGTAGCCTTGTGACGTCACTATTTCGAATGTGTGCTCCGTTATCCAATTGGGTATTAGCACTAACCATACAACACATACATAGACTGGACAACTGCAACAAACGATTGTGCACACTTACTCTTTGACATTGGCTACCACTCAACTTCGTATTTGCTCGGGTTCTTACTTTTAGGTTGTATGGTTGCCTAATACCACTAGGCAAGCACGATTGAGTAATACCCCCGAGGCTGAATAAAAAAAACATTCAAATAAACGAGATTTTAATATTTCATCATGTACACTTAATAAATTAAATTTTAGTAAATCTTTAATATTTATGTACCTTCAATTGGACGTTTTTTGTATGAAATCAGAAGTGAACATTAAATAAAATTATAATAACAACAAGTAAGAACTCTGTAGTGGAGACTGCTCGCCTACGAAATCCCCTGAGCCATTCTTCGAACGAATCATATTCAAAGAATGCTTCGATTCGATTCTACACGCGTGTAAAAACACGAGCACACACACACACACGCTGATCTACGCTTGTACGCCTGTATGTGTGCGAGCATTGCAGGCGGCTTGCTGTCTCGCTGCCTTTGTTGCTGCGCTACATGGGTTTTGCTGCCATAACTTCTTTGATTAAGAGATATAATTTTATAACTGATTCCCGATAAAGTGTCTTATCGATAACTTTGCAAATATAAAAGTTATCGAATTTCTGAAACAAACTCGTACTGCGCGAACCTAACACAATGAAGTCTCTAGCTCTTATATCTTCGGAAATCGACGCTTTCAAAAATCCGGACAGGCGGACAGACGGACAGACGGACAGACGGACTTGGCAATATCAACTTTTCTCGTCACCCTGATCAGGAATATACATATGTATATTCTATATGGGCTCTGCCACGCCTCCTTCTGCCTGTTGCATACTTTTAACAAAGCCATTATACCTTAATTTCCTATTCTCAGATTCATGAATCTGTATAGAACTTATTATTAGCCACTTGACATGTTTCATTTAGTCTACTGGCTTAAGAAAGTTAACAGTTAAAGATTGCCTAATTTTCATTCAAATTAAAACGCGCGCGCACCATAGTGACATTTCACTGTTAACTTAACAGACCGGTTCGCATAACCACTAGCCTATTGCTCAATCGTGAACTAGTATTACTCAACAGTCACTGTTAAAAGACTGTTGGTTATCACTGTTAAAAGACTCTGTAGGTTATGCAAAGAGCACTTCCGTTACTTTTGATGTTAACTAACAGACCCCGTGTGACGTCAAACGGCTCTTAATGTGCTCTGTTATTCAATTGGATACTTGGCGGGCACTGATGCAGAGATCCTCCTAGTGCTCATAAGCAACCAAAATAAGTAGTTTTGCAACGAATTCGAATTGTAAGAACCATAAAAATTATCAATCCTTACTTTTAGTTACTTAAAATACAAAAACTTATTAGATAATGGAAGAAACTGTGAAGCCTCCTTGCAGCAGCAACAGCAGTTTCTAAATGGGTACTGCGTCCGAAAAAATGATCAAATGGCATGATATTTTTTAATTTTCGCCCTTAGTATTGTTTATAAATATCAATATATTTCAATATTCAAATAGAGTACATGTTGAAGTCATATCAGGTAAGCTGCTGCTCACATCTGCTTCTATGTCGAAAAAAAAGCAAAAAGACCGAAATAAAATGTATGTATTAATTTAAAAACCCAAAATGGACTGAGAGTATAAGTAGTCAAACATACAGAAATAGATAATCTGGCTGAACAAGCCATCAGAAATCTTGGTAGAAGCTAACAACAAATTTCTAATATTATGAATAAATATGATAGATGTAATGATGTGGATTGATGGGAAACGATTAGATATGTTAATACTAGTTACTTTTGTAATAAAAAGTCATTTAAAATAAAGTTTAAGTTATATAAGACGAAGATATTGACGGTTAATCGAATTACCTTCAGCAATAACGTAGTGTTACTCAATCGTGGGGTTCTAATGTCAAAAAATAAGTGTGCACATTAATTTGTTCCAGTTGTCCAGTCTGTGTGTTATATGGTTAGTGGTATTACTCAATCGTGTATTCTCATTCCTGGCGTAATCTACTAACTTTGTAGTACAAAGTCCTTTAATAATGTAATTGAGTAACGCAAAGCGGTCTGTTACGAGGTCTTTTAACAGTAGCTAGACGATTGAGTATCTAACAGTGGGTTGAATAGTTGTATAGCAACGAGCTGTAGCTCACATGCTGCGAAGAGCCAGCTGATATGCACAACAAATTTATTTGGATTTCCGTTAAGCTAGTGAAGTGAAATGAGTGACCAGTCTTTTGTGAATATTTTATTTCAGGGACAGTATATATTTATAGCATCGAGCTTGTGTCCATATACAATAACTATCAGCTGATATGTAATGCAAATTCATACATTTTTTTCGAAACGCACAGTGAGCACTATATAAAGAACAATTCTGGTGACATGTTGGCTTCTATGTGGGCCTTATATGAACAAATCGGGTTTTGTGCCACGTGTATCACGCATATCAATAAAACAAGAAGTTGAATTTATTCAAATAGTAAAAATCTTGTTTACATGATTCCTATCATATTTTGGAAATACGGGGTTCTATTTAGGAACAACAACTCTTGAACTCATAAAGAAACTACAATAAACTGAACAACGCATAATACGTTTCATTGAATGATTATACGTTATACAAGATTCTTCATCCGGACAGAAGACCAACACTTAACTTTAATACTCTTCATTCTACATACAGATGCTTTGCTTCAGAAAACCTCGAACTAATCTATAATTCATATCCTCTGTTTCATGTAGCTCACACCACTCACTTTTTTATTTATAAAAATAATACATATATAACATACGTTTTGTTCAACAATGATCATTTTCCTTTCCCTTTAGTGGGCTTAAAGTTTCCCGATTAAATCAAACCCAATATTTATTGATCAAATATCTTATATACAAAAAAAAAATAAAATAAAATAAATAAAAAATAAAACAACATTTATTTTTGGCATAATCCTTAACTTAAATTGCGTTTCACTTTGCAAAATACAATATTTACTTATATGCGTAATGCAATTGTGTTAGTAAATTAACAGTTAGCAGTAAAGGATTTCCACTGTATCAGCTGATGTAATGCCAATTTCCATTTTGTTTCACTGGCATCTTACCACTATTCGTTCTTTGAGTTTCAGTATTCAGTTTTCATTTAATCCGTTAACACCGAGCGGAATGAACGTTATTTTTGTCCACGCAGAGGCGGTTGAAATAAACTAGTTGAAGTTAAAGGACCCAAAATGAAGTGAATACCAAGAAAAGTTCAGCAAGTAGAACTTTACATATGAATCGTTCCAAGTTCATATAACAATATGTATGATAAACATCCAATATTTTATTAACGTTGCAAAAATACACAATTCGAAACACAATGCGAAATACACAACAATTCAATTCAAAATTCGAAGCAATACAATTTTCATGTATTTCAAATTAAGCCTATAAAACAACATCAAATATACGAAAAATAAATATAATATAAATATATACATACATATGTATACATATACACGAGCCTGAGTGAGTGTATGTGTAAGGTTTGTGGGTTTTTGCAATTTTTGCAATTTTTGGGCGACAATCGAACTTTACTCCATCTCCAAAAATGTGCTCCAGACGTAGTGTCTCCAATACTTTGGCACCGTATCTATGCATGTGTGTGTGTATGTGTGAGTGACTGAAACTCACACATGAACCTATGTATGTATGTATGTAAATGCGGGTGTGTGTCTGCATTTGTCATGAGTATATTATAGTCTTAGCTGTAAACAAACTACCAGCAAGTGGTTGATTACGATGGAGAGTGTTGGTGTTAATAAAGCTTCATTAATAAATAGCTAATGGCTGAAGAAAAGCCCAACTTCTGGTTAATATAATCCTAGCAACAAGTTAGGTTTTCCACACGGGCAAACGAACCAAACAAAATATCTATACAATATCTGCATATATAATCGGCCAAAATTACATTTTGCATTTTGTATCCTGTATGATTAATAGCCATCCATAGCGAATAACGTAATTGAATATATTTCAAATATATATATATATATATATATGTATGTATGTATATGTATGTATGTTGTCATTGTAGCTTAAAGCTAAGAAACTCTCCAATTCAGTGGGCTGTAGCAGTAGTTGTGCCCTGCTTGCACCCCTTCCCCACAGACCACAGCCCACCGCTGACATTTATATTGGCGCTGCTGGCGTCGTCGCGTCGCATCGCATCCTTTTGTCAGTTAGTCGTTACAAATGGTTTGTAGTGTATTTGTACTCGTGAACATACATATACATATGTATGTATGTATGCATGTACATATTATGCGAGTGTATGTTTACGTACTGGGAAAAACTGAATTACAACACACACACACACACACACACACACACACAGACAGTTTCATATGCAGTTGCTTAAAAATAAAAGTATACTATTATATAGTATAATTAAAAGATGTGTGAGGCAGCTTCTATGCCATCTCCTTTCTTCACCGGCTATAAGAGCCCAGTGTGATCGAGCGAGATGGCCGGTCACCCCCTCTCTCTATGGTACAACTAGTCGACACACATACATACATACATACGCAATGAAATAATTCGCATTTTGTTTTCGTCGAGTGCGATCGAGCGATATAGTCTCTCTCTCTCTCTCTCTCTCTCTCTCTCTCTGTGTGAATTGCTCATGCATTGGTAAGAGTGCGTGTGTATGTGTATATGCATGTTCGGATATGGCCTGCGAACTTTCCACTGCGCTCTGAAATATAAACATGTATGCACTTGCACTTGCACTTGCACTTGCACTTGCATGAATGTGTATGAGTGTCTCTATGCAGCCATGGATACAGTGCAGAGAGTGTAGAGAGGTAACGTTATACGATAAATACATACATAGGTAGCCTTTACAGGATTATTTCTGGATGTGAAACTAGTTAGTTAGTTAGTTAGGTAATGCACAACAATTTTGGACGCGCGGCTGGCTTCAGAGTTGTGGGGCGAAGTAAGTTCGGTTCGATTCGGGGCGGGGCATGCTCAACTATGTAAATAGAGTATATTGATATTGATTGTTTTTACTTGCTGCTGACGTTCAAGTTTTGCTTCTTCATTGCAGCCAGTGAGCTTTGATGTGCTATGGCGAATGCCGACTGTTGAGCAAGTAGCAGAATGCACAGCAGCAACCGCAAGAAGAGCATCTTAGTCATAAGCAGCTAGTGCAAAGGCAGGAAATGATGTTTGAAATCATTCAACAGGAATTGACTGTAAAGCAGCCTGCGGGAGCTGCAACGAAGGACGCCAAGTGTATCTACAATTGCGCCTGCTTTTGCTGTCGTCAGGGATGTTGCATGGTTGTATGCTGCTGTTGCAGCTGCATCAGCTTCAGTAGCAGTAGCGTCACTAACAGCAACAACATCAGCATCAGAAGGAGCAGCAGCAGCAGCAGCAGCAGCAGCAGCAGCACAGGCATCAGCCTCCATCCGATAGTTGTTGTCAGGATCGCCTGCCAATCAATAGTTGCGATTCTCACACTGATAGCCGGGTACTTAACATTGTTCGAATTAAGCTTTCGTGCCTTATTGTCCAAAGCATCCACAAACCCGACTACTGCTGGCAACGAACTTGACAGCAACAGCAATGGCAACAGCAATGGCAACAGCAATGGCAATGGCAATGGCAGCAGCAACAACAATGTTGACAGTAAATTGAAGGAGCTATATGGGCACGGTCACGCTTCCTATGATATTACCAATGACCATCAATTGAAGTCGAATAACTTGTGCAAGATGCTTTTCAATAATCGCAAGCGGCAAAGGAGACGACGTCGGCGTCGACGTCGCCGACGACGCCGCCACAACAACAAAAATGGCAGCAGACAGACGGCAAATAGCAAGCAGCAGCAACATCACGATAGCAATAGCAATGGCACCTGTTTATCGATTGCGGTGTGGACAGTAATTGGGCAGGAGGAGCAGAGCAACACCAGCAGCATGAGCAAGTCAACTAGAGTGCGACCCATGCGCACTGCGTATCCGCCAACGACGGCTTTCATCTCGAGCTGGCCTCCGATGACCTACAGCAGCAGCAAAGCCAAGCGGAATTGGGCCAACCTGCTTTGGATACTCGTCGGGATCTTTTGGCTGGAGGTCAAGCTCATCAACTGCAACGCCATTGCCAGCAGCGGCGGCTACGTCTCTTCCTTCGTTACTCAGAAGGGCTGCACTCTGTGTCAGCTCGAGGAGGGGAGCTTCCTAAGCGGCAAAAGTGAGTTCGATATATTCACCGACTTGCGACTTCTTACTAGAGACTGGCGATTGAAGGGTAAACCCAAAAAATGAGACTCGACCATTCCCTGGCTTGTAGATATAGGCTGGTACCAAAAAGAGCGGCATCCGATCAAATACAATACAGATACAAGAATTTGTTCTAGATTGGCATACGATATCCAATCCTTGAAAGCCCCATTTTCATTGTATTCATTCACTACCTTGATATAAACTTGATATTTCAATGTGTACATGTATTTATATACATACATATGTGTGCGTGTGTATATCTATGTATATATGCATGTATGAATTGCACATATACATATATGTATACGAATACATGTCCCAGTCCGTCTGTTTGCTCCCTTATAGTATTGCAGATCCTGAATATCATGAAGTATATAAAACCGAGCGAAAGAGGTCAACACTTGTTGAAGTATTTAGGATATTATATTATTATCTGCGGACGGACGGACGAACAGACGGACAGAGCTATATCAACTTTTTGTTTGCTGATCCAAGAATATACATATACATATACTTTATGGGGTCTGTGACGTCTCCTTCTGCCTGTTACATACATTTTCACAAAACCATAATACCCTGAATTACCATTTTCAATGGGCAAAATTTGAAAACTTGTTTTTTAACAATAGTGCAACGCCAATGCTCGGATCTAGTGAACGCGTGCTACTTGCCACGTGCGTATTTTGTTTATTAAACTCCAAATTAAATCGAAAATAGATATGTCAGCCATATATGCCATAAATCAGATTTCTGCAATCAGTATCGTCCGACTGCGAGTAGGAAACTTATTTGTCCGTGTATTGCACACACAGTATGAGTTTGCTTCAGAAAGGCGATAACTATTTCCGCTTCAGAGTTATCGATTAAACCCCGTTTATCGAGAATCAGTTATAAAATTATATCTCGTTCATAATAATAATACCATTTTCATTTCTGTTACCAACCCCAATTCCCCAATATTGTATTGCTTGTTATATATCATAGAGAACCGAAGCGTGGAGTTCTTGGAAATTTAGTTCTAGTCGAGCAGTCTCTCGGTTAGAGATTTCCCACTTGTTATGTATACCTAATGACAATGTGATGTATGTAACTGGCAGAAAGATATAGCCGTGTCCTGTTAAGCCCCCTTTGTTCAAAATTTGCTAAACTCGTATTGCAAATATTAGGGAATTGAGTTTTGGCAAATACACACATAAGCGTCCAAAATATAGCACATTCTGCCGCGTCCACTACGCAGTTAGCAGATCGCGATGTATCACGCTTGTTATGTATGCATAAAGAAGAAGAATATCAGTTCTTTGCTTTCTTACCTATTTTGTGTTTGGGTTCGGGTACAATCTATGTATATGAACACTATATATTTGCACACTACTCATACTGCTTTTGATACTTGAAAAAGAAAAAAAACACTTTACAATTATCACATTTACACAGATAACCCACACACAGAATACAACAACAACAACAACAACAACAACAACAAAAACAACAATAACAACAATAACAACAATTACGCATATAGCAAAAGTATTCAAAGAACAAATAACAATATTGTCGTCAGTGATCGTGTCCGCTTAGAGTCGATAAAACGACAAATCTTAACGAAACTCGGACTTACCCATAAACCAAATGTATCCCATCCACTACCCAAACAGTTCATCTGGGAAACAATCTATCGAGCAGACGGCGGGCAAATGGTAACAAACGATGTGTTTGACAACAACGCCATCCTAACAAGTGATGTTCGTGATCGTAGTCAGCGAAAGAGAATGCGAACCGTAGTTAATGAGATCAATGGGAATCGTTTGGATAGCCATAGTGTGGAATATATAATTGGTACTACAGACAGGAGCAGCAGTAAAAGTAAAAATAAAACTAAATACCATCATTTAAAATCATACTCCTCCCCAAATTGGCAATCGGAACCGGAAATAGAATCAGACGCAGAAGCAGAAAGAGCTAAGACAATACGAAGATCGGATTCTGGAACAGCCACAGAGATCAACAGCTCACCTGTTTGGAATAAGAAGACGAAGTCAAAAGCCTACAGTAAATCAACATATCTTATAGATATAAATAGTAGTAGTGGTAGTGATAACAATAACGATATAAGCGGCAGTGCCGGCGCCGATTTCGATCACAACGATCATATATATTTTAACGATTACAGTGTTCAAATAAAAGAGAATAAACATAAGCACCAATCACCAACCCATAGCAATGCGCGTGTCAAAAAAAAAGATCGCAGAGAACACGATGCCATCACTACGCACGATCAAGAGAATGCTGATGGATTTGAGCGCGAAGACTACTTTGGTAGCACGCAAGAGATAATTACTTTCGCTGAGGAGGGTACGTATCAGTTGATCTATTTATAGGTACACTTATTACATAAATACGCTATTATAATTAAAATTCATTAAATTCGAGCTCAATTTATAACAAGTAAGCTCTAGTCGAGACTGCTCCACTACGAGATCCCCTGAACACTTCTACGACGAAATAATATTCCAAGAATTATTCGATTCCTTTCTGCAAGTGTAACAAACTACACATACATGTACACACACGCACGCAGCCACACGCTGATCTACGCTTATAGGTATGCATGTATGTATGTATGTGTGCAAGCATTGCAGGCGTCTTGCTGTCTCGCTTGCTCTGCCACGTGGGCTTTGCTACGAGAACTTATTTGATTAATAATTCTGTTTCTAGACGGACAATCGTAATCAAACTTTCAGATTTTGATCATGACATTAATATCTACCAAACTGCATGTTTATTGTATTTTAAATACATTTTTAAGCGTTTGGGGGTGTGGGGGTGAATTAAAGACCGGAATCCAAAAAATCTGACTAGAGCCGAAATTGTATTAGTATCGAGCAGTCCCGACTACAGATTTCTTACTTGTTTATTTTATTTATTTATTTTAATTTATTTATTTAATATGTTGACAATCCTAGAGTCAAACTTAACAATAGTATAATTGTATTATAATAAGGCATAAAAAGTACAGAACTTTTAAATAACAATATTATCACCAACTCTATGGAGGTTTTTTACTTGCCAGACCTATGCCCCAATTCACAGCCAAAAATGGTCAAAGATACTATTGAAACTATGACAAAATAGAAAGTGTTAATTGAAAACGTAAAAGTTAATTTTATAGTTTCTTAGGTATGATTATAAACTAACAATTTAGAATAGTTTTAAAGTTAAGATTAGCAAGAAAAAAAGAGATTTTAAAAACAAAATTCAGAATAAGAGATGAGAGATGAGGAGAGAAAAAATAAGATAGGAAGGATTACATAATACACCCATGCTCCCCCGTCGTGCACTGTGGTAAATGTAAGGGGCGATAGTTTCTGGTAATTCGGGAAGGAACAGAAAAATGGAGCCGCATTAACAATATGAGCGAGTTAATATTACCAATGATCAAGTTATGTAGGAATGTAATACCTAAAATTGTCCTACGATTGACTAGTGATGGCAGCTCAATAACTAGAAGCCTATGATGATACTAACCCAATTTATATCCCTTAAGGCAAAGAGAAGACACTGTTTCTGGACCGATTCAATGCGATCCTGATACAGTTTATATTGCGGAGACCATATAACTGAACAATATTCTAAGACAAGGCGCACAAGTGAAATAAATAACTGCTTGGTAATAAAAGGATCTTCAAATTCCTTAGGCCATCGTTTAATAAAGCCAAGCACACATTTGGCTTCATTTGTGATGGCAGAAATATGCAGATTGAAAAAAGTAAGAGCGTTGCACTTGGGCGCAACCAAATGCATGATACTCTGTTCCCGTAGGTGCATTTCACTTATTTAATAAACGAAATATTTGGCCAATTAGCAAACGTACATATACATACATAAGTGTTATCACTAACCATACAACAATCTAACACAAACAGAATAAACTCTCTTATATCTCCGGAAATGGACGCGTTCATGCATACGGACGGACGGACGGACAGACGGACGGACGGACAGGGCTACCTCGAATTTTCTCGCCAGCCTGCTAAAGAATATACATATATACTTTATGGGGCATGCGACGTCTTCTTCTGCCTGTTACATACATTTTCACAAAACCATTATACTCAGGCTCAGGGTATAAAAAGCATTACAAAACATTCTCACTCACTTCTCACAGCTAGCTCCTTAATCTAGTAATAAAACCTATGTTTTAGCAATATGCAGACTCTACAATGGGAGTCGTTTAGTAACCCATTTTCAATGGGTCCAGGTACAATAAATAAACAAACAAACACAACTAAATGCGACAGACGAATGTACTCTGTATGAATGTACAGCTTGCATTACTAGTACTACTAATGCAAGTGTGTGTACTCATTGAAGCAATTCATGCAAATGTTAACGGCAAATAATACGGTAAGCCTTGCAAATCAATGAAAGAAGGGGCTCAAAAGGAGAACTCTCTCTCTCTCTCTCTCTCTCTCTCTATGTATGCAGACACCTTGTCGTAAGTACAATACTACAGCGGTGTACATACATATGTATGTATGTACTATATGCGGGCTCAAGTGTCTCCGCTACAGTCTTCTGGTGTAGGCGACTCACATGCAGACCACTGCGGACTCGCACATACATATGTACATATGTAGATGCACAGACACATTAACACATGGATACACAGTGTGCATGTATGCAGGTCTCATTGTGTGTTGTGGTTTTGTCTGGCCGAGGGGACTTCCCGACCCAATCCAAACTGCTCGCACACACACATATGTACACACACGCTCACACATGTGCGTAGAAGTGCCTGCTATCGTCTGAGTGGGTATTGCAGACTGCTACAGTGAAGTACTTTCACTATTGTTCTTAGGTGTGAAATAAGAGCAACAGACAGGGTAAACAATTAAAAATGCAAAACGACGAAGAAACATACTACGTTCAACGAAAGTACTCTCTAGTCAGCATTTAGCATTCGTCAGGCGAGTGCAGTGCAGGGTATATTAGCTAATGTTTTTCCAAAGTTCCAAGTATGTGCACATATGCGTCGAGACTATGATTAAATTGCTTAGTCCGACACTATTCGATCGGCATTTGGTTATAGCCGGACACAATAATATTATGTTTAACACATTTATGCATAAGGAAAAACTCGGCTACTTTCTGACGACCTGAGGTCTGTGTAACTCGTTGACAAAATGTGTTGTACCATGAACACATTGCAAAATGGATACTTCGGGGGTTCAAAGTAAATAACTCCTGACGTAAATTTCTCCTTGATGGACAGAGTCGTATATTTAGTTTTTTCTCTCCCGTCTTTCTGGTCCGTTCTGTCGTCGATTCGTCCGTCTCTTGCATGTTTATTATGGGGAATACGAATATATGCTAAGAATAGGCCATTAAATGGACTTAGCCGATTTCTTCTAGTCATCTAGCTTACAGTGCCTTAGCAGCTGGGTCCATGGTCCGTGCGCCTCTGCATCAGCATCACACTGGTTCGCTGTCGTCTACACCCGCGATGACTAGAATCTCAATAGGAGTTGTGTCATCCGTTTCCCACTGGCATGGCGTACCAGAAACCTGCAATGAATAAAAGAACACAGATTGAAGCAGCAATTAGGGTATCTACTAGTCGGGCTTTTCCGACTAGAGCAATAAACTATTTCTAACTTTATTATTATTATTATACAGGCGAACAATATCGGCACTATCGCATAGTGGAATTCGCGGCACAGAAAGCAGGTATACCAAATCGAAAGATATCCATTAGAAGTGCGCAAATGCACATACGCATCGAGAGACAGGATATTAAAAGCGAAACTGTGAATCGCTACACGCAACAGACAATAAAAACTAAGCGGAAGAGTCACGCCAACGTGCCCCGGCAGATAATTAAGATCTGGGTATTTCGAATGAGCGAAGCCATAAATATGACTGAAAAAGTGAGATCCTATATCCTATGTACTATCCTATATATTCAGAATATGTGTTCATGTAGAGTAATTTGACATATTTGTTATACGCAGACAATGGATCAGGCGTTTCTATTTCGAGGCTTATTCGAAGTGGACACGGAGCGCTTGGGCTGGCAGAAGTTTGATCTCACCGAAACGATTCGGGAGTGGTACAGTGATACGAGCGGCGAGAATCTGCGTCTCTTGATCGACTGCACTGGCTGCGGCAGTCAATATACACTGCAATTGTTTCAGCTATCTGGGCCACGGCTGAAGTCCGCAAAGGATCGATACGTAAATCCGAACCGTCCCTTTCTCGTGCTACACACAGAATCACGGAGGCCGCGACGCGTTCGGCGACGTGCGATTGATTGCGGTGGGGCATTAAGCGGTCAATGCTGCAAGGAATCTTTTTATGTATCCTTCAAAGCACTAGGTTGGGACGATTGGATTATAGCACCTCGTGGATATTTCGCCAACTATTGCCGCGGCGAATGTACTGGACCCTTCCGTACTCCAGATACGTTTCAAACATTTCATGCACACTTCATCGAAGAATATCGTAAAATGGGCTTACTGAATGGAATGCGTCCCTGCTGTGCTCCGGTTAAATTTTCAAGCATGTCCTTGATATATTACGGTGACGATGGTATTATCAAGCGTGATCTACCTAAGATGGTTGTCGATGAATGTGGATGTCCTTAATTGTGAGTGAGATCATACTAAGGCTTATGGCTAGAAAATGGGGGATATTGCTTGTGTTGCGGGCAGAAGAAGACATGGCAATAATGTGACCATTTCTCATTCGTCCGTCAATGGGCGGACTGATACCCCCTGTCAATCGGGTCATATGCCACCAGCAATTATACAAGAAACGTGTATTTAGACAGAAATAGTGGGTACTTAGTTAACGCGCGATCAACACACACCCTAAACAACAAAAGCTGAAATGGTTTATAAAATTGTATGATCCTAGCTCCAAAGACAATAGTGGGTTTCTGAATGTAGCTCAAAATGGTTTTATTAGGTGCGTTCTATGGAAGTAGCGACGCATCTACTTCTCATAGGCTCAAAAATGAAACAGAATTATTCGCTTATACGTTATCGTATATACTACAATCAAATAAATATACAAATTTGAAAAAAAGCTTTTGTAGTTTCCGAAACTCGACATTCATACGGACGAACGGACGGACAGACGGACAGACGGACAGGGCTAGATCAACTTATTTGTTGTTGTGCTGATCAAGAATACATATACATTATGGGGTCTGCGACGTCTCCTTCTGCCTTTCACAAAACTATACCCTGAATTCCCATTTGCATATTTATATTTAATACATGATTTAATTTCGATTTTCAGCAGAAATGGATATTAATTAAAATAAAAAAGGGGAAAACTGGAACGAACTGGAATTTTCAAGACAAATTATTTCTTTCCGTCCTTTGACATACCTTATTACATTCCAAAAATGAAGCTGCAAATACCAAGTAATTCATGGAACTGAGGCATGAGAATAAGAATGAAAATGAATTTATATATTCAAAATCAAATAGGAAAAAGAAAAGAAATATATATATATAATTAAAGTTTACAAAAAGTGCCTAAAATATTTAAAAATTGCCTAACTAAATAAAAATAATATTTAGCATTAAGTAATTTAGTAACAATAATTTTTATTAGTAATTATGATATTAATCCAATAATTCCAATATACAATGATAAAAAGTGTCTCTATCAAAATACTCATTAGTATAGAGATCTGTGCTGTAGCGTAGCCAGACGAGGAGAAGAAGAACCAAAGAGACGAATGATAGATAGGGTTTCCAGTATTCCAGGTGCGCCTATTCCAACTAATGTCTTCTAGGTCTTATAAGTCAAATACATAAATACATGCTGACCAAGAATCTATATAGTATAAACTGAAATCTGATAGCATATTTTTTTTGTTTTATGATTTTGTATTTCATTTATTGAATATTTATATTGAATTCTAAATTAATAACATGTATGATAAATAAAATTTTTATATCTGCAAATACATAAGTAAAATATTTTATACTTGTAAAGAAAATGGAAATAGAATAATAAATTGATGAAGAGATTAACCAAAATGTCACAATGTCCCTCTCCCTCTCCCCCTCCCTCTCCATCTCTATCTGTCTCTCTCCCTCTCCCTCTCCCTCTCCCTTTCCCTCTCTCTCTCTCTCTCTCTCCCACTACCTTTCCCAATTATATAAATATATATTAAATTATAATATTTATTTATATATTATATATTTATTTATTATTTTCGATCAAAACAAACAGATATTTAATATTTATAAGTCAAAATTTTCATATTCTAGCTAGAACATGTTTGTATTGTATTGTAAATTTACTCACTGAATAACCAATATATATATATATATATATATATATATATATATATTAAAAATTACATTTCCTGTTGCTCAGAACCAAAACTATGTTACAAATATTTAAACAATAAATAAGAAGAAAATATCGTTTGGTAATTTTTATTATACCCTGAACCCATTGAAAATGGGAAATCAGAGTATAATGGTTTTGTTAAACGTATGTAACAGGCAGAAGGAGGCGTGCCAGACCCCATGAAGTATGTACATATACATATTCCTGATCAGGGTGACGAGAAAAATCAATATAGCCATGTCCCTATTTCCGTCCGTCCGCCCGTCTGTCCGTCGTCCGTCTGTCCATCCGTCCGTGCGTATGTATGAATGCGTCGATCTCGGAAACTATAAGAGCTAGAGACTTCTTTCTTTTTGTGTTAGGTCTGTGTGTTGCACGCGGTATACGAGTCTGTTTCAGAAAATCGATAGCCATTGTCGTTTCAGAGTTATCGATTCTAACATTTATCGAGAATCAATTGTGAAATTATAACTCGTTCATCTTATGAGGCTCAAAAAACGTAAAAAAAAGTAAACGAATTTTCGATTTTTATCGATGATTTGGAAATGGGATGAGCTATTGAAAAAAAACAAAATAACCTGGTACTGCGTAACTAACATAATACTCGTATGTTGTGAAATTTCCGCTCTCTTGCTTTTGTAGCTTCCGAAATCTCGACATTCATACGAACGGACGGACGGACATATATATATACTAAGGGGCATAGCAAATTGTAAGTACCAGAGATTTTGAACTGATGTCTGAATAAATTGAGCAGTTTCTGGATCACGAGGGAGTATTTGCAATCGGTGCCACCCAACTGCAACATTCGTGTTCGCCGCTCAAATACACAACCATTCCGATACCGATACTGGTACTGGTACTGGCGATAGCGACACCGAATTAAACGATATGGAGCCCTCGACGTGTTTTATATATTCTGATTCCCACATTGAATGGATGATATAGTTTTTGATTGTATGAGCTTAGATTTGCACATACATCATTCCGTATTCAAAACTTATAGGAAGAATTTCGAGGCGATATTCTCTCTCACGAACTGTAATTTTTTCTGTCAGGTATTAAGCAACGGGAATATGTGTTGCTGCTTATCGAGCCGCGTTTTGCTTTCGAGCCACTTTTAATTAAAGATTAAAGTTTCTTATCAGCCATTAGCTGCAGTTCATATATTTGTACGTACATACATAAACATGTCCATTTTCATACATACTCACAGATATGTATATTGATGTGTGTACCGATATAGTACGAAGGAAAGATTTTACTTTTCAGTTTTTCTCTACCTCGTCGAGCTGGAGATAGCATTGCTCGAATAGTTCCCAAAGTCTTATAGTCTTGGACTTGCTCGATAATAAATATATACAACTCACTTATAAATAGATTCGGGATCATGTACATACATACATGTACATATGTATGTATGCGGGGGTAGTAGAAGGAGCCAAGTGCTGAGTGCGGCAATTGTGTACGTAACTAAGAGAAAATAATCATCAAACAATCAATCATTGCCTGGTACGCTCATATAGCAACTTAGCTCATGACCTTGCGCCCATCGTTGACTTAAGCACAATTCGTAATTGATAGCAGTACAACATTTGAAAATAATATAATATTATAATATATATAGATAAACATGTATGGCTACGCATGTAATCTCATCGTTGGCTTGATGCTAGCTCATCACTCTCCCTTGCTTGACACAATACATTCATATATGTACATACATGTATGTACATACATATGTATGTATATGTACGTATGTAAGTACAAACACATTCATACATACAAACACTGGGTCGCGGATGCGCTAAGTCCTCCTCTTCAGAGAATAGAACAACAATAGCTGCGTAGCGCAACAGTAGCGACAGAGGCAACAACAGCACCCACCCTCATGTTGTGTGCTTGAAATTAATTGATATCACTATGTAATATAACTATGCAAGCGCCAAGCTGTCGCTCTCTCTATCTCTGCCTCTCTCTCTCTCTCTCTCTCTCTCTCTCTCTCTCTCTCTCTCTCTCTCACTCTCTCTTTATTTCACTTTCACTCGGAAGAAACAAAGGCACGCACACTATGATTATGAGAGAGAGGATCTGTGAAGCTACATATGTACATATGTATGTAAGGGTCCTCAATTGCTCTTTCTCTCTCTCTCTCTCTCTCTCTCTCTCTCTCTCCTCGCTCTATTTCTTTCTAAGCGTAAAGAAAGAAACACTCACACATGCATGCATGCACACACACACAAACAATAAACACACATGCAATGATATAGAATTGTGCTATACACACTGGCACATCATCGTCGTATTTAAATTGTGTTCTAGCGGAAAATACGGCTTAATTCGAAGTCACTTGTCGTCCGATCCGATTCATATATTAAATCAGTGGCGCGGACTGAGTGTGTGCTGTACGACTGTGAACAAGGTATACAAAATCTTGTCCTTCCCATGGGTGTACAACAATAAAAGACAACGAAATTAAATTAAATTACACTAAATTAAATACAATAATTTATAAAAAAAAAGAAAATGAAAAAAATTGAACAATAAATAAAGAATATATAAAAACAATAAAATATTCGATAAGTGAACTCACCCGCTTAAACAATAATTAATAATATATAAAGCAAACAAGTAAGAAGGCTCTAGTCGGGGCGGCTCGACTACGAGATACCCTGAATCCTGTAAAAAAAAAAAAAACAAAAAAAAAAACAAAAAAACTAATACTCTTCTCTACGAACTTATGAGCGTGCGCTCTGCTAATCGCGCAGTTGCTGCCGCGGCTTGGGCTGAACTTTGGACGCTTATAACTCCATTTCTAGTTGAACGATCTTCATGAAACTTTTGGAAAATATTAACAGCATTCAAATGTGTTTATTTTCAAGTCTCCATCGATAGAATACTAGAATTTTATTGAAAATTTTGAAATGGGATGAGTTATCGAAAAAACAAAATAAACTCGTACTGTGTAACTAACATTCGAGTGTTCATGTGAAATTTCAGCTCTCTAGTTTTTGTAATTTACGAAATCTCTGAGTTCATACGAACGGACGGAGAGACGGACAGGGCTATATTAACTTATTTTTATATCGTGAACCCATTGAAAATGGGAATTCAGGGTATAATGGTTTCGTTAAACAATTTGAAAAAAAAAAAAAAATAGCGCATTTCAAATACTAGAGACTTGTAATTTGTATATTATTAATATATTCCGAAAGTTTTATGGAGATCGTCCATTTAGATATGGACTTATAAGCGTCCAAGGTTCAGCCCAAGTCATCCCAAGTGCCTATGAGTACGTAAAGAAGAAGAGTTAGTGACTTCAGGTTCAGGGTAGGGTTCCTGTAGTCGAGCCGTGTCAATTAAAGCCTTCTTACTTTTTTATGCTTATCTAAAATATATATACTTTTTCGGGTCTGCGACGTCTCCTTCTGCCCGTTACATACATTTTCACAAAACCATTATACAGTGCATTCCCACTTTCGATGGGCTTAGGGTATACAATTATAATATAATATAATAATAATAACTATAACTTTGTAACTATACACAAAACAAGTAAGAAAGATCGGGTCGAGAATGTTCGACTACGAGCACGCGTAACAAGCTATACACACATACGCTTGAACGCCTGTATGTGTGTGTAAGGCGTCTTGCTGTCTTGCTTGCTCTGCCTCGTGGGTTATGTTGCGAGAACTTATTTGATTAATAAACTTCCAGATTATGATCATGACATTCACATCTACATACATATATGCCAAACCAAACTGCATGTTTATAGTATTTGAAAAACATTTTTACACATTTGCGGGTGAATCCAAAATCTGAAAAAATCGAAATTGTATTAAATTATGTACATATATGCAAAAGACTTGGAGACTCTAACTTTAAAGATGAACGTGATATAATTTTATAACGGATTCTCGATAAATGTTTTTATCGCTAACTCTGGAACTATAAAAGTTATCGAATTTCTCAAACAAACTCGTACAGCGCATGCATGAAGTTTCTAGCTCCTTTGCATATCTTCGGAAATATATAATGACTATATCGACTTTTGTGAGATGTATGTAACAGGCAGAAGGAGACGTCGCAGAGCTCATATACATATATACATATGTATATTTACGACGTCTCTTTTTTTTCAATGGGTTTAGGGTAAATAATAAATTAAAATGTATAAATAAAACATAAGCATATGCAATATCTAATGTAATTACTAATTTCTGTTAGACTAACCGAAAGGGGCCCGGTTCAGTGAAAAGGATGGCGGTTCCTATTCAAACTCGTGGATTGCTGCTATTTATACTACTCGTGGCAACAGCTAACTCCGGTAAGAGCACACAGTATACTAACTAATAACAAATATGAATGCTATAGTCGCGAAAAATATAATAATACTCTAATACTAATACTCGAAGTCTCTAGCTAAAGTGGTGTAGAAGTTATGCTCAAAAAAACGTAAAAAAAAGTATACGAATTTTCGATTTCTTATCGATAATTTGGAAATGGGCTGAGTTACCGGAAAACATGATGATATGAACATATATTTGTTGCTCTAGTAAAGTTAATGAGACCTAATGCAAAAGTTATATGCGCATTTAAGCAAATATTCTGTAATCAATCAAGCTCAGCTTAATTAGTCCTACTAAACGTCGTCGTAAATTCGCTATTGTTCATTAATTTTTTAAAGTTATTTATTCATGTCTCCTTAAAATTCAGAATTAAGTAGGTAATGGCTTGAGATTTGAGGACTTCCGGCAGCTGAAATGATATGCGCATAATATATATTATATTAGTTGATAGGGCGTCTAATTGACCATACTTACCTTTTGTTAGCTGGCGCCAAATTAGAGTTCTTGTAGGAAGAGCATTCAAGAATTTATATAAACTCAATATGTGTGTGTATTTAAATATTGCTTGAATGTACGAATGTATATTTTTAATATATTTTTAAATTTGGGAATTTTAGATGGTGGCTGCATAAATGGGTGCCCTCGAGCCGACAATGGAGTGCTAAACTATAAACCGGGTAATTTGTATGAGTACAATTTTGAGAGCATATTAACAGTTGGATTGAGCTCAACCGATGTCGCCGAAGCGGATGATACAAGCTTGAAAATAACTGGTACGGCAAAGGTCTATGCTAATGGAAATTGCGGCTACACCTTGCAGGTGGGCACGGTTAAGGTGGTAAATACAAAGGAGTCCGTGGAACGCAAGATCCTGAACAATATACAAAAGCCAGTGCAATTCACCTTGGTCAGTGGCCAGTTGGAAGCCCAAATCTGTGCCGATGCTGACGAAAGCAGCTATTCGCTCAACATCAAGCGTGCGATTATTTCGTTGCTGCAGACGCAGAAGGGTACCGAAAGCGTGAATGAAGTCGACGTGTTTGGCTCATGCCCGACGCATACCTCCACGGTGAGATCCGGCAATGGCGAGATCCTGACAAAGGTGCGAGACCTCAACAGCTGTGCCCGTCGTGAGCAAATCAATAGCGGCCTACTCTCTGGAATACTGAACGAGAAGGCAGGTGTCACGAGCAGTTCCATCTTTCAGGCTGACTATAGCAAAGAATTGAAGATTGAGCGCGGAATAGTGGAGAGTGTACAGCTGAACGAGGTCTATAAGCTTGTTACCAGCACGAAGGGAAGGTCCGATGTCACTGCAAAGGTATTGACAACCCTTAAACTGAAGAGCTCGGCTGGCCAAGCAAGTGCCGCACCCGCTCTGCCGGCCTCAGCCAGAACGGTTAGCATTATTTTCGAAAAAAACGATGTGTACGCCACGAAGAACCTACCTGCACTGAAGACAGTTGTCAATGAGCTCGTCGAACTGACGGCGGATTACGTGAAGAAGGACACAGCCAAGAAATTTGTTGACCTCATACGGCTGATGCGCCATTCCGACGTGGATACGCTGCTGGAGCTATCCACGTCGCCGCATCCCAAGAAGCTCTTGGCACGCAAAGTTTACCTGGACGCGCTATTTCGCACAAACACGGCTGAGTCCGCTAAGGCCATACTTAGGCAGTTGCCGAAGCTTGAGGAAAAGGAAAAGCTCTTGGCCATCTTCTCATTGAATCTAATCAAAAATGTCGACAAGGAAACCTTGAATCAAGCATCTCAACAGCTGTTGCCAACTGCACCGAAGGAAATTTATCTGGCCGTTGGCAATTTGGTTGGCAAATTCTGCAAGGAGAATCACTGCGAATCCAACGAGATTGAGCAAATATCGAAAAAGTTCATCGACGGACTGAAGCACTGCAAGCCGAACACCAAGAAGGAGGAGGAACGCATCGTCTACGTGCTGAAGGGTATTGGCAATGCCCAGACTTTGGTCAACAATGTGGTAGCGGCATTGAGCGAATGCATAACACCCGGTCGCAGCAATCGTATAAGAGTCGCGGCTCTGCAAGCCTTTTCATCTGTGAGCTGCAAGCAGGACTTAAGCTCAAAAGCATTGAAGTTGCTTAAAGATACGAATGAAGACTCTGAATTGCGTATTGAAGCTTATTTGGCTACCATCAAGTGCCCGACTGTTGACCTGGCCAAGGAGATATCAGATATTGTCAACGCCGAGCCAGTGCACCAAGTCGGAAGTTTTATCGAGTCCAATTTGAGAGTGATACGTGACTCAACCGATCCGACGCGAGAGCACCAAAAATACTATCTCGGCAATATTCGAGTGACGAAGCAATTCCCAAAAGACTATCGTCGTTTCAGCTTCAACAATGAGTTCTCCTATCGCTTGGACGCGCTGGGCTTGAGTGGCAGCTCTGACTATAAGCTGATCTATTCGCAGAATGGCTTCTTGCCACGCGCTGCGCGCCTTAATTTGACAGCCGAAATATTGGGACACGATTTCAATGTGTTCGAAGCTAATTTGAGGCAAGAGAATCTCGAAAGTCTATTGGAATATTATATCGGGCCCAAGGGTTTGTTAAACAAAGATTTCGATGAGATTGTCAAACTGATCGAAGTAGGAAACTCTGGAAATTCGGGAAATACTGCGGGTCGCGGTCGCCGTTCGATTGCCGATGATGCTGCCAAGATCAGCAAGAGATATAAAACCTATGGAAGCCAGAAGTCAATCCAAGACTTGAATTTAGACCTATCAATCAAATTATTTGGCTCCGAATTGGCATTTTTGAGCTTGGGCGACAACATACCAACAACTTTGGACGATATCATCAAACACTTCTCAGAAGCATTCGACAAAGCCAAAAAGGAACTCACCGCATTTGAGAAACAATATGCCAGCCATCAGTTGTTCTTGGATAGCCAGCTCAGCTATCCGACAGGTGTGGGTATACCATTGGAGGTGGGAACTCAAGGTTTCGCGGCAAACAAAATCGACTTTGCTGTCAACATCGACGTGAATGCAATCCTAGAGCAGAATTGGCAGCGTGCCAAATACCGTTTGAAGTTCGTGCCTAGCATTGACGTAACTGTCAATGTACATCTCGGCTTCAACACCCAGGTGTTAGCGACAGGTGTGCGCGTCGCAACAAGCGCCCACACAGCAACTGGCAGCGATGTGGCGATTGCTCTGATCAAAGACGGCGACGGGTTCAACGTGAAAGTCGAGTTGCCGCGCGAGAAACTGGAGCTGATCGATATACAAATCAAGTCTGAATTCTATGTAGCCGAGCAGGATAAGCCCATCAAGCCGATCCCATTGAAAGTGGTCAAGAGCAAGCAGACGTCGACGCCAAACGAAAACTGCTTAAATCAGTTCAATGATTTAGGTGTAAGTCTATGCGTAAAGTCGAGTACGCCTTTCCTCACTGATAACTCAATGATTGATGAACTGAAATCATCGCGTGACTACAGTTTGTCCGTTTACCTCATTGCCGAGCGAAAGTTCAATGTGAAGGGCACCCACCTGACTCTTCCCACGGGCAGCCAACAGTGGAAATTGCAGTACAGTACACCCGAGTCAAAGGTTTCACATGATACGAGCCTGGCGCTCGAGCTGGGCACTAAGCCGAATATCTACGGCCGTCTCTCACTAGACAATTCCCAGTATCATTTGGCTGTCGAGGCAGGTTTCAAGGACAGCAATCAAGAACTTGTGCTCTACGGCCAGCACGAGCATAACAAAGACATTAAGAAGTCGAAAATTGGTTTCATCAAGAATGGCAATGAGTACAGGCCAGTCATCGAGATCGAAGACAAGAATGGTCTTTCCAACAACATCAACGGTTACCATGCCGATGGCAAGATTGTCGTCCAGAAGACAGCTGATAAGCAGACGAGATACAATTTCCAAAACTTCAAAATACTGAACCGCAACAACGATCGTATTCAGCTAAATGGTTGGATCGACCTGTCACCTACCTCGCTGGAGTCGGAGCTTCGGATATCGCCAAATCAGGAAACATATTTACTCAAGTCTAACTTCAGATTGGACAATAACCAGTATGCATTGGGTGTATTCGTGAACGACGAACGTAATCCAAGTAATGTCTATGGAACCTCCGTGCAACTGAAAATCGGAAAAGATGTTTATACAGTGCAAATAGTTGGCAAGGCTTTGCAGTGGTCGGTAAATAGTGAAACCGAATTCGGCTATTTGAATGTAGCCAACTCAAATAAACTGCGCTCGGCCAAATTCTCGCAGAGTCTCATTCTTCAACAGAAAAATAAGCGTCTGGGCTCGCTAGATATCAAATCGAGAATTGATGGAAATAACTTTGAACTGAATGCGGCAGCATCTAGTGAACAGAATACAGCAACAGTCGACGTTAAATATGAAGCAAATCAGCGTTCCGTGCACGACTACGAGTTGACAGCTAAGGCGAAGTACAATAGGCACACTGTAGACGTTGTCTCCAAGTGTCTAATGCACAACAACCTCTTTAATATTGACAATAGTTTGACAACTAGTTGGGGCACCTCGCTGACGGCCAAGGGTGAAGTGGGTCAACGGTATTCGGCCCTGGACATTCATATCGACCTTCAAGGTACTGCCCAATTCACGGCCAAGGAAAAACCGGTGCAATGGCTGCTCAAGGTCTTGGGCACACCTGAAAAAACGAGTAGTGAGTTGCGCATCAGTCGGGATAACGTCGAGATGTTGAAGTTACTCGGCGAGTCACAGCATCCACAGGACAAGCTATCGGCAGCCAAAGTCAATTTAATTATAAAGAACTTGTTGACAGCGAAGGCCGACTTGAAGATCGCCAAGAACAACAAAGGCGAGTTTGTGGCCACAGTTGAGACAGTGAAAACAGAGCCGAAGCACAAACTTGAGATCGATACAAAGTTCCATATCCAGCAGCCAAAATACGACATCGACGCCAGCATCACTTTGGATGGTAGCAAGAAGATTCATTTGAAAACTGAGAATAATATAGAAAAGCTCAAGTTTGCGACTATAAACATTTTCGAATGGAATGAGAAGAAATATTTGTTCGATGCGAGCGGCAGCGTGAAAGGCGAGTGGCGTACGAATGGCGATGTCCAAGGTGCATTCAAGTTGACCACAGCCGAGAACCGAATTGTCGATGGCACGCTAGCTCGTCACTTAACAACCAATCCCAGAACTCAGCTTCGACAGGGAAGTCTCGATGTGCAAATCAATGAGCAGGACGCAATAGCAGCCGGCGGAAAGAAACGATCGATTTCTTTCAAGGGAAAACTAGACCGAATGAATATTAAAACTCAAGAGATTTCGGTGAACAATCTGCTTACCTACACGGACTTTAATGGACGGAGGACTGAGATCACCGCTCACGGCGAATATGTGCTGAAAGGCGCTAAGAGTGCCAAAGCATTTGACATTGGAGTCAAAGTCGAAGGCCACTTAATTGAGAAGCCCATTGAGGTTGCTCTGGTCATTGACGAGCTGACCGAAAAGAGTTTGGTGGGCCGCGTTTCGGGTAAATATGGTCAGAATGTAGTTATCAATCTGAATGGTAAATACAGCGGTGCAGGTGAACCCAACATACCTGCCACATATGAGCTGCAGCTTAATGTGCAAGCGCCCGAAACTAAGTTCAAGAACCTGCAACTCAGCAGCAGTGGCAAAGTGGGCAGCGAGATCGTTGAGTTTGCTTTGAGCACGAAGTCAGATAATGGCGAGTACACAAAGGTGAACACAATCTGGCAGGGCAATGCCAAGCAAGGCACCTACACGTTCAATGCCCAAAACAATCACCTGCAAGCACCTGTAAAGGTCTCTGGCAGCTATCAGAATGATAGGACTGGTAGCTTCAGAGAAGGCAACGCCAAAGGCAAGCAAAAGTTCGCGATCAATGCCGAATATGGCGAGAAGTACATCAAGAGCAATGCTGATGTTAGTTTCGAAGCTGCCAATGCAGCATCCCTTACTTACACGCTTGACACAAGCAACGAGCACTTAAAGAACATTGAAGTCGTTATTCAGAGTCAGAAGGTTTCCGAGGGCAACTATGAGCTCAATGCCCAGGTGAAGCAGGCCGGCAAGAGCTATGCGCTCTACTCTAAAATATATAGCGCCACTCACAAGAAAGGACTCGACCTACGCGTCACGTTGCCAGACAGTCAGCCGATTGTCTTAGCTGCATTCATAGAAATTCTAGGAGAGCGCAAAGCAAAGATCTCTGTGGACGTACAAAATCTGATAGAGTTGGATTTGCAGCTGAGTGGCGAAGCGTCGTATGTGAGTGTCGACGACTTCTACGTTGTTGGCAATTGGAATTCTAAGAAACTGCGCCTAAACAACTACGAATTGGACGTGAGGGCACAGAGCAAGAATATTAAGGTTCTGCTCAAGCATTCTCAAGGTGTCGAGTTCTCCGCCAATGCTACCTACAACTTGAAGAAGGAGCAGAAGAAATCAATTATTGAAGGCCAGGGTCAGGTTCAATATAAAGGTAGGACACACAATGGTAACTTCAAACTGCAACGCCAGCAATACAATCTCGACGAGGATCAGGAAGTTGGCTTCGCTTACACACTCAATGGCAATTTTGGAAACAAAAACGGTGTCTCGACCATCAAGTTGACCAACAAGGAATTCAATACAAAATTGTCAATATGTGAGGAGAAGAAACAATGCACCAACATCCAGCTACAGTCGAGCGTAAAGATCGTCGAGGACAAGCTGCAGCATGACGTGCTCGTAATGTTGGATCTGCGAGAGCTCGGCTATCCCTATGAACTGGAACTCAAATCGAAGAGTGTTCGCGAGAATTTTAAGACTCTGTATAATCTCGATGCTCGCATCATATCCAGCAACAATCTGAAATACCAACTCACGGCCTCCGCTAATCCGGCAGCCACAACAATTCAATTGACCCTGCCCAAACGACAAATAGTGTTCGAAACTAAGCAACAGATACCCGAACGCCATCAAATCTTTGGACGCTACGAGCAGTCGGCTGCATTCTACATCGATAAGCTGCAGCGTCCGAATGATGTGGCTCGCATCTCGGCGGTGCTAGATGTGACAGGAGTTGAGCAGGTGTCCCTCACTGGAAAAGGCCAGGTTAAGCTGGAACATCCTACAATTCGTCCTCTGACCATCAGCGGTACACTGGATGTGAATCGCAATCAGCGGGTATTAAACAGTGAGCTCGTTTTCGACATTTTCCGCTCCCCCGAGCAAAAAGTAGTTGCAACGCACCATGTTCGCAATACTCAGACCGAAAATGGCTACAATTTGAGCTCGAAGCAAGAAATTAAATCAACTGGGCTGCGCTTCCAGTACGATTTAACGACGAATTCGGCCCTCAATTTGGAAACTAAGGAGTTCAGTGCCAGCAGCGAGCTGCAGAGCAGCACAGGTGAAGTGAAGGCCGGTGTGCATCTGTTGGGCAACAAAGAGCGCTTCGAGCTCCAGCTGAGTGCATTGAATGAACAGATCGTTCGGCTTGCCGGTAACTTCGATTGGCAAAAGCGTACCGCTAAACTCAATTCGAAGCTACAGATTTTCGGACAGAAGCCTTTGGAGCTCTCGAGCGAATTGCAACCGACTTCGGCCAAAGTCACATTGAAACGACAAGATCTAATTGATGCCAATGCCGAACTCAAACTGGGTAAGGAACTCACATTCGATATCATTGGCACCGGCAAACCTATTTTGAATGGACGTATCGCTCTGGATCCGGCCAACTTCCTGCAGACCAATTATAAATCAAATGATGACGATGTCAAAGCATTCCTGGTAAGGAAAACTCCATTTCACATGCACATAATCATTCATCGGATTGAGCAGTCGGTGAAAACGATTCCGCTTTTAGTGTCCGTCCGGTTATTGCTAAGAATATGTAATGTCTTATTTGGTCCTCATACAAACGTATATGAAAAGCACTCCGCTTACTACGTTTCGCTTTTAACGCATCAAAGCATCAAACGACGCGGCTTGATGTGTAGTAATCAGTACCCTTGCTTGTGTGCGTAGCAGCGACGCAAAGTGCACAAATGCTTAAAGCGTGCACGCATAAGTAAGAAAGCTCTAGTCGCGACGGCTCGACTACGAGATACCCTGAACCCTGCAAAAAAGTGACACTCCATTTCTTGTTTGTTGCTCTTTTTGGGAACAGCGTTCTTTAGATATAACGACGCAAATCGTTGTACACCATATGCGAAATACTTTTCGCTGCATTGCTTATACCCATTACTTATTGTCAGTATTGTTGTTTGAACTCAAACTCTGATGGGAAGTTGTCTGTTTCTATATATAATGAAGGAGAATATCAGGCAGTAAGGAATTCTCTATGTGCCTTAAATATATACATATTTATTTGTATATTTTTTTTAATATAGCCGTATGCTTTGTTTATCTACCTATAGGAAACTGTGGAATCCAAAATCAAGAAAGAAACAGACGCAGTAACTGACATTTTAAAAAAACGATTTGAAAAGGCTCGTCAGGATGTTGAGCGTAATGCAAAGCTGGCTGCGGACAGTGCACCAGACTTTACAAAACTGAGAAACGGCTATGAGAGTCACGTGAAAAACATAATCAAGGAATTCGAAAGCGACCCATCACTAAAGCCAATCGTGGATGCTGTGTGAGTATTACTATTATTTTGTCAAACGAATGGCCAATCTCTGTCTGCAGCCAGAAATTCATTCACAAAGTGAAATGAGTATATTGGCTCTCTGTAATGTCCATCTGTTTATATGAATGCAATATATTCGACGCCATTGAATTTGCGCCGATCTGCCCACTAGGGGCGGGGGAAATCGGAAAATGCCCAATAATTTTCACGTTTCTGAGCGTAAACATTCAAATTTGGCAGATACTAGCCAAAAATTATGGGTCCGGAGGTATGGTACCGGAGGCGTGACGTGCATATAATTAGTTTTGTAGTAATTGCTAAAATGACAGGAAACATTTTATAATAAATATTACAAGTAAGAATAGTTAGCTATAGTCGGGACGGCTCGACTACGAGATACCCTGAACTCTGCAAAAAAAAAAAAAAAAAAAAAAAAAAAAACAAAAAACTAGTTTCTTCTTCTTTAAGCGTGTAAGCGCGCTCTGCTAACTGCGCAGTTGCTGCCGTAGCTTGGGGGTGGGTTGGGCAATAAACACCACAACATAGCCTAGAGACAGCAAGTCGTACACGCGTATGTGAGTGTATGTGCATGTGTTATTTATTTTTCTTAGAACATCAGATCTTTGTTGGGATCGGCAGATCTCGTTGTCGAGTAGTCTCGACTCGAGCTTTCCTAATTGTTTTTATACCCTGAGCCCATTGAAAATGGGAAATCAGGGTATAATGGTTTTCTTAAAAATATGTAACAGGCAGAAGGAGGCGTGGCAGACCCCATAAAGTATATATATTCTTGATCAGGGCGACGAGCTGAGTCGATATAGCCATGTCCGTCTGTTCGATTTCCGAAGATATAGGAGCTAGAGAGTTCATTCTTTTTGTGTTCGTATATTACGCGCGCAGAAGATTTTGTTCTTGAAATATTATTCGTTCGAAGAAGGGTTCAGGAGATCTCGTTGTCGAGCAGTTTCGATTAGAGATTTCTTAATTGTTTTATATTCATATGCACAAATCATAAGTCATTATATTATCCATTTTAGACGAACCCTCTTCGAGAAGATAAATATATCAATGGATGAATTGACAAAAATTATATCGGAAAACTATGAGAAATTAACGAAGACATTCAAGGAAGTTCTAGATAAACTAAATGATCTGTGGGAGAACTCACTACTCAAGATTTGGGAACAATTGGTCGTATCGCTGACTAGGTTGGCTGGACAACTGCGTATCGAGCTAGTTAACATCTATACGAATGTAGCAAAGGAGTTTGTCGCCTGGCTAGAGAAATATGGACCCGCATTAAAGAACTATGCCAAAGCAGTTAGTGACACGCTTAAGCCGTTGCACGAAGCAGCCCAAGAGTTGATCAAGGTTGTTCTACATACGGTTGAGGAGGTGCTTGACGATATCAAACAATATGTGGCCAAGTTGCCGACATTCGATACTTTACGTAATGAGCTGGCCAACAAAATTAAGGAGCTGAAGCTCGTTGAGCGAGCTCTGGATATCCTTAACAATGTCTTCGACCAACTTAATATTATTCCCCAAACACCGGAAATAGCTGAACTATTGCAAAAGTTACACGAGTTCCTCGAAGCGAAGCTCAAACAACAGCCGGTTGACGACGACAAATGGTTGAATGACTTATCCAAGCTGCTGCTGAGAGCTGTGCGTTCTGTTTTGACTGCGCTTAACGGTAGCAAATCTGTGGAAAGCGTTTCTATTTTTGGCGACTCCACTCTCAGTCTGTGGCCCGCTTCCCTGGACGGCTTTGCCAAGTTGCCATTGGTGCTGTCTTTCCGGTCGAGCGTTATCAACTTCTTATTGAACGAAAACTGGGAGGCTATATTCAAGAAGGACCTCTTCTCACACTGGCTATTCTTTCATGATTTTGAGTTACATGGCCACATTGTGGATGGCCAACATGTCTTCAGTTTTGATGGCCAAAGCTATGCCTATCCCGGCAATTGCAAATACATTTTCGCCCAAGACAGTGTGGATAAGAACTTCACGGTGATTGGACAGCTAAATAACGGCAAACTGAAGGCCATTACGCTCACTGACCGCGATGGCAATTACGTGGAAGTGAGCGACAATGCCGCCCTTAAAGTGAACGGAAAACCTGTTGAATATCCGCAACACTTGCCTGACATTCATATATGGCGACGCTTCTATACGATTCACATACACTCGGAATATGGTGTCACGGTAATCTGTACGACCGACTTGAAGGTATGCCACATTAATGTCAACGGATTCTACACTAGCAAGACCCGCGGATTGCTGGGCAATGGCAACGCTGAGCCGTTCGATGACTTCCTGTTGATCGATGGGACCCTCGCCAGCGACTCGGCTGCTCTGGGCAACGACTATGCGGTTGGCAAATGCAGTCCCGTAGTTTTCGACAAAAGTCAGTTGGAAGGCCAGACACGAAATGAAATTTGCTCGGACATATTTGGCATCGACTCCCCATTGGCCCTCCACTTTTTGACATTGGATGCTCGTCCTTATCGCAGTGCCTGCGACATTGCCGTGGCACGTGTACCCGAGAAAGAGAGGGAATCGCTGGCCTGTACCTTCGCCCTGGCCTATGGGTCAGCCCTTAAATTACAAAACAAATGGGTGATGTTGCCACCACGTTGCTTGAAATGTGCCGGTGTCGTTGGTCAACGCGAATTGGGCGAAGAATTCACCGTCAAAATACCAACGAATAAAGCCGATGTCGTGTTTGTGGTTGACATCAATGTGACGCCAACTGTGTTGGCCAATCTGATAGCTCCGGCAATCACCGACATACGCGAATCGCTTAAGACCCGTGGGTTCACCGACGTGCAAGTAGGTGTCATAGCTTTCGACGAGACGAAACGCTACCCCGCGCTTCTAACTAGCGATAATGGCAAAATTAACTACAGAGGCAACGTGGCCAATGTTCAACTGAATGGACCAAACAATTTCTGTGAGAACTGTGTGGAGCAAATCATAACCGACAAGCGTATATTAGAGACCTACAACATTCTGGAACGCTTCATCAAGTCCATTGTGCCACAATCCGATGAGAAAGCATTCCACCTAGCCTTGGACTATCCATTCCGCGCTGGTGCTGCCAAGAGCATAATTGGCGTTCGCAGTAATTCGCTTGAGTACAACAATTGGGTAATATATAATTGCTTTCTTATAAATGTCTTTACATATAATATTGGATTGATATTTTGTTACCTAGTGGAAATTCCTACGTGCTCAAATAACTGGAACTACCACCAAATTCGATGGGGCTTTGCTCCACCTCATTGCCCCAATCAATGGACTTGCTCTAGAAGGTTTGCCAGCCGAAAAGCTAGTTGGTAAGTCTTACCACATATGTACACTTGCTCGTATTACTCTGAGTACACCAAGAAACATTTTTTTTTTAAGTTCAGTTGGCCCTAGCATCAGCTAAAATGGACTGATTGTACTGATTCTTTCTTTATACATTCATCTTCTGTCTGTCTGTCTGTCTGTCCGTTTGTCCGTCTATCTGTATGTGTCGCTGAATCTTGATTTACTTTACACTTTTGGTACCGGCCACAAAAATCTGAAATCTGTACAAGTGCGACATATGCGTACATGCGTGTCACACTGGCTATTCTTTCATGATTTTGAGTTACATGGCCACATAGGGGCAATTGAACACAAGAAAACTAATTTTTCTTCGTGGTGCACGCAGAGTTTTGCGACCAAGTGTACATATTTGTACACGAATCTGAATAATGAAAATCTTTGTTTTTTAAGGCTTCAACGCTCGCCTGGTCGCCACGCTGGACGGCAAGGACAATAAGAAACGAACGAAATTGCAATTCGAAAATGATATGGGCATTGATTTCGTACTCAACAATGGCGGTTGGGCATTCAACACCCAAAACTTTGATAAACTAAAGGCAGGCGACCAAAAGAAGTTGCTCAATCAGGTAACCTCTTCCATTGCGGACACCCTCTTCAAAACGGAAACGATCACCGAGTGCCGCTGCCTGCCAGTACACGGCTTGCATGGCCAGCACAAGTGCCAGATTAAGTCGTCGACCTTTGTGCCCAACAAGAAGCCAAAGGCAGCATAGAGACCGAGATATAACAATATTAACACTTAGCTGCAATTTCCACGAATTGTACACAAGTAAATGAAAAAAAAAAATAGAATTTTCTAAAATAAGTTATTAAATACACTTGTCTTAAATAAAATGCATTTTTGGTCATATACTAAAATATTTAATAATGTCGAACTTATTCAATAATTGACAAGAATACATGAGTTCAGATCAGATTAACCCTGAGGTAATATATTCATTATTGCAGATTTATGAAAATTAATTATTCAATTTGGATTCTTTTTTACGCGTAGAATGCACACCGATTGCGCCAGAGTCTTCAATTTGACAAATACCCATTTGAATGCCATTATTACTTTCTGAATTAGGGAGAGAGAGGAATAAATAGTAGATAGCATTGCCATATGCGAAAATACCATACTGAGAGCCAAAACCGAACAAATATGAAACTGACTGTTACCTTCGCGCATATTTCGTACGTCGAACAAATTTGTTCTAGATGTCCAGTCTATGTATTGTATGGTTAGTGGCATATGCTAATACTAGTTAGTTTTACAAAATAAAATCATTTAAAATAAAGTTTTAGTTATATAACACGAAAGTAATCGAAATAGAAAAGGGCTTAAAATACAAAAATAGCGAAAAACCTCACATTGTCGTGAATCTATATTTTATATTTTAGTCTACGGGCTTTAATATAGTTAGCAGTGCCTCATCTCATTTTTATAAAAATTCAAGCTAGAGACTTGTAATTTGGAGCACATACTCAGCTTATAAAAAGTTAAGATTTTCCCGATCCGCCCACTAGGGGCGTGGTAAATCGGAAAATGCATGTACCCGTATTCCAGTAATCATACTAGTTGATGAGCTAGAGAGCGACTACCTAAGTTCAAAAAGATATGGCGGATATATCTGCACCCATTTGGAACGTGGAAAATCGGGAATATCTTATATTCTACAACTTTAAAGTTAGAACACTTAAATTTGGCATGTGAGTTAATGTCATGATTCTGTGAAGATCGATGAAAAAATTATATGGCGAATCGGACCTGAATATATAGTGATTTTTATACCCTGAACCCATTGAAAATGGGAAATCAGGGTATCATGGTTTTCTTAAAAGTATGTAACAGGCAGAAGTAGGCGTGGCAGACCCCATAAAGTATATATATTCTTGATCAGGGTGACGAGAAAAGTTATCTAGAACTGTCCGTCTGTCCGTCCGTATGAACGTTGAGATTTCGGAAACTACAAAAGCTAGAGAGCTGAAATTTCACATGAACACTCGTATGTTAGCTACGCAGTACGAGTTTATTTTGTTTTTTTCGATAACTCGTCCCATTTCCAAATTATCGATCAAAAAATTTTTAAAAAATACCGAAAATTCGTTTACATTTTAAAGTTTTTTTGGGCATAACTTCTACATCGTTTTAGCTAGAGACTTCAAATTTGTTTACTTAGATAGATATTATGGATACGCAGATTATGTAACTTTCATATTTTGGATGCCACTCCCCCTTCGCCCCCAATTTAAAAAAAAAACGCATTTCAAATACTAAAGACTTGCAATTTGGCAAATAGATAGATTTAGATACTCTTAATCTACTTTGAAAGATAGTCCATCTAGAAATGGAGTTATGAGCGTCCAAAGTTCAGCCCAACCCGACCCAAGCCACGACAGCAACTGCGCGGTTAGCAGAGCGCGCGCTCATAAGTGCGTTCAGGGTATCTCGTAGTCGAGCCGTCTCGACTAGAGCCTTCTTGCTTGTTCAAATTGTGTTATAGTTTAGACACTATTGACACTAAAGACTTGAAATTTGGCACATAGATACTCGGATTGACAACTCAAGATCAAAAGGCTTTGGTAAATATATATACACCCTACAGGGAGCGTGGCGAACCACAAAAAATGTTATCTCCAACAGGTTTGGAGGTAGAAGCTTTAAAATAGGATGGTTTAGTTACTGATAACCTTAACTATCACCATCTCAAAACAAATTGTTCGGCTCGTTGAAATACCGTCGAAAAATACTCTGCAATTTTCCCATTTTTTGACCGTAAGCATCAAAATTTTTAGCGTAGCCAACTGCATAATTCATGCATACAAATAGCTTAGTTAATAATTACTAAGATGGCAGAGAGCTTTTTGAATAAATAAAAGCTAAACGTTTTCGATGAAAAACAAAAAGTTATCAGCGGGATTCGAACTCGGGCATTTTAAAATCACATGTGTGTGCGTGGAATTTGAACCCACGCCAGTCACGCAAGTTGCATAGCACCACTAACCATACAACACATAGCTGGACAACGAGAACAACCCTTTTTCACGAACCAGATTTGGATTTACTGCTCGGGCAGCGAAAATATCGTAGATGATATTCTTCAGTTCGCTGCCGGCGCTCGAACGAAATGATTCTATTCTCATATGAAGCATCACTGGTTATGGCATGGTTAGTGATAGCACTTACCACCAACACCACTGTCTCGATCTAGAACACATTAGCTAAACTGAAATAAGTTCACTGCTAAAGCTTACAAATTCACAATTCAATCGCAATGCTTAGATTAGCTAGAATGCAAACTTTTGTATGCATGCATAGAAATTCGCTTAATGTGCGCGCACGACAGTATAAATTTCAATGTACATACATATGTATATGTATGTACGTTTGTTGCTTTTCTTCTACGTTTGCTAATTGTCCAAATATTATGTATGAATATTAATTGTAAAGTAGGAGCAAATCGGAAATGAGTGTGAAAATTAAAGTTCTATAAATCTACATAGACCTCCATTACAATTTCAATGAAATTCAAATTCGAAATTCAAGCGGCAACCTTAACGACTTTAGATACCAGTTGTGCTAAGGTACTTAACATATGTATATATCTTTTATTTCAGTATGCCAAATGCTCCTATGGAAACCGAAACATATCACGCAGATGGTTGCGCTCAACTGCAACGTTCTTACTTGTTTGAAATAGTGACAGTCCACTTTAAAATTTAGTTAGAATAGTTAAAAATTCAATAAAAAAAAAAAAAAAAAGTTTGTTTTAGTTGTCCAGCCCTATGGTTCTATGTTTCGTGTTGGTATTGACGAAATATTAATCGAAAGTGTTATCGATGATACTCTTATCAGTATTGACAGTATAAAATAAATCGTATTTAATTCTTTACGTAATCTCTTTTTTGGACCCGGCAATGAAGATAGATCAATTAGAAACCTTAAAACAAAACGCAATAATTTTGGCATTATTGATTATTACAAATTTTTTCCTAAAAACTCACAATGATGCGATTGAACGATTAAATATCAACATTCGTGCAACGATTATTTTCCTAAAAACTCACAATGATGCGATTGAACGATTAAATATCAACATTCGTGCAACGATTATTTTCGTTAATTTTCTCCCATCGCTAACGTTGTTGTGTATTTATCAATCAATTTCTATTTACTTCAGTCAAAAATGTATTGAAGAATAAATGGTAGGGAATAGGTGTGGTTTTAGTGCATTTGGTCGAAAAATAGACTGAACTATGAGTACTATAAACGTATTAGAGGAGAAGCTAAAGCAATTAACAATATTAAATAAAAGATGCGATGATGAACATATGAAAACCGGAAAAGTCGCAGATTTAGTTGGCAATTTACAACAGAAAGCTGTCGCTGAGCAAAATGCCTCCAATCTTAGAAAATCGAGGACGGCACCAACCATCCCACCGAAGCCATTCAAAAGAACAATTGATATGCCTCAGGTAACAAATTACTAACATCTTATTACTGGAAAATAAAATATCATCGATTCATTTTATAGGTGCCCCTAAGCAAATTAGTTACGGATACCCGAGAACCGCTTTTTTCACAGCCACTGCTTAGCGGATCGAACCTTCAACTCAAGCAGCCCATTTATGCTGGTAAAAGTAGCGACAAAATTAGCAACAGTCGAACAACTTTGGATAACCCAGCTATATTAGAACAGCAATTGGAAGCTTTAGCGTATCACAAGCAGCAAATGGAGAAAAAAGGATTATTGGGTACACAAAGTCAACAAATAGCTGAGCATTCCGATAGCATTCCGAAACTATCTTCCACATCACTAAGTGGATATTCCAGGCAGAATGTTTCTATTTATAGCAATCTACCACACTCTTCGGATTGTTTAAATATCGAGTCTAAATCTGTATTCATACAACCAAATGATTATTCTGCCAATGTTCCACAGACATTTGCACAAAATGGTAAGTTTCATTATAATGTCACAGCCCGAACTCCCAATGTAATAAGGGATATGCTCCACACCCCTATTACGTGACTGTTTGCAACGGATTTTTGAAGCTGCGTTAAGGATATTCCAAAAATCGAGTAGTTCAGTAATATTAAAAAAAATATATATTTAAAAAAATCAACTGCCCTTTACAGATCCAATTGTTGGTGATGTTAGGTCACCGATTCGAATGCTTTCTATTTGGACAAACCCATTTTTAGATAAGGAGCTAGAAGAAGACTTACCGCCCCCCCCTAGTCCTGTTAGTTCATCTTATAGTGAACTGCGAAGAGCTAGCGATGTCTTTGGCAAAGAAGTGGACATACAAGAGAAAAATCTAAGTAATCCAATAGGAACATCAACATCTCGGGCAAATTTTGCCAATCCATATGCTTCACAAAACGTAATTGCTCTCATATAATAGCATATCAAAAAATAATGTAATATTCTTTACAGAGCTATAAAAATAAGATAGGCGGTGACTATTTTGGCTATCGTGCATTATCCCAGGTAGGAATATACTATGAAAACTTGAATCAGATTGAAAGAAATTTGTTATGCGCTAAATCCCTAAATCCGGAAATTAATTCTCTTATCCTTTAACAGAGTTCTTCTACATATGATTCGCTATATGAACCCATAAATCCACGTCCACCCAGCAACTTGTCGCGTACTGCTAATTACAATACATATGCTACATACGTGAATCAACACAATATGCCAACTAGCAAGTGGAACAAAATGGGGGTGGAACAAACTGCAAGTGGAACAAATACCCCCATATACTACAATGGCGAAGCTAAAGTAGAGAATCATCCATCATCTAATATGGAGTTTTCAAAAAGGAGTGATAATGATGAACACATAAGTCAATACCATTTGTCATCGATTGATTCGACGAACGAAGTGGAGAGTTACGGTCGGTTTAAGGGTATTTCTCCAGAATAGTCAGCTTGTTATAACGCTCGACCAAGGGGTCTTTTGTAATTATTTTGAAAACACCAATAATAGTGCTAGTCAAGAACTATATGATTCACTATTTGTCAAAATGATGATATAATATTTTCGTTTTGAAGATAGTTACAAAAAACCAAAGGGGTCGAACGCTACAAAGAGTTGACTTCTGGAGAAATGTCCATATGTATAAAATACATTTCATAATTAATTTAAATGTATCTGATTTGTATTTCTTTTTATGTATGTCACATATAGGTCGTTGCTTCAAGTGTAATGAACGCGTTCTAGGCGAAAGTAGTGGATGCACTGCCATGGATCAAATTTATCACATTTCATGTTTCACATGCACAGAATGTCAATTGAATCTACAAGGCAAACCATTTTATGCTCTGGAAGGACAACCATTTTGCGAATATGACTATTTGCAAACCCTTGAGAAATGTTCTGTGTGCTTGAAGCCCATTTTAGAAAGAATCTTGAGAGCCACGGGAAAGCCTTATCATCCACAGTGTTTTACTTGCGTTGTTTGCGGAAATAGTTTGGATGGTAAGAAGGATGTGATGTAACTATCCGAGTGTCAGTACTCGTTCACTGTTTGCGGACAGTCCTAGGTAGATTGATTTGCTGTCAGATAGTAATACTAACTCACATTAACAGAAAGTGAGGTAGTCGGGTAGGCAAGTCAAATGTAAAATTTATCGCTAAAATCGGGTACTATCAATTTATAAATATACAAAATCAATTCTCTGTTTTCTTTGATTTCACGAACGAATATTAACAGATTTTCCAGTTTTAAAGGTTTGCATTTAATTAGTATTTGTGTTTTGTTTTTTATTTTCAGCTATTCCATTCACAGTAGATGCGACGAATCAAAATTATTGCATTGCTGATTTCCATAAGTATAGATTCCCATAAGTATAATATTGGGAAGCTTCTAAAGAAAATAAATAATTATTTCAGAAAATTCGCTCCTCGTTGCTGTGTTTGCGAGGAGCCGATTATGCCGGAACCAGGACAAGAAGAAACCGTGCGAGTTGTTGCCCTCGATCGAAGTTTTCATCTAGAATGCTATAAATGCGAGGTGAGCATTTCATACAAACATATTGGTCATATATGCGTAATGAGTTTTATATGGGCAACTAAAATTAATATTTGTGTTAATGTGTGATTGGAATAACAGCTTTTCGTCGAGAAAGGGTACCTCCTAATTTGTCAGTCTCCAATAGAGCACCCCTAATTGTTATTGCAGATAATAATAACAAACAAATAAGAAGGCTCTAGTCGAGACTGCTCAACTACGAGATACCCTGAACCCTGCAAAAAAAAACTAATACTCTTCTTCTTTACGCACTTATGAGCGCGCGCTCTGCTAACCGCGCAGTTGCTGCCGTAGTGCTAGTGTTTGAAATGCGTTTTTTCAAATTGGCGGCCAAGGGGCGTGGCATCCATGGCAAAGAAGAAAAAACTAAATAAACTCGTATTGCGTAACTAACATACGAGTATTCATGTGAAATTTCAGATCTTTAGCTTTTGTAGTTTCCGAAATCTCGACGTTCATACGGAGGGACGGACAGGGCTCAATCAACTTATTTTTTCCTGCTGATCAGGAATATATATACTTTGTGGGGTCTGCGACGTTTCCTTCTGCCTGTTACATACATTCTCACAAAACCATTATACCTTGAATTCCGATTTTCAATGGGTTCAGGGTATAATAAATACTGTTTTATATTATCGAATTTTTAAGTGATATTGAAATTGTTTTTCTACAGGACTGCTCTCTGTTATTGTCTTCAGAAGCCGATGGTCGCGGTTGCTATCCCTTAGATGATCATGTGCTGTGCAAAAGCTGTAATGCTCGACGGGTTCAAGTTTTAACGAATCGGATGACCTCAGAGCTCTGAATATATAAAACAAACAATAAACAATACTGCGAATTAATGTATCATAAAACTCATAAGTATATTAAGTTTCCTCTTAAAAGTAATATCAATAATAATCTAACATAGTTATACTATTCATTCATTCCATAATTTATAAAAGCAAAACAATGTAGGCTAGTAGGAATGTAGGCTGCGTTATCCTTGAACGACGATATAGGATTCTCATATGGAGAAATGGTCAGTTGGAGGTAAACAAAATCCGAAATATTGATAAGCTCGTACGTTGACCTGATCAAGAGTGTACATACATATGTACATCATTTATTGGCCTCTTTTGCTTACTTGCTTTTGCTTACATATTATCAAAGCTATACCGACGCAACTACATACATACATATGTACAACAGACGATGTTACCAATCAAAACTCAATATGTATAAGTACGTTTATCAATATATTATTAAATAATAAAAAGTTTTTTTCGTAAATAATATCTATATATTTCTGTATAGTGTCATGCATGTATGTACCTATGAATTTATTTTTTGAAAAAGCTCTGCGCTTTGCGCAAAGGAAGAAAAAGCTCATTTACCGGTCATGCGTCGAAATGTGGAGACTTTCTCTCTGAGCTTTAACGCTCAAATTCAAATATGTACCTCAAGTCAGAGAAAGAGAGAGAGAGAGAGAGAGAGGAAATACAACAACAAGAAGAATAACATACTGACAATAAAGGGCGACCTGGGATACAGAAATGTGAAGCACATATAAATATGCATTCCTCTATAGCAGCCACTCCTGATGCTGATGCTTTCTATCAGAAGCCATCAGTATTGAATTCGCTTTGCTATCCAACGGACGTTTAGTACAACAATACAACAACAGTATATGTACATATATTTATGTATGTATACATACGTATATAAAATATATTAAATATATACCGACAAAGTCGCGTGTCGCCTGTCCTCTAGTCCCGTCGAACATCTCTTCATCAAAATTTATACACACATTCTTTAGTGGAATACATTCAATACATTGTGGTTACTTATGTGTGTGTATTACATGTCCGTACTATAAACATACATATACTCTATATATACGCATAGAATTGGAACATTGAAGTGCATACATATATAAATATGTATGTATGTATGTATATAAGAATATCTACATACAATATGTATGTACATATATTCATATTCGCTTATAAATACATTCGTGGGGGCGAAAATAAGTTGTTTTATCATTAGCTTAATACTATGTTCATATACATACATGTGTATATATATATGTATATATGTTTGCCGCAATGTGCATGTGTGTGTATATCTACATATGTATGCGAATATGAAAATTTGTGAAATGTAGTTTCAAAACCTATAAACCGTTATTCACCCTCATATACATATGTATATGTATGTATGTATGTATGTACAGGGATATATTTCTATATGGATGGAGAGTCAGCTTACATACATATGTATGTATGTATGTGTGTACATATATAAAGGCTTATATATATATATATATATATATATATATATATATATATATATATATATATTTCTAGTGCGCACATAAAGAGTAAAGTAACAAAAATAGTACTGAACCATAGCAAATAGATTTGATATTTTTATATTTCTATATATGTATGTATGTATATTTACATGTATCTATCCATACATATATGTATGCATGTGTACACACATACATACATATGTACATATAAGTAGGGTCCTCCGCCTCGCCCATTTTCAAAGGATATTTCAGTATATACCCGTGGCTGAGTTAGATCAATTTACGTTTTACAACAGTAAACAAATAGCGATATAATATGTGTATGTGCGTGTATGTTTATGCAGTATGCATGCATACGTATGTGTATGCATATTGATGGAATAGCATACATATGTGACTGTGACACAGAAAAAAGTAAATGTAAGTTTACTTTTTTTATGCATATGTACATATGTATGTATGTATGTACATGTATATATGTGTATATCAAAATGCTTGCATACGTATGTATGTACATATGTATGTGCATAAATATGCTAATGCAAGTATTCGTTTTGCGTTGCGTTTTATACATATGTACATACATACACAGACATATATTTGTACATATGTATGTAAATAAAGAGAATTATACCAACACTTACACACAAAGAAGACTGCAAATGTGAATAAAATAAATTGGTATGTATTCCGATTGTCTCCCAACATTACTACCAAGTGGAAAAACGGTGGAAGATACCATGCGCAGCTTTAATGGAATATGGAAACAAAAGCAACATGTTCATATATGTGTATATTCATGCATACATAAACACACACACACACTTATATATATATATATATATATATATATATATATATATATATATATATATATATATATATATATATATATAGGCCGTTATACTAATATTTTCTATGTACATATGTACATATATATGTACATATGTATAGAAAAATATAATTAGTAAGGATGCCTGCACAAACACTTAAAACGTATGTACGTATGTATGTACATATGTATATATGTAAAAGATGAACATACACATGTAGGTAGCGACATGCACATGTATGTATGTATGTATGTACATATGTGTATGTACAAACTTGTTGCAATATATATGTATATACATACATATGTATATTGTTTATTTATGTAATATGTGCACATGTGTATGTACATACATATGTACATACTCATACGCAACAAGTTTAATTAAATTAGGAATATTTACAAATGCATACATATATGTACATATGTACATAGACATACATTTTTGTGGATGTACATACATATGTATGTATGTATGTAGTTACATATGCATACATACATATGTACATACATACATATGTATACTCGCTGTCTTTCGTTGGTTTGGATTTGGTCGTGTTCCCTTCCAGTACAACAGTCGGCTGGAATATGTCGGATTCCTAGATTGACACACATGCATGTGTGTATGCGTGCATACTTACATACATACATACATACATATGTAACTAAAGCATTAAAAGGGAATTTAAAGTACGAATATTGGAATAAATCAATGAAAATATTTACGGAATGTATTTGCACATACACATTCATACATACATATGTATGTATTAGCTTATCCTGACTTATTGCTTACACAAACATATGTACGTGCATGCATATGTATGCATATGAATGCGAATACGTACATATGTATGTACATACATATATATGCACGCCTACATCCAAGGTTACATGTGTTCACCTTTTTCAGTTGCCATGCCGACTATGACAACTTTCGATAAAAATATAAGCCAAACGTGGTAAACCATTTTTTTGTTTTGTTTTTTTTTTTTTTTTTTTTTTTTTATGCAAATTATTTACCAAAAGTCGAAAAATATTTGCAAGCAATCGTGTGAATTAATTTAATAGTTTTATTTTAAGATTACATTTATTTGTTTGTATTTCCTTTTGTTTTGTCGCCAACTTATTTATTATAAGGTCAACATAGGAAATTCCCCAACACATTAAACACAGCTGGACTAGTGTGACCATAAATAAAATTTCATCTTTCCTTAAAAAATAACGAGAAAAATCGATTCCATATTATAGACAGATTCGTGTTGGTGTGTATATATTGATTAATGATTAGAAAAGAACAAACAATTAATTTATTCTCAAATGCAATAGGGCAATAATTAAAATGTAATATAAAGTATAAGATTTCGTTTATATATTTATCAAGTATTTAATGTTAATTGATTTAAAAGCTTGATCATTCAGTATGATCGTGTATTAATCGATCTGTTTTGTTCATTTAAGTTTCAGAGTTAAAAATCTGTAGAACAGAAAACAAAAAGGAATGCATTCACATTTTTGACTATATTTTACGAGAACATAAACGAATCGGAACAGGACTCCTACGCGAATAAACAACTGAAAGAAATTATACATATGTTTTAATACCAAATTGAACTAACGCCAAAGTTCTACGGCAAAATTCAAGCCGGCAAGCATCTAAAAAAAAAAAAAAAAAGAACTATCTATACAAATATCCATACAGATTCTTTAATTGATATACACACACAATAGATTTTCTCAAGTGTGCCATCGCGATGGCTGCTCCAGCAGCCTGTACGCGTTTTTCGGACAATTACGACATTAAGGAAGAGCTCGGAAAGTAAGTGAACTCCAAAAAATTAGTTTATAGTTGGTTAATTTTAAAACAAAAACTTTCAATTTGATTGCAGGGGAGCTTTTTCCATAGTAAAAAGATGTGTCCAAAAGTCAACAGGATTCGAATTTGCGGCCAAGATTATAAATACCAAGAAGCTAACAGCAAGAGGCGAGTAACCAACTTGATTCAAATACTGCATACATATATAATTGTAAATTGAAATGTTTATTTTTATAAAGATTTTCAGAAGCTGGAACGTGAAGCTAGAATTTGTCGGAAGTTACATCATCCTAATATCGGTATGATATCTATATGTATTTTAATTGTGCTCGGACTTCATAAGTAGAGTAGGACCAGTATAACAACGAAATAGGGAAACACTGAATACCGTTTTATCATTTTTGGCAATATTTTGCATGTGTGGTTTGTAAGATCTGGTGACATTGGTGGGTTTAGCTTTTGTGGCTACAGGTGGATAGCAATGGCATTGATGAGCTTGTGGCAGAGCACAGCGAAGATCTGACCACCAAAGAGTTCGCAAAATTGCAATGTGCCTTATAGCACGAAGTTGAGAAGGTAACAGGAGAATAGTAACCATCTAGTACAATCAGAGAAATCCTCAACGAGCATTATCGTGTGTCTCATTTTCAACAAATTTTAAAAGGACGCGTCGTCAAACAAATCTTTTCCTTTGCTTTTCAGGCGTCGCCCTCCGTCCATTTTTTTTTTTTTTTTTGTTTTTTTTTTTTTTTATATACCCTGAGCCCATTGAAAATGGGAAATCAGGGTATAATGGTTTTGTTAAATGTATGTAACAGGCAGAAGGAGGCGTGTCAGACCCCATAAAGTATATATATTCTTGATCAGCATAAAAAAAAAAAAGTTGATCTAGCCCTGTCCGTCTGTCCGTCCGTCCGTCCGTATGTATGAACGCGTCGATTTCCGAAGATACAAAAGCTAGAGAGTTCATTCTTTTTGTGTTAGGTTCGTATATTGCACGCGCAGTCCGAGTTTGTTTCAGAAATTCGATAACTTGTATATTTGCAAAGCTATCGATAAACGAACTTATCGGGAACCTGTTATAAAATTCTAGCTAATTCATCTTTAGAGTTAGAGTCTCCAAGTCTTCTGCATATATATAGATACTAATTTATTACAATTTCGGTTTCTGTCAGATTTTGGACTCCGGTCCCCACTTCGCCCCACCACCCCCCAATGTGAAAAAAATTCATTTCAAATACTAGAGACATGCAGTTTGGTTTAGCATATAGATATGAATATCATAATCATAATCTGAAGAAATCAATACGATTGTCCATCTAGAAACAGAATTATTAATCATCAAAGTTTTCTCATCAAAACCCATGCGACGCAGCAACAAAGCAGCGAGACAGCAAGACGCTTGCAATGCTTACACACATACATGCTTACAAGCGTAGATCAGCGTCTATGCGTGCCGAAACGAATCGAATAATTCTTGGAATATTATTACTTGTTTAATTTTTGATTCATTTTATGTAATGTTCCTTCAATAACCATATAAATTATATGCATATTACATCTGTCTGTCTGTCTGTTTGAATGCATTTATTACGTAGGCATCTAAAAGTAGAAACTACAGATTCGAAATATGCATTCTTATGTATCATACATAGTACATATAATGTACCCTGAACCCATTGAAAATAGGAATATAGGTTATAATGGTTTTGTGGAAATGTATGTAACGGGCAGAAGGAGAAGGATAAGCGTCCAAAGTATATTCCAGCCCACCCCAAGCTGCGTACGTAAAGAAGAAGAGTCTTAGCTTCTCTGCAGGGTTCAGGGTATCTCGTAGTCGAGCCGTCTCGACTAGAGCCTTCTTTCTTATTATTATGTCGGTATTATTACTATTCGGTCTATTGCCTAAGTAAACTAAAGTATATCCCTTAATTGTTGTTCTCAAATAATAATGTATTATTGATTGTTCAACTTGCAGTTCGATTGCATGACAGCATACAGGAGGAAAATTACCATTACCTTGTTTTTGATCTGTAAGTATCAGTAAAAGCATATATACAAACATAAATTTAAGGATGCTCGCATCAGATATTCAAGGGGTGGATATATATATATATATATATATATATATATATATATATATATTTATATTTGGTGATTTCGTACCGAAATTTCTTTTGAAAAACAAACCGGTTTGCCCGCCTGATGTAAATACTCAAGTTAATAAATGATGCATAGTTTTGGTACAGTACTTTGGCAGTTGGAAACAGCGCAAGAAATTGTTTCAAACATTTTTTATTGCATTATTATGCGCCACTTCCGGTTAGTTACCGATCACAATGTATATATATCGTTATATTATTACTAGTATAGGAAAACGAACTGTGATTGAAACCAAATGGATTTTGACTATTGTTTTTTGAGATTCATAGTTCATCCTTTTCTGTTCGAATAAAATGTTCAACACTAATTTATTTATATGTATATAGTATAAAGTACAAAATTGTAACGAATACGAATTTTAATTTGAATTGAAAAAAAAAGAACTATTAGGATACTAGTGGATATATTTATTCAGAATCGATCAACAGTATCTTCTTAATTATGAGAAAGAAAAGTGAAGAGAAAAAACCAAACAGAATGGGCATTATGTGGCAAGATGTGAGAAAAGAAACGAAAATATATGAACGAAGACTAATAGAAAAATGAAAAATGAAGGAAAGATCCAAAATAAATATGAGAGAATATATATAGGAGTAGAGCAGAAGAAGAAGGAGATAGAACATGCAATATTTGACCGCCTCACCATATGAGCGTACTTCAAGATGTAATTAGTATTTCAAGTATGTAGTGTAGTATAGTTTTCAGAATAGTAGTAGTAGTTTCAGAAGAAACGAAACGCGAAAATTTAACTATACTAAATGCATATATATTTGCAGTGTAACTGGCGGTGAACTATTCGAAGATATTGTGGCCCGTGAATTTTATTCAGAGGCTGATGCTTCACATTGTATACAGCAAATATTGGAATCGGTCAATCACTGCCATCAGAACGGTGTTGTCCATCGAGATCTCAAACCAGAGAATTTACTATTAGCAAGTAAGGCAAAGGGTGCAGCTGTGAAACTCGCGGACTTTGGTCTAGCCATTGAAGTGCAAGGTGATCATCAAGCTTGGTTTGGATTTGCCGGTACTCCAGGGTATCTATCCCCAGAAGTATTAAAGAAAGAGCCGTATGGCAAATCGGTAGATATATGGGCATGTGGTAAGCATCCTACACTTCCATTCAGCTAACATAAATTCAATATTGATTCTTCATAAATTGTTTCCATATTTTGTTTACATAGGTGTTATACTCTACATATTATTGGTCGGCTATCCCCCGTTTTGGGACGAGGATCAGCACCGGTTGTATTCGCAAATAAAGGCAGGCGCCTATGATGTAAGAATACATATGATACTGATCTCATAGGAACTTAACTCGATTAAACTTGTATTCTCTTATATTATATTTTATTATATTGTAGTATCCATCACCCGAATGGGACACTGTGACGCCCGAGGCTAAGAATTTGATTAATCAAATGCTGACTGTAAACCCAAATAAGCGAATAACAGCAGCTGAAGCACTAAAACACCCATGGATTTGTGTACGTTTTACTGTTGTGAAAGCCTTTTTTTTCTGATTGTTAATTGTAATATGTATCTCAATTTCTAGCAAAGGGAACGTGTGGCTTCTGTAGTCCATCGTCAAGAAACTGTGGATTGTCTCAAGAAATTCAATGCGCGCCGCAAGCTAAAGGGTGCTATACTAACAACAATGCTTGCAACTAGGAATTTCTCTAGTAAGTAAGATTTTTTTTAGGATTCATTCCGTAATCGTCATTCAAGGCCATTTTCGTTTCGTTCAATTAAGCGAAATGTCTTTTGTATATGTATGGTGTGTATGCGATGGTGCGTGTCGTGAATGTATGCATATGCATATGGATTGCATTGTCGTTTTTAGATTTCCGTCTCCCAATAAGTATCTGTGCGAGCGTTAATCATATCACTCATGAAATAAGACTCTCTAAAAGAGTGTAATGCGAAAAGCTAAACGCAAAACAGTCAGCCAAAGAGAGAAACGGAACAAAAATAAGTCTCTTGCACAGGGTGAGAGAGTGTGCGAATGTTTTATTTTCCCTTTCTCTTATGAGCAGAGCGTGAGTATTTAAACGGATAACTGTTATTTGCTAAGCGAGCTAAATATATATAATAAATAATTAAATATTAAATAAACAAACACATTTAGTATGTGTGATGCACTAAAAAACTTATTGAATAAATTCGATATCAATGACATTTTTTGGAAAATGAATTTTAAAAGAGGTTATAAAAAGAAGCTATACAATAAGTATAGAACTTACTTTAATATATAAACACATATATGATGCATGTGGCGTATGAATCTGTCGAATCAGTTCAATAATATGTCCTTAGATATACATATAGTGAATGGAATTGAGATCGCCTTCCTCTGCTTATTTACAAATCAAACACGAACTTACGTATGTTACCGATCTATATAGGCAGAAGCATGATCACTAAAAAGGGCGACGGCTCTCAAGTCAAGGAATCAACAGATTCGTCCAGCACAACTTTGGAGGATGATGATGTCAAAGGTAAATACTTATATATACATTAATTTTCCATTTGAAGCTCTCTAAATCTCGAAATTTCGAAATTTGAGCCTGAATTTCAGTTGATATTTAAGTGAATTAAGGTTTCTAAATGTGTGTTTAGGTGTTCCTAGGTTTTACGAACTAGTGATCTAGACAGAAAAGATATGCGCTTATTGGAAGTACATACACATATATAATTATATATGCTGAAAAAGTCCCATATATATTTAACTTATCTGTATACTCAATTTACTGAGATTTGGCTTTTTTCCTTTTCTTTAGTTCGCACGCATATTTTCTTTTAATATAGTATTCTAGCTGTCATATTGTGCCTCTTCTTAATTTGCCTGTGTCGAATTATTTCTTTTCACTTTTTATTTTCATGGAATGACTAAGTATTACTTTTTTCAAACGAAATATATATACATATATATATATATATATATATATATATATTTTTTTTTTTTTTTTTAAATATTTTGCACACTTTATAAGAATTATTATATAACTAAAAATATATTTTAGAAAGAATCTCTATTCATATAGGTCTAGGATATCCGTATATATCGCTGAACATAACAATATCCGTCCACATAATATGAATCTCTGTCTGATACACTGTACACCGCATGTGCCAAGCCAAGTTTGAATATATTTGATCAATAAATCAATTTGACAATGCTAGGAATAGAAAGAAGAAGAATGCGATGATGGATATGATGGTAGGAAAGGGAGTTGGGGAGAGTGATGAAGAGAAATAAGGTTTGATGAAAGAAAAGAAACAAATTCCAGCTAAAGTACCGAGTCAGGGGGGATAGGAGTAGAAGAAGGTAGAGGGAAGAGGTAGAGGAGTAGCAAGCAAGGAAATGGAATGAACGAGTGTGAGTACGAAAGATTAAGATATACATATATAAGTCATATTGTGGATATCTAGAAAGATCAGTGCATGTCAATCGAGAGAATTTACCGATATTAACGACGATTATTCGGCTGTAAGGTACAACTCGTAACCACTGCAACTTCCCTATAATAATTATTCGAAATTTTTCATATTTTCTACTGTGATAACTATATATTTAATGAAGTTCTTATGTGTTGTAAAAATGCTTTTTTGCTTTATTTATTTAAACTATTAATTTCTAATTGAAAACAAAAATTGGCTCAATTAAGGGGGTTAGAGATTTTACTTAATGTGGAAAGTTATAAAAAATCTGTAAACGGAGCAAAGAAATGATAAAGTATTGGAAAAAACACAGTTGCTGTTCAAGCATGAACATGCCATATACATAACTAAAAATATATTTAAAATAGACAATAGTCGATAGCACCAGCTAATAAAAATGTAACGTGAGCATAGACACCGACTTCACGATCTAAAAGGAAATTATTGTAGTTCTAAGGTGTTAGTCAGATTTCGAATTCGTGACATGTGGAGCTGTTTTCGTTAGCTCTCTAACATTTTGGTCCTCCGGCTCGAAGGCTCCCTGCACACAAGTGCACAGATGTTTTGACAAGTTTCCCTTTTAGATCCTTAAGCCTAACTAAGGGATGCCATATCTATTACTTGTCGTCAGATGACGCGCAGGTTATCGACTATTGCCTATGTTAAATATATTTAAGTATATGGCATGTTCATGTGTGAACAGTTGCACTTATCAATTTTGAAATATGTTTGGTTACTTTTTTTTTTTTTTTTAGAAGATAAAAAAGGGATCGTTGATCGCAGTACCACAGTCATATCCAAAGACCCAGAAGGTAACATTTTTATTTTATTATTATTATGATTATTATTTATTTATTGATTTATTTATTTATTTTTTATTTTTTTATTTTTTTTTTTACAAAACAACATTACATTTACAAAATACACAAACATCTTCCATAACCAAACAATCCTCAGAGAAATATATATATTATAATATTCAGGTTGCATGAGATGAAATGGGGAAAATATGGAAAACAGAGTTCGAGTTTAATTAGATACTCGGTACAGATATTATTATATAGTAAGAAAGTTGAATATTAACTGATGTTATAGCCATCCCAGCTGTAAAGTTGCTGTTCCTCATTGATTTAAATTTAATTTCAGTGCTCGAGCTTCTAACATTGGATTGAATTTGGGAACGATAAAGAATAAACCCATTTATGTGTACATATACGCTGAACCCATTGAAAATGGGAGTTCAGGGTATAATGGATTTGTTAAAAGTATGTAACAGGCAGAAGGTGGCGTGTCAGACCCCATAATGTATATATATTCCTGATCAGGGTGACGAGAAAAGTCAATATAGCCCTGTCCGTATGTTTGAACGCGTCGATTTCCAAAGATATTCATTCTTTTTGTGTTAAGCCCATATATTGCACGCGCAGTACGAGTTTGATTCAGAAATTCGATAACTTTTACAGTTCCAGAGTTTGCGATCAAAACATTTATCGATAATCAGTTATAAAATTACATGTTGAGGCTTTCTAGAAACAAATAAAAAATCGGTTTGTAAATGTAGGTGCAATAACAAAAGTTTATTCAAAAATAAAAATAAGTAAGTAACAAGTTAGTTATATTCGGAAAACATCGTGGTACTTAACTAAAGAGTTAAGTATCACGATGTTTTCCGAATATAACTGACTGACCGAGCCAATGTGCAGCCTATCTTCATACCTGCTTTTTACACGGGGAATATTCTGGGTCTCATAATCTGGCAAGTTCTGGTAAAGTCAAAAACTGTCTTTAGTACATGAGTACTTATTTCGGAAAGATGATGAAGAGTTTTCAAGAACATTTAACAACATTATACCTCGAGTCTCCAAGTCTTTTGCATATACATATATGGATACTAATTTAATACAATTTTGATTTTTGTCAGGTTTTGGTTTCCGCTCCCCAATTCACTCCCAAATGTGTAAAAATGTATTTCAAATACTAGAGACATACAGTTTGGTTTCGCATATAGATATGAATGTCATGTTCATAATCTGAAAGTTTATTAATCAAATAAGTTCTCGCAACTTAATCCACGTGGCAGAGCAAGAGAGACAGCAAGACGCCTGCAATGCTTACACACGTGTGTGTGTGTGCGTGTTTTTCCGATTTGCCAAGCCCCCCAAGGGCGTAGATATATCTGCCATAGCCTTTTTAACTTGGGTGGTCACCACGAGTATACATTCCAAATTGCCACTCTCTAGCTCAACTAATATGTTTACTGGCATACGGGCACATGCATTTTCCGATTTTCCACGCACCTAGAGGGCAGATCGGGAAAATTTTTACTTTTTATAATTCGGGTGCATACATTAGTATGTGGTTTAAATTTCAAGTCTCTAGCTTTAATAACGCCGAAAAATGTTGCATTTATACGGAGAGATGAACGGACGGACGGAGAGCAAGACGGACATTGCACAAACCCAATATACTCTTTTTCCTTTTGGGAACAGAGCATAAAAAGCTATGAAATTCGATTCTTGAAAGAGAACATGATAGACGCAATTGATGCATGCAATGGGCAATGGGCTTTTGTTAATAAGTGATTGCTCTAAGATATATATATTCTACACAAATATTACCTAAAGCACCAGGCCGCCAGACACATAACCCAGAAAAGCTGAAGGACCGAGAGTCACATTGTAATCCTTCTATGTTGCAATTGCCATTCGGCATTGGTTACACTATGTGCGAGTATTAATGACAGTTTGAATGCCAATTTTATTACTAATGCAAATTATAAAAGTAATCAAAGACTTTCAAAGATACGCCTTAGAGGTGAGTACGCAACTCCATTAAAGCTAGGCCAATTAATAAAGCTATAAAGTATACGCACACTGCTGCATATATATGTATGTACACAGACACACACACACACACACACACAGATATATATATATATATATATATATATATATATATATATATATATATATATATATATATATTCATGTTATATATATTATTTTTTCTGATCTATTACAGATCGCATGTTACATTTATGCTGTTTATCAAATAAAAATGGAAACTACTAAAATTGATACGTATGTATTTTTATTATATCAAACAACAGCTCCCCGCTCGCTCGCTCTCGCTCTCTCTCTCTCCCTCGCTCTATCTATCTATCTATTTGTCTCTCTCTCTCTCTCTCTCTCTCTCTCTCTCTCTCTCTCTCTGTCTCTCTCTATCTATTTCACCCCCCCTTTCTCTGTCTGGCGTCGTACTTACCTCTATGTAATAACTATATGCAGAAGCTAGCTACATGTCTCTGTGCTTAAAATTTTTTTTCGCATATACACCAGAGATCAATTGTTCCTTATGTATGGGTATCCTAGTCATGTAATTTCGCTCGTGTAATTAAACTTTTCATACTTTGACTATCGAAATCGAGCTCTGTTGTTTAGAAAACTTTGTGTTTCAACTTCTGAGCATTGAATATTGAACACTTAAAAATACTAGAAAGAACTTTTTCCCAATCATAATTAGATTGCATAGGAAATTTGCCCATTCAGCAATACGAGATAGGGGAAAAAAAAAAAAAAAAAAAAAAAAAAACAAATACTCTTCTTTACAAACGTATAAGCGTGCGCTCTGCTAACTGCGCAGTTGCTGCCATCGCTTGGGGGTGGCTTGGGATATAATTTGGACGCTCATAGCTCCAATTCTATACGGACGATCTTCATGAAACTTTCAGAATACAATAATGAATTGCAAGTCTCTAGTATTTGAATTTTCCAAATTTTTAAGGATGGGGCGATTTTCGGGTCGGTATCCAAAATCTAACGAAAATCGAAATTGTATTAAATTAGTATCTATATATATGCAGAAGCCTTGGAGACTGTGATCCTAAAGATGAACGATACATCATTTTATACTCGCTTCTCGATAAATGTTTAAATCGATAACTGAAACTGAAATAGTTATCGGGTTTCTGAAATAAACTCGTATACCACGTGCAGTCGAATCGAATCCCGCTGGAAACTTTTCGTTTATTAATCGAAAACTTATAATTTTGATTTTTTAATTCATTAATATTTGTATATTCATGTTAAAATGCTTTCTGCCATCTTAGCAATTACTACTAAGCTATTTGGATGCTTGAATTATGAGTTGGCCACAACAAAATTCTTTGCTGATCTGCGACGCCCCCGCATAGTTTTGGCTAGTTCTTAAAAAAGCTGACTGCAACATTTGGTTGCTTACATTCCAAAAATGCGAAAATTACAGGGTATTTTTCGATATGCCACGCCCTCAAAGAGGCTGAAATATCATTTTTGGGTCATCGATAGAGGAGGACATTAGTAACAGAAATTTTGAAGCTTCTAGCTCTAAAACTGTAGGAGATATAAACTGCGGTTTGCCACGCCCCCTGTTGGCGTACATATATCTACCTTAACTTGATGATCTTGGGTTGTCAACCCGAGTATACATGCAAAATTTCATGTCTCTAGTGTCAATATTTTTCAGAATGTAACACAATTTGAAAAATCACTATATATCCAGGTCCGATTTGCCACACCCCCAACGGGCGTAGATATATCCGCCATAGCTTTTTGAACTTGGGTTGTCACCGCGAGTATACATTCCAAATTGATTACTGGCATACAACATTTTTACAGTTTATAATATATATACCTGAATATATATACCTGAGGGACGGACAGACGGACAGGGCTAGATCAACTTATTTTTTTGTGATGATCAAGAATATATATACTTTTTGGGATGTGCGACGTCTCCTTCTGCCTGTTACATACATTTTCACAAAAACATTATACCCGGAATTCCCATTTTCAATGGGTTCAGGGTATAAAAATATAAATGAAAATTGGCAAATGTGAAACATTTTTCCTCTATAACTGATTATTTGATGCCGCAAAATTGATTTCACTCACATCGGAGTTTCTATTGAAAAGATAAAACTTTAAACTTTAAACGATGGCAACTATATATTTGCAGTCGGGAATATTCTATACAACTGTCGAAACTTTCGACTCGAAGGGGATTTATAATATAGTATCACCTGATATGTATGTATATATATTTCAAGCTTGTTATGTAATTTGGGAGTAACTGAAACGAGAACTCAAGTTCCAGTTCCAGTACCAGATTACACAAAAAACAGGACTTCATAATCTACAGATATCACTTCACACACTTTCCTCATAGATAAACTCCCCTTAACTTCGATATGCAAAATTTGTCATTTTATTATGTTGAATTTCATTGGTATAAAATATACAAATAAATAATACAATAGAATAAAAGATATACACACATATATATATTTTTTTTATTTTATTCATTTATTATTTGTTTATTTAATTATTTATGTATATATTTTTTGTTTTGTGTTCTTTGTTTGTTAAATTATTAAAATATGTGCGTTTTAGAAATAAGGATTGTGTGTCCTGCAAAAACCTGCCAGCAAATGTCAGGAAACTCATCGCAATGCTCTTCAGGTAAGTAAAATGGACTTTTCCTATTTATACATCTTATCAGTCACACACACATACATACATATGTATGTAGTATATGCTCATATATACATACATATATATTTGAATTGCTTGATTGTCTTATATCATAAGATGCATCTCACTTGCATTTGTTCCTTAAGTCACTGTATATTACTGATGATAGACATCAATCGCCTGCATGTCTAACACATTCCAATTAATTTTTTTTTTTTTTTTTTGTTCCTTAATCTCAACAATATATGTACATATGCATGCATACATATATGCAGTTAGCAGAGTGCGCGCGTATGTGTGCGTAAATAGGAAGAATATCACTTCTATGCAGGGTTCAGGGTTTGGGGCGTGGCGAATCGGGAAAACGTATGTATGTATCTTTTAAAGCTTTAAAGCTAGAACGCTGAAATTTGGCATGTGAGTTAATGTTATGATTCTATGAAGATCGATCAAAAAGTTTTATGTCTACGCTCCGCTTGTCTGAAGCAGCGGCCATAATTACTTTTTACGGAGATAGCGGGCTGGATCAACTTATTTTTTTATGCTGATCAAGAATATATTTATATATATACTTTATGGGGTCTGCCACGCCTCCTTCTGCCTGTTACATACATTCTCACGAAACCATTATACCCATTTTCAATGGGGTTAGGGTATAATAAAAAAAGGGTACAAGCACTTACACGCACACATACACATACGTATGTACGCTTATAGACATGTATACGCATAGCAGAAGTCTGCTGTCTCGCTTGCTCTGCCACATGAGTTATGTATGTTATGAGAACTTATTTGATTCTTCTTGTAGATGGGCTTTCATCATTAGCGTATGTATGTGCCAAACCTTACTGTATGTCTCTAGTATTCGAAATATGTACATTTTTAAAGCATTAAAGGTGCTAGAGACGTGCAGTTTGGCTTAGCATATACATATGTATGTAGATATGAATATCATTCTCCTAATCTGAAGAGATCAATACGATTGTCCGTCTAGAAACAGAATTATTAATCAATAAAGTTTTCGCAGCAAAACCCATGTGGCGCAGCAGCAAGGCAGAGAGACAGCAAGACGCTTGCAATGCTCGCACACATACAGGCGTACAAGCATAGATCAGCGTGTGTGTGTGTGTGTGCGTGTTTTTGCATGTATAGTTTGTTACGCTCGGAGAATCGAAAAGAGGCATTCTTTGAATATGATTCGTTCGAAAAAGGGCTTAGGGAATTTCATAGTCGAGCAGTCTGGACAACAGCCTTCTTACTTGTTGTGATGATTGATTTTCGTTAAATTGCTTTAATCGATAATGAGAAAAGTTGTAGATTTTCTGAAACAAACTCGCGAGCATTACACGGAGCTAACAAAGAATGTTTGAAGTCTCTAGCTCGACGCCTTCATACATACGGACGGACAAGGCTATATCGACTCAGTTCGCCGCCCTGATCAAGAATATATACATATACTATATACATATACTTTTGCTTTCTTCTGCCTGTTACATATAATATACACAAAACTTTAATCAAATGAAATCGAAGTCTTTAAGATCATGGGAAAAATAAATTGTTTAACATGCAATCATTAATTGAAGTTTGAAAACTCAATCTGTAAACGGTTCGAGTTGAGCTACGAATCAATATACTTTATTTGGCCCGAGACCTATCTAAAAGTCTGTTAATTTTCCGTAAGGCTGAAGCATTCGTAAGCACAACGAGTTGCTATGCTTACTGATATCAGGTTCATTGCAGTTGCTCTTGATTTGTTAATGAAGAACTCAGTTGAATGAGGTCTTTTCTTAGCCCAAATTCCACTTGACAAATTTTCTCAAACTTTGTATGAAACTCTTTAAACGTAGCTATAGCCTAAATATTTGAATTTTTGTTCAAGACTTAAGTATATATATATAAATAAATATATATATATATATATATATATATATATATATATATATATATATATATATATATATATATATATATATATATATATATATATGTTATATATCATTTTTGTTGTGATCAGTTCGTTGGTTGAATGGATGTTAGTTAGTTAGTTAGTTTGTTGGCTTGAATCGTTCAAGAACTGTAATTCTCATTCTTCGTCAAACGTAGTCAAATCTCATTCGTGGTTGTAATTTCTCTGTCCAAAAAAATAATAAAATATAAATAAATAAAAAAAAAAAAAAAAAAAAAAACAGACCTATATAAGTAGACCTCGTATTATTGCTATATTTTATTTAAAATCCAATCCAACACGACCATATCGAAACGAAGCAGCTAGACGACAGGAAATAATCAAGATCACAGAGCAATTGATCGAAGCGATCAACAGTGGGGACTTCGATGGATATACGTAAGTCTTAAGCATGCAGATTATATTTATCTTATCTTATATGTTTGGAATTGATTTTTTGAATTTTTCAGTAAGATATGTGATCCGCATTTAACTGCTTTCGAGCCAGAAGCATTGGGCAATTTGGTCGAAGGAATCGACTTTCATAAATTCTATTTTGAGAATGGTAAAAGAAAGTGCTAATTCAACAAATAAATGTTAATATATTTCACAACATTTTCCCATAGTGCTTGGTAAAAATTGCAAAGCTATTAATACAACAATACTAAATCCACACGTACATCTGTTGGGTGAGGAAGCCGCTTGTATCGCCTATGTAAGACTTACACAGTATATCGATAAGTAAGTGCGACATCCAAGTACTCTCTGAATGTACTATTCAAATGTATACACTGCTCAAGCAAATTCGTCTAGGAGTGTCCACCGACTAGGGGGCATTCCTTAGTGTATGTCACTCGCTAATCTTAATCCCATGATCTTCCAGGCTAGGACATGCACACACTCACCAGTCGGAGGAGACTCGCGTCTGGCACAGACGCGACAACAAATGGCAGAATGTTCATTTTCATCGAAGTGCATCAGGCAAGATTAGTGGGGCAACGACTTTCGATTTTATACCACAAAAGTAGATAGGGATATAGAAGCGAGCGGAACGTTTTCAATGATAGAAGAGTGGGTCAATAAACTATGACTTAAGTGTGTGTGTGTTTAACTTACCAATAAAAAGCTAAAAGATCTGAACAAAAATACGAAGAGATTATGGAAGAGTTAAACTTGTTTATATATTATTTCTCTATGCATTTCAATTTGAATCGAAGAAGAAGAAAACAGATACATGTAATGTTTACTTTCAAGTTATATTATTGTACGTACATATGTAAAAATCGAAGTATCTACGAGCACTAAAAACTTAAAATATAACCACAAATTTGATGTTATTAATAATATGTCCAGGTATAAAAATGAATTCAATGAAATAATTAAAAAAACCAAAAATAAAATAAAAAATAGAAGAGTAAGAACGAAAGGATCACCTTCAAAAATATTAAATATAAAATATAAACTCTTTGTTCTAATTGAATGTAGACACACATCATCATCCGTCTCTGCATTTTATATATATATATATATATATATATATATATATATATATATATATATATATATATATATATACATATATAAATATATATGTTTCTATGTATATCGTATATATTTATGTTGCTTTATTCATACCTACGAACGAACACCTTATTCAAAGCATTCAACAATTTTTTTCAAGAAAAGGATTAAAACACGTTTAAGAAACATACTCAATTTTTGAATACACTGTTCGTTTTTTGGCTGCCCTCAACAGACACACTGACCTATGTATGTATGTCGATGCTAGGAAAACTAAAACATTAAATTATTATAAAAAAAAAAATAAAAAAAAAAATAAATAAATAAAAAACTATACGAAACGTAATGCTTTCACACTATATTTGCAAAGTATTAGTAAATACATTTTATAAAATACCTAGAATTTACAAATTTAATTAATTATACCAAAAACACAAATAGCAGAAAAACTTAGCTAATTATTATACAACTATGAAAAGGAATGAGCTACAATTGATTGGTATCTGAGTTATCTGAGTTGATTTCAAATCTGAGCAAAACTTTCTTTTCCGGTCGGATAACTGCTCTACTAGCAGGCAAATGCACATATGATATGAGTTAAGGTTCCTCTTCTTGTCTGCACACATCGATCCTATTCGATTTACATATGTAGACAAATATATGTGTATGTGTATGTGCTCCAAAGTATAAGTTTCCATCTAATTGGGCGAAGGGTTTCTTCGCTGCTTATGTAGAGAATGTTATGCGATATATTTGCAGATATCGGAACGTCGAGATGAACTCAAACACTTCTTGATATGCGTCACATCTGTATACATATTTTGACTCTTAGCACTTGGGTTTCATAGGTTCCAAATCGGACAAACAGTGGACTCGAAGAACTCGGCTATGATAGTGAGTGAGCTACATGATTAGGCCTATCATGATGATTTTCTTCGTATAGATCTATGCTGCAAAGAAATTTAGAACTAGATATGTTTATTACGAATAGATATCAGAAGAAAAAATAAATCTTGATTATTCATTTGGTTAAAGGTATATATGTAAAGATGCTCAATCAAATGCATCAATATTTAGTTATTAATATTATGAAAAGAAAATACGAAAAAATTGAATATAATTGTGAATTTATATATGTATGTATATGCGTATTTCAAGTACTTATGCAAATTTTGTAAGAAGACCCAACACTTTACGTTTAAGAAAATGCAAATGCAAAAATAAAATTCAAAATACTTTAACAATAAAATATAAATATACAAAATTCAAATAACAACAGTTATAAAACTCTTACATAATATATATCTATATACACGAACATTTTAAGACCTAATGAATAATATTCTCTATATAAAGATTGAAATGTTATTCATTGTCTAACTACCGTATAGAAACACTCACTGTACATATAATATATGCCAATTTCAAAACTTTTACAACTGTTTTTTAAACAAGTATCTAAAAACAAGTTTTCGAAAACTGATAAAAGTATGATTTTGAAATTGTAAACAAAAGACTTGTATAATTGAATTTGTTATTTTTATTTTAAAACAGTTTCTCGACAGATTATATATATATATATATAATATAATAATATAATATATATATATATATATATATATATATAAAATCAAAGAATTTCAATGTTGATTAATTTTATTAAAAGCTAAATTTGTAATTATAGTTTTTTACCTAATATATGAAAGACCTTATAATAGTATCAAAAAAAGGAAAAGGGGAGAAATGCAGGGGAAATTGTTTTTTATTTGTTTAGTTTAATTATATTTTGTCATCTAATAAATTGTGCACAAATATTGGTAAACAAACTGAAATGAATGAAAAAGTTCAGCTACGGAGTCCTTACGTATTTATACACAAACATATAATAATAAAACAAAACAAATATATATATATATATATAATTTACATATATTTTTCCGCTATTTCCAATGAAAAGTTTGTCTTGTCCGATGTCTTACTGCAGGCAACTAATTCTAGCTAGGTTGATATTTTGTGCCCTAATGCTTATGTTCCTATACATATATTGAGCTGCAGGTGGTGATACATAGCAAGATCACACATACGGACGTTAAACATAATGTCATCCACGGATATGCTTACGTACGATGTTAGCTGAAGGCGATTAGTGGTGTATGGTATATATATATATATATATATATATATATATATATATATATATATATATATATATATATATATATATATATATATATATATATATATATATATATATATATCTATATATATATATATATATATATATATATATATATATATATATATGTGTGTGTGTGTGTGTGTATGTATGTAACATATGTACTATGTCTATTTCAATGTGTCGTGGCAATGCAAGGTAATATAACAATTCAGATTGGGAAAAGGAAAACTTTTTTGTATTTGATACATACATATGCTGTACACATACACACACATGTATAGACCTATCTGTAATGTAATGACAGCTGCAAAAACACAAACGCACCCATACAGAAACAGTGAATAATTCATTCGTATCCATCACAGATTCGCACAGCTACACACTCGTATACAGATCATTTCTTACTTTTACAAGCCACGGATAATATCTCAGTTACACAGAAAGACACACCTATACCTACACCCACACCTAGCGGATTCTTTATTCCATTCTTATTTCCATGATATCAATTCACGCCTATTACGATATATAATGTTAATGCTGTTAAATGTCGTGCATGCATGTTCAATTAATCCAAGGAACGGGAAAACAATTATTTTTGAAATTTTCTAGTACTTAAAGGTTTTCTTAAATTATCTAAAACCATGAAATAAAGAAACAAATTATATGATCATATTATAAACTACAAAAACAGAAGAAAGAAGTTAACTTATATAAGAAAAATCGAAATGCTTAAAACAATAAAGCACATTATGAGAAAGAATTGTATGAAATTATTTACCAAATGTCAAAAAAAAAAAAAATAATAATAATAAAAATGAAATAAAATAAAACAAAATAAAAGTTAAATTAAAAACCAAAAATAAATAAAATACATAATAATAAAAACCACGTATCACAAAGCGATCATAAAAACTATCTGCCTATTTGGATTACAAAAAAAAAAGAAAAAAAAAAAAACGTATCATAAAGCGATCGTAAAAACCAATTGCCTATTTGAAATGCAAAAAAATGCTATAGTTACTGTCCTTAAATTACTATTTAAAAATACACAATTAAATGGAATATCGATATAACTCTAAAAATCAATATGACTTATTATATATTTATTTTATTAATACAAATGAATACCTAATAAAAATTATTAAAAATAACTTTGAATACATCTATAGACATTTCTTTCTAAAACAGAGAAGCGGGACTTAGGACTTAGTACGTGTACGGCTTTATCGTTAGGAACTCCAGATAACACATAACTCAGTGGGGCAGCACTGTAAATCTGTAAATCTGTAAATCTTAAAAGCAGACTCTGCCCACGACGCCATTTTGGATTTGTCTGTCTCTCTTAATCCGGCCACCTTAAGTCTTGGAGTAATGAATTCGAAGAATAATTTCAAAGTAGCGGCGTATTTGTACTCAAAATAAAAATATACAATTTTCAAAGAATAAATTAATAATTACAAAAAGATCTAATATTATTTGGTCGTTTTCATGGAACTAGTAACGCGATTAGGGTTTAACAGATGAACATCGCAAAAACTAAAGTCCCACCATTTCGATCAAATAAGGGATCCTAGCCAAGGGTACACAAACATGAATCGTACTACTGTATATGAAAATATGTTGTTAGGTTAAATTTTATTGGTTGAAACTGCCTCTGACATCTTTAATGCTTAATTCAATTGAACATAATTATTTGATTAGCAAGAACCATTTAATGTAATTGGGTTCCGCAGCGCTTAGGCGGCTTCCTTGGCGAGACGATCGGCCTTCTCGACGACCTCCTCGATGGGGCCAACCATGTAGAACGCAACCTCTGGCAAATGGTCGTATTCACCAGCCAAAATCTGAGAGAAGCCCTTGATGGTTTGCTCCAATGGGACTAGCTTGCCGGCATGTCCTGTGAAGACCTCAGCGACTTGGAATGGCTGTGACAAGAAACGCTGAATCTTGCGTGCACGCGCAACGGTCAATTTGTCCTCCTCAGACAATTCATCCATGCCCAAAATGGCAATGATATCCTGAAGGGATTTGTAATCTTGCAAGATTTTCTGCACGCCACGAGCAACATTGTAGTGCTCCTGGCCAATGATGTTCGGATCCATGATACGAGAAGTAGAATCCAAGGGATCGACTGCTGGATAAATACCCAGCTCAGCAATTGCACGCGACAGCACGGTGGTGGCGTCCAAATGAGCGAAAGTTGTGGCTGGAGCCGGATCGGTCAAGTCATCAGCCGGGACATAAATGGCCTGCACCGAAGTGATAGATCCCTTCTTAGTTGTGGTAATGCGCTCCTGCATAGAGCCCATATCAGTGGCCAAAGTGGGCTGATAACCGACAGCCGAGGGAATGCGACCCAAAAGAGCGGACACCTCGGAGCCGGCCTGAGTGAAACGGAAAATGTTGTCGATAAAGAGCAACACATCCTGCCCCTCTTGATCACGGAAATATTCGGCAACGGTCAGACCAGTTAAGGCAACACGGGCGCGGGCGCCAGGGGGTTCATTCATTTGGCCGTAGACAAGAGCCACCTTTGAAGTCTTATCCTTAAGCGAAATGACCCCAGATTCAATCATCTCGTTGTACAGATCGTTTCCTTCGCGCGTGCGCTCACCAACGCCAGCAAACACAGAGTAGCCACCATGTGCCTTTGCAACGTTGTTAATCAACTCCATGATGAGTACAGTCTTACCGACTCCAGCGCCACCGAATAGACCAATTTTACCACCCTTGGCATAGGGAGCCAAGAGATCGACAACTTTAATTCCAGTTACAAGGATTTCCTGCTCAACCGACATCTCCACGAATTCGGGTGCTTCGGCGTGAATAGCAGCGGTCTTATCTGTTGGGATTGGACCACGCTCATCAATGGGCTCGCCTATTTAATACAGAATTTTCGTTATATCTTTTTTTTTTGTTATTTTTATAGATTGAGCAATCACCAATGACGTTAATGATGCGGCCCAGCGTCTCTGCTCCAACTGGAATACGAATTGGATAGCCTGTATCGAGGACCTTTTGTCCACGAATCAAGCCCTCAGTACCGTCCATGGCGATGGTGCGCACGGTGTTCTCGCCCAAATGCTGAGCCACTTCCAATACCAAGCGTGGTGAACGGTTATCAACTTCCAAAGCGTTCAGAATTGGTGGCAGATTTTCGTCGAACTGCACATCGACGACAGCACCAATAACGGCCACAATTTTTCCATTGCCTCCAGCGGCCGCCTTGGCAGCAGCTTTAGCAGCATGACCGCGAGCTGGAAAATAAGTTATTGCACATAAGTTAGAATCGACGTCTACATTTACAAATTTATATAGCTCGGCATTTATACGATTCTGCACTGTACTTTCTTTTACGCAGTCAGCATGTTGAAACTTTAAACTTTAATATGTATATGATTTTCGTTTATAAGAAATATATGTATATTATATACTATATAGATTACGTCAGAATGATTCCATTTTAGTTCCAAACAATATGGACTTTAAAATATTAAAAACAGTAAGAATTCTCTGCTATGTAGACAATGTTACTCACGTTTCAAGTTTCATACATTTTTTTAATAATGAGCTAATAAGTTCTAACATTCACTGATACATACTACATACATATATGAACATATGCAAAGAAAAATTTAACTGATAAAAAAAAAAAAAAAAATACTTACGATAGAGTTCCTAAGCTTAACTCCACCTATTTTTCTTATTACATACAAATCATCTTATATAAACGTACTCAACTAAAATATGTATTTTAATTATTATGCAATCAGCTCCTTCGACCGCTACGCTAAGGTTATGTTAGTTTTATTAGAGCTACTTATTGGCCAATTAAGAACTTCATTTTAAAAGAAATTTCATTCGATCAAAGTATTTTGGCTAGATTTACTCAACATTATTATAGCAATTTCTATATATACTTACACAATTGCCCCAATATTGGAAGCAAATTTTTATCAGCTTTAGCGGCAACACGTAACGCGAACATTTTTCGACCAACTGACGGAGGTATATAGAAGTATTACCTTGTCGTTGCACATTGAATACATAATTCATGGTTGCATTTTGTGGGTTTCGATATGTACAGTGGTGCTAAACCAATATATCGATTCAGCAGTCTGTTATCCCACAGGCATTCTCGAGTAGGGCTGCTTGATAAATACCGTCGAGGTACTCTTTTTTTCAAGGAAATAAGGACAATTGAAAATATGCATATATTAACAGTATATTTATATGTTTATGTATATTTATATATATACATATTTATATTTATAACATTAAAAACTGGTTTGAATATCGATTACAAACGTCATTTTTTTTAAATGGGAAAAGATACAAGAAACGCGCCAATCATTTGTAGATACATATGCACATACATCATACACTACTTAATGGATCGGTACTTTTAAAATGCTAATTTTTTTTGTGTAATCTAATAGCAAGATGAATTTTCATAAAACTTCGCCCTAAAAATAAAAATTAATCAGGTCCATTACTGACATCGCAAATGACGTTAATTGGAATCAAGACCTACATACATATTTCAGTTTATTTATGCGCATATGTACATATGTACATACACCCGAACATGGAATTATAGGTATATACATATATACAAAATCATTCATGCACTTGTGTATGTATGTAAGTGACTAACACTGAAATGCTGCAGTTGAAGTATTCTTAGATCCTCATTATGACAAATAGTGCCGTCTCGCTTTAACCTCAATGATTTCCTACCTTCAAATAAAGAACATTTCCAATAAAATTAGCAAAGATCCACGTGTTTACAGAATTTTTAAACTTTGTTTTGCAGGCGGAAATGCAAAAACAAAGACTCTTTTGGCAAAATGTACCCAATAAAGAGTGATAGATAGAGTGTACTAACTCTGCCAGTCGACTTGTAAATGTCATCAAAACTAAATAATACTACATGAACACACAAATATATATATATATATAAACGAATAGCTTGTATTTTGGAATCATTTAATTGATATTTCTTCAATATATCATTACACTTTTCCAGTATCAGATCGATGGATGAACCTTTCCAGACGTTTTTATTTATCCAAAGCAGTATTATTTTTGATGGCGATAACGCATTCTTCGCCGCACGCACTTAGCACAGTGCATAAAAGATCTTTGCCGCTGTCGAGATCGTTGCGCAAAGAGACACCTAATGGACCGTCGGGAACTTTCAGATCCTCACGCAAGACACCAGATTCGTTCATTAGAGTTAGGTAGCCATCATCGCTAATATAATTGAGCTGGAAGTCCTCGCGCTTTACATTCGGCACATCCATATTGTGGGTGGAGGGGCATATATCCTCGTACTTTTTCTGTGTAAATATATCGATACCAACAAGATGGACTTTGGCGTGGCCATGCTTGCCTGTCTTGGAGGTAGACATATCCACTATCTTGCAAGGGCGTCCTTTAAGCATCACATATCCATTTTTACGCAGTGCTGAACATTGCATGGGGTAAGTTAGGGATGCTCCCGACCTATTTCCTTCTCCATCCTCTGCCATTTTAAAAAAAATTTTATTGTTGAAAACTTTACACGCGGCACGCTGTAAAGAAAAGGGAACTGAATAGTGGTCACACTATAGAGATGACAAAATCCACGCAATGCTGCTTTTCCCAAAATATCGATGTATCGAGGCGTTGCATTGGGTTGAATTACGATTTTATACCATTGTTCAGCACTCAATGTCATTACTGACATCTTGAAAATGGTTGTAATTTTTCATTTATCGACAAATGGTAATGAGAAATTATATATCGATAATTTAATGTATCCGACATCTTGCAAAAAGCATGGTTGCATTATAGGATATTGGTGTCTGTTTGTTTAATATAAATGTGTGTGTATAAGTGTCGTGCGGTTATATCAAAAAGCGTACATTTCGCACAAAAAAAGAAAAAGAAAAACATATATTGATTGTTTCCCTCTTGTACTTATCATACTTATTATTATTTTCTGAATAAATGCACATTCGTGTTCATCATACATGCACATATAAGTGAAAAGAAGAGTTGTGAAAATTTCATTTATGAATTTGTAAGACTACAGATGTATACGTGCAGTGTGTATATATGCAAGAGTTTTGCGTATATCCCTTTTAATATAAAGATAAAACAATGTTACATGCGTAAGTGTATATTTTAATATATCAGCAAATATAAAAAAGAAACAATTAACTGCAGATGCTAAGTGCGCATGAATGATGACATACATACATACACACACACACACACACACACACACACACACACACATGCTGGTATATGTATATACATATTTATGTGCATGTTTGTACGTATTTCTACATCCATCAGGGATACTCTACTTTGCTTATTGAAGACATACAAATAAAGATTTCTTAAGACTATGGACATAACTGATTATATTACGAAAAGAAGAATATGAATTGATGAAAACGCTGAAAAAAAAAAGAATTAGCTTATCAATAAATTTCATTGTATACATATATATACCGCATACACATAAATATTTATGTATATTAAAATGAACGGTGGGCGGTGGCTTGTTAGGCCAAATCGCCGCATTTATGGGACTCGGTACTTGGTACTTTCGGTACTTTACATCATACGGTACACATAATAAAGCAAAGTATAAAATATAAATTTACTCTTAATAAATCAATTACTGGTTGGGTACAGATATGTGCTCCTTATGCGAAATGTTCGTTATCTGAGGCGTTCGTTCTTATGTTTATTTTACACCCACTCACAGAAAACTATGTTTTAAACAGTTGTATATACTAAAATAAACTGATTGAGTTATCTACATATACATTTGATATTATCCTATTAATAAAATATTATAAAACTAATTGTGCATATGGTTTTGCATAATAATTCCGCTTTCCGTATATACATATGTTGAGAATCAGAAATATACACTTATATATATATACAATACTTATTTATTTCCTTGTTTAGTTCCTGATAAAGAGGAATAATGTAGCAGCTCTTTGCCTGCAACTGGAAGTTGGATACAAACAGAAGGAAAGCGAGCTCTAAATGAATTGAATCTTATGATTAAATAGCTATGGATAGAAAAGAGCTATAGCAAGAACAATAACAATAGTTCCACGCGGGAAATCAAAAACCGAAGCAGCCAAAATATTCAGAATTTGAAAGGATTTCGACTCCTATTAATTAAAAAAAAAAAAAAAAAATAAAAAAAATAAAATTAAAAAAATTATATATATATATATATATATATATATATATATATATATATATATATATATATATATATACATTGGATCTAATCGCCATTTTGGCGATTAGCGTGTAATTGGAGGAAATGAAGATTCTAATTTGTTGTTTAGTAACAATATTAATTTTTGGAGTATCATCAGCGTCCCCATCATCATTACCATCATCATTAGACAATGAATTGCCCTCATGGAGTCAAATAGAGGAGAGAATAAAACGAAGTGCATCCGCCCCAAAGATTAATCTAACGGAAATTGATTTGAACTCTGGGTACTTGAACAGAAGCAGCGGCACCAGCAGCAGCAATGTAATCACAAATGTGGCCAAATTTGATACGACGCTAAACCACTTATTAGTGGACACAATAACGGGACGCGTTTTTGTTGGTGGCGTTAATCGCTTGTACCAGCTGTCACCGGACTTGGAGTTGCACGAAACAGTGAAGACGGGTCCGCAAAATGATTCAGTGGAATGCACAATACTCGACTGTCCATTAAATGCGGTTCGGAAGCCAACCGATAATTATAATAAAGTCCTATTAATAGATCGTGCCACATCTCGCTTGATTGCGTGTGGATCACTGTTCCAAGGTACGTGTACGGTACGCAATCTTCAAAATGTTAGCATAGTTGAGCATGAAGTGCCCGACGCCGTTGTTTCCAATGACGCCAACTCATCGACGGTTGCCTTTATTGCACCCGGGCCGCCACAGCATCCGGTGACAAATGTTATGTACGTTGGCGTTACGTACACCAATAACTCCCCATATCGCAGCGAGATACCAGCTGTAGCATCACGCTCGTTGGAGAAATCTAAAATGTTTCAAATTGCCTCTTCGGCGGTAACGACCGGCACGCGCACCTTTATCAATTCGTATGCCCGAGAAACCTATTTGGTCAACTACGTCTACGGCTTTAGCTCGGAGCGCTTTTCCTATTTCCTCACCACTCAACTCAAGCACAGTCACCATTCGTCGCCGAAAGAGTATATAACGAAATTGGTGCGAATATGTCAGGAGGACTCGAACTACTATTCGTACACTGAAATTCCTGTTGAATGCATTAGTGAAGCTCAGGGCGGCATTAAGTTCAATTTGGTTCAGGCTGGGTTCTTGGGAAAACCAAGTCTGGACCTAGCCCAAAGCCTGGGTATATCGATCCAGGACGACGTCCTCTTCGCCGTCTTCTCGAAAGGGGAAAGTAATACTCCAACCAATAGCTCGGCCCTTTGTATATACTCGTTGAAGTCGATTCGTCGCAAATTTATGCAGAATATCAAGTTCTGCTTCAATGGAAATGGTATGCGAGGACTTGACTTCATATCCCCCAGCATGCCCTGCGTTTTAACGGTATGTATGTATATATATATACACGCTTTTTTTTTTATATATATATACACGAAATTAAAATTAAATAATTGATATGATTACAAAAATATGAATATATAACTTAATTGCAGAAACTGCAAACGATCGGTGAAGACTTTTGTGGATTAGATGTGAATTCGCCATTAGGCGGGGAACAGCCAATCACCGCGGTTCCGGTCGCAATGTTCAATACGCGTCTAACGTCTGTGGCGGCGACAAGCACCAGCGGCTACACAGTTGTATTTATTGGCACCGCCAATGGCTATATTAAGAAAGTTGTGGTTGAGTCGTCGACTGTTGCTAACGAATATGCGAGTTTGGCCGTTGATGTTGGGTCTGCGATCAAACAGGATATGCAGTTCGACAATCAGAATCTGTACGTGTATGCGATGTCCGACCGTAAGGTGTCGAAGGTGAAGGTCTATGACTGTGCCGATTTTAAGACATGTGGTGAATGCTTGGGCGCCCGTGACCCCTATTGTGGCTGGTGCTCGTTAGAGAACAAGTGCAGTCCACGCTCCAATTGCCAGGACGATGCGAATGATCCATTGTACTGGGTGAGTTACAAAACGGGAAAGTGCACAACAATCACCAGTGTAGTGCCACATCAGTTGCAACGGACTACCGCACGTACCTTGGAGCTGATCATCGATCATTTGCCGCAACTGAAAGAGAATCTAATATGCGCCTTCACCACCGAGGACAAGGCGCTCTTCACAAATGCTACGAAGAAGCGAAACGGTGTTAATTGCACAACTCCGCGTACGGATATGTTGCCGCAAATCGAACAGGGCAAACATCATTTTACAGCGAAATTGTCTGTACGCACAAGGAATGGGCCAGATCTAGTCTCCACAGATTTCACGTTCTTTGACTGCAGCACGCATTCATCCTGTACGCGATGTGTGTCGTCGGAGTTCCCCTGCGATTGGTGTGTGGAAGCTCACCGCTGCACGCACGATACAGCTGAGAACTGTCGCAATGATATTTTGGTTACTGGCGTCAGTCGAATAGGACCGAGCTATCGTTCAGGCCCTGGCTTTTGTCCAACCATCAATGCTACTGGCGATGGCAGTGAGGTTCTCGTTGCTGCTGGCACTAGTAAATCAATTAAAGTGAAAGTTCACATTATTGGCCAATTCATTGTGCAAACACGGTTCGTTTGCCAATTTAATATTGAAGGTCGTGTCACCAGTCTAAATGCCCAGTTGTTAGGCGACACTATTTATTGCGATAGCATGGAATTCCAATACACTTCACGATCGCCGAATTTGACTGCAACTTTTGCTGTTATCTGGGGCGGCTCAAAACCACTCGACAATCCACATAATATTCATGGTAAGTCCGTATTAACGCTGTGATCTCTCAAACTATAAAGCTATAGAGGTGAAATTTAAGGTACATAAATCAATCGAAGTTAATCATTTCTTTTCAATTACTCGATATTAAACAATAATTGGGTTTTGTTTAATAGGTGCACACACTAGTAGAGCAGTTTTGCTTGATTAACCGTGAAGCAGCAAATGCATGCAAATGTCTCAGTGATTACTAATAATTCATATTTGGCTGTTTTTCATTCGCAGTTGTGATATATCGGTGTCGGGATATGGCAGACAGTTGTGGCATATGCTTGGCACTGGCTGAGAAATATAACTGCGGATGGTGCTCATCGACAAACACTTGCGAAGTGGTCGAGCAATGCAACAAGAATAATGAGGGCAAAACGGATTGGTTAAATCGCAGTGAGATTTGTCCAAATCCAGAGATACACTCCTTTGAGCCAAAAACTGGGCCCTGGGAGGGAGGAACCAATATAACAATCAAGGGTATAAATCTTGGCAAGAACTATAATGATATATACTCGGGCGTACGAATTGCAGGCATCAATTGTATGCCATTTCAACAGTTCTACATTGATACAAAGCAGATTGTCTGTACTGTGGATAGTCCGGGTGAGCAGATGTATCGAAATGGACGAATTGTGGTTCAAATCGGAGACTATCGTGGCGAATCGAAGGAAGATTATGAATTTGTTGATCCGAAAATATCGAACTTCTATCCACGCTTCGGTCCCACATCCGGAGGTACACAGATACGGATTATTGGAAAACATCTTAATGCCGGTTCACGCATACAGGCCTATATTAATGATCATTTGCCATGCAAAATCATAAGTACAGACTCATCACAAGCCATATGTCGGACTTCACCATCTCCGGGCATTATCGAGGGTCGCCTTAAAATGTCATTTGACAACGGGCCGCGGGAGTTTAACGATTATAATTTCAAATATGTACTAGACCCAACGATTGAGCACGTTAGTTCGGGGCCGAGTGCACAGATTAAAATACCGAAAGGCATACCAGCGGGCGGAATACGAATCGTTGTTACTGGCACGCAATTTACCAGCATTCAAGCGCCAAGTATTTACGTTTTGTACAATGGTCAGATGTATGTTAGCCCATGTCGTGTGCATAGTGATACGGAAATGAAATGTCCTTCACCTATTATCGAGGCAGACAGCCAGTCATTGGACCCCGATAATCCAGCCTTACTCGAATACGGCTTTCTCATGGATAACGTACTCAAAGTGCAAAATTTATCGAAAAAGCACAATAATCATTTCGAGCTATATCCGAATCCGGAATATTTTGCATTCGAAGAGCGTGTGAAATATTTCAAAAGTGAGTATCTCACCATAAATGGTCGCAATTTAGATCGAGCTTGTAAAGAGACGGATGTGGAGGTGAAAATTGGTAATGGCTACTGCAATATCACATCATTGTCACGGCAACAGTTGACATGCCGGCCACCGACTGAGTCCTCAGCTGCCAGTAACACTCCCAGTGGCCCGGAAGTCATCGTGCGTATTGGTTCATCCTTGGAGTATCGAATCGGCATCTTGAGCTATGAATCATCAAATCTTATAATGGATTGGGGCGATAATGTTGTGTTTGTTGTCATCGCCGGCTGCGTCATATTTCTATTGATATTTGTTGCCCTGCTTGTGGCATATCGAAAGAAGACTTCCGAATCGAACCGTGTTCTCCGCAATATGCAAGAGCAAATGGATATACTGGAATTGCGTGTAGCAGCTGAATGTAAAGAGGCATTTGCTGAACTCCAAACGGAAATGACAGATTTAACTGGGGATTTGACTTCAGGGGGCATACCCTTTTTGGATTATCGTTCATATGCTATGAAAATCTTATTTCCCAATCATGAAGATCACATAGTCTTGCAGTGGGAGAAACCAGAGTTACTGCGCAAAGAGAAAGGGTTACGTCTATTCGCTCAACTCATTATGAATAAAACATTTCTATTGCTGTTTATACGAACCTTGGAGTCCAATCGGTATTTCTCAATGCGTGAACGTGTTAATGTCGCCTCATTGATAATGGTAACACTGCAATCAAAGTTGGAATATTGTACCGATATTTTGAAGACCCTATTATCTGATCTAATTGAGAAGTGTATGGTGGGAAAAAGTCATCCAAAACTATTGCTTAGGCGTACGGAAAGTGTTGCTGAGAAAATGCTAAGTGCTTGGTTTACATTCCTGCTTTATAAATTTTTAAAAGAATGTGCCGGGGAACCGCTATATATGCTCTTTCGAGCTGTCAAAGGTCAAGTGGACAAGGGCCCAGTCGATGCGTGTACCCATGAGGCTCGTTACTCTTTGAGCGAAGAGAAGCTTATACGCCAATCAATTGACTTTCGAGCGATGACTGTTAATGCAAGCATTATACAGCAGCCAATATTTTGCAATAATTTAGACATGTTGCCCCCTCACACAGAGAACGTATCGGTTAAGGTTCTCGACTGCGATACAATCGGTCAAGTGAAAGAGAAATGTCTGGAGACAATATATAGAAATATACCATCTAGCCAAAGGCCGCGTAAAGACGACTTAGATTTAGGTATGTTGCATGATTCGTAAATTTTTCGAATAGTTTGCCTCGTAATTTTGCACTTCTTTTAGAATGGCGAACTGGAGCAACGGGTCGTGTTATCCTATATGATGAAGATGCCACGTCAAAAACTGAAAGTGAATGGAAAAAACTGAATACATTGCACCATTACAATGTGCCAGACGGTGCTGGCTTGAGCTTAGTTCCGAAACAAAGTTCCATCTATAATTTTAGTATATTATCTGACAAAAACGAGAAGTCTCATAAGTAAGTAAAAATAAGTAAGAATGCTCTAGTCGAGACGGCTCGACTACGAGATATCCTGAACCCTGCAAAGAAGCTAAGACTCTTCTTCTTTACGAACATATGAGCGCGAGCTCTGCTAACCGCACAGTTGCTGCCATGGCTTGGTGGTGGGTTAATATATACTTCGGACGCTTATAACTCCATTTCTAGATGAACGATCTTCATAAAATTTTCTGAATATATTAATAGTATCCAAATGTGTCTATTGCCAAATTGCAAGTCTTTAGTTTTTTCAATGCGTATTTTTCAAATTGATGACAAAGGGGGAGTGGCATAAAAAAAAATTTGGAAATTACAAAATCTGCGTATTCATAATAAATATCTAAATATATAAATTCGATGTCTTTAGTTCAAACGGTGTAGAAGTTTTGCTCAAAAAATCTATAAAAACGAATTTTCGATTTTTGATCGATAATTTGGATATGGAATGAGTTATCGAAAAAACGAAATAAACTCATACTGCCTAACTAACATACGAATATCCATGTGAAATTTCAGCTCTCCAGCTTTTGTAGTTTCCTATATCTCGACGTTCATACGGACGAACAGACGGTGCTGATCAAGAATATATATAGTTAATGGGGTCTGCGACGTCTCCTTCTGCCTGTGAGATACATTTTTACAAAACCGTTATACATACAAAAACAAAACAAAAAATTCGATAGTTTCTGTTGGGGTTACCGATTGTAGAATTCTCATGCTGCCATATATTTTCCAATTTGCCACGCCCCCAATTGGTATATAAACATTTTTATGCAACTCAATAAACAATGTCAAAAATAATTCAGTCGTTCACACAGTTTTCCCGATTTGCTACGAAAGATAAATAATGCATTATGGACGATAAGTGAAATGTGAAGTAATGAAAAAAGATAATCATTTGTATAAGCATTTAATTTATATGCATGCCAGTCTAGAAATGTATAGGAGGGAATTATGGGATGCAAGTAATGGATTTTAATGGGAACTATCTTGTATACGGAGGATTCAAAAAGTCGATAATGACTTAGATGAGAATGTGTAATATAATTATAGTGACCCAATGCAAATGCCGATTTAGCGGCATAAACTCCAAGTTTAAAGTCCATATGACTAGAAATTTTGCTAATAAGCTTAGATTATTTTTTTAGAATTTAGGATTTTTCAATTTTCGTGAGAAATCATATTTCAGTTGCCAGCCAGCCAGCTTGCATTTTTATTCTTAAAGCGTTCAACATGTCTGTTACTTTTGGCCAGCTGCTTTTTGATATGGAAAGCGATATTCTGTATTTTCCTTTAAATTTCAATTTCAGAGCTCTTAGACAAGTGTAGTTTATTAATTTTTCGGCACAGCTAATCAAAGGTGGCAGCAAATCGCCACGACGGATATCGAATATTATGATTTTGCGCAAGTATGCGCAAAAGTTGTTAACCTATTTTAAATCAAAATACAATAACACATACTTCCACATTCACACTTTACGTAATCCGCCGTAATCTTATTAGTTCTGCTTCACGGAACACAACTATTTTCAGGTTAGGTACGATCAAAAACATGACTTATTTTCCACTTTAATCTACATTCTACATACCTTTTGCATCATCTTTTGCATCATTAAGACCACAGTTATACGAAATATTTCGTAAACGAAAAACAATTAAACGTTGTAAGCAATTTTTGACAACACAACTTAGTGTAGCATCAGCTAACTTTATAGGGCTGCCAAAAAGCCTGTGATGCACGAAAAGATTTGTTTAAAACAGTTTTATAATGGTTAGACATTTCTAAAATGGAACTAAGAAGAAAATATAACAAAATAATTTTGGACTTTATGCCGCTAAATCGGCATTTGCGCCCAATGTGCAATGGGAAATAGATAATTTCATATGATAATATGAATAAGATTTGACTTACATGGCATGGCATAGCAGAAGAGCATTACTGTTGGTTAATGTGACGGGATCAAGAAATTGATAAAAATAATGCAACGAATTGCATTATGAAGACAGGATTACTTGAAATTAATGATTTATTTTCATTATTTTATGTTATTTTGGTCGTTTAGATATGAAACATTGAATATATCAAAGTACACCTCCTCCTCACCGACATTCAGCCGTGCCGGCAGCCCCTTGAACAACGATATGCATGATAATGGTATCAAGTATTGGCATTTGGTTAAGCATCATGATAGTGATATACAAAAGGAAGGCGAACGTGTTAATAAATTGGTCTCGGAAATTTATTTAACTCGCCTGCTGGCCACAAAGGGCACATTGCAGAAGTTTGTCGATGATCTGTTTGAGACAATATTCAGTACAGCTCATCGTGGCTCTGCCTTGCCGCTGGCAATTAAATATATGTTTGATTTTTTGGATGATCAGGCCCTACTGCACGAAATCACAGATCCTGAGGTGGTCCATACATGGAAAAGCAACAGTTTGCCCTTGCGGTAAGTATTATATTTATATGGCAAAAGTATTGAAATACATATTTCTTACTAATCTAATTTTCTACAGTTTTTGGGTGAATTTAATAAAAAATCCCAATTTTGTATTTGATATACACAAGTCGAATATTGTGGATTCCTGTCTGTCAGTTGTAGCTCAAACATTTATGGATTCTTGCTCAACATCGGATCATCGTTTGGGTGAGATATATATATATATATATATATATAATTTAAATCTATATATTTAATTCTATATATATTACCCTATTATTAGGCAAAGACTCACCAAGCTCAAAGCTGTTATATGCTAAAGATATACCGGAGTATCGGAAATGGGTTGATCGATATTACAGAGATATTCGGGATATGCCTTCCATATCTGATCAGGACATGAATGCAATGCTTGCTGAAGAATCTAGGGTAAGAAAACTAAAGGTTTAATTACAACTATTAATATTATGTTTGGAACCGATTAAAAACGGTAATTCAATATGGAATTGATTTATATAAATATAGGCAATATTCGGTAGCAAAGTAGTCCCCATCAAATATATGATCAGGACCGAATTGTGTCGATGTAGCCATTATATATATATATATATATATATATATATATATATATGTATGTCCGACTTCGGATCATGAGTTCATTCGGATGAGCGGACGGACAGACGTGCATGGCAAGGTCAACTCAGCTAATCATTCTGATAAAGAATATACTTTATAGGTTCTTCCACGCCACCTTCTGCCTGTTATAATACTTTATATAAAAGCATTTTCTGATTTTCCATTTTCAATGGGTTTTATGCATAAAACGCTTAGAATGTTTTAATAAAATCTTTCCGCAATGCTTAATGCAGGATCGAAAACAGTTGAATGAATATAATTGTATTTAAAAAATTTTTATTTTTTAGCTTCACACGACTGAATTTAATACAAATTGTGCTTTACATGAGCTCTACACATACGCTGTTAAGTATAATGAACAACTGACAGTAACATTGGAGGAGGATGAATTTTCACAAAAACAAAGACTGGCATTCAAATTGGAGCAAGTTCATAATATAATGTCAGCTGAATAATCATCGTCGTCGTAATCATCGTCAACACTCTCTCAATTCTCAGCAGAAACAGAAACCCAAGATTTTAATCATCATAAACAGTATAAAAAGTGCTTATCTGTGTATTATTCAAATTATGCATATAAAAAGGGGAATCTATTTCATTACATTACGTATATATATATTTATGTGTGTGTACCACCTATTGGAAAAATGTTATATATATATAAATTGGGTGTATATGTGTGTTGCATGTTGTGTAATGTATGCGTGTGTAAGAAAGAATTTGTTTATTTAAGTGAGAAATAATCAATTTTTAATATTGCATGTGAGATGAAGCCATAAATCTTTTATAGCTGTTATAGGTGCAACTGCCATATAACTTAGTACATTCAAATATAACGGCATTCCGTACTGAGTCGAAAAATTACGAACTGTCAAATTGAAATAGAAAACAACTTATTATTGCTCATTTATACATATATCTGTATATATATGTACATGTGTATGTATAATGTGTGTACTATTCTATATGTCGGTTAATGTGTAAGAAACGATATTCAATATAATATATATTAAAATATTGCATAATGCAAAATCGACTGATTTTAATATACATTACTAACTTATTGATAAAAAAAAAAAAGAACATAATAAAAAAAAAAAAAAAAAAAAAATATATATATATATATATATATATATATATATATATATCGCATCGTAACTACGAATGTCACGTGTAAAACAGACAAACAAACACTTTTGTTTGTGAATTAGTTCTTCTATAACAAAGAGAATACTATGTTACCTGGTTGTCCCTGCGAAAACTTAACATAACAAAAACTATAACAAAATATTCTAGAAGCAACCAATTTAAGCAAATTCTCATTGTGAAATAAAAATATATTTGAATCCAATCCACGATATTGCTTGGATTGAATAATCTATACATGATATGTATTATATAAATTATTTTTATTATGTTTCAAACTCATTTTTTATTCATTTCACATAGTTTATATATATATACATATATGTAAATTATTTATTTTTACATTCAAATATATATATCATGTTGCTCGCAAATAGTGCAATGGAATAAATTATATTTTTAGTAAATCAAAGAAATTTTGTTTTTTTATTTTATTTATTTATTATTTTTCTTTACCAACGTATTAATATGAGGAGAATGCGTCATTTACCTTCCATTATATACAACGAGCGGTAAATTTAGCTTAATGTGTGCGCTGTCCTTTTAGGCATTTATAAAGTTAAGTTCATCTGGTCAATGTTATATCAGTCAGTAACACATATTTAATAGATATATGTATACATATATTGTGTGTATAAAAACATAAAATAAATTTGAAAAAAAAACTAACAATGCCAAATAAGAAGTGTTGCAATCGGTTGCAACCGATTCTTAAATACTCGTTCGCGGTTCAAAGATGAGTTTTTCAATGGATGAAACAATATCGGACTACCTTAAGAGTTCGTGAATGAGTATAAAAAATAAAAAATACTCTATTGGTTATATAAAATCGATAGTATACTAATCACTTAAGTATAAAATATATGTGTATGTATGTATGTGAAATTAAGCGTATTTAAGAGAAAAAAAAAACAGATCTATTAATTCATATTTTTTTTATTTTTTCCGTTTCCACAATTTCGAAAGTGCGAATTTTGTCTAAAAGTAAAAGAAACTCAATAATAACAATAATAACTTACTAGATTTATATAGTATTAAACCCACCAATAACTGAAACACATTAGCTTCATAAATATGTGTACGTACGATATGTATATGTAATGATTGTTTTCTTTATTTTGTGGCTTTCGATTTTGTTGCTACTGCTGCTTTTGAATGATCGAAGACTGATTACCCTACACAGAGAGCAGTCGAAGCCTATTAATGGGTGTGTATGTGTATATAAGCACGTATACATCAATTCAATCAAACACGCAAATAGTATAAAAGAGAACTATCTGTGTAGCTCACCCCCAAATATGTGTCTGTGTGTGTTTACTATATACCACCGATACAGGAATAATTGTATCAGCTACCGACTAACGCCAACGAAATCTCGTGTAATATGTTCTAATTCTACAAATACATATATGTTCAAAGACCCGACTCAAACTCAAATAAAGAATGTTGCAAACGGTGTCACCGACTGCTTAATACTCGTTCGCGATTCACAGTATCTGGAAAGTGTCAGAATATCAATCAATTAGTCTAAACTAGAGCATGGGAATATTATATTATTTCCAATGAGTTCGCAGCTGACCTTTCAACTGTATGCCATATGGTTTTCTCCTGCAGCATTTCATTGATATGTTCATGCTCAAACATTCAAAGTTACCAGCTTCAACGGCTCTATCTCTTCCTACTGACTGCTCGTGAACGCGCATTTCCACCGTTTGCTCACTATACACATAAAAGTTAGAATAAGCGAGTTTTTTCTTAGAGCGCACAGCGACCGGACTCTGTAAACCAAAATAAAAGCATACTTTAAGCAAAAGTTCCCCATGAACCACTGTGTATGTAGTGTACCCGATTCATGTCAGGGCCTTAAGTATTCTGATTTCAAGGTATGAGCAACAGTTGCACAGAGCAGTTGGGCGGCATTTCGCAACTCATTTCTGTCTCTCTTGACGGAGTTCAGTTGTGAGACATGTCTGTGAAAGCTTCAACTAAGTTCTTTCACCAGAATAGGGCATGGGCTCCTACGACCTATGATAAACGAAACTGTTAAGTTAATATGAACTCAGATACAACTAAATACGTCATACGAATGCTGCTTGATTAATAATGGTAAAGCGTATTATTCAAGTTCAACTGAATAATAAAGAGAAAACTATTAAAACTTAGTTATGTAATAAAATGTGTAAAGTAAAAAATGTCAAAGGAAATTCAGTTTAAGTCGGATTGTACATAATTATTCAGATTCGAAACTTTTTATTCTTACGCATATGTTTGTTCTGTTTGGTTAATGTTCTTTTATGGTTGTCAATTAACATATAGTATGTATTGATGGCCAAGAGGCTTTTACCAAAAAAAATATATTGTGGTTGTGCGTAAAATTACATGATATCAAGTATAATAAATAGTCCATAAAACGATGTACATCTGTGTCTAACTAATCTCGAAAAGCAGAAGAAGAAGAAGAAGCAGAAGAGGAATATAAACAAACAATTAATAAATTAATAATAATAAAGCTTCCGCAATTCTTAACATATCTTTTAGTTATCGCAAGTAAAAAAAAAAAAAAAAAAAAAACAAAAAATAAAAACATTCAGCTATTAAAAAAAAAATTCAATATTTTAAAATGAAAATTGAAAACAAAAAATGAAACTTTTGTGTTGTTCCATTTGCTTTATACCTATATTTATATAATTATATAAATATGCTATAAAAATCATAAGTCGACTGATTGTTCAGTCTCCCATAAAACATTTATCTGAATAACGTATTGTATTATTGTATTTTCATCTATGTGTGTGTATGTATGTATGTACGTGTAAATTTCCAAATAAATACGAATACAATTTGTGAATTACGTTGAATTTGAATTTAAATTTCGGGTATTGCCGAGTAGTGGATATTTTACTAATCGCACAATATGAAGAGGTGGACGTGACAACTAATTGGCTTCAACATGGAATTACAGATAATTTGACCAATATATATATATACTGGATATAACGTACTAATGTAATAGCAATAGAAGTAAATGATATTTGTATTACATCACTTTTTGTAAACGTTGCTAGTTAATATAGTAAATCAATGATTGCCTATTTTTGATTACTCTTTAGTCACAAACTGAAATGAGTATATTGGGTTTGTACAATATCCGAATGGAATAATTTTGCTATTTAAGCTAGAGACTTGAAAGTTGGGAGTTGTGTAATCGCGAATTATAAAGGATAACACGTCCACTAGGGGCGTGGCAAATCAGAAAATGTATTTTCCGGTTACCAGAAATCATAATACCTAATGAGCTAGAGAGTTTCCATTTGTAAGGTATACTCGGCTTGACTACCCAAAATCAAAAAGATATCACGGACATATCTATGCCCATTGGGGCGTGGAAAATCGGGTGAAACTTATATTATTACACGTCTACGTCCACTATAGGTGTGGCAAATCGGATTTGAATATATAGCATAGGTCGCAAATAACATTATCCGACTCGCTTTTCTCATTCTTTTCAGAAAGATACAGCAAACAAGTAAGATCGATACAGTTAGCGCAGCTAACTTCGAGAGACTCTGTTCCCGTTATTTAATAAACATTTAATGACCGAAATATTTCGACAGACGGACAGGGCTCAATCAACTTATTTTTATGCGCTGATCATGAATATATATACTTTGTGGGGTCTGCGACGTCTCCTTCTGCCTGTTACATACATTTTCAGAAAACCATTATACCCTGAATTCCCATTGAAAATACATACATACAGATTTACAAACATACATATGTACACAGTATACGAGTATACACACTGTCGTGCGCATGCATACAAAAGTCTGCATGCTATAATATTCTAAAATTGCGATTGAATAGTGAATTTTACGATCGTTACTTTAGTTTTGTCAGAAGGCGCTCTAGCAGTGCCTCTTTCGGTTTCAGCTAACTGAACTCAGTGCAGGGAAGTTGCGCTGCTGGTAAGTGCTATGCAAGCTGCATTTAGGGGCGTGGGTTCGATTCTCGCAAAAAACCTTTGAGCCCATTGAAAATGGGAAATCAGGATATAATGGTTTTGTTAAAAGTATGTAACAGGCAAAACGAGACGGGCAGCCCCATAAGCCCTGCAAGTCTCTAGTATTTGAAATGCGTGTTTTTTATACCCTGAACCCATTGAAAATGGGATTGAAATCCCCTGAAGGGTATAATAGTTTTGTGAAAATGTATGTAACAGGCAGAAGGAGAAGTCGCAGACCCCATAAAGTATATATATTCTTGATCAGCATCGAAAAATAAGTTGATCTAGCCCTGTCCGTCTGTCCGTCCGTCCGTCCGTCCGTCCGTCCGTCCGTCTGTCCGTCTGTCCGTCTGTATGAACGTCGAGATTTCGGAAACTACAAAAGCTAGAGAGCTGAAATTTTACATGAATACTCGTATGTTAGCTACGCAGTACGAGTTTGTTTTGTTTTTTCGATAACTCATCACATTTCCAAATTATCGATAAAAAATCGAAAATTCGTTTACATTTTTTTGTTTTTTTGGGCGTAACTTCTACACTGTTTTAGTTAGAGACTATAAATTAATATTTTTAGATAGATATTATGAATACGCAGATTATGTAATTTTCAGATTTTGGATGCCACGCCCCCTTCGCCCTCAATTTGAAAAAAACGCATTTCAAATATTAGAGACTTGCAATTTGACAAATAGGTACATTTAGATGCTCTTAATATATTCCGAAAGTTTCCTGAAGATCGTCCTTCTAGAAATGGAGTTATAAGCGTCCAAAGTTCAGCCCAGCCCACCCCCAAGCCACGGCAGCAACTGCGCGGTTAGCAGAGCGTGCGCTCATAAATGCGCAAAGAAGAAGAGTATCACTTTTTTGAAGGGTTCAGGGGATCTCGTAGTCGAGCCGTCTCGACTAGAGCCTTCTTACTTGTTATACCCTGAACCCATTGAAAATGGGAATTCAGGGTATAATGGTTTTGTGAAAATGTATGTAACAGGCAGAAGGAGAAGTCGCAGACCCCATAAAGTATATATATTCTTGATCAGCATAAAAAAATAAGTTGATTGAGCCCTGTCCGTCTGTCCGTCCGTCCGTCCGTCCGTCCGTCCGTCCGTCCGTCCGTCCGTCCGTCCGTCCGTATGAACGTCGAGATTTCGGAAACTACAAAAGCTAGAGAGCTGAAATTTCACATGAACATGCGTATGTTAGCTACGCAGTACGAGTTTATTTTGTTTTTTCGATAACTCATCCCATTTCCAAATTATCGATAAAAAATCGAAAATTCATTTCCATTTTTCAGGTTTTTTGGGCATAACTTCTACACTGTTTCAGCTAGAGACTTCAAATTTGATTATTTAGATAGATATTATGGATACGCAGATTATGTAATTTACAGATTTTGGATGCCACGCCCCCTTCGCCCCCAATTTGAAAAAAACGCATTTCAAATACTTGAGACTTGCAATTTGGCATATAGATAGATTTAGATACTCTTAATCTACTTTGAAAATTTCATAAAGATAGTCTATCTAGAAATGGAGTTATGAGCGTCCAAAGTTCAGCCCAACCCACCCCCAAGCCACGGCAGCAACTGCGCAGTTAGCAGAGCGCGCGCATCTAAGTGCGTAAAGAAGAAGAGTATCACTTTTTGGCAGGGTTCAGGGGATCTCGTAGTCGAGCCGTCTCGACTAAAGCCTTCTTACTTGTTTTAAATTGAAGTTATTGAGTTATCGAAATTTCAGATCTCTAGCTTTTGTAGTTTCCGAAATCTCGACGTTCATACGGACGGACGAACGGACGGATAGACGGACAGTCGGATAGGCGAACAGACGGATAGACGAACAGACGGACAGACGGACAGGGCTAATTTTTTTATGCTGATCAAGAATTTATATACCTTATGGGGTCTACGACGTCTGCTTCTGCATGTTACATACATTTCCACAAAACCAATATACCCTTAATTCCCATTTTCAATGGGTTCAGGGTATAATAAGTTGATCTAGCCCTGTCCGTGCGCAATATGTTTTGGCGCTATGCTCCCGAATTATAAAGTGTATAGATTTTCCCGATCCGCCCACTAGGGGCGTGGCAAATCAGAAAACTCTTGCGCCCATAGGCAAGTAATCATACTAGATGATGAGCTAGAGAGTTGCAATTTGGAATGTATACTCGCGGTGACAACCCAAAGTCAAAAAGCTATGGCGGATATATCTACGCCGATTGGAGCGTGGCAAATCGGGAAAAACGTATCGAATCGGCAAAGAAGTTTGTTGTGGCCAACTGCATAATTCATGCTTATAATAGCTTATTGGTAGTTGCTAAGATGGCAGAACGCATTTTACCATAAATATCAAAATATTAATGAATTTAAAAAATAAAATGTATAAGTTTTCGATTAGTAAACAAGAAGTTTCAGGTCATTTTAAAATAACATGTAATCGTTAGCTAAACCTAAATAAGTTCACTGCTATAGCAGCTTGTTGTAAATAGACTTACAATTCAATCGCAATTCTTCTTCGATGTGTATACACATACAAACACATATGCATGTATAGAAAAAAACGCTTGCCCACGGCAGCGTGGCGAATCGGAAAAGCAGTTTCCAGTGCTTAGACGCACAATATGTTTATAAATGATTATCAATTGACACAAAGCATTTTTTTTTTTGGCAAGAAAGTTTTCTTTGGGACTCGAACCCACGCACCTATGTAAGTGTAGCTTGCATAGCACTTACCATCAGCGCCACTGCCATGGTTTGAGCTTCATTAACTAAAACCAAATAAGGCACTGCTAGAGCGCCAGAATACTGCCTGTTAAACTGAAGTTACGATCGAAAAATTCACAATTCAGTCACAATTCTTATTAGAATATTCTGGCATGCAAACTCTTGTATGCATACATAGTGTGATATGCACACATATGTGCAAAACATAAGTTACGAAAAAACACCCTGTAGCTGAGACAATGCTTTAAGCATAATGCAACGGCAGCATCAGGCGATGCTGCAGCTCTCTAACGGCAGTATCAGGCCACACTTATGCTTTGTCGCTGACGGCAACAATGCCATCAATTACTTTCGCAGCTTGCAAGCTTTAGTCTTAAGTTCTAGCATTAAGTTTGATCAGAATGAATAAAGTGTTCAGAGCGATAACGACGATAACACATCATATGAAGTGAACTTATTTATTACTACAAGGCGACCGTAAACGGAGAGATTTAAATTAATCGAACCTCAATTACTACACTAGAAAATCGTTTGTATACTCGTATAGTGTGTTTGCTAATTACCGATATATTTCGTTTATTAAATGTTTATTAAATAAATAAACGGCACCTATGGGAACAGAGTATTTCGCAGTTAGTTGCGCCTAACTGCAACGTTGTTACTTGAATTTTTTTTTCAAATTGGTGGGGAAGGGGGTGTAGCATTCAAAATCTGCTATTTATATAAATATACAAATTTGGACGCAGTATGAGTTTGTTTTGTTTTTTTTTTCGATAAGTCATTCCATTTCCAAATTATCGATAAAAATCGAAATTTTCTTTCCATTCTTTCCTTTTTGGAGCATAACTTCTACAGCGTTCGAGGTAGAGACTTTAAATGAATGTATTTTGTAGTTAAGAATTGGAAATAAAAGTTTATCTCTAATTGAATTCTCCACTCTTCCTGGGGTTTTTCTTGCCTCAATTTTTATAAATTTATAGCTCTTATTTGCGGTCCCTAATTGCTATTCATTGACATGAGAATAAAAAACTAATTGGTGTATCTGTCATATATATATATATATATATATATATATATATATATATATATATATATATATATATAAATTTATTTTTGCCTTTTTTGAAATGTTGTTATTAATACTAATAAATGTTACATAGACTGTTTCTACATATAAATTCGAACCATAGATTAAATACAATTATAATATATATATATATATATATATATATATATATATATATATATATATATATATATATATTTAACTTACGTCCTATACTGTATGTGGGGCGTTGTCATTTTTTTTTTATTATTAATTATTTGAATCGGATTTTTAAGTTTCGTTGCAATTATGTTCGATTTGATATTTTATTATAAGGTCTTAAAAGTTTCCGACTAAAAATATAGCAAACTCATCTTTTTTTATTGCATGCAAAAACTGACTGACTCTAAAGGAGGGGAAATTAAATTTTTTAAGATCCATATCAATATCAAAAGTACACGAAGAGCTTTCGCCATTATTGAGTTGCTCATTGGCGCGTAGATACATTGTGTACCAACGTTTTCGGCAACAATTGTATGAGCATGTTCTATGAGTTCCATTTATATAATCGAAACTTAACTTGCAAAATCTTGATTGGACTCTTGGATCAAATATGTTAAATAACTTATAAATAAGAAATTATAAAACTTGTGTGTCGACTTACATAAACTATTAATTTAATTTAAGGTCATTTATTAAAACTAAATTAATTTGTATGTTATTTACAGTTGTGACAACTAATACAATATATATATATCAATTTAAATTTAGGCCTTATTTGATATTTGCTTTTTGGTTCACATGCTTCTCGATCATCGATCTGCTTTCAATGATATGAACCTTTATCCATATATATATATATATATATATATATATATATATATATATATATATATATATATATATATATATATATATATATAGATTATATTTAATGATTTGTGCATTATCATATATTATCATATCATATATTCAGATCTCGAACAATTGGGCGCTTATAAGAGGGGATGTCCATACGTTGACGTGTGATGGAAAGAATGTTGAAAGATAGGGGAACTAGTTGAATGCGTGGACTGAATAAATGTTGTGGCTGCACAAGAGGGGCTAGGGGATATTATGGACGGTGTTGAAGGTGGTGTAAAATTTTGATTGATCACCGCTGATTCAGCCAAGTTGAAATATAAAGATGATGGCGATGTTGGTGCTGCTGCTCCTGCTCCTGCTGTTGGTGCCGCTGCTGGTGATGCTGCTGATGCTGCTGATGCTGCTGATGATGCTGATGATACTGATGCTGATGACGATGTTGATAATGTTGGTGCTACTTGTGGCAATAGCATTGGTGGGTTATCCATCGACAATTTGCTGCCTCTGCCGCTGCCGCTGCTGTTTCCAACTGTTTCCTCAACAGCGTGCGCAACGGCGACAGCTGCTGCTGCTGCGGCCTTCGACAGTAGTTCGCTCGGCAAGTTAAATATTGAAGATCACTGAAGCCGCGGCCAATAATTACTGCCTGCCAAATCGGAGACGTTTTGCGTCGATATTTGTACAGGTACCGAAACGCCAGCGGATATTACACCTGCAAGAAGAACGAGTTCATCTGATGAGTAGGTGCCTAACCGATTAGCAAATGCCAACACCCAACAATACAGCTGGGGGTATGGGAAACCCAATTCAATATAAATATGACTTAATACCTGTATTAGCTGTGCCAACTGTCGAGCCGTTCCCATAAACTCCATGTTGTGGCGGCTGCTGATGGGCGGCTGCTGGATTACAGGCGGTGTTCCGTGGATGGGCCGCATAAGGAGATCCGAGGGATAGAGGATCGTGAAACATATATGGGTAGCTATCCCTTTGCTGCAAACATGTCGGCGTCATCGAACCTAACGAGGATGTCATCGAACTGCGGAAAAAAAGCGGAATGCATATTTTAATACAGATATCCATGTATGCAATCATATATGCGACTACAATATAAACGTAAATGGCGCGATATACAGGGTATACATTGGGGAATGCCTGACAAGAAGAGACCCTGTACTTGGCCATATGTAGTAGTAATGCAAGACACACACACACACACACACCCAATGACGTCCTGTTAGTCATGTTGACTTTCCAAGAGCACTTAGAATAAGTGGCATATGTGACGCACCATAGTGGAACAATACCGAACGATGGCAAACAAGTAAGAAAGCTGTAGTCTGTAGACTGCTCGACTACGAAATCCCCTGAGCCCTTCTGCGAACGAATTATATTCCAATCATATTTCGATTCTCCACGATTAAGAAACTATACATGAAAAACTAGCATCTATATATGCAGAAGACTTGGAGACTCTAAAGATGACCGAGATATAATTTTATAGCTGATTGTCGATAATTGTTTTTGTCGATAACTTTGGAAATATATGAGTTATCGAATTTCTGAAACAAACTCGTACTGCGCGTGCAATATACGAACCTAACGCAAAAGGAATGAACTCTCTAGCTCTTATATCTTGGGAAATCGACGCGTTCATACATACGGACGGACATGGCTATATCTACTTTTCTCGTCACTCTGATCAAGAATATATATACTTCATGGGGTCTGCCACGCCTCCTTCTGCCTGTTACATAAATTTTCACAAAACCAATATACCCTGAATTCCCATTTTCAATCCTCAATCCTTCAATGCAATCATCGGAGAATGCGCATTAATAACATCCGAATTATGTATGCTCCACAAAGAGAGAATTTTCTCTGCGGAGAATGTGTAACAGAGGTATGTAATAGAAATGTTAGAATTACTTGTAGTTTTCAGCCATAGTTGCGATGGGTTGCGGGATGGATGAGTACATTGTGTTGAAACCGGTATTTAGGGGCAGACGAGGTGCTACAGCTTGCAAAGGTGGGCTCTCGGAGTTATTGTGCGCATTGCTGGTGGCCTCGCCTCCGTGAATCTGTAAAGTAATGTGTTTGAAGAAGATTAGAAAGAGATAAATTCAGAAATGGGAAAGAAACAAGCGTCTGAGAATGTTAGTGAACGACTAATAGCTTGCGTGCAGGAGGACAATCAATGATTGATCTGCGATAAATTAACGAAGGAATATTCCAAAGTTACTCAATCGGGTAGGATCAGAGTTTCAATTGTATATTTACTGTAGGTCCACTAGAAGTTTCGGCTACACTGTTGTTGTTCACTGCTACTCCGTCAGATACGGCCGAACTGCCAATACTGGGCGTCGAGCTGCTTGCCGCAGTGCCATTGGCAGGTGCCGAGCTGCTAGAGGTGAGATTATTAGAGCTCGCGCGTCCGCTATTCACAGCTCCGCCGCCCACATTATCAACCGGACGCCTTTGAGTGCGCAGCTTCTCTTCACGTCGCCACTTGGCTCGCCGATTGGAGAACCAAACCTAAATTTTAAGAAAAAGATAAATTTCTTAGACTTAGATTGTGTAGTGGATGGGAGACCGAGAAGTCGAGAAAGACAGCGAGAAACCAAACTTAAATTAATAAAATTAAATTTAATATATGTATATATATCAGTATAAACAATATATCGAATTATTTCTTTTTAGACTTTGTTCCCAAATAGAGAAAAAGAGTCTATTGGTTTTGTGCAATGTCCGTCTTGCGCTCCGTCCGTTTATCCGTCCATTTGTCCGTCCGTCCCTCCGTATGAACGCAATATTTTTCGTCGCTATTAGAGCTAGAGACTTGAAATTTTGTACATATACTCATATATGCTCCCGAATTATAAAGTGTATAAATTTTCCCGATCCGCCACCTAGGGGCGTGGCAAATCAGAAAACTCTTGCGCCCATAGGCAAGTAATCATACTAGATGATGAGCTAGAGAGTTGCAATTTGGAATGTATACTCGCGGTGACAACCCAAAGTCAAAAAGCTATGGCGGATATATCTACGCCGATTGGAGCGTGGCAACTCGGGAAAAACGTATCTTCTACACCGTTAAATCTAGAACTCTGAAATTTTGCATATGAGTTAATGTTATGATTCTAAGAAGTTAAATGTCTACGCCCATTGGGGGCGTGGCAAATCGGACCTGAATATATAGTGATTTTTCAAATTGTGCTATATTTTGAACAATATAGACACTAGAGACTTGAAATTTTGCATGTATACTCGGGTTGACAACCCAAGATCATTAAGCCATGGTAGATATATCAACGCCAACAGGGGGCATGGCAAACTGCAAAAGTGTATATCTCCTACAGTTTTAGAGCTAGAAGCTTCAAAATTGGATGGGCTCCTCTATCGGTGACCCCAAAATAATATTTTGCCTCTTTGGGGGCGTGGCACATCGAAAAATACCCTGTAATTTTCGCTTTTTTGAGTGTAAGCAACCAAATTTTGCAGTCATGTTAGCCTCGGCTCTTTCTAAGAGCTCTTATGCGTCTACGCCCACTGAGGGCGTGGCGAATCGGCAAAGAAGTTTGTTGTGGCCAACTGCATAATTCATGCTTATAATAGCTTATTGGTAGTTGCTAAGATGGCAGAACGCATTTTACCATAAATATCAAAATATTAATGAATTTAAAAAATAAAATGTATAAGTTTTCGATTAGTAAACAAGAAGCTTCCAGTAGCATTCGAACCCAGGTCATTTTAAAATAACATGTAATCGTTAGCTAAACCTAAATAAGTTCACTGCTATAGCAGCTTGTTGTAAATAGACTTACAATTCAATCGCAATTCTTCTTCGATGTGTATACACATACAAACACATATGCATGTATAGAAAAAAACGCTTGCCCACGGCAGCGTGGCAAATCGGAAAAGCAGTTTCCAGTGCTTAGACGCACAATATGTTTATAAATGATTATCAATTGACACAAAGCATTTTTTTTTTTTGGCAAGAAAGTTTTCTTTGGGACTCGAACCCACGCACCTATGTAAGTGTAGCTTGCATAGCACTTACCATCAGCGCCACTGCCATGGTTTGAGCTTCATTAACTAAAACCAAATAAGGCACTGCTAGAGCGCCAGAATACTGCCTGTTAAACTGAAGTTACGATCGAAAAATTCACAATTCAGTCACAATTCTTATTAGAATATTCTGGCATGCAAACTCTTGTATGCATACATAGTGTGATATGCACACATATGTGCAAAACATAAGTTACGAAAAAACACCCTGTAGCTGAGACAATGCTTTAAGCATAATGCAACGGCAGCATCAGGCGATGCTGCAGCTCTCTAACGGCAGTATCAGGCCACACTTATGCTTTGTCGCTGACGGCAACAATGCCATCAATTACTTTCGCAGCTTGCAAGCTTTAGTCTTAAGTTCTAGCATTAAGTTTGATCAGAATGAATAAAGTGTTCAGAGCGATAACGACGATAACACATCATATGAAGTGAACTTATTTATTACTACAAGGCGACCGTAAACGGAGAGATTTAAATTAATCGAACCTCAATTACTACACTAGAAAATCGTTTGTATACTCGTATAGTGTGTTTGCTAATTGCCGATATATTTCGTTTATTAAATGTTTATTAAATAAATAAACGGCACCTATGGGAACAGAGTATTTCGCAACTAACGCCTAACTGCAACGTTCTTACTTGTTTTTGCAGGGTTCAGGAAATCTTGTAGTCGACCCGTCTCGACAAGAGCCTTCTTTGAACGCGTTCCTTATTTTTGTGTTAGGCTTGTATTTAACACGCGCAGTACGAGTTTGTTTCAGAAATTCGATAACTTTTCTATTTCCACAATTATTGAGAAAGACATTTATCGAGAATCAGTTATAAAATTATATCTCGTTCGTCTTTAGAGTTAGAGTCTGCAAGTCTTCTGCATATACTAGAGACATACAGTTTGGTTTAGCATATATATGAATGTCATGATCATAATCTGAAAGTTTGATTACGATTATAAATGGTATAATAGTTTTGTGAAAATGTATGTAACAGGCAGAAGGAAAAGTCGCAGTCAGCACGAAAAAGTAAGTCGATATAGCCCTGTCCGTCGGGATTTTGTAAACTACAAAAGCTAGAGAGCTGAAATTTCACATGAATACTCGTATGTTAGTTACGCAATACGAGTTTATTTTGTTTTTTCGATAACTCATCCCTTTTTCTTATTATCGATCAAAAGATTCGTTTACTTTTTTACGTTTTTTGAGCATAACTTCTATGTAATAAGAATATTTGACTCTTTAGATTTTGGATGCCACGCCCCCTTCGCCACCAATTTGAAAAATAAACATATTACGAAAGTTTCATAAAGATCGTGCATCTAGAAATGCCTGAGTAGAAGGGGTTCTCCTTAAGCACATTTAGAAAGTGTTATTATGTGGTTCTTTTTTTTAAAGCGTCCATGAGAGTGACTTATTTTAGGACTTTCGGAAATCCTCAACGGTTTCGTGTGAGTTCTGGTTCAGGGTATAAAAAGCTTGCTGCAGTCGAGTGACACCGTTCACAGTTAAAAACGGGTTTGTTATACCCTGAGCCCATTGAAAACGGGAAATCAGGGTATAATGGTTTTGTCGGTTTTTTTCGGTCAAATTTTGGATTCCGGTCCCCAATTCGCCCCACCACCCCCAAATGTGAAAAAAAATGCATTTCAAATACTAGAGACATGCAGTTTGGTTTAGCATATAGATATGAATATCATAATCATAATCTGAAGAAATCAATACGATTGTCCATCTAGAAACAGAATTATTAATCATCAAAATTTTCTCATCAAAACCCATGCGACGCAGCAGCCAAGCAGCGAGACAGCAAGACGCTTGCAATGCTTACACACATACATGCTTACAAGCGTAGATCAGCGTCTATATGTGCGCGTGGTTTTGCATGTACAGTTTCTAATGCGTGCAGAAACGAATCGAATAATTCTTGAAGGAATATTATTCGTTCGAAGAAGGGCTCAGGGGATTTCGTAGTCGAGCAGTCTCGACTACAGCTTTCTTACTTGTTTTATCTGTGACTTTCCTCAAAATGAATAAAGATGAAGAGGAAGGGGATGGAGTATAGTCGAATATCCGTGTTGTAAATTGCTGCTTCGGCCTCCACATGTATAGTTTTAAAAGCTGCGAATGGGTTTACGTGTAGACTGACAAATTTACGCACGTATCTATATACAACGTAACGTATGAACCTGAACTGAACATTTATCATAAATTTAGAATATTTTCGCAGTTAATCTGTTGTAAAACTGAAACTACATATTTGTAGCCATTGTACGTGAGTTAGAGATTATAACCCTTTCGCTACGGTATGCTCAGATCGAATCGTTGAATTATTATCATAATCGAGTGAAACACAAGGGAGTGAAAAGTACTTGGTCATGGAAGCTTTATGGCAGCACTTGTTTCCACTACCGAATTTTCCCATCATTAAATTGCGTTTGACATTTATAAATGCTTGAAATGCAATAATGAAATAACAAGTAAGAAGGCCCTAGTCGAGAAGGCTCGACTACGAGATACCCTGAACCACTCAATAAATCTAATACTCTTCTTCTTTACGAACGTAGGCGTGCTCGCTCTGCTATCCACGCAGTTGCTGCCGTGGCTTGGGGGTGGGTTGGGCTGAGCCTTGGACTCTTATAACTCCATTTCTAGATGGACGATCTGTATGAAATTTTCGAAATACATTAAAAGCATTTAAATGTATCTATTTGCCTAATTGCAAGTCTCTAGTATTTGAAATGTGTTTTTTTTTAATTGAGGGCGAAGGGGCGTGGCATCCAAAATCTGAAAATCACATAATTTTCGTATCCATAATATCTATCTAACGAATTTCCTATTTTTTTTTTTTTTATCGATAATTAGGAAAAAAAAAAACAAAAAACAAAAACAAACAAACAAAATAAAATGTACTGCGTAACTAACATACGAGTGTTTATGTGACATTGCAGCTCTCTAGCTTTGTCACCACAGCCTCTCTTTTTCTCATATTTTATTTGTATAATGACATACATGACATACAGACATACCCAATTTAGACATGTAATAAAGTTTAAGGCTTATCTCATCAGTCGAGTACGTCGAGCGAGATCCCCCTGGCTGGACCTTGGTGACAAAAGGGGTGCCTCTGACTCTGAGTTTGGCTTTGGCTGTGTATGAAAGTGTGACTGTGACTGCGACTGCGACTGCAATTGAGACTGCGATTGTGAAAGGGCTGGGCTATTTGTATACCCTGAACCCATTACAAATGGGAAAGAATATTAGTTCTTTGGCAGGGTTCAGGGGATCTCCTAGTCGAACAGTCTACACAACAGCCCTGTTACTCGTTTAATATTTGCCTTCATATTTGCAGCCATGACATTTATTATTTTTTGCGAGTTTTTCCATGTCCGTCATCAGACTTTGGTGGTGCTTGACAAAGCACTTCAGAGCAGTTTACTTACAGAATCACAAGTAGTTTCAAGTGTTTTCACAGTCAAATTGTTTTTATTAAGTTACACAAATAATAATAATATCATAAGAGGCGAGCACAGCATAGCCGAAGCATAAAAAAAAAAAACATTTATAACAAATAATTAGAGGGATGCATTGAGTGAGTTGAGTGATTCGAGCGAATCGAGGGTTTGGTTTCGTTTCCTCTGGTGACTCTGTGTTGCTTTCGCTCGTAGCTCGTGGCTAAAAGCCACGGGTAATCACTTTGGACAATCGTTTACCTAAAACTCAGCCAAACTAAAGGGCTGAAGAATTTAATCTATTTGTAACACCCTTCGCTACAGGCTGTACCGAGCCCAATATTATTTCTCGAGACTTTCGAATTATCCTGTTGTAAGTTTTTTGGAACAGGGGTGGAGAGAGTGACATTTGTGTACATATTAAATCAATGAATAAATACGAAAAACATTTTAAAATAATACAAAATATGAATAAATCGAACAAAAAAGAATTAAACAAAACAGAAAGACAAACCTGAATACGTGCCTCTGGCAAACCAATTTTTTCTGCAAGTCTCTCCCGTGCGAAAACATCCGGATAATGCGTCCGTTCAAATTCTATTGAGAACATGATTTATGCAATATCAGATTATGTACGAATATAGGTATATATGTATCTAGTGAACAAGAATAACGGCCTTACCTTTCTCCAAGCTGTCGATTTGCTCGTTCGTAAATGAAGTTCGATTGCGCTGCAATTTTCGCTTCAGTCGCAGACGCATTTGGGAATCCTCATCGCCGGATGAATTGTGATCTGAGTTGCCGTCCGAAGTGCTCTCATGGGAGTTGGGGTGGGAGAGGTCGCCAGGGTATAGATCTAAAATGTACGAAGAATCAATCATGAAGTATTATATTATATATTTCTATACCTATGACGATGGAAATCAAGTATATATCTCCGTTGCACAAAATGAACTTCAAAGACGGGGACAGTTGGACAAACAGACGGAAGGACACACTGATCAAAAGTTAATGCAATTTGCGGGGTCTGCCTGTTGAAGATAATCTAATATACCCTTATCTTCCTTGGCATTGACTTTCATGGAGTGGAATCTGTTTAGAGAAAATGCAGATGCATTTGTAAAATCATTTCTTTGATTGCTTTTCCTTATCTTTGCAGCACATTTAGCTGGGCCAACACATAATCACAATAAAGACCTATACTCATGGCATAAGTAGTTTTCCTGTCCTGAATGTGCGGTAGAGAGATGGTCTGAAATGGGTTGGGCTGAGGTTTGGGGCTGGAATTGCGTTTGGGTTTGGGTTTGCGTTTGCGTTTGACATTGCTACTTACATTGGGTAAAGCGACATATGTCAGCCTTATTTATTGATCGAAGTACAAACAAAAACAATTGAAAGGCGAACAAAAAAACCTTCATGGACTGAATTACGCTCCTCAATTAGATTTAATGGCAAATAACAAATGACCAACAAATTAACTATTTCTGTTTACCCCGATGTGTTTGATCATCTGTGACAAAATGTTTTCAATGTACCAAATTCGGAATTCCAAGTGTATTAGGGGTTGTTTTCTCTCCGCTGCCATCTCAATGATTTCTAATAGTCCATACGTCATTGGAAGAAATTCTGAATCACAAATTCAAATGTAATGCTTCATCAATGATTGATGAAAACTTTTTTCGCAAATTGTAACCGAGGTTTTTTCGAACATCTTTATTAAAACAGTCATACTTCATATACATATCTGTCTATTATTAAATCCGGTATAAGGGCCCTTTCGAGACTGCTCGACAAAGAGATAACCTGAACCCTGCAAAGAGCTAATCTTCAAATCATTTCACGCATACATTACATACAACGTATGCATACATGCAGGCTCATGCATGCGAATGCAGTCGCACTGCGCGTGGGCTGCAGTTTGGGCTTACTCTGAAAACTCAATTGTTGAATAACTTATCTTGTAGACGGAATCAATCTTCACTTTCTTTCTTACTAATATGTTTACTTTTCATATCTTATACAATTAGTTTAAACAAGTAAGAAGGGTCTAGCCAAGACGGCTCGACCACGAGATACCCTGAACTTTGCGAAAAACCGTGGCATCCAGAATCTGAAAATTACAAAATATGCGTATCCATAATATCTATATGTAAATTTGAAGTCTTTGGCTCATACGATGTAGAACTTATGCTCAAACAACGTAAAACAAGTAAGAAAACAGTAGTCTAGACTGCCCGACTACGAAATCCCCTGAGCCCTTCTTCGAACGAATTATATTCCAATCATATTTCGATTCTCCACGATTAAGAAACTATACATGAAAAACTAGCATCTATATATATGCAGAAGACTAAAGATGACCGAGATATAATTTTATAACTGATTGTCGATAATTGTTTTATCGATAACTTTGGAAATATATGAGTTATCGAATTTCTGAAACAAACTCGTACTGCGCATGTTATATACGAGTCTAACACAAAAAGAATGAATGAATGAAAGAATGAATGAAGGCACTGCTAGAGCGCCTTTTAACAAAACTAAAGTTATGAACGGAAAATTCCTAATTCAGTCACAACTCTTAGAATATTCTGGCATGCAAACTTTTGTATGCATACATAGAAAATCGTTTGTATACTCGTATAGTGTGCACATACATATGTTAATCTGAATGTATGTATTTATAGGAAAACGTTTGTTGCGCGCCATGTACGTTTGCTAATTGCCGAAATACTTCGTGAACAGAGTCTCTTGCAGTTAGCTGCGGTGTGGAAGTTATGCTCAAAAAACTAAAACAAGTAAATAAATTTTCCATTTTTTTTTTATCGATAATTTGGAAAAAAAAAAAAAAACAAAATAAACTCGTACTGCGTAGCTAACATACGAGTATTCATGTGCAATTGCAGCTCTCTAGCTTTTGTAGTTTACGAAATCTCGACGTTCATACGGACGGACAAACGGACAGACAGGAGGGGTCTGCGAAGTCTTCTTCTTCCTGTTACATACATTTTCACAAAACCATTATACCCTGAATCCCTATTTTCAATGATTTCAGGGTACAATTATATTTATTTATTTGTGTATAATTTCAGAGACCCCGAATAACTCTTAAGGATTTCAAACACTCCACAAATAAGTGTTTCGCATGGAGTGTTATAAATAAAACTCTCAAAATAACTCTTTCAGCATGTGCTTGAAAGAACTCCTTTCACTCAGTGAGAAACAGAAAAACTGTGGGTTTTTCTGTTGTCCTCAGAGTGATATTTTATTGCCTTGCTCAAAAAAAATAACCCTTTTTTTTGTGTGTGCTGCTGCTGCCTAGATCAATGACGCAGTTTGCTTTTGTTTTTTTTTTCTTCTAACTGTTGCTGCTGCGTTGCACTATGGGAGCAAATGCCGATTTAGCGGCATAAACTCAAAATTTAAATATATGGACTTGAAATTTAGCAAATATGCTTAGATTACTTTTTTAGAAATCTGGATTTTCTTGTTTTGGAAATTTGAATGGGAAGTCATATACTTAGACTTTTCTAAAATGGAACTACGGAAATAAATAAAAAAATATAACAAAATATTGTTGGATTTTATGCCGCTAAATCGGTGTTTGCGCCCATAGTGCATTGGTCAGCGATGCACTTTGTTTTTGCCAAAAAAAAAAAAAAAACAGTTTTTTTTTTTGTGTATGTGCTGCGTTGGTGTGTATGCAAGGGTTGTTTTCGAGGAGCAGGTCAATTACGATCTACATATAATTTGATTCGACAGGCAGAGGGACAGACGCACAACACAGACATACATATAAAGGGTCACACAAACAGATAGACACACAGAGCGACAGACAGACAGACGGACAGACATAGGGACAGACAGATAGACACACAGACAGACACAGAGTTATAGACACGCAGGCAGACACACAAAGTGACAGACAGACAGTGTGACAGACGGACGGACAGACAGACAGGGCTATATCAAATTTTTTCCCTGCTGATCAAGAATATATATACTATATAGTGTCATCCACGCCACCTTCTGCCTGTTATATACATATATCGACTCTGCTCGTCGCCCTGATCAAGAATATATATAATTTATATGGTCATATACGTCCCATTCTGCCTGTTAATTACATTTATCAAAACCATAATAGTTTGATTTCTTATTTTCAATCAGGTTATAATTAAAAGCAAACACAAAGCAAACACAAAGCAAACACAAAACAAACACACAAAGCAAAAACACATACAAAGTTTTATAAATGAGGATTTTAGAAATAAGTCACAAAATAACTCTTTGTGTGAAAGAGTAAAAGTATTACTCGCAAAATAACTCTTTTAAAAAGAGGAATTGCCTGAATTCCTCCATGCCAAACACTCAGAGTAGGAGTGAAAAAAACCAAAAATATCTCTCCTACTCAGAGGAATAAAGTTTGTGTGCGCCTTTTATCTCTTTCACTCAGAGACTAATGGGACAAGTGAGTCGGGTAACTGTTATTCGGGGTCTCTGTATAATTTACATTTAGTAAAGCTGTTTACCTCGCTTTTGAATCTCATCTCTGGTTATCTGTCCAGATAGATTCGTTGGTACTGCTGTGGGCGTTGGTGGCAATGTTAAATGCGCTGTCGTTGTATTTCCTGGATACCATGCCCAGCCGCCCGATTGTCCATTGAACATTCTTAGCTTTTCATATACAGATTCGTTTTGTTGTTGCGCCTGCTGCTCCTTCTGAGAGGCCAAATTACGCAGCACCCGATTAATAGATGAAACCTGAAATTAAAGCCAAAATAGCAAAAAGGCGCACATTTCGCTTATATTAGAAAATTAAGTAAATTGTGTGTGTGTGTGTTTGTGATTTTTGTTCGCGTAGTGCCATGTAGCTATTTTTCATCCCCGAAATTCACGAATGCAATGCAAGATGCTGCCATTGGCTATGAGTTACAGCCAATCAGACGCAGTTGTACAAGAGCGGGATAGCAATAGTGTACATTTTATACGCACGTTAAAACATATTTCCAAATACGGCTACACACACACACACACACACACACACACACACGCACACGTCGCAACAACAGTTAGTCAACTTGTTCATGCTACGCATACACATACATATGTATATCTGTATGTATTATGTATTATACATTGTGCATGCATTTGTGTGTCTACGTGTATTCGGTTAAAGTACTTGCTTTTAACATGGATCAAGGCAGCTGATGTATTTAAGCCTAATTACTTAACATACGATGTACAGACTGCTATAGCTCGTATGAAATATGTGTAGATATGTAGGAATGTGTGTTGTATATTGGGGATTGTTTATGAATTTATTTTAGATGCATATGTATGTACATATATATCTTATTCTCGTAGGATATATTCCAAATGCCATCGCAATAAATCAAGATGAAGATAAATTAAAAATTTTATATAAATTTATAGATGGACTACAAATACTATGTACAAATACAGGTTATTTATGGGCGTGGCATATCGTACAAAATTATTAAGCTAACATCAGGAAGTTCTTACGTTGGATCAAATATACTTTGAAATTATGTGATGCAACTTAGTAAAACTACCAAATCAAACTAAACTATTAAAGCGAACTGAGATAGCCAGCCAAATTCGCTTGTGAGAATCAGAAGGAAGAATTAATTGGACAGGCTCAAAAAACCTGGTTCAGTGTAACGTAAGTCAAAAGAGTCTCAACACTTAAACCCCCATGAAGCGTGGTTAGGTTGTATATTGGCATTATAACAAGAAAATCTTTGATGTCTTTTGATCTCTTTATGTGGCAAATACAAAAAAGTCGAGTAATTCATTGTATAATCGCAAGTAATATCAACGAGGGGCACAAGCATTAGGCACAATGCAAAGAAATGCCAACTCCAAATGTCCCAGACACGTGGCAACACTTAAAAAGGACCAAAGTGCGGCTAACCATGTTCCGATTAATGGCGAACAACCCAGTGTGCAGCGGACATTTGCACATATGTAATATTAGAATAAATGTAAATATACCGCATTTTATATCCTGAACCCATTGATAATGGGAAATCAGGGTATATTGGTACTGTGAAAGTGTATGTAACATGTAGAAGGTGACGACGCAGACCCCACAAAGTATATACATATGGATGTATATTCTGTATCAGCACAAAACACAAAATAATAATAATAATAATAAGTTGATATAGTCCTGTCCGTCCGTCCGCCCGTCCGACCGTACGAACGCGGACATTACAAAAGCTAGAGCTGAAATTTCACATAAATACTCGTATGTTAGTTACGCAGTACAAGTTCGATAACTCATCCCATTTCCAAGTTATCGATACAAAATCGAAAATTCAGTTACTTTTTTTTAACGTTTTTCTCGCGTAACTTCTACACCGTTTTAGCTAGAAATTTACAATTTATATATGTATATAGATAGATATTATGGATACGCATTTTAATTATGTAAATTAGATTTTGGATGCCACGCCGCCAATTTGAAAAAAAAAAAAAACGAATTTAAATTACTAGAGACTTGTAACACATTTGATTGCCATTAATATATTCCGAAAGTTTTGTTAGGATCGTCCATCTAGAAATGGAGCTATAAACGTCCAAAGTACAACCCAACCCATCTCCATGCCACGTCAGCAACTGCGATTAGCAGAGCGGGGTTCAGGGTATCTCGTAGTCGAGCCTTCTTACGTAATAATAAAAAAAATCATGACATTAATATCTATATGCCAAACCAAACTCCATGTCTCTAGTATTTGAAATACATTTTTTACACATTTGGGGATGTGGGGCGAATTGGGGACCGGAATCCAAAATCTGACAAAAACCGAAATTGTATTAAACTAGTATCTATATATATGTATATATGCAGAAGGCTTGGAAACTATAACTCTAAAGATAAACGATATAATTAATTTAAAAACTCATTCTCGATAAATGTTTGATCGATAACTCTGGAAATATAAAAGTTATCGAATTTCTGAAACAATATCGTACTGCGATACTGCAATATATGAACGTAACACAAAAAGAATTAAGTCCTAGATTTTATGAGCAAGCAACAAACGTTTTTCCTTTACATACAGATTTACATACATACATACATATGTACACAGTATACGAGTATACACACTGTCGTGCGCATGCATACAAAAGTCTGCATGCTATAATATTCTATCAATTGCGATTGAATAGTGAATTTTACGATCATTACTTTTTTTGTCAGAAGGCGCTCTAGCAGTGCCTCTTTCGGTTTCAGCTAACTGAACTCAGTGCAGGGAAGTTGCGCTGCTGGTAAGTGCTATGCAAGCTACATGTAGGGGCGTGGGTTCGATTCCCGCACAAAACCTTTTATTTATCGAAAATTTATAACTTTTTAATTTTATTTATATATTTTTATTAGAGACCCCGAATAACAGTTACCCGACTCACTTGTCCCATTCATTTCTGAGAGAAACAGATAAAAGGCGCACACAAACTTTATTCCTCTGAGTAGGAGAGATATTTTTGTTTTTTTTCACTCCTACTCTGAGTGTTTGGCATGGAGGAATTCAGGCAATTCCTCTTTTTAAAAGAGTTATTTTGCGAGTAATGCTTTTACTCTTTCACACAAAGAGTTATTTTGTGACTTGTTTCTAAAATCCTCATTTATAAAACTTTGTATGTGTTTTTGCTTTGTGTGTTTGTTTTGTGTTTGCTTTGTGTTTGCTTTTAATTATAACCTGATTGAAAATAAGAAATCAAACTATTATGGTTTTGATAAATGTAATTAACAGGCAGAATGGGACGTATATGACCATATAAATTATATATATTCTTGATCAGGGCGACGAGCAGAGTCGATATATGTATATAACAGGCAGAAGGTGGCGTGGATGACACTATATAGTATATATATTCTTGATCAGCAGGAAAAAAATTTGATATAGCCATGTCTGTCTGTCCGTCCGTCTGTCACACTGTCTGTCTGTCACTATGTGTGTCTGCCGCGTGTCTATAACTCTGTGTCTGTCTGTGTGTCTATCTGTCTGTCCCTATGTCTGTCCGTCTGTCAGTCTCTATAACTGTGTGTCTGTCTGTGTGTCGCTCTGTTTGTGTGACCCTTTATATGTATGTCTGTGTTGTGCGTCTGTCCCTCTGTCTGTCGAATCGAATTATATGTAGATCGTAATTGACCTGCTCCTCGAAAACAACCCTTGCATACACACCAACGCAGCACATACACAAAAAAAAACTGTTTTTTTTTTTTTTGGCAAAAACAAAGTGCATCGCTGACCAATGCACTATGGGCGCAAACACCGATTTAGCGGCATAAAATCCAACAATATTTTGTTATATTTTCTTATTTATTTCCGTAGTTCCATTTTAGAAAAGTCTAAGTATATGACTTCCCATTCAAATTTCCAAAACAAGAAAATCCAAATTTCTAAAAAAGTAATCTAAGCATATTTGCTAAATTTCAAGTCCATATATTTAAATTTTGAATTTATGCCGCTAAATCGGCATTTGCTCCCATAGTGCAACGCAGCAGCAACAGTTAGAAGAAAAAAAACAAAAGCAAACTGCGTCATTGATCTAGGCAGCAGCAGCACACACAAAAAAAAGGGTTATTTTTTTTGAGCAAGGCAATAAAATATCACACTGAGGACAACAGAAAAACCCACAGTTTTTCTGTTTCTCACTGAGTAAAAGGAGTTCTCTCAAGCACATGCTGAAAGAGTTATTTTGAGAGTTTTATTTATAAAACTCCATGCGAAACACTTATTTGTGGACTGTTTGAAATCCTTAATAGTTATTTATTATAAAATGCTTGCTGCCATATTAGTAATTGATCATACGCTATTTATAAACATCCGCATATGAATTGTGCGTTTCCGATTTGCCACGCTGTTAGTGGGCAAGCATTTTTTCAATACTTGCATAAACACATACATATATACAAATGTTTGCACGTGTATACACTTGTTCTTTTATGCTGATCAAGAATTTATATACTTTATGGGGTCTACGTCGTCTCCTTCTGCCTGTTACATACATTTTCACAAAACCATTATACCCTGAATTACCATTTTCAATGGGTTTAGGGTATAATAAGTTGATTTAGCGCTGTCCGTGCGCCCGTATGGTAGTTGATGAGCTAGAGAGTTGCAATTTGGAATGTATACTCGGGGTGGCAACCCAAGTTCAAAAAGCTTTGGCGGATTTATCTACGCCCATTAGGGGCGTGGCAAATCGGAAAACACGTATCTTCTACAGCTTTAACGTTGAAAGCTAGAACGCTGAAATTTTGCATGTGAGTTAATGTTATGATTCTATGACGATCGATCAAAAAGTTGTATGTCTACACCCATTGAGGGCGTGGCAAATCGGACCTGTATATATAGGGATTTTTCAAATTGTGTTATATTTTGAACAATATTGACACTAGGGACTTGAAATTTTGCATGTATACTCGGGTTGACAACCCAAGATCATTAAGCCATGGTAGATATATCAACGCCAACAGGGGGCATGGCAAACCGCAAAAGTTTATATCTCCTGTAGTTTTAGAGCTAGAAGCTTCAAAATTGGATGGGCTCCTCTATCGATGACCCAAAAATAATATTTCAGCCTCTTTGGGGGCGTGGCACATCGAAAAATACCCTGTAATTTTCGCTTTTTTGAGTGTAAGCAACCAAATTTTGCAGTCATGTTAGCCTCGGCTCTTTCTAAGAACTGAGTAAAATTCAACATATATATAAAAATATTAATGAATTTAAAAAATAAAATGTATATGGGCAATTCTCCAGAAAGGTCAACCACAGCCGAACAATTCAAAGTCAATAAATGCATTGTCTTATAACATTTTTTTTTATAGCGAATATATTAAATTTAACTAATATAAACCAATTTTATATATATTCAAAACTCATCTTGAAATATTGACACCCAAAGCTGAACAAGTGCAGAAGTTCTGTTTTGAGCATTTCTATTGCACATTTTGTTTTTATTCATGCTCTTATAGAGAGACACTATGCAATAAAAAAAAAATTTTTTTTATCTTCGTTTACCTTTAAATAGTAAGAGAAAAATGTAAAAGGAATGATGCAATAGCCTAAATGGTAAATTTTTTCGTTTGTTTCACCGTATATTTCAATGTCACGTTCGACACCGAAAAATAGATTTTGTTATCAGTAAATCAAATGTATATGACCAACAAACACCAAAATTCAGTTGCAAACACAGTTTTCAATTGCGAATTTATTAAAAAAAAAAAAATTAAACGAATATATCAATCCGTTCAAAATATATATTAAATTTAAAGTGTGTAGCGTTCGACCCCATAAAAAGGTAAAGAAAAATTTTGAATAAACTAAAGTGAATTTGCATCCCAGGTTGTGAATATTGAAATTAAAAATATAATTATTGATTATAGATGAGTACAACAAACAGCGAAAAATGCAAACGATGGAGAGAGAAAGTGAAGAATGAGGAGAACTTTGAATTGAAAAATATTGAAAGAATGCAGCGTGTTAGACAAAAGAGGAGATGGCTGAATGATGAACATGAAAGTCTGATCGAAAAGAAACGAAAATTGGATAGTGTACGACAACAAAATAGACGACAAAAACTATAAGAACAAAAAAATGTAGTAAAATTTGAACGACAGAATCGAAACTATCCTTACAAATGTAAGCAAACCTTGGCCAAAGCTGTTTAAAAAGTAGAAACTGCGATGCCAAACGAACGTATTTTTGTTTTTCTGATTTTTTTTTTTTTATATTGTTAAGTTTTTCAAAATATTAATAAATAGAATATATTGAAAATCATTTCTATTTCTTTTATTCATGCTCAATTACATAAAAAGTAAAAAAAAAAAGAAAAAAGTATGGTGGAAAAAATGTCACGTTCAACACGTCACGTTCGACCCTGATTAAAACTAAAAAATAAAATAAACTAGTCATTATTTTGGAATCAAATAAAAAACATTATTAAGATGTGTCAATTTCTGATAATTTAAAATTAGTTTTAATAATTTATCACTTAAGGTTTCGCTAAAATCTGCGATTGAATGGTTAATTTCAAAATCAACTTCCACTTTTTGTCACGTTCGACCTTGGTTGGTTTTTTGTAATTATCTTGAAAATTAATACTTGCTCAAAATCACCCTTAGTACCAAATTATAGTGCTCATCAAGAGCTATAAGATCCACTATTTGTCAGAATAACAAATTGTTTTGGCATTAGTTTTTTTTTTACTTTAAGTGTGTACGAAATGTCACATTCGACACTAGAGAATTGCCCATATGTTTTCGATTAGTAAACAAGAAGCTTCCAGTAGCATTCGAACCCAGGTCATTTTAAAATAACATGTAATCGTTAGCTAAATCTAAATAAGTTCACTGCTACAAACTCACAATTCAATCGCAATTCTTAGAATAATACTATAGCATGCAGCATTTGTAAGCAAGCATAGAAAATCGATTGTTGCTTGCCATGTACGTTTTCTGATTGCCGAAATATTTTGTTTATTAAATGTTTATTAAATAAATAGACGGCATCTACGAGAACACAGTCTTTCGCAGTTAGTTGCGCCTAACTGTAACATAAGCCAGCAGCCCACAATAATTGAATTTTGTATCGCTAGTCGTGATTCGCGGCGATCCCATCTTTCCCTATGAGTAAGAGCATGTCGAACTCTAAAAAGGGTTTGCCATGCTCATGCTAAATTTTTGTGTTTCCATGATTATTTTTGAGCATGTACACACACATTTTCAGTGTCTTGCTACATGTATGAGCATTTATGTGCCTGTGTGCGAAGCTATTGGTGCTTGACTGGTACCTTCGAACGCACTGTCTCGGTTACTCAATCGTGCTTCGCGCACATTCAGATCGTTGATTTGTTTGTGATTGGAATTGTTGTACATGTCCAGTCTATGTGTTATATGGTTAGGCAGGAACGCTCTGCTTTTGGGCGTTTTTCACGATCTTCATTCATGGATGTTTTCTTATTTTAAATTGATAACCTTGAAAAGAGAATAGTTATCGATTTTATGAAATAAACTTGACATGCGCGTGGAATACAATGAATTTCTGAGATCATCGCGGTCCAGTCGACGGACGGGCAGACACCTTCTACCATACATACATTACAAACATTTTCACAAAAAAATTATATCCTGACTTCCCCATTTTCAATGGGTCCTGAGTTTAAAAACGCTATTTCGCGTACTCATAATATATAAAATGGTACAGGGTAAATAAAAACAGGGGCAAACCTCATAAAGAATTGTATACTGCCTTTTATACATTTGCGTATAATATACTTCACATCTACTTTGTATCTCTATTTTGTATTATTCTCATTTTAATCTGTGGGCAAGACTTCCATTCAGCAATTAGGCCGGACTAGATTAAATTCCTTAGATCCAATCCCGTGCTTAGCTACCTATGTTTATTTGGTTGAGAGAAAGTAGGTCCGATCTAAATCTTAATCCACTTTAGAATCTTTGGGAAGGCATTGTTGTGAAATAACTAAAATCCATTGTGTAGGCCGATCTGCTCTTCAATCTTCATGGCACGCACTGTGGTTGCAACCCTCGCTCCTTATTTCTCTCTCTCTCTCTCTCTCTCTCTCTCTCTCTCTCTCTCTCTCTCTCTCTCTCTGTCTCCATTTGTTCTCTCTATTCATCTTTCTCTCTATCTCTTGGCCTATATACTTTTCTTACTGACATGAGATGCACCCTATTTAGGGCAGCAAGATTTGGTATTGGAATTAGAGTTCTCGATTGTTACAATATTGTTTGGTATTCGAAAGGTTCAGAATTTTATGAATAAAAATCGGAAATGGGAAAGGAAAAGACTAAAAAGAACAAGTAAGAAGGCTCTAGTCAAGTAGGCTCGACTACGAGATACCCTGAACCCTGCAAAAAACTAATTCTCTTCTTCTTCATGAACGTATAACCGCGCAGTTGCTGTCGTGGCTTGGGGTTGGGTTGGACTGAATTTTTGGCGCTTATAACTCCATTTCTAAATGGGCGATCTTAATGAAATTTTCAGAGTAGATTAAAAGTATCTAAATATATCTATTGCCAAATTTCATGTCGCTAGTATTTGAAATGCGCTTTTTTTTCAAATTGGGGCGTGGATCCAAAATATGAAAATTACATAATCTGTGTATCCATAATATCTATCTAAATATATAAATTCAAAGTCTCTAGCTCAAACTAGGATGAGTTATCGAAAAAACAAAATTAATTCATACTGCGTAACTAACAAAAAGTATTCATGTGAAATTTCAGCTCCCTAGCTTTTGTAGTTTCCGAAATCTCGACGTTCATACGAACGGAAGGACGGGCGGACAGACGGACAGGGCTCAATCAACTTATTTTTGTATAGCGTAACCAACTATGTAAAGTTGTAGTAGTACACACACGTACGCAGCCACACGCTGATATACGCTTGTAAGCATGTATGTCTCGCTTGCTCTGCCACGTGTGTTTTGCTACGAGAACTTATTTGATTAATAATTCGGAATTCGGACAATCATATCTACATGAAACCCGAAATTGTATTAAATTAGTATTTATATATATGCAGGGGCGTGGCAAATCAAAAAAATGTTGCTACCGCCAGTAATCATACTAGATGATGAGCTAGAGAGTTGCAATTTGGAATGTATACTCGGGGTGACAATCCAAGTTCAAAAAGCTATGGCGGATATATCTACGCCCATTGGGGGCGTGGCAATTCGGGAAAACCGTATCTTCTACACCGTTAAAGCTAGAACGCTGAAATTTTGCATGTGAGTTTTGATTCTATGAAGATCGATCAAAAAGTTATATGTCTTCGTCTATTAAAGGCGTGGCAAATCGGACTTGAATATATAGTGATTTTTCAAATTGTGCTATATTTTGAACCCTATTGACGCTAGAGACTTGAAATTTTGCATGTATACTCGGGCTGACAACCCAAGATCAATAAGCTATGGTAGATATATCTACGCCCAAAGGGGGCATGGCAAACTGCAAAAGTGTATATCTCCTACAGTTTTAGAGCTAGAAGCTTCAAAATTGGATGGTTGAGTTACTAATATCCTCCTCTATCGATGACCCAAAAATAATTTTCAGCCTTTTTGAAGACGTGGCATATCGAAAAATATCCTGTAATTTTCGCTTTTTTGAAATGTAAGCAACCAAATTTTGCAGTCATGCTAGCCTCGGCTCTTTCTAAGAACTAGCCAAAAATTATGCGTCTACGCCCACTGGGGGCGTGGCAGATCGGAAAAGAAGTTTGTTGTGGCCAACTGCATAATTCATGTATATAATAGCTTATTGGTAATTGCTAAGATGGCAGAAAGCATTTTAATCTAAATATCAAAATATTAATGAATTTAAAAAATAAAATGTATAAGTTTTCGATTAGTAAACAAGAAGTTTCCAGCGGGATTTGAACCAGGTCTTTTGAAACTAACATGTAATCGTTAGCTAAACCTAAATAAATTCACAGCTGATCAGCAGCTTGTGACGAAACAAAACAATACAATCGCAATTCTTGGAATATGTATACACTTTTGGATGTGTATACACTTACAAACATCTGTGTACACATAAATACATATATGCATGCATAGAAAAACTGCTTGCCACGCAGCGTGGCAAATCGGAAACCATAAAGCAGTTTTAGTTTTTGCTTAAATGCACAATTCATATGCGTATGTCTAAAAATTATTATCAATTGGCAGCAATCATTTTATAATATATATACAAATATAAAAAAAAACAAGTAAGAAGGCTCTAGTCGAGACGGCTCGACTACGAGATCCCCTGAACCCTGCCAAAAAGTGATACTCTTCTTCTTTACGCACTTAGATGCGCGCGCTCTGCTAACTGCGCAGTTGCTGGCGTGGCTTGGGGGTGGGTTGGGCTGAACTTTGGACGCTCATAACTCCATTTCTAGATGGACTATCTTTATGAAATTTTCAAAGTAGATTAAGAGTATCTAAATCTATCTATATGCCAAATTGCAAGTCTCTAGTATTTGAAATGCGTTTTTTTTAAATTGGGGGCGAAGGGGGCGTGGCATCCAAAATCTGTAAATTACATAACCTGCGTATCCATAATATCTATCTAAATAATCAAATTTGAAGTCTCTAGCTGAAACAGTGTAGAAGTTATGCCAAAAAAACCTAAAAAATGGAAATGAATTTTCGATTTTTTATCGATAATTTGGAAATGGGATGAGTTATCGAAAAAACAAAATAAACTCGTACTGCGTAGCTAACATACGCATGTTCATGTGAAATTTCAGCTCTCTAGCTTTTGTAGTTTCCGAAATCTCGACGTTCATACGGACGGACGGACGGACGGACGGACGGACGGACGGACGGACAGACGGACAGGGCTCAATCAACTTATTTTTTTATGCTGATCAAGAATATATATACTTTATGGGGTCTGCGACTTCTCCTTCTGCCTGTTACATACATTTTCACAAAACCATTATACCCTGAATTCCCATTTTCAATGGGTTCAGGGTATAATAATAATTTTTGAAAAAAAGTTTTCTGCGGGACTCGAACCCACGCATCTAAGTATAACTTGCATAGCACTTACCACCAGAGTCAATGCCTTGATCTGATTTCAGTTAAATAAAACCAAATAAGGCACTGCTAAAGCGCCTTTTAACAAAACTAAAGTTATGAACGAAAAATTCACAATTCAGTCACAATTCTTATTAGAATATTCTGGCATGCAAACTCTTCTATGCATACATAGTGTGATATGCACACATATGTGCACAACATAAGTTACGAAAAAACACCCTGTAGCTGAGACAATGCTTTAAGCATAATGCAACGGCAGCATCAGGCGATGCTGCAGCTCTCTAACGGCAGTATCAGGCCACACTTATGCTTTGTCGCTGACGGCAACAATGCCATCAATTACTTTCGCAGCTTGCAAGCTTTAGTCTTAAGTTCTAGCATTAAGTTTGATCAGAATGAATAAAGTTTTCAGAGCGATAACGACAGTTGCTCTGAACTAAACACATCATATGAAGTGAACTTATTTATTACTGCTTTGCTAATTGCCGATATATTTCGTTTATTAAATGTTTATTAAATAAATAAACGGCACCTATGGGAACAGAGTATTTCGCAGTTAGTTGCGCCTAACTGCAACGTTCTTACTTGTTTTATAACTGATTCCTGGTAAAGTTTTTTATCGATAGCTTTGGAAATATTCGAGTTATCGAATTACTGAAACAAACTCGTACTGCGCATGTAATATACGAATCTAACACAAAGTGAATGAAGTCTCTAGTTCTTATATGTTCGGAAAACGACACGTTCATACACACGGACGGACGGACATGGCTATATCAACTTTTCTCGTCACCCTGATCAGGAATATATATACCATTTTCAATAGGCTCAGGGCATAAAACCACAGTAACGAAATAAACTCGAGGACTTACGAGCCTCCACTCGAAGAAAAACAGACAACTTATAAATGTTTCAAGATAACACTTTGGAATGTAATGTAATGTAACGATTTAGACTGATTAGTAAGGGTGATTCTCATATATACTAATAATAAAACAGGCTGACATACACTTGTGCCATGGGATTAAGTGGACAGACGAACCAAGCTGCTTTCGCATGTTCAATTAATTTACAAACATATATGTATATTCGATATCTAGTTTGAGACAGAGAAGCGTTCATATTAACCACGAAAGAGTCTTACTTGGAGCTGGATAATAAGGATAACATTATCAACTATGCTGATTCTACCAGTAGAACTCAAACATTATCTTTATTGCTGGCCAGTTTCTTCAAAGAGCGTCAATCTATAGTTTCATTCATTCCGTTCACTTTGCGCCAAATGTATATGTATGTATTTACTTACGTTTGTAATATTGATTATATGTATGTATGTACTTACGCTTGGAATGTTGTCACTATTGCATATTTGCTCCGAGAGTAGCCGATCCCGAATTTCCCATGCAAATATACTTGGGCATTCCCTTTTGTAATCTGCAATCTTTTGTACGACGGGCGTTGTAGCTACTCGGGGCTTTGAACCGCCTATAGCTCGAGGTTTAATTGATCCAGTTTCATAATATCTGTAATAAGAATAGCATATTGTTGTTCCTATTCAACACTTTTAAGATACATTGCATACTTCTTATATGTATATATCAGGGACTGCAAATAAGAGTTGATTTAAAAAAAAAAAAATCAGTCACAAACAAGTAAGAAGGCTCTTGACGAGACGGCTCGACTACGAGATACCCTGAACCCTGCAAAAAAAGTGATACTCTTCTTCTTTACGGACTTGCGCTCATAAGTGCGCTCTGCTGCCGTGTCTTGGGGGTGGGTTAGACTTATAACTTATAACTCCATTTCTAGATGTACTATCTTAATGCAACTTTTAGAATATAATTATAACATCTAAATGTGTATTTCTGCCAAATTTCAAGTCTCTTGTATTTATCTATCTACATATATTCATACATAATACAAAAAACGTAAAAAAAAGTAAACGAATTTTAGTTTTTTTTTATCGATAATTTGAAAACGGGATGGGTTATCGAAAATACAAATTAAACTCGTATTGCGTAACTAACATACGAGTATTCCTGTAGTTTTCGAAATCTCTACGTTCATATGGACGGACGGACGAACAGACGGACAAGTCTATATAAACTTATTTTTTTATGCTGGTCAAGAATAGATAGACTTTGTGGGGTCTGCGACGTCTCCTGCCTGTTACATACATTTTCACAAAACCATTATACCCTGCATTCCCATTTTCAATTGGTTCAGGGTATAAACATCAAGGCATAATTCGTATTTTTGATTTTTATAATAAAATTGAAAAATGGATTTGTGATCATTATTTTTGATCTTTATCAATTTAATAATTTTAGTAATTAAAAATAATTTGTTTTCAATAACTCAAAAAGTAATTATTATTTCTTAATTTTTTTGATAAAAACCTTAATCGTTACGGTACCTGGTATATATTTGTATATCCTGAACCCAGCAAATGGGGATTCAGGGAATTCATTTCCAAATTATCGATAAAAAAAGCATTTGAAATACTAGAGACTTGTTTTTTGGCAAATATACACATTTGAATGCTATTAATATATTCCGAAAGTTTCATGAAGATCGTCCACCTGGAAATGGAGTTATAAACCTTCAAAGTTCAAAACAAACCACGGCATCAATTGCCCGGTTAGCAGAGCGCGCGCCTATGAGTGCGTAAAGAAGAAGAGTATTAGAGTTTTTGCAGAGTTCAGGGTATCTCGTAGTCGAGCCGTCTCGTCTAGAGCCTTCTTGATTGTTGAAACTCTATTAAGAGATTCACAATTGCGATTGGATTGTACTCGCACAGTGTGACTATTCGGAGGTGGAAATCTCAAAAGGTCAATACGCAGCGACTTCAAATTCACATATACACAAAAACAACCCTCGCATATACACCATCACATAGAAACATACGGAAGAATGTTGATCTGCATTGAGCGCAACATCCATGAACGAAGATCGTAGAAAAAGCCAAAATACAGATCGTTGCTGCCTGAATAGGAGTGAGCTCGCTAAGAACAGTTGAAAATTGTTACTGTTATTATACCCTGAACCCATTGAAAATGGGAATTCAGGGTATAATGGTTTTGTGAAAATGTATGTAACAGGCAGAAGGAGAAGTCGCAGACCCCATAAAGTATATATATTCTTGATCAGCATAAAAAAATAAGTTGATTGAGCCCTGTCCGTCTGTCCGTCTGTATGAACGTCGAGATTTCGGAAACTACAAAAGCTAGAGAGATGAAATTTTACATGAATACTCGTATGTTAGCTACGCAGTACGAGTTTGTTTTGTTTTTTCGATAACTCATCCCATTTCCAAATTATCGATAAAAAAATCGAAAATTCGTTTCCATTTTTTAGGTTTTTTGGGCATAACTTCTGCACTGTTTCAGCTAGAGACTTTGTTTATTTAGATAGATATTAGGGATACGCAGATTATGTAATTTACAGATTTTTGATGCCACGCCCCCTTCGCCTCCAATTTGAAAAAAACGCATTTCAAATACTAGAGACTTGCAATTTGGCATATAGATAGATTTAAATACTCTTAATCTACTTTAAAAATTTCATAAAGATAGTCCATCTAGAAATGGAGTTATGAGCGTCCAAAATTCAGCTCAACCCGCCTCCAAGCCACGACAGCAACTGCGCGGTTAGCAGAGCGCGCGCTCATAAATGCGTAAAGAAGGGTTCAGGGGATCTCGTAGTCGAGCCGTCTCGACTAGAGCCTTCTTACTTGTTTTCAATATATTTTCAAAGTGTGAGAGAGGAAGACTAAATTTGTAACTTTAGAAAATCCGTAACTGCGTTGTAGACATAGCGTTGCTCTTGACCTGCAGAATGGTATCTATTTTTATAACTCCATTTTTAGATAGACTATTTTCATCAAGCTTCAGACCGTTATAATATTCATTCACTCATTCCAATGAGTGCATTTGACAAAGCACAAGTTTCTAGAATTTGAAATACGTTTTTTTTTTTTTTTTTTGGAAATTTAAGACGAAGGGGAGTCTCAAAATTATAAAATCTTCATCTTCACCCATCTAAAAAGAAAATTTCACATATCTTCTTTAAATGGTATTTAAATGACGCTAAAAAAACAAGGCAAAAATTTTTATTTTATATCGTGTGATAAGGAAATGGGTTACGTTTTCGAAAAAAAAAAATATAAGCTCGTTTTCACGATTACACATGTTAAAAAATAAATTACGAATCAACGGTCGGACGGGATTGGATTCAGATCAAGATGTCTGCCAAGCCGCCATCTGCCTGTTGCATACACTTTCACAAAACCATTATACAATGATTTCCCATTTGCAATGGGTTCAAAGTATACAAATATCATTTTTTGTTGCAATAAAATTCCTGATATACCTATTGTTTTATGAATTAAACATTTTTGAGGAAAACAGTCATATACATATGTATGTACATACCTTCTATTCAATATTAAAGCTTACTAGTGCTTTTATGCTTAATAGAAATCGAAACTTGTCCCCAGCTTCCAAGAATTCTACGCTTTGTTTTTTCATGCACACACACACACACACCCACACACACCTGCTCACATACACTTTTACACATAAGCACGAGCTTTGCTGTCTCGCTTGCACTGCATGGGGAACTTATTTGATGAATAATTAGTTTCATATGTACTACATATGTACCGTCTGTCTTTAGTATTTGAAATACATTTTTTACACATTTGGATGGATGGCGGGGAATTTGGGGACAGTAACCAAAATTTGACAAGTCAGAACTCTGAAACCATTGAAAATGGGAATTCAGGGCATAATGGTTTTGTGAAAATGTATGTAACAGGCAGAAGGAGTAGTCGCAGACCCCATAAAGTATATATATTCTTGATCAGCAAAATACAAAATAGGTTGATTGAGATTTCGGAAACTACAAAAGCTGAAATTTTACATGAACACTCGAATGTTAGTTACGCAGTACACAGTACTCATCCCATTTCCAAATTATCGATAAAAAATCGAAAATTCGTGTACATTTTTTAGGCTTTTTGGGCATAAATTCTACACCGTTTTAGATAGAGACTAAATTAGTTTATTTAGATAGATATTATGGATACGCAGATTATGTAATTTTCAGATTTCGGATGCCACGCCCCTTCGACCCAATTTGAAAAAAAGGGATTTCAAATACTAGAGACTTGCAATTTGGCACATAGATACATTTAGAAAATTTAATGAAGATCGTCCATCTAGAAATGGAGTTAAAAGCGTCCAAAGTTCAAAGTTCCAACCCACCCTCGGTATCTCGTAGTCGAGTAGTCTCGACTAGAGCGTTCTTACTTGTTATTATATTATTCGAATTGAGATATGATCTGCCTAAAATTGATTCGTTCTTGAGCGAGTAATTTCTCACCTGCCCAAAATTTTGCTAACACATCCGTTGGATACTTGAAGTATTCGAGATATATCACATGGACGTGCACCGGAATGAGCCAATTCGACAATTTTTTGGCGAGTGGAATCGGGCAAGGGTCTACCATTGACATAGACGCCGCCTAGCTGATTGATGCCGCTGTGACCCGCTGTAGAGCAGCCAAATAGTGCACTTTGACCCACTCCGACGCCGACCGATGAATGCGGATGATGTCCGTGCATAATATGCTCAGTAGTTAGCATCATTTTGATACAGTTACTTTTTGTTTAGATAACAAAGCGGAAGAGATTTGACATGTAATTTTCGTTGCTCCGATTTATGTGTGATTAAATGCTATACGCATTATTGGCGAATAACGGATGTATATATATACATATATATTTTTGTTTATTTATTTATTTTATGTTGTTTCACTTTTCTTTTGTTTTTTATCTATATAACAATTTTCACTATGTTGCAGCTATAATTCGATTTCTCGGCGGGATTGCGTTTTGCATTTTCTGAAATTTGTTTTATATTCCGATATTAGCTTTGATTTGTATTAAAAAATGTGTTTATTGTACTTATTGTTTGCAACTGACGATTTCGATTTCGATTTCGATTTCGGTTTCGATTTCTATTTCTATTGCCATTAAGCAGTTTGACATAATTGCCGATCTGCCAATGGGCAGCCCAGCGACCCGGCGGCAACGCCACGGATTGCGAGTCCGTCACTTTCCCCAACAATTTGTTAGCTTCAAAATCCAAAATAATCAAACTGCGGCGGCGGTGTGCAGTGTGCAGTGAACAAACTTGTGTACGACTAACTGGTTAGCCAAGCGAAACGATAATGAGCTCTCAAGCGAAAGACTGAACCTGCCAAACACTGAGGAGGGTAGCAGCACCGTATATTAGAGACAACCAGCAAATACTACACGGCGGCCATTTTGAGTGCACGCGAGACTAAGTAAGAGCGGGATGGCAATCATCCAGCTCATGTTAATGTTGAGCGAAACGACGATAGTCACACGCTGTAAGCATGAGAGAGATGACACTACACTGTGTGTCTGCAAAACGTTTGGACCCAGAATCATCCCAGGTTACGCAGCCATTTACAACAAAAAAAAAAAAAAAAAAAAAAAAAAAAAAAAAAAAAATTCGCTTGGAGCTGTTACTAAGAGTGTGTTGGAAAACAAAGTTTTATATAAATATACACACACACAGTCACAAACGGACACAGACATTGATGCACATAAAACACAACGGAGTGTTCCTTTTCCCACCATACCCACATATATGTATGTATATGTATACGCTTGTAATATATGTTGACTTGTATGTATGTATTTGTACAAATGTATATGGCTCCCCATATGTAAATGTATGCAAGTAAGCTAGATATGGGTTTTCTATACCCTACATTAGAGCAGTTGCAAAGGGTATTTCATTATAATGCATTTCGATGCAAAATATGCGTAATCGTGCTCGCATTAATAAGCTCTATATATATATATATACATGTATATATGTATGCCTGTGTGCACACATTGATACATCAAGAACAGCGAAAATCAAGTAAAGAGTTATCAGCGATGCCAGTGCAAGTAAATAAATATGCGAAATATATGTTTCATGGTGAATAAAGCATTTTATTTTATGCATATATACATATCGTTCGAATATAAACTATTTGTCATTAAACTGAGCTCGGAGGCATAGATTAAAATAGTTGTATATAATTTTGATACCCTGAACCCATTGAAAATTTGAATTCAGGATATATAGTGGTTTTGTGAAAATGTATGTAACAGGCAGAAGGAGACGTTGCAGACCCCATAAAGTATATATATTGTTGATCAGCGCGAAAAAAATAATTTGATATTGCCCTGTCCGGCCGTCCGTCTGTCCGTATGAACGCAGAGATTTCGTAAACTACAACGGCTAGGGAGCTGAGATTCAATATGAATACTCGTGTGATATATATATATATACTATATCTTCAACAGGGTGCTGAGTTGATATAGCTTTGTCCGTCCGTCCGTACGTAAAGATTTCGTAATCTACAAAAGCTAAGGAGCTGTATTCTCGTGAATTGTAAATTTTCTTCAGTTTTTATACCTTGAACCCATTGAAAATAAGGAGACCTCGCAGACGTCTTGATCAGCAGAAAAAAATAAGTTGATCTTGTCCGTCTGTCCGTCCGTCCATCCGTCTGTCCGTCCGTCCGTCTGTCCGTCCATATGAACGTCGAGATTTCGGAGAGCTGAAATTTTACATGAATACTTGTATGGATCTTTTAGTCGAAGAGACTCGACTAGAGCCCTAGTTAATACATAGCTAATACATATTTTTATACATACGTAATTTGAGTTTTAATCATTACAGCAAATTCGATTGTATTATATTTTAATGTATATGTATCGTATATGTATATATATATATATATATATATATATATATATATATATATATACTAAAAGAATAATATATAAAACAATATTTATTTTGATATTATCTACTATTATATTGTATTATATTATTATTTAATTTGTTTTTTTTTTTTTAATATTATTAAAAATTTATATTATTATTTACCAATAAAAGTTAAAATTGTTTAAAAATTGTGCGAATCTATTCAAGTTAAATGCAGACATCGATTTGTCACACAACAATTAAAGCAACAACAAAACATAACAATAATAACAACAGCAGCAGCAGCGGCTCGAACAACCCATTGAATGCTGAAAATTGTGCCATATCATAAGCCGTTTCCACCCTGAATTGCGTAAGCATTGCAAATCGCAACTCAAACCTTATTTCCTCAACGGAACTTGTGCCTTAGCTTACGAAGCGCTCGTAAAACTCATACTCCTTTTTTTCTATAGCAGATTTTGACTGGGGACTGGGGACTGAATAGATGGTTGAAGAGGTACGTCAATTTCAACATGCTGGCCGACACGTTTTTGGGATTTTTGAAGTCACACGCATCAATACACACACACACACACACACACACACAAAACACAGGCCGAGAAACGCACGCTCGTACACCCTCGCACACCAAAAGAATGTCGTTCAAAGCAAAATTCCTGCTCCTTGAAATGTGGTAGAAATTTCATGGACCATTTTCTGGAGGTGACGAATCAGAATTTTTTCTTTACATTTTTTTGTGTGTGAAAAATGTTAATTTGCGTTATATTACATTCTTGTGAGGTGGAAATGTATCGGTATCAGTGAATGTATATGCATATATTTCTGCCTGTTACATACATTTTCACAAAACCATTATACCCCGAATCCCTATTTTCAATGGGTTCAGGGTATAAACAAGTAAGAAAGCTCTAGTCGAGACTGCTCCACTACGAGATCCCTTCTTCGAACGAATAATATTCCAAGAATTATTCGATTCGTTTCTGCAAGCGTTACAAACTATACGCTTGTACGTACGTACTCTTGTACGTACTACGTACCTGGGTTTTGCTGCGAGAACTTATTTGATTAATCTTTCTAAGCAGACAATCTAATCTTTCTAAGCAGGCAATCTAATCAAACTTTCAGATTAAGATCATGACATTCATATATATGCCAAACCAAACTGTATGTCTCCAGTATACATATGCAGAAGACATGGAGACTCTAACTCTGAAGATAACCGAGATAGAATTTTATAACTCATTCTCGATAAATGTTTTATCGATAACTCTGGAAATATAAAAGTTATCGAATTTCTGAAACAATCTCGCACTGCGATACTGCAATATACGAACGTAACACAAAAAGAATGAAGTCCTAGATTTTATAAGCATACAGATTTACATACATATGTACACAGTATACGAGTATACACACTGTCGTGCACATGCATACAAAATTCTGCATGCTATAATATTCTATCAATTGCGATTGAATAGTGAATTTTACGATCGTTACTTTAGTTTTGTCAGAAGGCGCGAGAAGGGCATAAGCAAGTCTCTAGTATTTGAAATGCGTTTTTTTATACCCTGAACCCATTGAAAATGGGAAATCAGGGTATAATGGTTTTGTTAAAAGTATGTAACAGGCAGAAGGAGGCGTGGCAGACCCCATAAAGTATATATATTCTTGATCAGGGTGACGAGAAAAGTTGATCTAGCCCTGTCCGTCTGTCCGTCCGTCCGTCTGTCCGTCTGTCCGTCCGTATGAACGTCGAGATCATCCCATTTCCAAATTATCGATAAAAAATCGAAAATTCGTTTCCATTTTTTAGGGCATTTTTTTTGGGCATAACTTCTACACTTTTTCAGCTAGAGACTTCAAATTTGTTTATTTAGATAGATATTATGGATACGCAGATTATGTAATTTTCAGATTTCGGATGCCACGCCCCTTCGACCCAATTTGAAAAAAAGGGATTTCAAATACTAGAGACTTGCAATTTGGCACATAGATACATTTAGATACTCTTAATCTGCTCTGATTTCATGAAGATCGTCCATCTTAAAATGGAGTTATAAGCGTCCAAAGTTCGGCCCAACCCAACCCCAAGCTACGGCAGCAACTGCGCAGTTAGCAGAGCGCGCGCTCATATGTGCGTAAAGAAGAAGAGTATCAGTTTTTTTGTTGCAGGGTTCAGGGTATCTCGTAGTCGAGCCGTCTCGACTAGAGTCTTCCTACTTGTTTTTTTTCACATTTGGAGGGACGGGATGGGGTGGCTTTGTGGCTGGTATCCAATATATAATAATAATCAAAGAATTCCAATTAACGGACCAATAAACGTTGAATCCCTTTTAGTAAAGGTAAATTAACTAAATAATTACTTTATATTCATATTTATTCATATTTATAACAAAATGCTTGCCGTCATCTTAAAAAATGATTACTAAACTGACGCATATGAATTATTCATCCAAGACAAATTCATTGCCCATTTATCCCTCAGTAGGCTTAGACCTATACTTTCTTGTTTTTTTTTTTTTTTTTTTTTTTTTTTTAAGGAGCGGAGAGAAAAGTAAGTAGAAGTAAGAAAAGTATCAATGGTACTCAATCGTTACGTTAACTAGAAAGGTCCCACTTGGTCGCAACCGACAGCATAATACTCAGTCACGGTCCAAGAACAGTTTTTAGTAAACGAGTCAGTCAAGGAGTCTGCAGTAACTTAACTGTCCTGAATTTCTTAAACTTTCAAGTCGAATACTAAAAGTGCTCAAAATATAACCCCATTAGTTAGATCTGATTTGCCATGCTCTCTGTGGGCGTCGGCGTGGACGTAGACATATAATTTTCAGTCAATCTATATTCGATCTTAAATGTGGCAAATTTTAGGGTTCTACTCCCAAGAGTTTTTACAATACAATCTCCATTTGCATAATTATTTCATAATACGTTTATGGACTTCTCTAAGCAATTTCAGCTCTCTAGCTTTTGTAGTTTCTGAAATCTTGTCGTTGATACGGACCGATGGACGGACGGACGGACGGACGGACAGGGCTATATCAACTTATTTTTTAGGTGGGCTGGCATATTGCTTGCGACTGTCAACAAGCACTGTGTTTTGTTTTGGTAGAGAGCAAACCAAGGATCAGTCACGGACAACATTGGCCAAATAAGCAGTCTTTAGCTTCCAAAAAAAGAATACCGAAAGCGGAATCAATAAATACAATGTTGAGCTTCTGTATTATATAGTTATAAAAGCACTCCCAACTAGATCCCTCCTACTTGTTTCATATGATCTATTCATAAATGATTTGTATTATATGTTCAAATATGTCTAGCGTTTTCAGTTGGCAGCAGACGGGCTGAGATCAAAAGATATCCTTTCTTAGGTACAAGCTAATAATAAGCCGCAGACATGGCCGCAGTGGTAACGTCAACTTCAGTCAGAAGCTTATTAAGAAACAACAAAAATAGGGAATGCTGAATAGAAAATAGAAAAAAGTACACGCAACACAATGAGATGAAAAGGTGAAAGAGAAAGAACAAAATGTAGCTTAGGTAAATACAACAAAGGCAAAAAACCGCAGACAGGCTACGCTGAGTGATTGAAGAGGAAGACTCTAAAATATAATAACTAAAACAACAATAGAGGTCAAAGTAGTTACACTGCATACTCAATACAGAACAGATAGAGAGATACAGATACGAGGAGCCTCTCTCCTCCATACAATGGGACTCCGCGACGGTTTAATCGGCAGATGTAGGGACAGACCTCAGCCCTTACTTAGGGTTGACCGGGGCTGAGCCCAGCTAAGCCGAGGCGAGCCTACCCTTAAAGTAAACAATTTAATGAATCAATGCTTTGTATACGGTTCAATATAATATATATATATATATATATGTATATATATATATATATATATATGTTGTTGATATTGTCTCTGTGAGAAGGCGTAATAGCTACATATATATCTGTTCAGACATGAACAATTCTCATTATACTTGGCACATTCACATCACACATTGAATCATTTTTAGACTTCTGTGCGTATATAATTAATATCAACTTCGTTATACTTTTTGTTTACCCTGTAATTACTCATTTTATGGAGTGGGTATAATTAAGCTATGGGTATACTAAAGCTACGAGCAAATTTAGGTAATATTGGCCTTGTTTTAGAAGTTGAACGATTGAATATTGAAGATAAATGATATAAGATAGATGACAGAATATCGACAACAGAAGATTGAACTTTGAAGCCGATACATGATAGACGGTAGTTGGTAGATAATAGAAGTCAATTGATTGAACTTAGAACTCTACAATGATTACTGTAGGGAAGGTGGTAAATAAGTTATGTCAAATTTCTTTGTGCTGGGCATCTTGGGCATTGGGGTTGGGGTTGGGGTTGGGGTTGGGGTTTGTTGGAGAGATGACCTGGTTCAACCAGTGTCTGCTCTTTAGGACTGGCTGCTTTACAGATGTTGGTCTGCACGCGTTGCGTATTACTTGCCGGATACGGAAATATTATTTTAAATAACTGCGCACAATCGTAGAGGCCAGACGTCCGCCAGGGCGGTAACAATTCTATACGTATTGTGTATATATACATCGTTAACTGTTTTTTTTTTTCGCTTGGGGTGGGTGGTTCGACTTTGTGCGCGTGCACGGGAAATTAAGAATCAGCGTGCTGAATCTGATTCGTAATATTTACTTACTAGAGCTAACGCATATATAGCCTGGCTTTCCATATAGGGTATCATTGCATTTATTATGCAGCAACTCGAAGTATGGCGGATTCTAACAAGTAAGAAAGGTGTAGTCGAGATTGCTCGACTACGAGATCCCCTGAAGGACCAATAATATTCCAAGAATTCTTCGCTTTCTGTATGCGTAACAAACTATACATGCACAGACATGCACGTACACACACTCTGATATACGCTGCTGAATTGGGCTGGTATCCAAAATCTGACACAAACTAAAATTGTATTCAAATATTATCTATATGTGTACATATATGTATGTATGTGAACACTTGAAAACTCTAGCTCCAATGATGAGCGAGACATAGTTGTTCTAAACTTAACTTTAGTATTAGCACATTATGTTCAGCAATGTTGAAGACAGGAAGCCTCCACATCGGGCGCCTGCAACGTCATGCAGCAAAGCAAGGAAAAGGGTTTAAATTGACATTAAAATAAATGATAATACGCAGGGGACACATTTAAGAGACATACGCAGTGCATAACGAGTTACAAATTATGAATAAATGCACATATACATGAATTGCTTACTTCCACGCTCACAATATAGCAAAGTCTGAAAGAAGTGGGTGTCCACTTGCAGCCGGTACTCAGGCGTTTAAATCTCTATTTACTACACCTCGCTGGTAGTTGGAAATTTTGTTGATTGGGGGGTTGCTCAGTTGCTCAGTTGCTTAGTTGCTCAGTTGTTCAGTTGTTCAGTTGTTCAGCTATGAGATGCGACTACCGTTCCCGTTGCTGCTATTTGTGAGGCTTTACGTCACTGGCACACAGTCGTAGTCATCTCCCCAGTATGTACCCACTCCATTAGGCAGGGAAAAAAATAAACCGCCTGCTGTTGCCAACGAACTAGAAAGGCACAGTCGTCGTTCTGCCACGTGTCGCTGACAAACTGCTTAAACACGCCGTTGATGAATTCAAATAGAGATGTTTCAGACGCGTTGCACGGGTTGCCTGGGTAGCCTGGATAGCCTGGATAGCCTGGGCCGCATCGCTGCTTCTCCCAGCTTTAACAAATTACACACTTTGCGGCATTTTGCGCTTTTAACAATTTTATTGTTATCGATCGTTGGTCGCCTGGCTGCCAATTATCAAGTGCTACACCAGACAAGCACCAATTGTGTGTAAATCAGACATATCGATAGAGAGAGAGAGAGAGAGAGAGAGAGAGAGAGAGAGAGAGAGAGAGAGAGAGGGAAAGAGTGGGAGAGTGGGAGAGAAAGAAAGACCAAGAGAGATTGACAGATTTAGATTGTGTTGGGCTTTGGCGTCAAAAGCAAGAAACTCCTGTCTACACATACATATAAGACATATTTACATACGCACACACACACGCACACACACACGCACACACACAGACACACTGAGGCGTTGCCAGGTCAAATGTAATTAATTACATGGACGGTTGGCTATGGGCTAACCATTCGAAGAACTTAACTTAATGTCATTTCTGACAATAAATACAGCATGTGCCCACTGCGCCCAAACAAACACACCACACAACAAATTTGTGCACAGTGAGCGAGATAGAAAATGAGAGGAAGCCTTAGCTGGAGCGAGATATATGTATAATCAATGCACATGTAAGAAGGGTTAAGTAGGTGGTCAACGTAGGCTAAGCTGCGTGTGTGTAGGTGTACGTGAAATTAAGGATTACAAGAGCTCTTTTCGTCACCTATTTGTGTGTGATGACTATGATGGCCAAAGGCAGTATTCGAGAGTTTGAATTGGAATTGGTATAGATTGGTAATTAACTAATATCATTTATATGCATATAGAGAGTCTTGCATCAGAAAACGCATCAGTCGAACTGCCATTGTGAATAATAACATAACTGATAGACTATTGCTAAAAGAACAACAAACAAATACAGGTGAATACAGATGCGTACAGGTGGTGTTTAGATAGACAGACATGTGCTCTACCATTGTACAGCTGCCGTTTGGATTTCATGATTACGAAATCGGAACAGAATTACAATGATCGCAATAAATGCCAAGTTTAGATCGGATTGCTGTTGGCCAAGACCTTGGACAGAAAAAAGTTAAGTAGGCGTTTGTAAATATATATATATATATATATATATACAATGGATGCACCCTCAGTCACATCGTCCCTCCCTCTGAGCGGCTCATCAGACTATATTTTCTACTGTTACCGGCTGGCCAAGCAGTCAACATTCGAGCTGAACCTAAGCCACCAACGTTCCAGTAGTCGATCTGTTTGTATTACAATTAGAGAGCTCTCACTTTCTTATATTTGTTTTCATAATCATTGATCCGAAATCAATGTCCCCAAATTCTAGCGAGAGATACAATGTGGTTGCCGCTGCCACCTGCAAAGTGCGTCCAGACTCTGTTTTGCCTGCCGTATGCCTTTCTGATCACTCCATCATCTTGCATCAGGATACGCATCAATCGAACTGTCATTGTGAATAATAACATAACTGATAGACTATTGCTAAAAGAACAACAAACAAATACAGGTGAATACAGATGCGTACAGGTGGTGTTTAGATAGACAGACATTTGATACCAAGTTCAGAGTTGAGTGACTGATATGGGGCATGCACTCCAACCATATATCAATCAATTATAATATACCAAAAGTCAACTACTTTGTAGAAAAGTATCCTCTATTGTTGACACAAACCATAACTAGAAAGTCAAGAAAATTACGTGATCGTTAACAGATCAGGCAGCATAAGCAAACAATTACTAGACGTACTCTTCTGCACTGCACAACATTAAATATTTCACACAGGATTCAGAACTTAAAAAGACAAAGCTTAAACCACAGTAAATTAAGCTCAAATACACATCAGAAATGCAAATATGCAAATATTCATATTTCACTTCTTCACGAAATAAAGATAGTTGCTTCTATACATTATACTTTATCAAATGGCTAGAACACTCCACTGAGGCTCAACAGTATATACCACATATGTACAATTATCGGATCGATTCCTATATTTTCATCTTCTATACTTCAGCTCAAAAGCTGCGACTACATGATCAACTCTTCGGAATGGAATAACTTACGTCTCCCGTAATACCCAAAAATACGTTAAAATTCAGCCATTGTACAGCTGCCGCTTGGTTTAGATCGGATTGGTGCTGGCCTAGTCACAAGACTGGAACAGACTTGGACAGAGAAAAGTTATGTAGGCGTTTGTCTTTAATTATATTATGCTGTAACATTGGTTTGGCTCTGTTATATGAATAAATCGGCTTTCCATAAAAATAAAAGAGAAAAATTAAATTATTGTATAACAAATGTTTCGGTAATTTTCCTGAATTCAAAATCATTGAAATGAAATAATGAAAATCCCAAAAAACAATCAAAGGGATACCCATTCCAAGCACAGACCAGATTCTTTTTTATATGCGTATATACATATGTACATACGTAAATAAACGCATACACACACAAACATACATACATATATATATATATAGCAGCAAGGCTCAGTATTCAGCACTAAAGAGGTGTTTAGTGTCGACTGCCAACAGCCGACCGCCGACTGCCCTACTCACCCCGGCCAATCGCATCCCACCCCATCCTTTCCCATTCCGCATTACTCTATCCCTGTTTTCAGCTTTAAGGGTGTGTGTGTGTGCACGCGTGCGTGTTTGCTGGTGAGCCGCACGAGTTTCTGTTCTTTAAACACGAATGCTAATACTAATGCCACTGTCGATGCCTATGTCGAAGAGGGCGTAACTCTGTTGATAAAGTTATATTAGCAGTTGGGTATTGCCCATTTATTGCTGTCCACCCAACAAAAAAAAAAAAAAAAAACAAAAAACAAAAAACGTTATGCTGTATACATATATATATATATATATATATATATATATATATATATATATATATATATATATATATATATATATATATATATATATATATATATATATATATATATATATATAAGTTAAGGATAGCTAGATTCTCCTATCAGATATTCAGGTTATATTCGGACGAGACAGAGGTTAGACCCATGGCTCCTAAATTATACAAAATTATATAAAAATTTGTTATTTCATTGAATCCAAGTGTATTTGTCTACGCATCTAATCGCTGCTCTCGTAGTGTGGGAGCACTTAACTTATATGTGTATATATAATTATTAATTAATTATTGTTAAAAGATGTATTGACAAAACTATAGTCCAAATTGTAGGCTATGCAATCATAAGTATATATATATATGTGTATATACATATATATGGGTATATGTGCCCATCCACGCAAATATATATACATATATGTATGTATATAAATATATATTTTTGCGTGGATGGGCATGCCCGAAGCGAACAATGACCCGTTTCATTATTATTTTCATTGAACGCAATAATGAACAACGGAGCAATCATTTATATATAACAATGCGATGCGCCGAGACTGCGGATAAAGATGACGATGGGCTATGACGGCATTTTCGTTGCGGATTTGGTCGCGAGTGCGGTGGATGGCCGTCGTCACTGAGCCCAGAGCCCAGCTCTAGCCCAACTGTCTCGCTCACTCTCTGCCGTAGATGTTTCCTGCCAGTTGACTGGGCAATTATCCATTGGCTTGGAAAAGGAAAAAGGGAACTTCAGCAACAGCAACTTCAAATTTTGTGAACTCTATAGCCTAGCTGAAATTCCACAATTTTGGCCTGGATGTACCCTCCCAATTGCTCCGGCTATGCTATATTCGCTTAGTAATTGCCAGACACACTGGCAGCACATTTGGAAGCTATTTGCCTTAGAGTGAGTGCGTGAGTGGGTGTCTCGAGGTCGGGGTTATATGGAAGAGACGACCATCACCAAGCACAGCTTAGCTTTAGGAATGATTTTAGCTCCAAATAACATGTATGAAAATCTCTTATGTACGAAGCTATAAAAGATATCTAGATATACATATATATATATATATATATATATATATATATAGAAACCGGGTCGCACATATACTCTCTTGGTGTATCGGGATCAACAACAAGTCAATCGAAACTAATGCATTTAATTGCTTTGTTGAAGCGTGAAATATTTCGTTCGTTCGTCTTTGGTTTTGAAAGTTTGATTTTTTTTTTTACCAATACACAGCTCTGAAGAAGGAAACAAGAATGCTAAAACTTTTATTTCAGCATATATTCACAGACCGATCGTCGAGCGGACGGAAGGGGTAGTTCGACTCGACTCTTGTTCTGTCCAGTACCCGATCTACACCAGATCTACATGATATGCTCCTTTCGTAATGAGCAGTAGCGTTTGCTGGGCTTTAGCTAAAATGAACAAGTGTATAGACCTTGTATTTATTAGATATAAAAGTCATAACTGTAGAATCAACAGCCATGCAATCTGGGCAGCAGATGGACGGAAAGAAAGATGGATATTACTTTCTCCTCAGCCAATAGGCCGTATTAAAACAGATGCCCAAGGATGAAGACTACTTTTCTGGAATCCGACTTCGAAAACATTACTGATTGATGAAGAAGAGGCCTTCAATGAGTGAAGAAGCTTGGGTACGGTTATCTACCTCAATCTATATATGTGCGATGAATTCAATTTACTTCGCAGACGGCAGATATACTAAGGCTCTCTCCTTTATGAAATTGACATAAAGTACCGAAAGTTGTATTCAGTTGACATTTTTTGAAATCGAACTATAATAAAATCTGTTGATTGAAGAAAAAAAATCAAGAAGGCTCTAGTCGAGACTACTCGGCGTCTACTTGCCAAATTACAAGTCCCTACTATCTGAAATGCGTTCTTTTTTCAAATTGGCGGCGAATTTGCGTCAATCGACTCGAAGAGGACGTCCGAAGGGGGCATCCGAATTATGAAAATTACAAAATCTCCGTGTGCATAAATCTATATTCGAAGTCTCTAGCTCAAATGGTACATAAGGTATGCTCAAAAAAGTTTAGAAACGTTTTACACAGTACGAGTTTATTTTGCTTTTTCGATAACTCATCCCATTTTCAAATTATTGAGAAAAAATCGAAAATTCGTTTATATTTTGAGGTTTTTTGGGCATAACTTCTACACCGTTTTAACCAGAGACTTCAAAATTGTTTATTTAGCCACGCCCCCTTCGCCCTCAATTCGGAAAAAAATGCATTTCAAATATTAAAGACTTGCAATTTGGCAAATACATACATACATAAATACTCCTAATCTACTCTGAAAATTTCGTGAGGATCGGTTATCCAAAGTTCAGCCCAATCCACCCCCAAGCCACGGCAGCAACTGAGCAGTTAGCAGAGCGTGCGCTCATAAGTGCGTAAAGAAGAAGAGTATTAGTTTTTTGCAGGGTTCAGGGTATCTCGTAGTCGAGCCGTCTCGACTAGAGCCTTCTTACTTGTTTTATTTATTATAAAATGCTTGCTGCCAAATTAGCAATTGATCATACGCTATTTATAAACATACGCATATGAATTGTGCGTTTCCGATTTGCCACGCTGCCAGTGGGCAAGCATTTTTTTCAATACTTTAGCTAGCAAGTATTGGATTGGGGCAGTGGTGTTGGTGGCAAGTGCTACGCGAATTGCGCGAGTGGGGAGGTGGGTTCAAATCCTGTCGAAAGCATCTTTTTTTTTTCTTAATGCCATATATGTTATTTTAAAACATCCAAATTCAAATCCCGCTGCAAACTCTTTGTTTATTAATCGAAAATATATAAATCTTATTTATTTAATTCATTAATATTTTTATATATATGTTAAAATCAGAGACCCCGAATAACTCTTAAGGATTTCAAACACTCCACAAATAAGTGTTTCGCATGGAGTGTTATAAATAAAACTCTCAAAATAACTCTTTCAGCATGTGCTTGAAAGAACTCCTTTCACTCAGTGAGAAACAGAAAAACTGTGGGTTTTTCTGTTGTCCTCAGAGTGATATTTTATTGCCTTGCTCAAAAAAAATAACCCTTTTTTTTGTGTGTGCTGCTGCTGCCTAGATCAATGACGCAGTTTGCTTTTGTTTTTTTTTTCTTCTAACTGTTGCTGCTGCGTTGCACTATGGGAGCAAATGCCGATTTAGCGGCATAAACTCAAAATTTAAATATATGGACTTGAAATTTAGCAAATATGCTTAGATTACTTTTTTAGAAATCTGGATTTTCTTGTTTTGGAAATTTGAATGGGAAGTCATATACTTAGACTTTTCTAAAATGGAACTACGGAAATAAATAAAAAATATAACAAAATATTGTTGGATTTTATGCCGCTAAATCGGTGTTTGCGCCCATAGTGCATTGGTCAGCGATGCACTTTGTTTTTGCCAAAAAAAAAAAAAAAACAGTTTTTTTTTTTGTGTATGTGCTGCGTTGGTGTGTATGCAAGGGTTGTTTTCGAGGAGCAGGTCAATTACGATCTACATATAATTTGATTCGACAGGCAGAGGGACAGACGCACAACACAGACATACATATAAAGGGTCACACAAACAGATAGACACACAGAGCGACAGACAGACAGACGGACAGACATAGGGACAGACAGATAGACACACAGACAGACACAGAGTTATAGACACGCAGGCAGACACACAAAGTGACAGACAGACAGTGTGACAGACGGACGGACAGACAGACAGGGCTATATCAAATTTTTTCCCTGCTGATCAAGAATATATATACTATATAGTGTCATCCACGCCACCTTCTGCCTGTTATATACATATATCGACTCTGCTCGTCGCCCTGATCAAGAATATATATAATTTATATGGTCATATACGTCCCATTCTGCCTGTTAATTACATTTATCAAAACCATAATAGTTTGATTTCTTATTTTCAATCAGGTTATAATTAAAAGCAAACACAAAGCAAACACAAAGCAAACACAAAACAAACACACAAAGCAAAAACACATACAAAGTTTTATAAATGAGGATTTTAGAAATAAGTCACAAAATAACTCTTTGTGTGAAAGAGTAAAAGTATTACTCGCAAAATAACTCTTTTAAAAAGAGGAATTGCCTGAATTCCTCCATGCCAAACACTCAGAGTAGGAGTGAAAAAAACCAAAAATATCTCTCCTACTCAGAGGAATAAAGTTTGTGTGCGCCTTTTATCTCTTTCACTCAGAGACTAATGGGACAAGTGAGTCGGGTAACTGTTATTCGGGGTCTCTGGTTAAAATGCGTTCTGCCATCTTAGCAATTACCAATATGCATTAACTATGTAATTGGCCACAAGAAACTTCTTTGCCGAATTGCCAAGCGCCCAGTGGGCGTAGACGCATAATTTTTGGCCAGTTCTTAGAAAAGCCGAGGGTAACATAACTGCAAAGCTTGTTTGGTTACACTTCAAACTTCACTTTTGCGGCTTGCCACGGCTACTGTGGGCGTAGATATATCTACCATAGCTTATTGGCCTTGGGTTGTCAACCCGAGTATACATGCAAAATTTCAAGTGTCTAGTATCAATAGTGTTCAAAATGTAGCACAATCGATAATTTGGAATTGAGATAAGTTATCGAAAAAAACAAACAAACTCGTACTGCGTAACTAACATACGCGCATTCATGTAATTTCAAAAATTTCAGCTCTCTAGCTTTTGTAGAGGACAGGGCTAGATCAACTGATCAATAATATATATACTTTTTTTGGGGTCTGCGACGTCTCCTTCTGCCTGTTAAATACATTTTCACAAAGCCATTATACCCTGAATTCCTATTTTCAATGGGTTCAGGTTATAAACAAAAAATCGAAGGACTATTTTATCCGTTTCAGTCTCGCACATCTAATTGGAGCGTTCAGCACTCGTATTGCTCTTCTCCAGGAAGGGAAGTCGGTCGATTATTGAACTTTATCTCTCTGAAGCTCTTAATCGCTTTCCAATGAGGCGCCCCTCTACATACTGTTAGAAGGGGCCTAATCTAACGAAAATAAGAAAATAAGTGAGTGCAAAAGAGCGAGTAAAAAACTTTGAAAATAGCCATATAATTTGATTAGCCAGAAGAATAGTTGTATTATTATTTGCCTGTTTCGCAATACAGGTTATCATGTGGGATGGCTTTGGTGCCTACTTTAAATTATTTATGAATAATAGCTCTGTTTAAGCTCTGGTCACTCAGAGAAACAGGCAGACAGACGGTCAAACCTACATCGATCCGGCTGTTGACTCTGATGACGCCTCTCTCCTCCTGTTGACTACAAGCAAGTGCTTCTCCCATTCAGTCTAAATATAACATATATTTTCACACCTAGTTGTCGTTGGCATATAGTCATAGGCGACGGCACTTTGCTTCAAATGTGAAGCTTGTACTGGCATATTATATTATTATAAACAAGTATCTCGACTACGACATACCCCGAACCCTGCAACAAAAAAACTGATACTCTTCTTCTTTAGGCACATATGAGCGCGTGCTCTGCTAACAGTTGCTGCCGCGGCTTGGGGGTGGATTGGGCTGAACTTTGGACGCTTATAACTCCATTTCTAGATGGATGATCTTCATGAAATTTTCAGAGTAGATTAAAAGTATCTAAATATATCTATTGCCAAATTGCAAGTCTCTAGTATTTGAAATGCGTTTTTTTTTCAAATTGTAGGAGAAGGGGGCGTGGCATCCAAAATCTGAAAATGACATAATCTATCCATAATATCTATCTAATTATATAAATTTTACGTCGCTAGCATAAACGGTGCAGAAGTAATGCCCAAAAAACCTAAAAAATGAAAACAAATTTTCGATTTGGTATCGATAATTTGGAAATGGGATGAGCTATCGAAAAAACAAAATAAACTCGTACTGCGTAACTAACATACGAGTGTTCATGTGATTTTCAGCTCTCTAGCTTTTGTAGTTTCCGAAATCTCGACGTTCATACGGACGGACGGACAGACGGACAGGGCTTAATCAACTTATTTTTTTCTGCTGATCAAGAATATATATATTATATGGGGTCTGCAACGTCTCCTTCTGCCTTTTACATACATTTTCACAAAACCATTATACCTCAAATTCCCATATTCAATGGGTTCAGGGTATAAAAAGTTCACTATCACCTGTCAGACCTCAACTCAGAGGGACAGATGGACAAATATTCAAAAGTTTGTAGCCTGTAGATTTCGATTGCAATTTGATTCCAGGGTAGCCACGACGAGAAGCAATTTAAACATGGAGATGGACATGGCAACAGAAATATCTGAAGGAAGGTGTGATTACAGAACAGGTATGTTTCTCCATAGCTGCTCTCTCATTAAATCTAATTGTCTAGCGTGGGCTCCTTCCAAATGCTTGAACTATTTAGCAGAGACCCCGAATAACTCATGAGGATTTCAAAACGTCCACAAATAAGTGTTTTCGCATGGACTTCTATAAATAAAACTCTCAAAATAACACTTTCAAAATGTGCTTAGGAGAATTCCTCCTACTCAGTGAGTAACACGAAAACAGTGGGTTGTTCCGCGGTCGTCAGTGTGATATTTTTATACCCTGAGTCCATTGAAAATGGGAATTCAGGGTATAATGTTTTTGTTAAATGTCGTGATAACTGTCGTCGGATAACTGTTATTCCGGGTCTCTGCTATTTGGGTAGATCCAAAAATCAGGCTACAATCAGTTCACTTCACTTTACTCCAGTTCCGTTCAGTTCAATTTTCATTTCAGCATTTATTTGGTACCTTTTCATACCCTATATTCGCTGCTGTGGAATCCAACAAGTGTTGTTGACAGCATCACTTTCCACATTTCACTGTGTGCGTATCATTAATTTTCGAGTCGAATGAACCGCAACGTGAAAAATAGCAGCTGATCCCGCTTGGCTTTACGCTTTGCTTTGCGCTTGACATCGACCCATCAACTGGAACTAAATTGACATGTGATAAGAATATTTGATATAAATCTCAAATACCCAAAAAGGGAATCTCTCTCTCTCTCTCTCTCTCTCTCTCTCTCTCTCTCTCTCTGTATGTCTGTGTGTGTGCGAGTGCGTAAAAAACCTGATTTGAATTTCCGAAGGAATTTGTGAGAGTTGCAGGATTAAGATAAACATCAATTCGTTTGTGGAGCCAGTCAACAATTCCATTACAGTTTGACCAACTCCAACAGAGTGATCTGATGTTGTGGACTTGCATTGTGTAGGGTTGCTTCCGATAACGGGTGTTAGTTACTTGGATCCCATCGATCCAAAGTGCACATTCCCCTGTCGTATTGTAGTACTTTATGCGTGTGTTCAATTCAGTTTGGGAGTTTGTTCACTTGTTCAGTTCCTCTCTTGTAAACTTTTGTTCTTCTGTTTCGTTCGCGAAAAACATTGGTTCATCGGCTTGTTGGTTCCATACCCGTTTGACCGACCATTTGTGTTCGATTTGACTCTGCGATTTCGGAATAGATATTAACCCTAGCTTATAGGGGTCTATGACAATCTGAATCCAGTAATATTGTATAGAACTTTGAAGTTGGGATCAATTGATTTAATTCCTTAGTGTGGCTCAGCTCTGGACTTACTGCATAACTGCGCCACAGAGTAATGTCCGAGTGGCCTAAACATCATTTTAATAGTTCCCCTGGTTTCACCTGGATTATCTGAATATGTTTATTTACCAGACGGACACATTGACGAAGGTTGGACTGAAAAATTGATCTAAATAGCTCCATTTCCTTTTCAAAAATGTGGCCAAAGTTCCTAGTTGTAAATGGGCACAAAGTCCGAGTTTATATTCGACTCCTTTTGTATATAGTATATATAAATATTAATTATATATTAATTAATTAATCAACAGTAATTGATACGCAGTTGTAAGCGTTTACCACATATATATATATGATTTGAGTGCATGGTGCAGATGAGATAAATTGAAAACATTGGCCTAACTTACATACGTTCATGTGGACAAGAAACAAGATATGTTATTAGCTGACTGCACTGCTTGCTATGCGTGCACCAATATAATTTAACGATTTTATCCTATTCATGAACCTACTTCGGATATACAGTCCACAACGCATGAGAATCGTTGGCTGCTTGTAATTAGCGAGATGTGTATAAGTATACTGCTTAATCACAAACTAATTTTATATTAGAAGCTCGGGGAGCAGTCGAAGTAAGGCGAAAGAAACTTGGAATTGATTCAAATTGAATCGATTGCAAAACATCACATTAAGTTGAGTTGAAAGCTTTTTCGGTACTAGTAGGGTTACGAACCAACCTTATCAGAGACGTAGCTTAGCTGAGACTCCATCCTTAGCTCTGGATTTATCCACACTTCTAGTCACCTCATTCGAGTTTGTTCAGCTAGAACGGATGTTGCGAGAGTTCTTAAACATTCTAATCGCTGACATTGGAAAATGGGCTTAACCTATAGTGGTCGCACATAGAAGAGTTTATCTTTCAGCATTCCGCTAGTACGAACCTAAAGCCAGGTAAGAACCGCAATAAAAGTAAATTCGAAGTAAAACTATAACAATGATGGGTTTAACTAAAAGTAATGAAAAAACTCAGATAAGCAATAGTTAGTCATATTCAATAAAAGATGGCGTTTACGGTTAGTAGAATTCATGTATTGAAGACGAGAGCTGGCTGATACATTACTTTCAACATTCTAAATAGTAAAATATTCAAACATAGGTGGCGCTTAGAATTCTGCAAACGTATGTGGCACTGTCCAATAGAGGGCGGGGCAAACCTCGTATATATTAATATATATATATATGTGTGTGTGTGAGTGTATGTGTGTGTGTATGTGTGTGTGTGTGCGTGTGTGTGCAGAAACGAAACGTTGAATTCTTGGAATATCAGTTCTTATAGGTTCAGGGCAGGATAGGTTCACAACTTTGATTTTTCTAAACGACACATCAGTAAGAAGCTGGACAGTGCGCGTGAGCGTGATAGATAGAGCCAGAGAGAGAGAGAGAGTGGGATGGGATGCTGATTAAGGAAATTGGCTAGTGCAGGAGTGATGTTGGAGAGGGGGTTTCGAAGAGAGACCATTTGATATCTCAGGCAACGGTTGTATGTATAATGTGAACAACATGAATTCTTATTAGCTTTAAGAATATGCCACATACACGGACCGATGTAATGCGCGGCACACGACCAAAATACAATTTAATAACCAATTAATTATACTAATTTATTCGCGTTGTATACAAGCAGCATTGAAAGCATTCAAAACCACCCCATCACATAACGATATGTCAATAGGGTTTTGAGAAACAAAAAATTGGTATTTAAAAGTGTGCCAAACATGACGAAGGAACTATAGACAGATTAAGAGTAAAAGTAACAATGTACTAAGTTAATAAGTAAGAAGGCTCTAGTCGAGACTGCTCGACTACGAAATACCCTGAACCATGCAAAAAAAAGTGATACTCTGCTTCTTCACGCGCTCTGCTAACCGCGCAGCTGCTGCCGTGGCTTGGGACATTTATAACTCCACTTCCATGTAGATGGACGATCCTTATGAAACTTTCGGAAAAAAAGGTCTGTTTGCCAAATTGCAAATAGTGGAAATCCGTTCTTTCAATTTGGGAGCGAAGAGGCGTGGCATCAGAAATCTGAATATAAAAAACTTAAAAAAAATAAAAAGAATATTCGAATTTTTTTGATCGATAATTAGGAAATGGGATGAGTTATCGAAACAACATTTTCAGCTTTTGTAGTTTCAGAAATCTCGACGTTCATACGGACAGACGGGCAGGGCTATATCAACTTATTTTTCGCGTTGATCAAGAATATACATATATACTTTATGAGGTCTGCGACGTCTCCTTCTGCCTGTTACATACTTTTCACAAAACCATTATATCCTGATTTCCCATTTTCAATGGGCTCAGGGTACAACAAGTAAGAATGTTGTAGTTGGGCGCAACTAACTGCGAGAGACTGTGCTCTCACAGATGCCGTCTATTTATTTAATAAACCATTAATAAACAAAATATTTCGGCAATCAGAAAATGTACATGGCAAGCAACAATCGATTTTCTATGCTTGCTTACAAATGCTGCATGCTATAGTATTATTCTAAGAATTGCAATTGAATTGTGAGTTTGTAGCAGTGAACTTATTTAGATTTAGCTAACGATTACATGTTATTTTAAAATGACCTGGGTTCGAATGCTACTGGAAGCTTCTTGTTTACTAATCGAAAACTTATACATTTTATTTTTTTAAATTCATTAATATTTTTATATTAATGTTAAAATGCTTTCTGCCATCTCAGCAATTACTACTAAGCTATTTGTATGCTTGAATTATGCAGTTGGCCACAACAAACTTCTTTGCCGATTTGCCACGCCCCTCAGTTCGCGTAGACGCATAGTTTTTGGCCAGATTGCTTATACTCCAAAAATGCAAAAATTACAGGGTATTTTTCGGAAAAATTATTTTTGGGTCATCGATACAGGAGCCCATCCAATTTTGAAGCTTCTAGCTCCCAAACTGTAGGAGATATCAACTTTTGCGGCTTGCCACGCCCCCTGTGGGCGTATATATGTCTACCACAGCTTATTGATCTTGGGTTGTCAATCCGTGTATACATGCAAAATCTCAAGTGTCTAGTATCAATAGTGTTTAAAATGTAGCACAATCTGAAAAATCACGATATAAGTGAGCGCAGACATATAACTTTTTGATCGATCTTCATAGAATCATAGCATTAGCTCACACGCCACATTTCAGCGTTCTAGCTTAAAAGGTGTAGAAGATACGTTTTTCCCGATTTGCCACGCCCCCAATGGACGTAGATATATCCGCCATAGCTTTTTGATCTTGGGTTGTCACCGCGAGTATACATTCCAAATTGCAACTTTTTAGCTCATCATCTTTATACACTTTCTAATTCAAGATATGAGTATATGTTCCAAATTTCAAGCTTATACCTCTAATAGCGCCGAAAAATATTGCGTTCATACGGACGGACGGACGGACGGACGGACGGACGGACGGACGGACGGACGGACGGACAGACGGACAGAGAGGAAGACAGACATTGCACAAACCCAATAGACTTGTTTTCCCTTTTTTGGGAACAGAGTCTAAAAAGTACAGTAACAAATGCGAGTGTAAATGCAGCAAGTGCAGGTGCATAGGGAGGCGAAGTAGCGTGGTAAGCTTTCTGAAGTACTTATATATATGGAATGCATAAATATATATATATATACATACGTATATGTGCATATGCACGTGTACGTATTTAGTGGTTATATATATATATTAATATATATTTGGAGCTGTTGACTTTTGGCTTTATAAGCAATATTAATCATTGGGAACAGGCTTCCACTGGGTATACTGGTCTTGGGGTGCTTTTGCGACACTTGCGAACATAGCTCTACAGTCTTCAATGAAGTAACAAGTAGCCAGCATTCGTTCGGAGGGCATTCGTTCGACGGGCATTCGTTCGGTGAGTTGGAATTGGCAATCGCACGAGCCAAAAGTAATTGGGAATAATTATTTCAAAGTTCATTTGCTCGACTGCACCAATGCGATTCGCTGTTGTTTCTCTGCTTTATTTCGGGCTCGCTGGCCAGATGAGCTCGTGCCAGCGAGGTGATTCAGCCCAATTCTATAGGGAGCAGTTCGCCGAATTTAAGGTCAGTGCACAGCTCAGTTAATAAACACCATGAACTAATTGTCCCGCCGACCCTGGCTCGACTTGCCTCCTAGGAGGCCAACAACAGGAGCTACATTCGCGCGCATGAGGAGCTGCGCAGCTACAAAGCCTACGATGAGAACCGCCAAATCGTCCACGCACACAATAAAGACTACGATTCGGGCAAAAGCAGCTTTCGACTGGCGACGAATGCTCTGGCCGACATGGTAAGCCATAGATAGTTCCAGTTCGAGCTGCCTTTGGGTACGCGCTACTAGTTTTACGACGGGCTTAAAAACACCAAAGTCCATAATAGTTTTCACAACTATAAAAAGATGAAAAAAACTGAAGCTGAAGAAATTGCAGGTGCTGTTTACTACCTCAATATAAGCAGGGTGCCATGGTATTATGTTTTGATCATTTGCTTTCTCGTTTCTTCAACTTTGTAGTCGATCTACGATGATCCGAGTTCTTGGTTAATGCAGAATATACTTTAGATGGCTATCATTTGGAAATCGGCCTAATATACTGTAACGTTTCCATTTCATAGAGCACTGAATCGTATCTAAAAGGCTTCTTGCGCCTACTGAGGAGTCCGCCGATATCGGAATTGGATAATATGGCCGATATGGTTGGAGCAGCGCTAATGGACAATGTGCCGGACAGCTTGGATTGGCGTAAAAAAGGATTCGCAACTCCGTCGTACAATCAACAAAGTTGCGGCTCGTGCTACGCTTTCAGCATTGCCCAAAGCATTGAGGGCCAAGTATTCAAGCGCACCGGCAAAATTTTGTCTCTAAGTGAACAGCAGATTGTGGATTGTAGCATAGCGCACGGCAACCAGGGGTGTACGGGTGGTTCACTGCGCAACACGCTCCGTTATCTACAAGCTACCGGGGGCCTCATGAGATCCGTTGACTACAAGTATGCCTCAAAGGTAAATCGAACATACGTATATACATATATAAAAGGAAATGTGGAGATAGGACATTGACTTCCAGTTGTCATGGATTTCCATTGCAAATCAACACCCATAATTTCTGTAGACCAAGATGTTACTCTATTATCGACTGCAGCATACTCATTACCGGTCAACACGCCACCAGCTCCATTTTCCGATTCGATAGATTGGTTTTGTGCAATGCCCTTCTTTGCTTTCCGTCCGTCCAATTGTCCGAATGAATGCAATATTTTTCGGCGCTATTAGAGCTAGAGACTTGAAATTTTGACCATATACTTATGTATGCTCCCGAATTATAAAGGGTAAACATTTTTCCGATCCGCCGACTAGGAGCGTGGCAAATCGGAAAATGCATTTGGCCGTATCAATCATATTAGTTGATGAGCTAGAAATTGCAATTGGAATGTATACTCGCGGTGACCACTTAAGTTCAAAAAGATATGGCGGATATATCTATGTGGTAAAAAAAACTCCTACTTACTAAAAATATACAATTCAATCACCATAGAATATGTGAACACACGGTGATGTATATGGATGTGTACACATACCAACATACAAACATCTGCATGTACTAAGTTATTATTGTTATCAATTGTTATCAAATCAGCTGGCAGCAGGGATTGTATAATAAATATACAAATATAAATAAAATTAAAAAGTTATAAATCTTCGATAAAAAAAAAGACTTCTGCGGGAATAGACCCCACGCACCTAAGTGCAGCTTGCATAGCATTTACCACCAGCGCCACTGCCTTGGTCTTTGATTCAATAGCTAAAACCAAATAGGTCACTGCTAGAGCGCCTTCTAACAAAACTAAAGTAACGATCGAAAAATTCACAATTCAATCGCAATTCTTAGAATATGATAGACTTTTGTATGTATGCATAGAAAATAGCTTAATGTGCGCGCATATCACGTAGTTAGTTGCACCCAACTGTAACGTTCTTACTTGCTATACCCTGAACCCATTCAAAATGGGAATTCAGGGTATAATGGTTTTGTTAAAAGTATGTAACGGACAGAAGGAGGCGTTGCAGACCCCATAAAGTATATGTGTTCTTGATCAGAGTGACGAGAAAAGTCGATATCGCCCTGTCCGTCTTTCTGTCCGTCCGTCCGTCCGTCCGTCCGTCCGTATGTATGAACGCATCGATTTCCGAAGATATAAGAGTTCATTCTTTTTGTGTTAGACGCGAGTTCATCTTTATAAGTGGGTCTCCAAGTCTTCTCCATATATATAGATACTAATTTAATACAATTTCGGTTTTTGTCCGATTTGGATTCCAAATACTAGAGACATACAGTGTGCTTTGACATATACATAGATATGAATCTGAGTTCTCGCAGCAAAACCCACGTGGCAGAGCAAGTGAGGCAGCGAGACAGCAAGACGTCTGCAATGCCTACATACATACATGCCTACAAGGGTAGATCAGCGCGCGTGTGTGTGTGTGCGTGTTGTATAGTTTGTTACGAGTGTAGAAACGAATCGAATAATTCAGGGGATCTCGTAGTCGAGCAGTCTCGACTAGAGCTTTCTTATTTGTTTTTATATAATCCGGGTACTTAAATCTTTGCTTTTTTCAATACAATAGTTTTGGATTGCAACAGAACATGCTCGTGCACACTTTGATTATTTAATCAAATGAATTTTGTATTTCAGAAAGGACCTTGCCAGTTTGTGAGCGAATTGGCAGTGGTCAATGTCACCTCGTGGGCCATTTTGCCGGTCAATGACGAAACTGCAATTCAGGCGGCTGTAGCGCATATTGGCCCAGTTGCAGTTTCTATCAATGCGACACCGAAAACTTTTCAATTATATAGGTAAGACTGAACCGACAAAAGAGATTTCCGAGCTCTGGCTGTAAGCCACACTTAAAAGAGCTACAGGCAGTGCCAAGGGAACAATATCTTTACTGATATATGTATATATAAGCCAATTCAATAGCTCAGTTCTCTCGCTTTGACTAAAGAAGACGAAATTGTAGTATAGTCTGTTTCTACTATATATATATATATATATTGGTTTTGTGCATGAATTCAATATTTTTCGGTGCTATTAAAGGTAGAGACTTGAAATGCGTTGATCACACAAGCTCAAACAGCGTGGTGAATCGGGTAAAACGTATCTTTTACAGCTTTAACTCTAACTCTTTGTTGGAATGCTGAAATTTGACACGTAAGATAATTGTTGTGATAATACTGGGGGGAAATGAAATGTTATTCGTTTTTAAAGGTATCTAGTTTTTCAAGAAATGAATTTAATTCAGAATTTATAAATTTATTAAATCCATTGAAAATGGGAATTCAGGGTATAATGGTTTTGTGAAAATGTTTGTAACAGGTACAAGGAGACGTCGCAGACCCCATATAATATATATATTCTTGATCAGCACAAAACAAGTAAGAAGGCTCTAGTCGAGACGGCTCGAGTACGAGGTACCCTGAACTCTGCAGAAAAACTAATAGTCTTCTTCTTTACGCACTTATGAGCGCACGCTCTGCTAACTGCGCAGTTGCTGCCGTGGCGTGGCGGTGGGTTGGACTGAACTTTGGACGCTTATGACTCCATTTCTAGATGGACGATCCTCACGAAATTGGAGGCGAAGGGGGCGCGGCATCCAAAATCTGAGAATCTGCATATTCATAATATCTACGTAAATAAAACAAAATTTGAAGTCGCTAGCTAAAACGGTGTAGAAGTTGTGCCCAAAGAACCTAAAAAATATAAACGAATTTTCGCTTTTTATCGATAATTTTGAAATGGGATGAGCTATCGAAAAACCAAAATAAACTCGTACTGCGTAACTAACATACGTGTATTCATGTATTCAGCTCTCTAGCTTTTGTAGTTTCCAAAATCGCGACGTTCATAAGGACGGACAGGCGGACAGGGCTCAATCAACTTATCTTTTTCTGCTGATCAAGAATATATTTGTGGGGTCTGTGATGTCTCCTTCTGCCTGTTACATACATTTTCACATAACCATTATACCCTGAATTCCCATAATAAATGGGTTCAGGGTATAAAAAAAAGTTGATATAGTCCCATTTTCTTATTATTCATGAAAAAATATCGAAAATTCGTTTACTTTGTTTTTAAAGTTTTTTGAGCGTAATTTCTACACCGTTTAGCTAGAGACATCAAATTTATATATTTAGATAGATATTATGCATAGAAAGATTCTAAAATTGTCTGCTTTTAGATGCCACGCCCCTTTCGTCCCCAATTTGAAACGTATTTCAAATACTTGAGACTTGCAATTTCTAAAATATACTCATTTGCTTGTTATTAATATGTTCTGAAAGTTTCATGAAGATCGTCCATCTAGAAGTGGAGTTATAAGCATCCAAAATATAGCCTAACCTAAGGAAGAGGAAAATTAGTTATTTTTGCAGGATTCAGGGTATCTCGTAGTTGTGCCACCTCGACTAAAGCCTTCTCACTTGTTTCTTCTGCTTGTTTGCTTGCAGCGACGGAATTTACGACGATGTCGCGTGCAGTTCAACGTCGGTTAATCATGCGATGCTACTCATTGGATATGACAGAGACTATTGGATACTTAAAAATTGGTGGGGAGAAAAATGGGGTGAATCTGGTTACATGAGAATGCGTAAGGGCATTAACTTATGTGGGATTGCAAACTATGCAGCTTATGCAATAGTATAAGCCACGTGATATACACGCCCACAAGAAACCAGGGAGAGAGCCAGAGCCATGGACATCTTCCATAGTATATATTAAGTACATCATTCTGTAATGCAAAGAAATTAGTGAATAAAATCATGCTACGTGTCCGATATATATAGAAACATACCAGCATATAAACATATAAACATATAAACATATAAACATATAAGCATATAAACATATAAACATATAAACATATAAACATATAAACATATAAACATATAAACATATAAACATATAAACATATAACATATAACATAATAAACATATAAACATATAAACATATAAACATATAAACATATAAACATATAAACATATAAACATATAAACATATAAACATATAAACATATAAACATATAAACATATAAACATATAAACATATAAACATATAAACATATAAACATATAAACATATAAACATATAAACATATAAACATATAAACATATAAACATATAAACATATAAACATATACATATAACATATAAACAATAAACATATAACATAAAACATATAACAAGAAATATACACTATAAACATATAAACATATACACTATAAACATAATCAACTTAACATATAACCTATAAACATATACACATATAAACATATAAACATATAGAACATATAAACATATAAACTATAAACATATAACATATAACATATAAACATATCAAACATATCACATATAAACATATAACTATAAACATTAACATATAAACATATAAACATATAAACATATAAACATATAAACATTAACCATATAACATATACTATAACCATATAAACATATAAACATATCAACTCTCAACATATAACATATAAAACATATAAGACACTATACATATAAACCTATACCATATAAACATATCACATATAAACATATAAACATCTAACATATAACATATACACATATAAACCTATAAACATTAAACATATCAACGTGATATAAACTATAACTCATATAACAATAACTATAAACATATAAACATATACACATATAAACATAATAAACATAATAACATATAACAGATAAACATATAAACAGATAAACATATAACAGATAAACCTATAAACATATAAACATAATAAAGCATATAACCATATAAACTATAAACATTAACATAGAACCTATAAACATATAAACTATACACAATATAAACCTGATAAACATACTAAACATTAACATATCAAACATATAACATATAACATATACACATATAAACATATCAACATATAAACATCTAAACATATAACATATAAACATATAAACAATATAACATATCAACATATAAACATTAAACATATAAACATATAACATATAAACATATACATATACCCATATAACTAGAAACATATAACATATAAACATTAAACATATAAACATATAACAATAAACATAGAAACATAGAAACATAACATATAAACATATAACATATAAACATATAAACATATAAACATATAAGCATATAAACATATAAACATATAAACATATAAACATATAAACATATAAACATATAAACATATAAACATATAAACATATAAACATATAAACATATAAACATATAAACATATAAACATATAAACATATAAACATATAAACATATAAACATATAAACATATAAACATATAAACATATAAACATATAAACATATAAACATATAAACATATAAACATATAAACATATAAACATATAAACATATAAACATATAAACATATAAACATATAAACATATAAACATATAAACATATAAACATATAAACATATAAACATATAAACATATAAACATATAAACATATAAACATATAAACTTATAAAAAATATATAAATGTACCAACATAGATCAGGTATGTATGTATTCACACCCTTGTGTGAAAGCTTCATTTAATTTACATGCCGCAATTTTGTTGGGATAAGTTAATTAAATTAAAAGCAATATTCACAGTTCGTTGAATCCAAAATACTATATACGTGTTATGTGCAAATTAGAGGCATGGTGTCAAGTCTCGCCCAAGGACTAGAGGACCAGAGCCCCTCATCAAGCGTTATCGCTCGACCAGTACGCACGCGCGTCGCAAGTGTCAAAGTGCGCGTTAAACACGCCTCTACGTTGTGTACCGCACGCTCCGATTGGCTGACAGCTTGCGCGACTGTTTCGCTGTTTCTCTTTCTCACTGCTTAACGCTTTTTGCCTGCATCCCGATTGGCGAACTTCGTTTAACTGCTCTTTATTCATTGGACAATCGCTTCTTTTTTATTGGTTTTTAGGAATTTTTCTGATTTCAGAAGAAGTTTAGGTCAACGGAAATTCTTTTGCTATTCAGTTCTCATGGTTGTTTCGGGACGCGCGCGATTTGATCAAGTTTTCGGAACATATTCGTGAATATGAATATAAAACAAACTGAAAAATATCTAGTTAAAATGTCTACATAATTCGAAACAATCAAACGATACAATTTTCATAATAGTATTATGCAAATAAAAAGTTATCAGTTAATCTAATCAAACTTCCCAGTTCGAAAACGTACACGGCTCTGCCATATTTGTACTGGCGCAGATGTAGAATGGTAAAGCTATGATTTTCCTGATATTTAGTCTATACTTTTCAGAAACTGAACCTAACCACTTCCATTGGGGAATTTATTACACTTTCTTTAAGCTATCTACATACATATATAGACCGCATAAAAATGGATTAATATCATAGGTCGTAAACAACAGTTATCCTACTCACTTCTCTCATTCTATTCAGAAAGAAACAGCAAAAAGACACGCTCTTATTCTGAGCAGGGGACCAAAGGTCTCCTTCTGACTTCGTCTCAGGTTTAGCGTTGAGTAATTCCCGTAATATTCATTTAAGGAAGCTCATTACGCGACTAATACGATAGACTCTTTCACACTGTGCCTATTCGGAAGTGAAGATCTCAACAAGTAAGAAGGCTCTAGGCTCGAGACGGGTCGACTACGAGATTTCCTGAACCCTGCAAAAACAAGTAAGAACGTTGCAGTTAGGCGCAACTAACAGCGAAATACTTTGTTCCCATAGGTGCATCTTATTTATTTAATAAACATTTGATAAACGAAATATTTCGACAATTAGAAAACGTATATACATGGCAAGCAACAAACGTTTTTCCTATACATACATATGTATATACATACAGATTTACACATGTACACACTATACGAGTATACACACAATTTTCTATGTATGCATACAAAAGTTTGCATGCCAGAATATTCTAAGAATTGTGACTGAATTGGGAATTTTACGATTGTTACTTTAGTTTTGTCAGAGACGCTCTAGCAATGCCTTATTTGGTTTTAGTTAATGTGGTTCCAGAGACCCCGAATAACAGTTATCCGACTCACTTGTCCCATTAATTTCTGAGAGAAAGAGATAAAAGGCGCACACAAACTTTATTCCTCTGAGTAGGAGAGATATTTTTGGTTTTTTTCACTCCTACTCTGAGTGTTTGGCATGGAGGAATTCAGGCAATTCCTCTTTTTAAAAGAGTTATTTTGCGAGTAATACTTTTACTCTTTCACACAAAGAGTTATTTTGTGACTTATTTCTAAAATCCTCATTTATAAAACTTTGTATATGTTTTTGCTTTGTGTGTTTGTTTTGTGTTTGCTTTGTGTTTGCTTTTAATTATAACCTGATTGAAAATAAGAAATCAAACTATTATGGTTTTGATAAATGTAATTAACAGGCAGAATGGGGCGTATATGACCATATAAATTATATATATTCTTGATCAGGGCGACGAGCAGAGTCGATATATGTATATAACAGGCAGAAGGTGGCGTGGATGACACTATATAGTATATATATTCTTGATCAGCAGGAAAAAAATTTGATATAGCCCTGTCTGTCTGTCCGTCCGTCTGTCACACTGTCTGTCTGTCACTATGTGTGTCTGCCTGCGTGTCTATAACTCTGTGTCTGTCTGTGTGTCTATCTGTCTGTCCTTATGTCTGTCCGTCTGTCAGTCTCTATAACTGTGTGTCTGTCTGTGTGTCGCTCTGTTTGTGTGACCCTTTATTTATGTCTGTGTTGTGCGTCTGTCCCTCTGCCTGTCGAATCGAATTATATGTAGATCGTAATTGACCTGCTCCTCGAAAACAACCCTTGCATACACACCAACGCAGCACATACACAAAAAAAAAACTGTTTTTTTTTTTTTTTTGGCAAAAACAAAGTGCATCGCTGACCAATGCACTATGGGCGCAAACACCGATTTAGCGGCATAAAATCCAACAATATTTTGTTATATTTTCTTATTTATTTCCGTAGTTCCATTTTAGAAAAGTCTAAGTATATGACTTCCCATTCAAATTTCCAAAACAAGAAAATCCAAATTTCTAAAAAAGTAATCTAAGCATATTTGCAAAATTTCAAGTCCATATATTTGAATTTGGAGTTTATGCCGCTAAATCGGCATTTGCTCCCATAGTGCAACGCAGCAGCAACAGTTAGAACAATTAAGAAGGCTCTAGTCGAGACGGCTCGACTACGAGATCCCCTGAACCCTGCAAAAAAGTGATACTCTTCTTCTTTACGCACTTTTGAGCGCGCGCTCTGCTAACCGCGCAGTTGCTGTCGTGGTTTGGAGGCAGGTTGGGCTGAATTTTGGACGCTCATAACTCCATTTCTAGAAGGACTTTATATATAGATATAGATATTATGGATACGCATATTACGTAATTTACAGATTTTAGATGCCACGCCCCCTTCGCCCCCAATTTAAAAAAAAAACGCATTTCAAATACTAGAGACTTGCAATTTGGCATATAGATAGATTTAGATACTCTTAATCTATTTTAAAAATTTCATAAAGATAGTCCATGTAGAAATGGAGCTATGAGCGTCCAAAGTTCAGCCCAGCCCACCCCCAAGCCACGGCAGCAACTGCGCGGTTAGCAGAGCGTGCGCTCATAAGTGCGTATATAAGAAGAGTATCACTTTTTGGCAGGCTTCAGGGGATCTCGTAGTCGAGCCGTCTCGACTAGAGCCTTCTTAATTGTTCTGTTTCTCACTGAGTAAAGAGGAGTTTTTCTAAGCACATGCTGAAAGAGTTATTTTGAGAGTTTTATATAAAAAACTCCATGCGAAACACTTATTTGTGGACTTTTTGAAATCCTCAAGAGTTATTCGGGGTCTCTGTGTGGTTTGGATAAGGGCAGTGACGCTGGTGGTAAGCGCTATGCAAGCTATACTTAGGTGCGTGGGTTCGAATCCCGCAGAAAACTTTTTTTTTCAAAAATTATTATTTTTTAATTTTTTTTTATAATTGTATATTTATTTTAAAATGCTTGCTGTCAATTAATTGCCAATTAATTTATAAACATACGCATATGATTTGTGCATTTAAGCAAAAACTAAAACTGCTTTATGCTTTCCATTTGCCACGCTGCACAATGGTTCCGTCAGAAGTCATAAATGCAAAAAATGGAAGTCAAAATTTCCAGATGAATTATACTGCAATCATTTATGCTTTCCGATTTGCCACGCTGTGTGGCAAGCAGATTTTCTATGCATGCATATATGTATTTATGTGTACACAGATATTTATATGTGTATACACATCCAAGTGTGTATACAAATAGCAAGAATTGCGATTGTATTGTTTTGTTTTGTCACAAGCTGCTGATCAGCTGTGAATTTATTTAGGTTTGGCTAACGATTACATGTTAGTTTCAAAAGACCTGGTTCAAATCCCGCTGGAAACATTTTTTTATTAATCGAAAACTTATACATTTTTTTTTTTAAATTCATTAATATTATTATACTTATGTTAAAATGCTTTTTGCCATCTTAGCAATTACTACTAAGCTATTATATGCATGAATTATGCAGTTGGCCACAACAAACTTCTTTGCCGATTTGCCACGCCCCCAGTGGGCGTAGACGCATAATTTTTTGCCAGTTCTTAGAAAAGGCCGAGGCTAACATGACTGCAAAATTTGGTTGCTCACATTCCAAAAATGCGAAAATTACAGGGTATTTTTCGATATGCCACTCCCCCAAAGAGGCTGAAAATCCTTTTTTGTCATCGATAGAGGAGGACATTAGTAACTGAACCATCCAATTTTGAAGCTTCTAGCTCTAAAACTGTAGAAGATATCAACTTTTGCGACTTGCCACGGCTACTGTGGGCGTAGATATATCTACCATAGCTTATTGGCCTTGGGTTGTCAACCCGAGTATACATGCAAAATTTCAAGTATCTAGTGTCAAAATATAGCACAATTTGAAAAATCACTATATATTCAGGTCCGATTTGCCACGCCCCTAATGGGCGTAGACATTTAACTTCTTAGAATCATAACATTAACTCACATGCAAAATGTCAGCGTTCTAGCTTTAACGGTGTAGAAGATATGTTTTTCCCGATTTGCCACGCCCCCAATGGGCGTAGATATATCCGCTATAGCTTTTTGAACTTGGGTTGTCACCCCGAGTATACATTCCAAATTGCAACTCTCTAGCTCATCATCTAGTATGATAACTTAACTATGGGCGGAAGAGTTTTCCGATTTGCCACGCCCCTAGTGGGCGGATCGGGAAAATTTTAACACTTTATAATTCGGGAGCATATATGAGTATATGTTTAAAATTTCAAGTCCCTAGCTCTAATAGCGCCGAAAAATATTGCGTTCATACGGACAGACGGACAGACGGACGGACAGCAAGACGGACATTGCACAAACCCAATATACTTTTTCCCCTTCGGGAACAAAGTATAAAAACTTTTTATAAAAAGTGATACTCTTCTTCTTTACGCACTTAAGAGCGCGCGCTCGGCTGACCGCGCAGTTGCTGCCGTAGCTTGGCGGTGGGTTGGGCTGAACTTAGGACGCTATTAACTCTATTTCTAGGTGGACGATCCTTACGAAATTTTCAGAGTATATTAAGAGTATATAAATGTATCTATTTACCAAATTGAAAGTCTCTAGTATTTGAAATGCGTTTTTTTCAAGTTGGTAGCGAAGGGGGCGTGGCATCTAAAATCTGAAAATTACAAAATCTACGTATCCATAATATCTATCTAAATAAACAATTCTTTCTCTAGCTTAAACGGTGTATTAATTATGCCCAAAAAAACCTAAAAAATGTAAACGAATTTTCGATTTCTTATCTATAATTTGTAAATGGGATGCGTTATCGAAAAAACAAAATAAACTCGTATTGCGTTACTAACTCGTATGTTCAGCTCTCTAGATTTTGTATTTTCCGAAATCTCGACGTTCATACGGACGGACAGACAGACGGACAGGACTTAGTCAACTTATTTTTTTCTGCTGATCAAGAATATATATACTTTATGGGGTCTGCCACGCGTCCTTCTGCCTGTTACATACATTTAACAAATCCATTATACCCTGAATTCCCATTTTCAATAAGCTCAGGGTATAAAAGCACGAACACACACACACGCTGATCTGCGCTTGTACGCCTGTATGTGTGTAAGCATTACATGCGGCTTGCTGTCTCGCTGCCTCTCTTGCTGGGCCGCGTGGGTTTTGCTGGCATAACTTATTTGATTAATAATTCTATTTCTAGGCAGACGATCGTAATCAACTGCTCAGATTTTGAACATGATATTAATATCTGTATGCCAAACCAAACTCTAGTATTTTAAATACATTTTTTTTTGGTTGTGTGGACCGGAATCAAAAATCTGACAAAAATCAACAATCTAAACGTATAAATTTGAAGTCTCTTGCCAAAACTGTGTATAAGTTAAGCTTTTTATGCTATATGGAAGTGGGATGAGTTATCGAAAAAACAAAATAAACTCGGTCTGCGTAACTAACATATTGTGTATTCATGTGAAATTTCAGATCTCTAGCTTTTGTAGTTTCCGGAATCTCGACGTTCATACGGACGGACAGGGCTTAATCAACTTATTTTTTTGTGCTGATCATGATGAGTAGTTGAAAACAGTTGCAATTTGTTACTCTAATTTTTTTCGTTCTCAACGGATACTTGCGAGCTCGGACTCAGGGTATATCAAGTAAGAAGGCTCTAATCGAGACTGCTCGATTAGTTTGCGATTCAGAAGATCCGAATGAAACTTATATGATACAGAAAACCCAATGTAGATTGTCATTAAATTGATAAGTTGACGCATAATGAAAAAACCGCAAAAGATATAGGATTGCGATTTTTCATGTCTCAAGTCGATCCACATTAATCTGAAACGATATCCTCCCCGCTTCATACAGAAAAATAATATACTAATGGGAGCATATTTTAAATGCTTATTCGGGTTTTTTGAGCTGTACACTCTAGGCAGACGATTGCGCATATATGTAAGTTTTAACAGGCTTACCTGTACGCCTATCTGTGAACAGAACAGGTACTTGTAATTAGGCAAAGTAAACTCAATTATCTGCGCATTTCATTTTCAAATGTTAATCGTCCAGCAATTTAACCCAATTAAATATGCATGATGTTTTACGTGTAAACAAAAGACCATCGACTGAAGCAGCAACAACAACAACAAGCAATTGAGTGTGGAATAACATTATCCGCCCCCATTTGAAACACCTTCCATTCTATTTGCCTGTTGACAGTAACCACTCAACCGAATTATTGCCAACTCATCAGTGGGCATTTTAGTCTTTATCTGCCTATCTCTCTCTCTCTCTCTCTCTATATATATATATATATACTTTCTCTGTATGTCTCTCTATCTCTCAATCCCTATTCGGTTTGCTTGTACCCCTTATGCTTGTCAAAGGACACATGCTTTCAAATTGCAAACCACCCTTAAACGAATGATTGGGATATTGCCCCAAACTGTAATCGTTTTCAATTTGAATAGAGACTATCAATAGTAAGTATATAAGCTATAAGCTCGTGTTTCAGTATTTGCTCTTTATATACCCTGTAATTTATTATACATTATGGATAGTATAGTATAGAATAGTATATGTATTAAGGTGTACTTTTAGTTAATTTATCATCAATTTTCTAATTTTATTATTTTGTTTAAAAAGTAATATTTTATTATTAGAAAATATAATTTGTTAATGCTGATTTATATTTAATTCATTTTATGTCATTGCTATTTTATTATTATATGTTTTATTTCATTCTTTTTATACCCTTTTATATACATGACAAATAGGCACATTTATATTATTATAATTATTATTTATATTATTAATTTTAATATATTCTGAGAGTTTCATGAAGATCGTCCATCTAGAAATGGAGTTATAAGCGTCCAAAAAAGGAAGAGTATTAGTTATTTTGCTGGGTTCAGGGTATCTCGTAGTCGAGCCTTCTAGAGCCTGCTTACTTGTTATATATTACAATTTTTAATACCGTTTTTATATTATATTATACACAAACTACAATAATTATAATAACAAATAAATAAATATAAATTCCTTTTTTTTTTATTATTCACGTAGTTTGTAGAATATCTAAAATATATTAGTATTGCAATTTACTTATTTTCTATATATATATATTTTTGTTTGTTTATTTATTTATTTTTCTAAAATGAGATGTCAGCTAATAATGCACAATTCATGAGCACTGGGTAGCAGGAAGTCTGCAAATTCGGCGAAATATATTAAATTGAAATATAAAACCTGTGTAAGCAATTACAGAGTCGCGTGAAGTCAGGTCAAAAAAAAAAAAAAAAAAAAAAAAAAAAAAAAAAAAAACAAAAACAACAAGAATAGCCGCTCGCTGTACGCCCTTTATAAACAAAATTACACAACTTAAGTTAATTGCATTCTCACTGTGAATGAGTTGCGTACGTTTTTGTTGTTAACTACATATTTATGCGTGTTGCGTATACTCATACATTCATTTCAATTTATATTTAAATATGGGCATACCTGACATCTGATTAAGTGGTCTTGGATGCCGATCAACGTCAAGACTAGTCAATTGATTAGTCCCAATAATGTGCATGTATAGCATGTACATAGTTTATTTAATATAGAAGAGTTTAAAGGATAAACTTCAAATTTCTTCTGATATGAAAAAGCCAAACTAAACCAAAAAACGAAGCATTGAATCCTTGGATTCTCAAGGATTGATATGTGCAAGGTTCATTTGAAAACAATACAATATAGGCACAATATAGGCACGTCTCCTGCTGCCTGTTACATAGATTTTTACAAAACCATTATACTTTGAATTCCCATTTTCAATGGGTTCAGGGTATAAAAATTCGAAATTAATTTGCATTATCATATAACAATATAAGTTAGCATTATTAATAATTATTATTATGGCTAAATTATATCAATTCTAATACATACATAAGTCGTTTTAAATGAATGAAAAACAACCCCGCTTAACCATTGGCAGCCTTAGGCAAAGCACACCTCCCCCGCCCCGACCTTATTGTTCGCTGACTAACTAAGTACATCTGCCACATTGTTGGCAATCTGGTCTGTTTTTTCAAATACTAACATAATTTTGTCATTATTTACATCGCTGGTTTGTAATTCGTTCAACCCTCTGGTGGCATGGCCCTCGTCTCTCTTCGTCTCTCGCTTTGGAAGTTGAGAAGTCTTGCAATAATTTGTTTCGCTTCCCATAAGGGAAACATTGGCATTAAGCTTAACAATCTGTACTTTGTTACTGTTTCCTGTTTTCGTGTAACCATATTATCTTTAACGAATTGTCTCTAGGGACAATCTTCCTTTCAATTATGCCATTCACACGCATAATATAATTGAATATACCAACGTTTCCATACAGGACGGGCGTGTCTTGCACAGATTGAATAAATTTATTTTAATCTTTCATACATACTTATATATGTGTATCCGTACTCCATGTTCACGTCCTTCTGTTCTTTAATTCGTATCAGAGAAAGGCATCAGAAATACTAAACATAATGTGCGTGCAATACCTAACTTACGGTGGGTCTTATAATTTCTGAGATCGGGTTTTTAGTATCTTTCTGCTCTGTTCGTAGGTTTCCTCTCTGCTTCTTCTTGTTGGTAGCATAGTCTTTAAAGTGTTAAGATCTACCCGAAAAGCTCGTAAGGGGCGCAGAAGGTACTTCGTATTAGAAAATGTACTAATGTAACTTGGAATCTGAGGGTTCAATGTATATAGTAGATTGTAAAATCCGATAAAACTGTATATTCCAGACATAACATATATCGCGATCTTTAAAAACTTTTTCGATTTCTTTTTTTTTCAGACATTGCACTAAATGGCATTCCCAGAGACAATACAAAGATCCACTCGGCCTTCAACCCCGGTCAATCGAATGGAAAACAGTCAAATAGCCGTATCCCCTAAATCGAATCATGTGCGTTGACTTCAACCAAAAATACACACAATTATTGAAATCGAATAGCAAATAAAGAAAAACAATATAAACTTCTTCTGTTTAGGGTGTGTGAACAGGGACCGAAACGAAGGTAGACGAATGTTTCCCTGAGGTATTGTAGACTACGTGCCTTGATTTTCTATTCGAAGCAGCCACACAGACAACGAAGGCTGTTAAAGTAGATCTCCCACTCAAGCAATAAATAGGATATATATCACTTATTTTCCCATTTAATTTCTTTTTACTTCACTACTTTTTACTACATATCCTTGCTAGCAGTGCTGGAACGTTAGATACTGTGACCAGTTGAAGTAGCCGGAATTGGCTCTGATTAGAGGGAATACATTTGCTCACACATAATGCCATTTCCATTCCATGTGAAATTGATTGATTCCAATTGATCTATTGGATAATGATTCTTTAAATTTGGAAATATATCGTTCACGGAAATGTAATCCTCGTTCGTATACCAAAACTACACACATTCATCTGCAACAACCTTAACGAAAACGAACTATTGAATATTGGAAACCTTTGAATGTATCTAGGCACATATATAGGAAAAACGAGTACGGCTAGCAGTGCTTGCCAAGGACTTTTGCAAACGTTTTGCCTAATAACGTCTGCGTTGCTTAACGGAAATTTAAATTTTTGTTTGCCAAAAATTATATAATAATATATATCTCGTAATCATATCGGTGTGAAAATATGACGTTGTATTAGTTTTATGTTGTGACTGCTTGCAGTAATATTAAAGAGAAACTGACAGATAACACTAAACAATTGAGCTAGCATTTTAGTGACAATTTAAGGATATATTGTCACTAAACAAGAACATGCGACCAGAAATAGGCAGTTTGACAGAAGAGCTGAAAAAAGGACAGTTGAAAAAGAAAGAGCTTCTGCAAGAGAATGGAGCGACTCCGGGATTTCGTTACAGCTATATATATATATATATATATATATATATATATATATATATATATATATATATATATATATGTATATTAAATAATCTTGCAACGCAATTGGCAGAGTGCGCGCCTATACGTGCGTATAGAAGAGGAGTATATCCTTTTTATGAGCCCATTGAACATGGGAAACCAGGGCATAATGGTGGTAATAGGCAGAAGGAGGCGTGGCAGACCCCATAATGTATAAATATTCTTGATTAGGGTGACGAAAAAAGTTGACATAGCCATGTCCGTCTGTCCGTCCGTCCGTATGTATGAACGCGTCGATTTCCGAAGATATAAGAGCTAGAGAGTTCATTCTTTTTGTGTTAGACTCGTATATAACATGCGCAGTACGAGTTTGTTTCAGAAATTCGATAACTCACATATTTCCAAAGTTATTGATCAAACATTTATCGGGAATCAGTTATAAAATTATATCTCGTTCATCTTTAGAGTTAGAGCCTCCAAGTCTTCTGCATATAATATATAGATACTAATTTAATACAATTTCGGTTATTGTCAGATTTGGGATTCCAGTCCCCAATTCGCCCCCACACCCCCAAATGTGTATAAAAGTACTAGAGACATGCAGTTTGGTTTAGCATATAGATATGAATATCATATTCATAATCTGAAGAGATGAAAACGATTGTCCATCTAGAAACTGAATTATTAATCAATAAATCAATTTCGCTGCGAAACCCATGTGGCGCAGCAAGCAAGGCAGAGAGGCAGCAAGACACTTGCAATACTCACACACATACAGGCGTACGAGCATAGATCAGTGTGTGTGTGTGCTCGTGTTTTTATACTTTGTTCCCAAAGGGAAAAAAGTATATTGGGTTTGTGCAATGTCCGTTTTGCTGTCCGTCCGTCCGTCCGTCTGTCCGTCTGTCCGTCTGTCCGTATGAACGCAATATTTTGCGTTTGGGGGCGTGGCAAATCGGGAAAAACGTATCTTCTACACCGTTAAAGCTAGAACGCTGAAATTTTGCATGTTAGTTAATGTGATGATTCGAAGAAGATCGATCAAAAAGTAATATATCTACAAACATTGGGGGGGTGGCAAATCGGACTTGCATATGTGCGCAAGCATATTCCGACTTGCCCCGCCCCTAGTGGGCGGATCGGGAAAATTTTAACACTGTATAATTCGGGAGCATATATGAGTATATGTTTAAAATTTCAAGTCTCTAGCTCTAATAGCGCCGAAAAATATTGCGTTCATACGGACAGACGGACATACAGACAGACAGACGGGCGGACAGCAAGACGGACATTGCACAAACCCAATATACTTTTTTTTCCTTTGGGAACAAAGTATAAAAACATAATAAGAAGCAATAAAGTTAGAATTTATATAATTAAATGGTAGTAAAATTAATTTACTTTCGATCTGTTTTAGGTTAGCTCCGTAATGCTTTATGGCATACCCATAGTATCGCTATACATTGAGGACCAAGAGCGCCTATGTTTGGCTCAGATTTCGAATACTCTTTTGAAGCAGTTCAGCTATAATGAGATTCACAATCGACGAGTGGCACTCGGTATAACGTGCGTGCAATGCACTCCCGTACAGCTGGAGATTTTACGTAGAGCAGGCGCCATGCCAGTTAGTTCTCGACGCTGCGGCATGATAACGCGGCGAGAGGCGGAACGGCTCTGCAAGAGCTTTCTGGGTGATAATACACCGCCTCGGCTGCCCGATGATTTTGCATTTAGCGTGCAGCACAAATGCGCATGGGGCTGTCGCGGATCATTTTTGCCCGCACGGTATAATTCGTCGCGTGCCAAGTGCATTAAATGCAGCTTTTGTGGAATGTTCTTCTCGCCAAATAAATTCATATTCCATTCGCATCGCATTACCACCAACGATCGCTATATACAGCCGGATGCAGCTAACTTCAATTCGTGGCGTCGTCATATGACATTGAGCGGTCACAGTCATGATGAGAAAATAATTCACGCTTGGGAAGATGTTAAGGCGATGTTTAATGGCGGCACAAGGAAGCGACTTGTAAGCTGTAACAATAACAGCAACAACAACAACAACAACAACAACAACAGCAAACACAACAATAACAACAACAACAGCAACAACAACAACAACAACAACGACAATAGTAGCCATAGTAATAGTAAACGTAATCAAAATTTAACAGAGCTAAATGAAACATCGATCAACAATTCATCGTCACTTAGCTGTGAGACGAAAGCAACCCTTGAAGAAACGCTGTGTACGACAACGACGATGAAACGAGCTATTAATCAACAATACAACTATAGCACAGTAGCGGCTGCAGCTGCGGCTGTTGTTGGTGTAACGGCAGTTGCTGGCTTCAATTTACATCGATCAACTGTGTTATCACCACTGCAATCGCTTCGCAGCGAGCACGATTTATCGATTGTGCCGCTCTCACGAAACTTTGTTGTAGACTATACGATGTGGCAGCAGCAGCAACAGCAACAGCAGCAGCAGCAGCAGCAGCAGCAACAGCAACAGCAGCAACAACAAAGTATATTATCAAAAAAATGTGATAGTAATGGTGCAATGAATGAATCATATCCATGGATCAGACCTGACTTAAGCAATCTACAGCAGCCATTGAATGTGATTAGAAATGAGTCACGCACATCGGCTAACTATCACAAAGTTCCAGATGAGCATACCGATTTCAATATACCATCGATATTGAGTTGTTCGGCTTTTAAGCCAGTTGTTGCCTCCGCTGCAATAATGTCAACTTCGCTGTATGCAACGCATTCAAATGATTCGATTAGCAATGTTTACATGGCTCCAACGCAAACGACAACTGTTTTTACACACAACAGCATTACGACTGAAAGTTTACCAACTGGTGCAATAATCAATTCATCATTAGCTTCACAAATAGAACAGCTAAACGAAACTAATGTTAATAGTCAGCTAAGACGCGTAGAGCCTATATATACTAGAAAGACGAATGAAAATAATGACGATTATGTTAATGACAATGACAATGACAATGACAATGAATATGATAACGATAAAGGTCATGTTGCCGATGATGATGACGAAGTTGTTGACATTGAGTCGACAGAAGATGATGCTTTAGTCATAAATGAATCAACTAACATCTGCCCAGATGATATCAACTCGCTCAGTACAACCCACTCCCAAGCAAATTCCCTTTCACATTCCCAATCAGTGAGTCCTAATGATGATGTCGATGTCGATGGCATTACAACCGATGTTGAAGACGAAATCGATTTCAAATCGAACAGCTGCTCAAATTTCCATCTTCACAATAATGAATTATATAAACTAACGTCTATGGCTAGAAATACTGATATTAAAAAAAATATTGAGGTACTTCAAATCTGCATTTAATTCAATTTATCAATTATGTTACTCTATTTTTACCCTAAGCCCATGATGAAAATAAGTATGTGAAAATGTATATACATATGTGACAAGCAGAAAGAGACGTCGCAGACCCTATAAAGTACATATATATTCTTAATCAGCGCGAGAAACCAAGTCAATAAGCCCTGTCCGTATGTCCGTCCTTCCGTATGAACGCAGAGATTTTGTAAACTACAAAAGCTAGAAAGCTACAATTGTACATGAATAATCGTGTGTTAGATACGCATCCCATTTCCTTATTATCGATCAAAATTACTTTTTCTTCGTTTTTTACACTGTTTGAGCAACTCTTCAAATTTTAATACTTAGATAGATATTGCTAATACGAAGTTTGCGTAATTTTCATATTTTGAATGCCACGCCTCCTTCGCCCACAATTAAAAAACGTATTTCAAGTTCTAAAGACTTGCAATTCGGCAAATAGACAGATTTGAATGCTATTATTACGTTTCATGAAGATCATCCATTTACAAATGGAGTTATAATTTATTTTATTGATAATAAGGAAACGGGATGGGTTATAGAAAAACAAAATAAACTCTTACCGAGAAACAAACATACAAGTAATCATGTGAAATTTTAGCTCTCTAGCTTTTGTAGTTTACGAAATCTTTGAGTTCATACGGACGGACTGATGGTCAGACGGACAGGGCTATATCAACATATTTTTTCACGCAGATCAAGAATATATTTTTTATGGGGTCTGCGACGTTTCCTTACACCTGGTACATACATTTTCACAAAACCATTATTCCCTGTATTCCGTTTTTCATTGGGTTCAGGGTATAAACATAGTTTTCTTGGTATTATTTTTGTTTAGGATTCAAGTGGATTGAATGGACTGAAGAAGTTATCTCGGCGCAAGTACTCATTGAATCAACAAAGCCAACGTCAATTTTGGAAAAAGAATGGTTTGAAAATTGACAGCGATAAGATATTTGATGGGCAATCTAGTCTACATAATATGCCGCAGCGAGTTACGTTCCCAGTATTTTTAAGATCACACTTGAACTCGTTTCGAAATCGCCAAACCCAACACCAGAGACCACCGAGCCCTATTCATACGCCTAGACAATTTTATTGTTGTGATTCCACAGCGAGAACAATTGAAAATGGCATCGAATAAAATAAATAATAAACAAAATAATTATTACAAAAACAATATCATAATATATATTCTTATAATAATTAAAATTAAATAACTGTTTTAAGTAATAATAAAAAAGTTATATAAGTTAATATAATATATAAATGTTAAGGTCCAATAAATAGATTAAACCCCATTAAAACAAATATTTTTCTTTATTAGATTGATCTGGCTTTTATTTTGCAGCATGTATTTATTAAAACAGAATGAAATGTATATTCAGGGTGTCAAATATCACGCAAGAAAAAATGTTGATAGAAAACTTATAATTAACAAGTAAAAGGACATGCCCCAACACATCTCAATAGAACACATACTTGCCACCTGTAACTCTTTCAAAACACATAGACAAGCAATTTTCAAAAGCACCAACCAATGGAAAGCCTCACCAACCCCACACCATCAGACACTTTAAAATTCTACAATACATAAAAACCACTAACTTCTACTTTAACATATAAAACAAGAACCCAACATACACATACAATACTCAAGCCCTGTATATAGGTGTTAATGTCAGATTGCATTAACAGGAGCTGCTCTTCCCTCACGTCGACATGCTATGCTATTGACAGTATTATGCGCTGTTAATAACATAACTCCAACTCCAGTTCTCCTACTGGTTCGCTATCGGGGATTATTCTTCACACATTCTTTTACTTTACATATACTACATTTTAACTACGAGGAAAAAAGACACAGCTTTTTGCACTAAATAAAGTCGAGGAAATACAACCACGATTTTGTACTTATTATCGGGCCGCCACTACATCATTTGGTCCTTCGAGCCGGAGATCATCCACCCACAACACACACCAGCGTTCTTAGGCTTCGAGATAAGTACTCCAAACTTGCATTACCTAGTACATATACATATACTGGCACTTCTCATCCGCCATATTTTCATGTATATATTAACTAGTTTCGCAATCTATATATATATATCCTTATATATATAGATACGTACCAAACTGCAAGATATTTATCACATGTCTATATATGTATATCCTTATATATATAGATATGTATTAAACTGTGTCATTCCGTTTCTTGCACAAACATGTCTACATTTGTATATATGTATGTAAATACCGCCGGCTGTGCGACATATATACAAACACATACCCACATATCTTTTATATGTCGGCACTAGTTGCCGTTTCGCCTATTCACGGCATCCTTTATTAATCAAAAAGAATAAAATAAACAATCAATATCCTTTGTTGTTTTTATATATTCTTTATTGGTTTGTTTTATTACATTTGCTTATAACTACGCGAATCACATATAACTATATATCAGCTGTTTATGTTACTGCCGATCCTCAGCTTTCCTTTCGCTTCAGCACTTGCACCTATGTACGGACATACACAACAAATCAAATTTATTAAATAACACAATATTCTTTGTTTTTTTTAAATTTATTTATTTTTCAATTTCTCAGTTCTTATTACATTCAATATTTATTTATCTGCTAATTCTGTTCTCAATTGTCTACTTGTACGAACATACATACATACATAACATATAGAATATATGTTATTCTCATTTAATTTTTCACTTGTGTCCGTAGAAACAATTTACACACAATAAACACGTAAAAAAAAATCTATTCCGAATATATTCATTAAACACATAGCACAAATTCCATAAACAAACAACAATATCCAATTGTTTGTTATCTTACGTCCAATCAGCTGTGTACTCAGAACAAATCACAAAACTATCGATATCTCTTGCCGATCGCCACAATTTCTTTCGATAGTCGTTCCACGATCAGAATGTTCTCACTTCCCGCATTCATCGTAATTCAAACAAGTAAGAAGGCTCTAGTCGAGACGGCTCGACTACGAGATCCCCTGAACCCTGCAAAAAAGTGATACTCTTCTTCTTTACGCACTTATGAGCGCGCGCTCTGCTAACCGCGCAGTTGCTGCCGTAGCTTGGGGGTGGGTTGGGCTGAACTTTGGACGCTCATAACTCCATTTCTAGATGGACTATCTTTATGAAATTTTCAAAGTAGATTAAGAGTATCTAAATCTATGTATATGCCAAATTGCAAGTCTCTAGTATTTGAAATGCGTTTTTTTCAAATTGGGGGCGAAGGGGGCGTGGGATTCAAAATCTGTAAATTACATAATCTGCGTATCCATAATATCTATCTAAATAAACAAATTTGAAGTCTCTAGCTGAAATAGTGTAGAAGTTATGTCCAAAAAATATAAAAAATGGAAACGAATTTTCGAATTTTTATCGATAATTTGGAAATGGGATGAGTTATCGAAAAAACAAAATAAACTCGTACTGCGTAGCTAACATACGCATGTTCATGTAATTTCAGTTCTCTAGCTTTTGTAGTTTCCGAAATCTCGACGTTCATACGGACGGATGGACGGACGGACGGACGGAGGGACGGACGGACGGACGGACGGACGGACGGACGGACGGACGGACGGACGGACAGACGGACAGGGCTCAATCAACTTATTTTTTTATGCTGATCAAGAATATATATACTTTATGGGGTCTGCGACTTCTCCTTCTGCCTGTTACATACATTTTCACAAAACCATTATACCCTGAATTCCCATTTTCAATGGGTTCAGGGTATAATAACATTTTAAATAAATTTTATAAGATAAAATAAATGTTGTTCGTCTTGTTTAAATTTTTAGTTTATTTAAAAATATAAAAGAACATATACAATTTATAATTGAATTAAAATTAAAATCAACTCATTAATTATATATTAGTTAAATCATTCTTCTTTTTGATCTTTTTTGATTAATAAGACGTTTTTTATCTACTTCTTTCTTCTCCGTTCTGTTGACAACATCCTACTTTTTTCGTCAACTTCCTTATTTCGCGCTTTGAGCCATTTTCTGTCTCAACTACATAAATTTCGGTCAGCTTACTCTTAATTATCATCCATGTCCGATCGTACTAGCCGTGCACAGCTGGGTGTACCCGCTCCGCGCTTGATTAAACGCAGCTTTTCAGCATCTCCTATTCCTTCTGGGAAACCGCAAGCGACCAGCGCGTTCAAACGCAGTCCGGTCGTAACTCGATCCAATCCAAAGCCTGCAAATATCTCAGCAAACATGTCTCTGTCTGACTTTATATCCGTAGCTGATAGGCTCATCAAGTTTGAATCCCGCATCGAATATTCTGAGGATATTGACTCCACTCCGGTAGCTCAACTTCAAGCCTTAGAAATCCGACGGGATCGAGTCAAGGTCCTTTGGGAGAAGTCTGAACAAGAGTATGAAGCGTGTTCCAAAGTTGAAGCCATGGAGGCAAAATTCGACCACTGCTATACTGAGCGGTGTACCGCCCAATTAAGCAGGCAGATCGACGTCATTTCAGCATCGAGTACACCGTCTGCCCCCTTTCCGCTCCTTTCGCCACTCCTGGAGGCTGTCAACTTCCACCAGTTGACATAGAAATGTTCCACGGCGACTACTTGCGCTGGCCAACATTCCGAGATCTTTTTACGGCCATCTACATAAATAATCCAAGTTTGACTCAGGTGACACCTTAATTCCAAAACAGCAGGCGATGCCAACGCTCTCGTTTTAGAGTTTCCTCTTACAAACGACGGGTTTGCATCGGCTTGGAATTCGTTGTGTGACCGTTTCGAGAATAAGCGGCTTTTAGTCAACAGTCAGCTTAAACTCCTCTTGAATTTATCCAAGGTCACTAAAGAATAAGGCTCGGCTGTCAGAGAGCTGCATGGCACTATCAATAGGTGTATCACTGCACTCGAGCATGCTCAAATCTCTACAGAGAATTGGGACTGTATCCTTGTGTTCCTGTGCACATCCAAATTGCCGGAACACACTTGAACTCTCTGGGAGCACTCGTTAATACGAAAAACGGAAATTCCAGCCTGGCGGGATGTTAGTCACTTCCTTAGCGAACGTGCTCGCGCACTTGAAGCTATGGAGGGTGATCTTTCTGCTCCAACAGTTCCAATCTCAATTCCGAGATCCGCAAACTCTGCCCGTCCAAACCGAGTCAAATCATTCCACACGCAAGTAGACACGAAACGCATGAAGTGCGAGCTGTCCTTGCATGAGAACCATCCTAGTCCGAGTGAAGTTATGCCGAACACCCAAACGTATTTGGCGGCTAATACGCAAAGAGCGCCCCTTCGCACGGCGGTGGTCAACATATGCCACTTCGGAGCCATCTATCCCGCCCGTGCTTTAGTCGACTCAGGGTCCGAAACAACTTTCATTTTTGAGCGACTATTCCGTAAGATCAAGTTGCCTTTCACATCCGTGAAAACGCAGGTTTCCAGCCTGAATCAAGCGATTACGGCCAACGCCCAAAAGCTTTGCAACTTTGATATTGGTTCTCCGTTGAAACCGACATTGCGAATTAAAGCTTCCGCTCTCGTAATTCCAAAACTTGTCGGAAACCTCCCTTCGTCTCCGATTCCGCAACACTTGTTGAACATTCTTCCGAATATTCAGCTAGCTGATCCCGAGTTTCACAAGAGTTCGGAAATTGATATCCTTATAGGAGCGGACATCCTTCCGTCTATTATGCAGGGAGGTTGCCATCCTCAAATTTGTGGACCTCTACTAGGTGTAGAGACTGTTTTCGGCTGGGTACTCTCAGGCCCACTGACGCAAGCGCCACCGAAAACTGTCTCCTCCTTCCCACCACAAGTTTTCGTCGGTTTCAACGCGCTCTGTCCATCGCTACACGATAAAAGGCTGAATGATATCCTTCATTCAGCCCCAGCACCACAAGCAATTCATCCTCCGACGCCTTTCACCTTTCAGGTAAAGCTCCCGTCATCCCAAGACAGCACACCATCCAGCGCCAATTCCTTCCGGTGTCGCGTGTGCAGAGGAGTCCACGCTCTTCGGAAGTGCCGACGATTCCTGGAACTTCCGACGAAGAAACGGATTCGTGCTTACAACCAAGTACTGTACGAACTGTTTGGCTCACGAGCACTCTGGGCAATCCTGCCGTAGCAAAGGAGGGTGCAAAACATGTGGCCAGGATCATCACACTCTCCTGCACCTCCATGGATCAAAGCAGTTCGGCGCCTCGGCTCCTAGAGAGGCGGTCACCAATCCGCCTTAATTTTGCAATCCTTGCAAGGGGGGGGAAGAATGTTAATGTCAGATTGCATTAACAGGAGCTCACGTCGACATGCTATGCTATTGACAGTATTATGCGCTGTTAATAACATAACTCCAACTCCAGTTCTCCTACTGGTTCGCAATCGGGGATTATTCTTCACACATTCTTTTACTTTACATATACTACATTTTAACTACGAGGAAAAAAGACACAGCTTTTTGCACTAAATAAAGTCGAGGAAATACAACCACGATTTTGTACTTATTATCGGGCCGCCACTACAACAATAGGTATTAATAAAAATATATGTAAATATGAAAAATATGTAAATATCTGTAGTATAAACTAGCACGAGCTGAAGGCCATAGTTGCCATTGCCTTAAGGGAAGAAAAACGCTAGCATATGATTTTAATTATAAGCTAGATCTAAATAAATAAATAAATAAACAAGTAAGAAGGCTCTAGTCGAGGCGGCTCGACTACGAGATCCCCTGAACCCTGCAAAAAAGTGATACTCTTCATCTTTACGCACTTATGAGCGCGCGCTCTGCTAACCGCGCAGTTGCTGCCGCTGCTTGGGGGTGGGTTGGTCTTTGGACGCTCATGACTCCATTTCTAGATGGACTATCTTTATGAAATTTTCAGAGTAGATTAAGAGTATCTAAATCTATCCATGTGCCAAATTGCAAATCTCTAGTATTTGAAATGCGTCCTTTTCATATTGGGGGCGAAGGGGGCGTGGCATTTAAAATCTGTAAATTACATATTCTGCGTATCCCTAATATCTATCTAAATAAACAGATTTAAAGTCTCTAGCTAAAACAATGTAGAAGTTATGTCCAAAAAACCTAAAAAATGTAAACGAATTTTTTTTATCGATAATTTGGAAATGGGATGAGTTATCGAAAAAACAAAACAAACTCGTACTCGTAGCTAACATACGAGTATTCATGTGAAATTTCAGCTCTCTAGCTTTTGTAGTTTCCGAAATCTCGACGTTCATACAGACGGACAGACGGACAGGGCTCAATCAACTTATCTTTTTATGCTGATCAAGAATATATATACTTTATGGGGTCTGCGACTTCTCCTTCTGCCTGTTACATACATTTTCACAAAACCATTATACCCTGAATTCCCATTTTCAATGGGTTCAGGGTATAAAAACAAGTAAGAAGGCTCTAGCCGAGACTGCTAACTAGGAGATACCCTGAACCCTACAAACAACTGATATTTGTATACCCTAAGTCCATTGAAAGTGGGAAATCAGGGTATAATGGTTTTGTTAAATGTATGTAACAGGCAGAAGGAGGCGTGGCAGGGCGACGAGAAAAGTTGTCTGTCCGTATGTTTGAACGCGTCGATTTCCGAAGATACAAAAGCTAGAGAGTCGATTCTTTATACCCTGAACCCATTGAAAATGGGAATTCAGGGTATAATGGTTTTGTGAAAATGTATGTAACAGGCAGAAGGAGAAGTCGCAGACCCCATAAAGTATATATATTCTTGATCAGCATAAAAAAATAAGTTGATTGAGCCCTGTCCGTCTGTCCGTCCGTCCGTCCGTCCGTCCGTCCGTCCGTCCGTCCGTCCGTCCTTCCGTCCGTCCGTCCGTCCGTCCGTATGAACGTCGAGATTTCGGAAACTACAAAAGCTAGAGAGCTGAAATTTCACATGAACATGCGTATGTTAGCTACGCAGTACGAGTTTATTTTGTTTTTTCGATAACTCATCCCATTTCCAAATTATCGATAAAAAATTCGAAAATTCGTTTCCATTTTGTAGGTTTTTTGGGCATAACTTCTACACTGTTTCAGCTAGAGACTTCAAATTTACTTATTTAGATAGATTTGATGTATACGCAGATTATGTAATTTACAGATTTTGGATGCCACGCCCCCTTTCCTCAATTTGAAAAAAACGCATTTCAAATACTAGAGACTTGCAATTTGGCACATAGATAGATTTAGATACTCTTAATATATTCCGAAAGTTTCATGAAGATCGTCCATCTAGAAATTGAGTTATAAGCGTCCAAAGTTCAGCCCAACCCACCCCCAAGCCACGGCAGCAACTGCGCAGTTAGCAGAGCACGCGGTCATAAGTGCGTAAAGAAGAAGACTATTACCTTTTTGCAGGGTTCAGGGGATCTCGTAGTCGAGCCGTCTCGACTAGAGCCTTCTTACTTGTTTTGTATTAGGTTCGTATATGGCACGCGCAGTACGAGTTTGCTTCAGAAATTCGATAACTTTTATATTTCCAGAGTTATCGATAAACGAACTTATCGAGAATCAGAAAATTATATTTAATTCCTCATTAGAGTTAGAGCCTCCAAGTCTTCTACATATATATATATTAATTTAATACAATTTCGGTTTTTTCATTCCGGTCCCCAATTCGCCCCACACCCCCAAATGTGTAAAAAATCTATTTCAAATACTAGAGGCATGCAGTTTTTTAGATGCTAATCTATATATTAATGTCATGATTATAATCTGAACATTTGTTTACGATTTTCCGTCTAGAAACAGAATTATTAATCAAAGAAATTATGGCAGCTAAACCCACGCGGACCAGCAAGAGAGGCAGCGAGACAGCAAGACGCCTGCAATGCTTACACACATACAGGCGTAGATCAGCGTGTGTGTATAGTTTCTTACGCGTGGAGAATCGAAACGAGGCATTCTTGGAATATGATTCGTTCAAAGAAGGGCTCAGGGGATTTCGTAGTCGAGCAATCTCGACTACAGCTTTCTTACTTGTTCTTCTTCACGCATGCAAAAGTGCGCGCACTGATGAATTGGCTTGGGGTGCATTTGGGCTATATTTCGAATACATAACTCCATTTCTAGATTGACGATCTTAATGAATATAATAATAGCATTCGAATATGACTATTATCCAAATTACAAGTATGTAGTATGTGTGGCATCCAAAACCTGAAAATTACAAAATATCTACCTAATTATAAAATTTGACTTCTCTAGCTGAATCGGTGTACAAGCTAAGCTTTAATCGTTTCTAATCGATAATAAGGAAATGGGATGAAGAAAAAAAGAAGCTAGAAAGCACTAGTCGAACTGCTCGACTACGAGATCTTCTGAACCCTGCAATGAACTGATATTCTTCTTCTTAAGCGTGCGCTCTGCTAACTGCAAAGTTGTTTCCGTGACATGGGTTACGCTTACTTTCGACGGTTATAACGGTCTTCATGAAACGTTTGGAATATATTAATAGCAATCAAATGTCTTTTTGCTAAATTACAAGTCTCTCGTATTTGAATTCCTTTTTTCAAAATTTAGGGGATGGGGGCATAAAATGCATAATTGTATCAACTCAGTTCATCGCCCTGATAAAGAATATACATATATACTTTATTGAGGTCTGCCACGCATTCTTCTGCATTGCATTATAACTATTCATTATTTATTTAAAGATATTGACAAAACTTGAGTCAAACTAAAACTATAATTTAATAGCCTACAAAAAGTGCAGAAAATTATTACAATAGTATCACAAACCTGTTGGGGGTATTTTATTTGCCAGTCCGGCCAGCTATGCCCCAATTCATAGCCAAATATAGTCAGTGATACTATTGAAACTATTAAAAGAAAGTGTTAAATGAAAACTTGAAATAAAGTGTAGTAATTGAGGTTCGATTAATTTAAATCTCTCCGTTTACGGTCGCCTTGTAGTAATAAATAAGTTCACTTCATATGATGTCTTTAGTTCAGAGCAACTGTAGTTATCGCTCTGAAAACTTTATTCATTCTGATCAAACTTAATGCTAGAACTTAAGACTAAAGCTTGCAAGCTGCGAAAGTAATTGATGGCATTGTTGCCGTCAGCGACAAAGCATAAGTGTGGCCTGATACTGCCGTTAGAGAGCTGCAGCATCGCCTGATGCTGCCGTTGCATTATGCTTAAAGCTCCTGCATCAGACGATGTTTCCGTTGTACCGAAAGCTCCGGACCAACACTCATTGTCACAGCTACAGGGTGTTTTTTCGTAACTTATGTTTTGCACATATGTGTGCATATCACACTATGTATGCATACAAGAGTTTGCATGCCAGAATATTCTAATAAGAATTGTGACTGAATTGTGAATTTTTCGATCGTAACTTCAGTTTTGTTAAAAGGCGCTCTAGCAGTGCCTTATTTGGTTTTAGTTAATGAAGCTCAAACCATGGCAGTGGCGCTGATGGTAAGTGCTATGCAAGCTACACTTACATAGGTGCGTGGGTTCGAGTCCCAAAGAAAACTTTCTTGCCAAAAAAAAAATGCTTTGTGTCAATTGATAATCATTTATAAACATATTGTGCGTCTAAGCACTGGAAACTGCTTTTCCGATTCGCCACGCTGCCGTGGGCAAGCGTTTTTTTCTATACATGCATATGTGTTTGTATGTGTATACACATCGAAGAAGAATTGCGATTGAATTGTAAGTCTATTTACAACAAGCTGCTATAGCAGTGAACTTATTTAGGTTTAGCTAACGATTACATGTTATTTTAAAATGACCTGGGTTCGAATGCTACTGGAAACTTCTTGTTTACTATCTGAAAACTTATACATTTTATTTTTTAAATTCATTAATATTTTGATATTTATGGTAAAATGCGTTCTGCCATCTTAGAAACTACCAATAAGCTATTATAAGCATGAATTATGCAGTTGGCCACAACAAACTTCTTTGCCGATTTGCCACGCCCCCAGTGGGCGCAGACGCATCATTTTTGGCTAGTTCTTAGAAAGAGCCGAGGCTAATATGACTGCAAAATTTGGTTGCTTACATTCAAAAAATGCGAAAATTACAGGGTATTTTTCGATATGCAACGCCTCCAAAGAGGCTGAAATATTATTTTTGGGTGATCGATAGTGGATGCCATTATTAACTTTTTCAATTTATTTATTTATTTATTTATTTTTTTTTTTTTTTGAATGTATCTTATAATAATTAGGAGTTTAGACAAAGAATTAGGCCTTATCTAGTTAGACATTTATTAACAATGATAACATATGGTATATATAGTAACATACATTTTTGGGGGGAAAACAACCAAGAAATAGAAAAACCCCGAGGATATTTATTAAACACTAAATAAAACTGAAGAAAACACGGCTATGCCAGGTCATGTATATGTGAATATGGTGTTTCATAACACTTCGTTATAAAATTTTGCGATAGTCGCAATAATCTAATATCTACCAGTTCAATATTGGCTCGACAGTGTAGATCATACGTGGAATGGTGCCATGGAAGATTTAGGATTAGCTTCAAAACTTTAGTTTGTGTGATTTGCAACTGTCTTATGTGACATTTGGCTATATCTGCCCGGACTGGTGCCCCATAACAAGTTACTGCTTGGAGAATCGACCTAGTACGTATTCCGAGCCCAATCTGATATCTTTTCTTTTTATACCCTGAACCCATTGAAAATGGGAATTCAGGGTATAATGGTTTTGTGAAAATATATGTAACAGGCAGAAGGAGAAGTCGCAGACCCCATAAAGTATATATATTCTTGATCAGCATAAAAAAATAAGTTGATTGAGCCCTGTCCGTCAGTCCGTCCGTCCGTCCGTCCGTCCGTCCGTATGAACGTCGAGATTTCGGAAACTACAAAAGCTAGAGAGCTGAAATTTCACATGAACATGCGTATGTTAGCTACGCAGTACGAGTTTAATTTGTTTTTTCGATAACTCATCCCATTTCCAAATTATCGATAAAAAATTCGTTTCCATTTTTTAGGTTTTTTGGGAATAACTTCTACACCGTTTTAGCTTGAGACTTTAACTTTACATATTATTATAGATACGCAGATTTTGTTGTTTTCAGGTTTTGGATGACACGCCCCCTCCGCCCCCAATTAAAAAAAAAACGCATTTCAAATACTAGAGACTTGCAATTTGGCACATAGATAGAATTAGATACTCTTAATATATTCCGAAAGTTTCATGAAGATCGTCCATCTAGAAATGGAGTTATAAGCGTCCAAATTAAAGCCCAACCCACCCCCAAGCCACGGCAGCAACTGCAGCAGCAGTTAGCAGAGCACGCGGTCATAAGTGCGTAAAATAAGAAGAGTATCACTTTTTTGCAGGGTTCAGGGGATCTCGTAGTCGAGCCGTCTCGACTAGAGCCTTCTTACTTGTTTGTTTTGAATACCTCTGGCATTCCACGCAATGATCTTGACTTTGTCTATCATTAAGAGAGAAATTTGAAGACAAGTGATGTTATTACCTCAAACTGATCAGTCTTGGATTTACAATTTCTAAGATTACTAATGAGCTGGAAAGTAAGACTTTTTAACTCGTCTAGCGAAAATAGATCAGTACTACTTACACTTAACGATTTTATGGTTTCTTGCGCAGTTCATGCAATATGGTTTTACACTGCAGTATGACGATCTATGCCCGAACATCTGGCAATTATAGCACTGAGTAAAGGAGTATGGCCTGCGTCTTTGGTAGTCCCATTTGACTCTGATATGGTCAATGTCGGAGTAGACTGGTTGATTTGTTGACAAAGTAAACTACATACAAACAAAAGAAGCAGTTGTTGGGTCGTTACCATTGCATAAACTTGACATCTGCACATTGAAGTCCCATTTGGATAAGATGGCTTCTTACCTCATCAGCCGGGGTGTCATCATTGCACATAAGTGCCGCTTTGTGTGGTTTATTATGTTTTTTTTTTTTTCCATAGGAGAAAAACTCATGATTTAAACTTTGTAGGTGGTTGTAGGCGTTGGCAAAGTCCACCTCTTCATCACAGTGTAATTTGACTCCGATAGAAATTTTGTTGATTGAGTAGCTTGTGACATTTAGCAATTTGCAAATACCATGCAGTTGTTCAGCGCTAATTTTAAGCACCGTAATAGGAGGAACTTGAATTTTGGTTTTGTTGCAGATTACTTCTTCGCACTGTTCGTTATCAGTTTGGTCATCTAACGCTTGTAACGGTTGATTATAGTTGTTGTTACTCTGTCGTTGACCAGTGTCTGTTTTTGGAGTTTTTCTGCGCTGTGTTGGCGACATAGCCACGCCAGACAGACTTATTGATCTCTTTATTTTGTTTTTGTTTTGAATGTCGGAGAGATAAGCAATGTCAATTTCGCGAAGCGCTCGTATGTACGTGCGTAAGGTTTGGCAGATCACACCGAACTGGTCATTAGTAACTGAACTATCCGTTTTTGAAGCTTCTAGCTCTGAAACTGTAGGAGATATAAACTTTTGCTTAGATATATCTACTTATAGCTTATTGATCTTGGATTGTCAACCCGAGCATACATGCCAAATTTCAAGTCTCTTGTATCAATAGTGTTCAAAATACATGCCAAATTTCAGCGTTCTAGCTTTAACAGTGTAGAAGATACGTTTTTCCTGATTTGCCACGCTTCCAATGGACGTAGATATATCCGCCATAGCTTTTTGATCTTGGGTTGTCACCGCGAGTATACATTTCAAATTGAAACTTTTTAGCTCATCATCTAGTATGGTTACTGGCCTATGGGTACATGAACTTTCCAGTTTGCCACGCCCCTAGTGGGCGGATCGTGAAAATGTTTACACTTTCTAATTCGGGAGCAACAATTTCAAGTCTCTAGCTCTAATAGCGCAGAAAAATATTGCGGCTTTAGTCGCGTATCCATAATTTCTGCCCCTCTCTCTCTCCCTCTCACTCTCTCTCACCTGTGTACGGGCACAAATTTTAGCTAAAACGGTGTAGAAGTTATGCCCAAAAAATCTAAAAAGTGTAAACGAATTTTCGATTTTTATCGATAATTTGGAAATGAGATAAGTTATCGAAAAAACTGCATAACTAACATTCGAGTGTTCATGTGAAATTTCAGCTCTCTAGCTTCTGTAGTTTCCGAAATGTCGACGTTCATACGGACGGACGTACAGACGGACAGGGCTCTATCAACTTATTTTTTGTGCTGGTCGAGAATATATATACTTTGTGTGTTACATACACATCACAAAACCTATACCCTGAATTGCCATTTTCAATGGGTTCGAGGCATAACTTCTACACCGTTGGAGCTAGAGACTTCAAATTTATATATTTAGATAGATATTATGGATACGCAGATAGATATTTTGGATGCCACGACGCCCTCGCCAACAATATGCAAAAAATGCATTTCAAATATTAGCGACTTGAAATTTGGCAAATACACACATTTGGATGCTGTTACTATATTCTGAAAGCTTCATGAAGATCATATAGGAATGGAGCTATAAGCGTCTAAAGTAAACGTAATCAGACTTTCAGGTTAAGATGAAATAAAATTTTTACACATTTGTAGGTCTGGGGATTATGACTTGGAGAGTCTAACTCTAAAGATGAACGATATACATATAATTTTATAACTGATTCTCGATAAATGTTTGTATCGATACCTCTAGAACGATACTAAATCGACTTTTCTCGTCACCCTGGTCAAGAATAGATATACTTCCATGCCTCCTTCTGCCTTTTTCAATAAGTTCAGGGTATAACAAGTAAGAAGGCTCTAGTCGAGGCGGCTCGACTACGAGATCCCCTGAACCCTGCAAAATAGTGATACTCTTCATCTTTACGCACTTATGAGCGCACGCTCTACTAACTGCGCAGTTGCTGTCGTGGCTTGGGGGTGGGTTGGGCTGAACTTTGGACGCTCATAACTCCATTTCTAGGTGGACTATCTTTATGTAATTTTCAAAGTAGATTAAGAGTATCTAAATCTATCTATATGCCAAATTGTTTTTTTTTAATTGGGGGCGAAGGGGGCGTGGCATCCAAAATCTGTAAATTACATAATCTGCGTAACCCTAATATCTACCTAAAAAAACAAATTTGAAGTCTCTAGCTAAAACAATGTAAAAGGTATGTCCAAAAAACCTAATAAAAGTAAATGAATTTTAGATTTTTTATCGATAATTTGGAAATGGGATGAGTTATCGAAAAAACAAAACAAACTCGTACTGCGTAGCTAACATACGAGTATTCATGTAATTCATTTCAGCTCTCTAGCTTCTGTAGTTTCCGAAATCTCGACGTTCATACAGACGGACAGACGGACAGACGGACAGACGGACGGACGGACGGACGGACGGACAGACGGACAGGGCTAGATCAACTTAGTTCGACTACGAAATCCCCTGAGCCCTTCTTCGAACGAATAATATTCCAAGAATTATTCGATTCGTTTCTGCACGCATAGACGCTGATCTACGCTTGTAGGCATGTATGTGTGTATGCATGTGTGTAAGCATTGCAAGCGTCTTGCTGTCTCGCTGCTTGGCTGCTGCGTCGCATGGGTTTTGATGAGAAAATTTTGATGATTAATAATTCTGTTTCTAGATGGACAATCGTATTGATTTCATCAGATTATGATTATGATATTCATATCTATATGCTAAACCAAACTGCATGTCTCTAGTATTTGAAATGCATTTTTTTCACATTTGGGTGTGGTGGGGCGAAGTGGGGACCGGAATCCAAAATCTGACAAAAACCGAAATTGTAATAAATTAGTATCTATATATATGCAAAAGACTTGGAGACTCTAACTCTAAAGATGAATTAGCCAGAATTTTATAACAGGTTCCCGATAAGTTTGTTTATCGATAACTTTGCAAATATACAAGTTATCGAATTACTGAAACAAACTCGTACTGCGCGTGCAATATACGAACCTAACACAAAAAGAATGAACTCTCTAGCTTTTGTATCTTCGGAAATCGACGCGTTCATACATACGGACGGACGGACGGACGGACGGACGGACAGACGGACAGGGCTAGATCAACTTATTTTTTTTATGCTGATCAAGAATATATATACTTTATGGGGTCTGCCACGCCTTCTTCTGCCTCTTACATACATTTAACAAAACCATTATACCCTGATTTCCCATTTTCAATGGGCTCAGGGTATAAAAATACACTTCAATCCCAAGGTTGAATATTTCTTCACAATCACGTCCCATCCTGACTAAAAATTTTGTTACTTTTTTATACTTTTAATAAGCAACACAACGTTTGGCACATTTGGTGTAATAATCAAAAAATCCTTGGCTGCCAAGAACTATTTCCAAGACATCGGAGAGAAAATCGATGGATGACACAGCTACAAAGAAATATATATATATATATATATATATATATAATTATATATAAGTTAAGCTCTCCCACACTGCGAGAGTCGCGATTGGGTGTAGCATAATGAGAATAATATTATTCTCATATATATATATATATATATATATATATATATATATATATGTGATGAACGAAAAAAAATGATTATGAGGAACGCTCAAATTTGAAAACTGAGGACTCGAAATATTTTCAATCGATACGTACACGTATTCTTTAATTTCGCAATAACGGCGATAGTCATTTAATCGATCAATAATTTTTGCAACCGTAGGCGAATGAACTAGTGAACTAGTTCAACGTTAGCAAAAACTGTAGTGATAATTTCATGAAAAAATCCTATAAAAGTAAAAATCGACGCAGAACGTATTAACGCATTTGATTTAGGATAAAAGCGAATAAAAAGTAAGCACACTAAATGTACCTAAACAATGTGCAGGTTCTGCACATGACTGTGTGTAAGTATATACATACTTATAAATGAGTATGTATATTTGTAAAGATAAAACAATCAATGTACGCTATTCCCTATGTAAATTCAAATAGCTTTATATATATATATATATATATATATATATATATATATATATATATATATGTGTGTGTGTGTGTTTGTGAATTATATTCATACATATATGTTCATATGTATATAGGTTTCTATACTAACCTTTATTTTTTTCTGAATTTCAAATGTGTGCACCAGCATACGTATGTACATACACGTATATATGTATATAAAAGGCTGAGACTACGGAGGTATAAAATGGACTCTGTTAAGGATCAATCAAGGTAAGATACATAAATATCTATACATATATATATATATATATGATTGTTGATTCTAAATAAAAGTGAAATAGTAATTTAATAATACTATTAACGTATTTATGTAAGTAACATATTTTAAAATATATTATTCGTCATATATAATAAAGATGAAACCAGGACGGTTCGAAGCGAGCTAACTGATTTTATACTTTCTCCAAATACTTACACGCAAAATAAGCCAGAATAATAAGGAAATGTACATCTGATTTTTTTATTCTTCAGGTATTCTAGATCTGATTTACTAGCTCTGCGCTATGAAGGAAGCGCACGTCATCGACCCAATTGTGCAAAGCGAGCTGACCTGCAAACGTTAAATTTTTGGAAAACTAATGGGACTCAAATGAGTGTCAACAGTAATAGCTGTGGAAACAAAGGCGGATTATCACCTGAAAGGGAAAGTTCTAGTCTGACGAATTCGAATGGACTGTTGAGTTCGAGGCGAGCTCTGCGAAATCGAGAACGAGCCCACAATTATTATCAACGCTTTACATCAAGCGATCAAATAGTGGGAGAGGAATTACATCAGCAGACTAGCTTAGCCTCAGCCAGCGGCAGTCTGTGTGGCTCCACATACAAGTCGCCCAATATAGATCATCGCAGTATATCCTCAGCTCATTTGATGCCAGCATTTGCGAAAAAACGCTTTGTAGTTGAACAAGCTGAAACACAAAATGAGGATGGAAATGCTAAAGAAAATAAAGCACCAGCCGCTGCAATAACTCAAAACAATATTGAGCTCAAGAGTCACTGTGAAAAGCGTGCCCTCAGCCTCCCAGATTGGGAGGGTGGTGAAAAACACTTACATTCACCACGCAATGAACAGTCGATGTCGCCGACTTCACTTTTAGCTGGACGTCAGGTGGCAGGCAGCTTAAATATGCAAGAAAGGCGAATTGGCAGTGGCCGCCTTCTCCCACGAAATGATAATTGGGAATATACGAAAAACAAAGAATCAGTTAATTTATTAAGTAATCTTGATAAGGAGAGATCACAAAATGGAAATCTTGCAATCCAGTATCAGCCGTCACATCAGCAACAACAACAGCGTCTGCGTACTTCATCTGGCAAACATATCGATAATTTAGTTGATCGCGATCGTGATCGTGACAACGAAATAGATCGTCGAAGAGTAGTCGATAGTCATCGCGATCAAAATGACGGAAAGAGAAATCTTCAAAGTGGACGTAGTCGCACATCACTCACTAAAGATAAATTCAATTTCGGTGATTGTCCCTCGGGAAATATGCAAAATCGTGGCAAACGCATGAATTTGTATCAAGCACACGATCGGCATGAACCGGAATGGTTTAGTGCCGGACCCACATCACAGCATGAAACGATTGATTTGCATGGCTTTGATGATTTTGAAAGCGAAAGCTCATCGGTAGAATCGAAGAACATAAAAGAAAATATCAGTAAAGAATTAGATGTTAAGCCAATGCTGTCAACATCAAGAAGTAGTAGTCTAGCCAGTTTGAATAATAACAAACATATTTATGAACATCATGCTACAACAAATAATAAGCAACTCCACTATAATGTTAACTCAGTCCCAAAGTCGGATGTTGAATTCAATTTTGATGCCTATCTTAACATGGATCCAATGGATCATGCATTAATGGTATGTACTTAATGTATTAAGCATCAGTATATCTATTCAAGTACGAAATTCTCATTTTTTAGGGCAATGACAGTGAGGTACACGGTGATGTACAAGGTACATCGCGCTTTAGTCAATGGTTTGCAAGCCAAGAGTCAACAAAAACCGACCATGTATTTATTGGAGACACTGCGCAAAGTACAAGGACAGACACGCAAGGTATTTAACGACATTTTTATACCCTGCACCCATTGAAAATAGGAAATCAGGGTGTAACGGTTTTGTGAAAATGTATGTAACAAACAGAAAGAGACGTCGCAGGTCCCATAAAGTATATACAGTAACAAGCAAGAGTAAATGTTTGCAAGCTTTGACTTTGACGACGTATAAAAAAACAAGTAAGAAAGCTGTAGTCGAGACCGCTCTACTACGAAATCTCCTAAGCCCTTCTTCGAACGAATCATATTCCAAGAATGCTTCGTTTCGATTCTCCACGCGTAAGAAACTATACATGCAAAAACACGAGCACACACACACGCTCATCTACGCTTGTACGCCTGTATGTGTGTAAGAATTGCAGGCGTCTTGCTGTCTCGCTGCATCTGTTGCTGGTCCGCGTGGGTTTTGCTGCCATAACTTCTTTGATTAATAATTCTGTTAATATCTACATACATATATGCCAAACCAAGCTGTATGTCTCTAGTAATTGAAATACATATTTTACAAATTTATGGGTGTGGGGGGAATTGGGGACCGGAATCCAAAATTTGACAAAAACCGAAATTGTAATAAATTAGTATCTATATATATGCAGAAGACTTGGAGACTCTTACTCTAAAGATTAAGTAAATATAATTTTAAAACTGATTCTTGATAAAGTGTTTTATCGATAACTTTGGAAATATAAAAGTTATCGAATTTCTGAAACAAACTCGTACTACGCGTGCCATATACGAACCTAACACAAAAAGATTCGACTCTCTAGCTTTTGTATCTTCGGAAATCGACGCGCTCAAACATACGGACAGACGGACATGGCTATATCATCTTTTCTCGTCACTCTGATCAAGAACATTAATACCTTATGGGGTCTGCCACGCCCATCTATTTAGATAGATATTATGATTACGCTGATTATGTAATTTGAAAATCAATTTGAAAAAAAAAAAAAAACATTTCAAATACTAGAAACTTGCAATTTGGCATATAGATACATTCAGTTACTCTCTTAATCTACTCTGAAAATTTAATAAAGATCGTCCATCTAGAAATGATGTTATAAGCGTCCGAAGTTCAGCCCAACCCACCCCCACGCGCGCTCATAAGTACGTAAAGAAGAAGAGTATCACTTTTTTTTTTTTTTGCAGGGTTCAGGGTATCTCGTAGTCGAACCGTCTTGACTAGAGCCTTCTTACATGTTGTGTTAGGTTCATATATTGTTTCAGAAATTCGGTAACTCGTATATTTCCAGAGTTATCGACAAAAACTTTATCGGGAACTAGTTATAAAATTATATCTAATTCATCCTTACAGTTAGAGTCTCCAAGTCTTCTGCATATATAGATACTAATTTATTACAATTTCGGTTTTTGTCAGATTTTGGATTCCGCTCCCCGAATCCCCCCCCCCTCCCCCTCCACACCCATAAATGTGTAAAAAAATCCATTTCAAATACTAGAGACATGCAGTTTGGTTTAGTATATAGATATGAATATCATATTCATAATCTGAAGAGATCAATACGATTGTCCGTCTGGAAACAGAATTATTAAACAATAAAGTTTTTGCAGCAAAACCCATGTAGATCAGTGTGTGGGTGTGCTCGTGTTTTTGCATGTATAGTTTCTTATGCGTGGAGAATCGAAACGAAGCATTCTTTGAATATAATTCGTTCGAAGAAGGGCTCAGGGGATTTCGTTGTCGAGCAGTCTTACTTGTTTTAAAATAGTTATATTATGCTCTAGTTTTTTGTTTCATAAATGAAATGATATTGAATATTAAGTTTGATAATTAAAAAAAAAACAAATAAAAAAAAGAAAAAGTTCGATATCTTGTTTATATCGAGCGCTATTAATGGTCAAACTTAAAAAACAAATATTTTCTTGAGTGTACGCAGAGTTATGAGAGCAAGTGTATATTCTTGTGTAATTTAATTCGCGTCGAGCTTAGAAACTGTAATAGCTAGAGATAACTTAGCTCGTTTCAAAGTTATCACTTATTGGTTCAACAAATATAGCCCAAGCATGTATTCATATATGGTATAATTTTCATTTAATCGGGTGAAACATAATGAAACATTTTTCTATTCTTTGACAAACCTCCATAATTAAAAATAAAAATTATTATTTATTGCAGAAATTCCGAGTGTTAAGGATCTAGAAGCACAAATGAGAAAAGTGGATATACGTCCAGAGTATATAATTAAATCACAAGCAAATGCACATCAACAACACACAATTCATACAGAGCAGAGAGATAATTCTGTTACCAGGGATACGGAAGCTTTTAAAAGACTTTTGCAACAGTTGGGCTCCCATAACAACACTGAAATAACATACCCTTTGACTGCGAATATGTCAGCGGTTCGTGTCGTTCCTCGTCACCAGCAACCCCAACAGCAGCAGCCCGAACAACAGCAGCAGCAACACCACCACCAGCAGCAAAAACAACAACAGCAGCAACAACAACATCATCAACAACAACATCATCAACAACAACATCATCAACAACAACAACAGCAGCATCCAACTCATCTAAATCATCAAATTAAAGAAGGCGATATACAGTTATATCAACAACATCGCCTTAAAAAGAATGATTCGGTGCCAAATAGGCAGTTAGAGAGGATGTCGCAAAACCAATTACATCCTAATGTTCATGAATTAAATATAACATTGCAAACGCAGAAACGAATGGAGATTCAACAATTATTACAAGGTAAAAGTAGTTTTATTGAAATATTATTGAACATATATAATTTTTTTCGCTTTCCAGGACTCGCACGAGGTGATCTTTCGGTTGAAATTTTAGAAAAGGAGTTGAGCAATCCGAATGCAACGGCTCAATCTAGAGAAATAGTTGCCGCAGTACTTTTTGAATACACCAATTCTGGGCGAAATAATCTCCATAACCACGAACAACAACAGCATCTAACGTATGAAAATGACACCAATTCTCAAAATCCTGTAAAAAATAATCAATTCTTTAACAAGAATGTGAGCCCTGATGGTATGCCTGCAAGTTTGTTGACTGAATGTATATATAATTTAAATATTTTGAAATTTGTTTAGATATATACACGCATCAAAACACAACGAGCCAGGTTCTACATCAAAATCCCCGGCATACTAATTCACCGACACCTTTAGCATTTACGCCCACATCTGTTTTAAGAAAAATGACGGCTGATAAAGAAACATCGTCGTCATCCACATTGAATAATAGTAATATGTTTAATCAACATCAGCAACCACAATATGTTCAGCAATATAAACTATCAGCGCCAGTACATTCAAAACTGGATAATCATCGGATAGTGAATGAAAAACCACCACCGCCAAATCAAATGCAGCCTCGAATGATCTTAGGTGGCAATAATGCGATGCAGCATCAGCTGAATACCAATAGTCCACAAATTTCGCCAAAATTACCACCACAGATATCGCAAAAGCAAAATCGATGGCCACCTGGAAATATACCAATATCCGCAACAACACATGGCACAAAGTCTTTCGGTAATTAAATGTGGAATATATACATTTATATATTATATACATAATATTTATTTATTATAGGTCGCCCAATTCTAAAAGGAACTTTGAACTCGGGCTCACAACAAATGTCGACTACATTTCTTTTAAATAATGAGCTACAACAACAGATGCATCAACAAAAGCTAAAGTCAATACAAACAAAAACTGCGGATACAATGGTTAATGATAGCATTATCATTGGATCGCCAGCACTTCAAATTGTTTCATATAACGAAGGAATCTCCCAGTTGCAACAACAACAGCATTATATCCAACAGCAAAGATCACAGCCCCAATCCCAGCCACTGTCTGGACATCGATTATTGCATGGAGATTTACATAGTCAAAATAATTTTACAATACAATCAGGCTCTATGGCAGGTAATTAATATCATTAACATGACCTATCCATCCAAAACTGCGTGGTTACCGCGCGCTCATACAGTTCGTAAAGAAGAAAAGTATTAGTTTTTTTTAGAGTTCAGGGTATCTCGTAGTTTAGCCGTCTCGACTAGCGGCTTCTTACTTGTTTATTTATATTTTGATTTATCAACTGTGATTGAAATGTCTTTGATTGCCAGTGGAATTTATCTCTTACTTTGAAGAGGAAACTGTATTTTCTACAGTTTTAGAAAGAAATTCAAAATCAAACGACTGAATTACTGTTGACATTCTCTATTATTAATATAAATATTTGGGCCTCTTTGTGTTTTATTAGGTGGCTCCGATGGTAATGACGACTCATCCACTAATTTATTGAAAACTAACAACCTGAGGCCGATCAACAACTATCATCAAAGAGACGAACGATTATCACCAACAACAAATCAATTGGCACAATGGTTTTCCCCAGAATTACTTGCCAGAGCATCGGCTGGGAAATTGCCTCTATTGAATATGAATCAAGCACTGAGCTTAGAAGAATTCGAACGTAGCATGCAACATTCCTCAGCCACAGTGCTCAATTAAGACTTAAGAAAATATATCTACTTTGAAAGAGACTTAAATTAAAACTAAATATAATTCGTTTAGATGATTTTTTGTATTATTAAAAAAAAAAGTTCTACTCCAGTTTCTTTTAAACACAGTTTTACAAATTTCCTGTTCATTTACACACTGAATGAAATAACATTTTTTATTTTTATTCAAATTTTGTTCATATAATATATATAGCAAAGCATACTCCCTGTACACTCAGATACTCTTAAAACACTTGAAAATCAATTTAAATCCCAATAATGCTAAAGCGCAGATTTTTATTGTATAAAATAAAATATATCACTATATTGTATATACTAAAATAAAGAGATAAAGTAAAAACCAAAATTTTTGGACTTTCAGATATGGATACATAAATACATGGTTCAAGTTGCTTAATTTATTAATAATCGATTGCTTAACTGAATAAGGTTGTTTGATTGTGAGTGATGGATTTATTTAAGCTAATTTATTTGCATATTCCCTAAGTACTTACAAAACGATTACTTAATTGAACGACCGACCCGAGCCCGTTGAGCATTTCTAAGTCCTAAGACCCGTCACTTACACTTTGAACCAAATCTAAATTGTAATCAATTACCCAAACCCATTAAAAATGAGAATTCAGGGTATAATGGTTTTTGTGAAAATGTATGTAACAGGCAGAAGGAGACATCGCAGACCCCACAAAGTATATATATTCTTGATCAGCACAAAGAATAAGTTGATTGAACCCTGTCCGTGTGTATGAACGTCGAGATTTCGGAAACTAAAAAAGCTAGAGAGCTGAAATTTCACATGAATACTCGTATGTTAGTTACGCAATACGAGCTTATTTTATTTTTTCGATAACTCATCCTATTTCCAAATTATCGATAAAAGTCGAAAATTCGTTTCCTTTAAGTTTTTTTAGCTAGAGACTTTTAAATTTATATTTAAATAGAAATTATGAATACGCAGATTTTGGATGCCACGCTCGCAATTTGAAAAAAAGAAACTTATTTTAAATACCAGAAACTTGCAATTTGACATATGGATACATTCAGATACTCTGAAAGTTTCATGAAGATCGTCCATCTAAAAATGGAGTTATTAGTTAAGAGTCTATTGTGTTTGTGCAATGTCCGTCTTGCGGTCAGTCCGTCCGTCTGTCCGTATGAACGCAATATTTTTCGGCGCTATTACAGCTAGAGACTTGAAATTTTTAACTTATACTCATGTATGCTCCCGAATTATAAAGTGTACAAATTTTCCGGTGGCAAATCGGAAAATTCTTGCGCCCGTATGCCAGTAATCATACTAGTCGATGAGCTAAAGAGTTGCAGTTTGGAATGTATACTTGCGGTGACAGCCCAAGTTCAAAAAGCTATGGCGGATATATCTACGAACATTGGGGCGTGGCAACACGGGAAAAACGTATCTTCTACACCGTTAAAGCTAGAACTATGAAGTTCGATCAAAAAGTTACATGTCTGCGCCCATGTATACTCGGGTTGACAATCCAAGATCAATAAGCTATGGTAGACATATCTACGCCCTTAGAGCTAGAAGCTTCAAAATATTATATAATTAATACAAATATTAATTAATTAAAAAAATTAAATGTATAATTTTTCGATTAATAAACAAGAAGTTTCCAGTAGCATTCGAACCCAGGTCATTTTAAAATAACATGTAATCGTTAGCTAAACCTAAATAAAAACTGCTATAGCAGCTTGTAACAAGACTTAAAATTCAATCGCAATTCTTAGAATATGTGTACACACTTGGATGTGTATACACGTACAAACATATATTCATGTATAGAAAGAAACTCTTTCCCACGGCAGTGGGAACCGAACCCACGCACCTAAGTTTAGCTTGCACAGCACATACCACCGGCGCCACTGCCTCGGTTTGCCCCTCGCTAACTAAAACCATATAAGGCACGCCTTAAGGAGCGCCTTTTAACAAAACTAAAGTAACGATCGAAAAATTCACAATTTAGTCTGAATTCATTGAATAGTTTAGCATGCAAACTTCTGTATGCATGCATAGAAAATTGTTAGTACACTGTGTATAGTGTATACATATGGAAATCTGTATGTTTGTGTAGAAAAAACGTTGTTGCTATATATACTTTGTGGGGTCTGCGACGTCTCCTTCTGCCTGTTACATACACTTTCACAAAACCATTATACCCGGAATTCCCATTTTCAATGGGTTCAGAGTATAAAAAGGATCAATATGATGCGGAAACTTGGTTTATGATATATGTACTAATTTATTTTGATCAGATCCTAAGAAAGTGTCTTAAGTACTATATAAATCTACTTAACTACAATTGGTAATTGGCTAAAAAATAATAAAATTTCCTTATATATATATATATATATATATATATATATATATATATATATATATATACATATATATAATATTAGATATTAGCAATAATATTTCATTCTTCTTTGTTTAATTATGCAAATTGTCCTACTTTAACATGGGTGAATAATTTTTAAATCTTGTTTGTAGGTGGGATAATCTGCCGGTAATCCTAAAATGTTCAGAGCGACAAGAAACCCAACTTTAGATACAATAAAATACTATTGAATACTGGATCCAAATTAACCTGGTAAAAGTAAACTTTGACTATCCACAGACTTTTTATTATCATTCATAAAATTGTTTTCCTTTTTCTCTATGCATTGCTTAGAAAATACTTAAACGTCTTAAAAGTAAAATCTCTAAAGAAAATAATGAAGAATTAGATAGGCTTAGTTTTGGAAATCCTTTAATTACTGTAAGCAATGTGATCGAAGCTAAAAGCTACGGATTTCCTCATTCACAGCTATTTATATGGCTATTTTTTTTTTGTTTTTTTTTTTTTTTATATTTAAATTTCTTCTGCTTTTCAGTTTTCCCTTAAAATTGATTTTTGGAATTACGTATTACATATAATTACATACTGAACAGTTAGCCCAGGATACATGATAATATAAAACACTTTAGTGATATAGTGTGTGTGTGAAAAGATTCATATACACTCATTTTCGATTTCTGAGAAATGCAACTAAAATTCATTTTTTCATTATTTATTTTTTTTTTTTTTGTTTTTTTTTTTTTTTTTTTGCATTTTGTTAGCATGAATAAAAATAAATGAGTAAATGTTTGAATAAAAGAAGCGTAAACCATTTGCCAACAACTGCGCTGCAAATATTCTCATACATGGTCATGTGTATGTCTGACAGGACTACCACGAAGAGGACTGTAAATTGCATATATAATGCTATAATATTTTCTTCGACAGATCGTCGCATTTCCTTATTATTGATAACGAACGATAGTTTGATTAAAATTTTAAAGATTTTTAATGATATCGACTTTTTATAGCTTTTACCCTCCTGCAACATTTAAAATAAATGAAATGTCTTTCAAATTCCACAGATTTGAAAACTTGAAGTCAATCTATAAAGAGTTTTTGAAGTTTTAAATTTTTAATAATAAGTTCCCAGTCGTAAATTTCTGCCATTTCGCGTGCATGTTTTGTTTGTATATATTTATCAATCCAGACTCGAAAATTCATTAAATGATGATTGCTCGGTGGAAGGTGTGGAGTGCTGAGTATCGGTTAGTTGAGCACTCCCGAGTACAGCATTCACAATTTTTACTGGGAAATGTGAAAGTACTTGGAGGAAGCTTGGAAGCTGTTGCGTGTGTTCATCAGTATTAGCTGAATTCTTTTCTAATCTTCAATGCCAATGCAGGCTGGATCACCAATACCTAAACCACAATCACATTTCTCAGATGTGGAAGTACCATTGTTGTAGCATTCACTGTTCCTATGAATGATAACACTTTGATCTTGATCCATATCGGAATGTGGACTTTTCTGACTGACAGGAGATGGTCTTTCCGTTGTTGACATAGTAATAATTCCGATACCGATTCCGATGTCGCCTCCGCCTCCGCCTCCGCCTCCGCCTCCGCTACTGAATCCAATTCCAGTTCGACTATATCCAGAACTATTTGGTACTCCCTGGTCACCTGCACCGATTCCAGTGCCCGTTCCCACTCCTGGTCCCCCTCCTGTCGTTGCCGAGCGTCTATACACAGTGCTGTTCATTGTCAACTTGCGGACATTTTTGTCTGGATGAAATACCAATATATACACCTTAGGCGAGTAAAGGCAAACAAGTGCAACCGACGCACTCAAGCTTATTGAGATGCACAGCGTAGTTATTTGGATCTATAGAAAAATGATAAGTTGCAATAAATTTTAGATTCAGAATATAGTACAGGTTTCCCATTAGCAGTACGTAACGACCTATCAATAAACTTCAAAGATAATTGTTCAGATCAGCTACTTCGAGACAGATTTCTCTCCTTCAACACACCGACAGAGTAGATATCTGAGCGTTTTTCGTTTTCATCTCGCGTATACGGTGTGTTTTGTTCCTCTGCTCCCTACAGATACGTGTGATTCACCATCTGTCTTTCACCTATCTATCTGGTTATACGGAATTATAGTACACTATCAGTTAGTTATGAACTTTTTAATTTATTAATTAATTATTGATCAGTCATTCAGATGAGAAGTCATCTTTTTAATTACGACTGCTCATAGGCTTTACTTAAGTCTTCACATCTCCAACATAGTAAAACAAAAAAGTGTACTCAGATTTCCTACATTATAATATATAATTTGAATCAGTTCAGAAGCTCTCCCCTTAGTTTAAACGTCGGTATGACTAATTGATTTTTGGAGGATACTATTGAGCCCTCTCACTTTTACGGCGACTATCCAATTGCAGACTATCCAAGCCCTTCCAGTTTCGTTTCGCTATGCACAACTTGCATACTCTCTAGTGGGTACATTATACTTCTATTGTGCCCCTTACGCATTTACCTTTTCATCACTTACTAATCTTAGGCTGTTTCATCTTCTGCTTCTTTTATCTTTCAGAATTTCTATTGAATATTTATTTTAAATCTTCTAATTGAGTTATATCTTTGTCCAACAATCTCATATCTGATTTAATTTCCCATATTATCTGCGGCGTAGATGGTGTTCATCGCCTTGGTGATAGTATTAAGTTAAATACTTTGTAACATATAGAATCTGTGTTTGATTCAAACTTTTTAAAATAAAATAAAACGTGTAAAATTTAATATGAATGCAGGCGACTTTTGGGATCTGCAAGAAAACAAAATAAAATAAAAATAATAAATAAATAATAGAAAAAATACATTTGTGAAACATACAGACAGAATGAGGCGTGGCAGTATATATATTTTTGATAAGGGCGACAAACTGTGTCGATGTAGCCTTGTCTGTCTGTCCGTCCGTATGTATGAACGCGTCGATCTCAGAAACTATTAGCGCTAGAGACTTCATCTTTGTTTTGTTAGGTCCGTGTATTGCACATTGCAGTATACGAATTTGTTTCAGAAAATCGATAACTTTTTCCGTTTGAGAGCTATCGATTTAAACAGTTATCGAGAATCCATTATAAAGTTATATCTCGTTCATTTTTACAGTTCCAGTCTCCAAGTCTTCTGCATATATAGACACTAATATAATACAATTTAAATTGTTGTTACATTTTGGATGCAGGTCCCACATTCGCCCCATCCCCCAAATTTGGAAAAAACGTAATACACATACTAGAGACCGAACCCTTAACCCATAGAAAATGCGAAATCAATATGCAATGTTAAATTAAAAATTAACATGGATTGTATTAATCGATAAATATTATATTAAATTTCCTTACCTCGTAGGAGTTACCGGTGCCAAAATAAATTGGTACAAAAGCGAGCCAAATGATACAGGTTGTATACATTGTAAATCCAATAAATTTGGACTCGTTAAAATTTTCTGGTATTTTGCGTGTTTTTATAGCGTAAATTGTGCAAATTGTAATGAGTACCATATTGTACAGTTGAGAGAAGAGGAACGACATATCCTGTATTTTACATTTTAAGATCACCTCTGTACGGTCTGGGTAATAGAATCTAGTTCCCGGTGGTTCCACAATCATCCAAATCATTGTAATCAAAATTTGTATTGCTACGTTGAATAAGAATTTAAGAAAATAGAAAGTGCATGAATAAACAGGAAATTATCATCTTATTCTTCTTCTTCTTCTCTTCTCTTTTCTTCCCATACGTACCGATAAGAGATGTCGTTATCACAACCTGAGACTGTGGACTGATGTATTTGAGACGCTGCGCCGATTTGGATGCTGAATGAAATATGCGAGATATACGATTTGTTTTTGTTAGTAAAGCACTATAAATAATGGAGAACCCAACTCCGATGCCAAATCTTTGCAGAACGCAGGAGCCAATGGTTGGCTTAGCTATCAACGCAAATGTGTTACAGTAACAGACCAGGATGCCGAAAAGAAGCGTATAGCTAAGCTCCCGTCCAGATGCACGCACTAGTGGCGTGTCATGATTTCTAGCAAATAACACAATAACGATTATCGTCATCGCGATACCAAAAACGGCAATTGCCAGTGGAACAAGTGCAAATAGCGAATTCCAATGCATATACTCTATATTGAGGGCAAAGCAGGATAACTTATCGGGATATGGCCAAAATCCCGGACCACAATCCCTACATGTTAGCTCATCATAAACGTATTCGTACGCTTCGCAGCTGTCGCAGATCCAGCAGCAAGTGTCCCCCTGCGTAAATATATAGATATATATATAAAAAAAAAAAAAACGTTAATGCCAAGGCAAATGTCACACCCCAATAACTTCTACCTGCTGTTTTTTAATCATTCCAGCATCGCATGGCAAGGAGCACGCTGAAGTTGGAATCTCATTGGCCTTGTTCCACACCACGGTATCCAAACTAAGTTCGAGGTAATTAAACCATTTACCAATTACCTACAAAAGAAAACCAAGTAAGAACGTTGCAGGTGGGTGCAACCAACCGCGAGATACTCTCTTACCAGAGGGGCACTCTATTTATTTAGTCAAGCTACAAACGTTTTTCATATACCTACTCACATTTACATATGTACACACCATACGTGTATACACACTGTCGTGCGCGCACATTAAGCGATTTTCTATGCATATACATATACATGTATATAAAAGTATGCATTCTAGCATATTGGATTCATTCTAAGGATTGCATTGGATTGTAAATTTTTCACTCGCAACTTTAGCTTTTTCATAAGGCGTTCTAGCAGTGTCTTGTTTTGTTTTAGTTTACAGACAGATTTCTCTCCTCCAACACACCGACAGAGTAGTTATCTGAGCGTTTTTCTTTTTCATCTCGCGTATACGGTGTGTTTTGTCCCTCTGCTCCCTATAGATACTTGTGATTCACCATCTGTCTTTCACCTATCTATCTGGTTATACGGAATTATAGTACACTATCAGTTAGTTATGAACTTTTTATACCCTGAACACATTGAAAATGGGAATTTTGTGAAAATGTATGTACCAGGCAGAAGGAGGCGTTGCAGACCCCACAAATAATATATATTCTTGATCAGCAGAAAAAAAAAGTTGATTGAGCCCTGTCCGTCCGTCCGTCCATATGAACGTCGAGATTTCGGAAACTATAAAAGCTAGATAGCTGAAATATGAAACATGAACACTCGTATGTTAGTTACGCAGTACGAGTTTTTTTTTTTTGTTTTTTCGATAACTCATTTCCAAATTTTCGATCAAAAAACAAGTAAGAAGGCTCTAGTCGAGGCGGCTCGACTACGAGATCCCCTGAACCCTGCAAAAAAGTTATACTCTTCTTCTTTACGCACTTATGAGCGCACGCTCTGCTAACCGCGCAGTTGCTGTCGTAGCTTGGGCTGAACTTTGGCCGCTCATAACTCCATCTTTAGATGGACTATCTTTATGAAATTTTCAAAGTAGATTAAGAGTATCTAAATCTATCCATATGCCAAATTGCAAGTCTCTAGTATTTGAAATGCGTTTTTTTTTTCTAATTGAGGGCGAAGGGGGTGTGGCATCCAAAATCTGAAAATTACATAATCTGCGTATACATAATATCTATCTAAATAAACAAATTTTAAGTCTCTAGCTGAAACAATGTAGAAGTTATGCCCAAAAAAATCTAAAAAATGGAAACAAATTTTCCCATTGAAAATGGGAATTCAGGGTATAATGGTTTTGTGAAAATGTATGTAACAGGCAGAAGGAGACGTCGCAGACCCCATAAAGTATATATATTCTTGATCAGCATAAAAAAATAAGTTGATCTAGCCCTGTCCGTCTGTCCGTCCGTCCGTCCGTTCGATAACTTGTATATTTACAAAGTTATCGATAAACGAACTTATCGGGAACCTGTTATAAAATTCTAGGTAATTCATCCTTAGAGTTAGTCTTCAAGTCTTCTGCATATATATAGATACTAATTTATTACAATTTCGGTTTTTGTCAGATTTTGGATTCCGGTCCCCACTTCGCCCCACCACCCCCAAATGTGAAAAAAATTCATTTCAAATACTAGAGACATGCAGTTTGGTTTAGCATATAGATATGAATATCATAATCATAATCTGAAGATATCAATACGATTGTCCATCTAGAAACAGAATTATTAATCATCAAAATTTTCTCATCAAAATCCATGCGACGCAGCAGCCAAGCAGCGAGACAGCAAGACGCTTGCAATGCTTACACACATGCATACACACATACATGCCTACAAGCGTAGATCAGCGTCTATGCGTGCAGAAACGAATCGAATAATTCTTGGAATATTATTCGTTCGAAGAAGGGTTCAGGGGATTTCGTAGTCGAGCAGTCTCGACTACAGCTTTCTTACTTGTTTACAGGGTTCATCTTTTTAATTACGACTGCTCATAGGCTTTACTTAAGTCTTCACATCTCCAACATAGTAAAACAAAAAAGTGTACTCAGATTTCCTACATTATAATATATAATTTGAATCAGTTCAGAAGCTCTCCCCTTAGTTTAAACGTCGGTATGACTAATTGATTTTTGGAGGATACTATTGAGCCCTCTCACTTTTACGGCGACTATCCAATTGCAGACTATCCAAGCCCTTCCAGTTTCGTTTCGTTATGCACAACTTGCATACTCTCTAGTGGGTACATTATACTTCTATTGTGCCCCTTACGCATTTACCTTTTCATCACTTACTAATCTTAGGCTGTTTCATCTTCTGCTTCTTTTATCTTTCAGAATTTCTATTGAATATTTATTTTAAATCTTCTAATTGAGTTATATCTTTGTCCAACAATCTCATATCTGATTTAATTTCCCATATTATCTGCGGCGTAGATGGTGTTCATCGCCTTGGTGATAGTATTAAGTTAAATACTTTGTAACATATAGAATCTGTGTTTGATTCAAACTTTTTAAAATAAAATAAAACGTGTAAAATTTAATATGAATGCAGGCGACTTTTGGGATCTGCAAGAAAACAAAATAAAATAAAAATAATAAATAAATAATAGAAAAAATACATTTGTGAAACATACAGACAGAATGAGGCGTGGCAGTATATATATTTTTGATAAGGGCGACAAACTGTGTCGATGTAGCCTTGTCTGTCTGTCCGTCCGTATGTATGAACGCGTCGATCTCAGAAACTATTAGCGCTAGAGACTTTGTTTTGTTAGGTCCGTGAATTGCACATTGCAGTATACGAATTTGTTTCAGAAAATTGATAACTTTTTCCGTTTCAGAGCTATCGAATTGTGAATTTTTCAATCGCAACATTTGCTTTTAAAGTATACGCATATGAATTGTGCATTTAAGCACTAGAAACTGCTTTTCCGATTTGCCACTCTCCCAGTGGACAAGCGTTTTTCGTATACATGCACACATACATACATATTTATATACAGATGTTTGTACATCCACACACATCCAAGTGTGTACACATATTATAAGAATTGCGTTTGAATTGCGATTTTTTAGTTTTGTCAGAGGTTTAGCTTATGAATTCTAGATCAGCGCAGTGGTGTTGGTGGTGATCACTAACCATACAACACATGGACCGGACATGTAGAACAAATCTTCTTTCATGTCCTAATCAACTTCGTATTTGCTCGCCTCTATCGTTGATAGTCAGTTCGCTGCCAGCGTTCGAACGAAATGGTTCTATTCTCATATGAAGCACCTTTTATGTGCTATTCTTTCCTTACTCTCACTCTCTCTAAGCCTCTCATATATACATATATATGAATGTGTACACAGGTACAAGCCAGCAGTGCATAAAAATTGAATTTGTTCATATTCCATTCTGAGTAAGAGTATGCCGAACTCTTAAAAAGGTTTGCCATGCTTAGGCAAAATTTTGCCCCCAGTGGGTGTCGATAGCTTTTTTAACTTGGGTTGTCACCACGAGTATATATGTATTTCAAATTGCTTTCTAGTTCATCAACTAATAAGATTACTGGCATATGCAATTGCCACGCCCCTAGCTGATCGCTAAAAATTTCGACATTTTATAATTCGAGAGTATTTTATAATGTGGTCCAATTTTCAAGTCTTTAGCTATAATAGCGCCGAAAAATATTCATACGGACAGACAGCAAGACGGACATTAGGAACAGAGTTAAACTCGTAAGAAAGCTGTAGTCGAGACTGCTCGACTACGAAATCCCCTGAGCCCTTCTTCGAACGAATCATATTCCAAGAATGCTTCGTTTCGATTCTCTACGCATAAAACACTTTACATGCAAAAACACGAACACACACACACGCTGATCTATGCTTGTACGCCTGTATGTGTAAGCATTGCAAGCGTCTTGCTGTCTCGCTGCTTTGCTGCTGGGTTGCATGGGCTTTGATGAGAAAGCTTTGATGATTAATAATTCTGTTTCTAGATGGACAATCGTATTGATCTCTTCAGATTATGATTATGATATTCATATCTGCATGTCTCTAGTATTTGAAATGCATTTTTTTCACATTTGTGGGTGGTGGGGCGAAGTGGGGACCGGAATCCAAAATCTGACAAAAACCGAAATTGTATTAAATTAGTATCTATATACATATATGCAGAAGACTCGGAGACTCTTACTTTAAAGATGAATTAGCTAGAATTTTATAACTGGTTCCCGATAATTTCGTTTATCGATAACTTTGCAAATATACAAGTTATCGAATTTCTGAAACAAACTCGTACTGCGCGTGCAATTTACGGACCTAGCACAAAAAGAATGAACTCTCTAGCTTTTGTATCTTCGGAAATCGACGCGTTCATACATACGGACGGACGGACGGACAGACGGACAGGGCTCAATCAACTTATTATTTTCTGCTGATCAAGAATATATATACTTTATGGGGTCTGCGACGTCTCCTTCTGCCTGTTACATACAATTTCACAAAACCATTATACCCTGAATTCCCATTTCCAATGGGTTCAGGGTATAAAAACAGGGATCTAGTCAGAGCGCTCTATTTTCTCAAGGGAATCCGACTAGAAGATACCTTAACTTCCTAAACCTTAACTTCCTTAATTACCTTAACTCAACACAAAGGGGAGATACTGGTTTCTTTGTGAAAAGTGTGAAACATACCTTATACTGATATCCAGAAGAGTTATCGAGGCGTTGATAATTTAATATATCATATCTAGCCAGACCATCCCCTTGACGGTCAAATTTCACCTCACTGCCAGCCAAATCTGAAGATATGGTGAGAGAGAGAGAGAGAGAGAGAGAGAGAGAGAGAGAGAGAGAGAGTGAGAAAGAGATACATGATGATTAAAAGGTAGCAAGGATCGCCGTCCACAACTGAGTGGGATCAGTAAGTTCAATATATATATACTGTACCTACAAAGGATACATTCAACAAATAATTGTTGTAAAAGTCCTTGCCATCGTAGCTGGCCATATTTGGGCATGCCTGTGATTGACGATCTGCTGGCTTACGATACCATACGGATTCACTGTGCTGATGATGATGTGGTCCCATCTTTTGGTCACTATATGAGCACAAGTCGTTGTGTAAATTGTGAAGGGCATGGGCAAACGCGTAGACTGCATCCACAACGAATTGAGTTTTTGATTCCTGTTCGTATCTACATTGCGAAAAAAGAAACATGTTTCTCATTATGTGAATATTAGGACAAAACAAGTAGCCTCAAGATTGCTGGAGTATGTGGTCTCCTGAACCCTTTATAGAAGTGATATTTTTCTTCTTTACGCACGCATGAGCGCGTGCTGCGTAATTGATGCAGTGGCTTGGCGTTCAGTTGGGCTATACTTTCGGCGCTTATAACTACATTTCTAGTTGGACGATCTGGATTTTCAGAACGTAATTTGCTAAATTAAAAGTCTCTAGTATTTGAAATGCATTTTTATACCCTGAACCCATTAAAATGGGAAATCAGGGTATAATGGTTTTGTTAAAGTATGTAACAGGCAGACGGTGACGTCGCAGACCCCCTAAAGTCTATATATTCTTGATCTGGGTGACGAGAAAAGTCGATATAGCTCTGTCCGTCTGTTCGTCCGTCCGTATGTATGAACGCGTCGACTTCCGAAGATATAAGAGCTAGATACTTCATTTGAGCTAATTTCGTGTATTGCACGCGCAATACGATTTTGTTCCAGAGTTATCGATGAAACGTTTATCGAGAATCAGTTATGAAATTATTTTTCGTTCATCTTTATAGTTAGAGTCTCCAAGTCTTCTGCATATATGTATATAGATACTAATTTAATACGATTTCGGTTTTTGTCAGATTTTAGATTGCGGTCCACAATTCACGCCCACACCCCCAAATGTGTAAAATAGGTATTTCAAATACTAGGGACGTACATTGGTTTGGCATATAGATATGAATATCATATTCATAATCTGAAAGTTTGATTACGATTTTCCGTCAACAGAAATAGAATTGAGAAACGTGGTAGAGCAAGTGAGACAGCAAGACAGCGAGACAGTCAGACGCCTGCAATATCAGCACGAAAAAGTATGTCGATATAGCTCTGTCCGTCTGTCCGTCTGTTAGTTAAGCAGTTCGAGTTTGTTTTTGCGTTTTTTAAGCGTACCTTCCTCATCGTTTGAGCTAGAGACTGCCACGGCAGCAACAGTGATGTTAGCAGATACGTCCGTAAAGAAGAAGATAATTCATTTTCTTCAAGGGTTCAGGATATCTCAAAGTCGATCAGTCTCGACTAGAGCCTTCTCACTTGTTTTACTTACCCAAATTTGTCAGATAACCTAAAGCTATCATCACAAAGAACCTTATCCTTTTCGTTGGTTTTATCATCTCTATTGATCTTCTTTCTATCAGAGCTCGTTGGTAACACACAATTGAAAGTATCTTCCCAATATTCAGCAAACCAGGGGTTGCGCTTATTGTTGCTGGGCGTCAATTGCATCATATATCGATCGAAATCTTCAATTATTTCCGACTGTAGTTCGACAGTTATGGCTCCCTCGGCAATGTCTTCCAAGCCCTCCAGCAGCTTCTGCTGTTTACCCCAACCATCGCTGGCCACCCAATGGAAGGGCTGAGATAAATTAGCGCGCTTTGCCGCTAGAAGAATGCGTCTGGCATCCTCGGCGCGCGTGAAAAGGATAACGCCACGAGCATTTGGCTTTTTCAGGAGTTTGCCTATAATGGCATCAAAGACTTTATCATCGGCTGCGCTCGGCACTTTCTCGGCGGCAGCAATGCAGACGTGTCTTTCGGTGGCCTCTTTATGAAAGGCCTCTATGCCATATTCGCCATAGGAGCCCTCAGAATGTATTGTCGACACATAGGACCAATTGAAGTTCTTTATAATGTCCACCAAAGCAACTGATTGAAACGTATCAGGTGGCACGGTGCGCGCAAATAGATCAAATCTGGATTTATCCGATAGAGTTTTTGCGGTTGATGCCGGCGATATTTGAGGAATATGAAAGAGTCGTAATAAATTGGCTACTTGCAACGAGACGGAACTATATGAACCGCCAATAACACCAAAAACGGGCCCAGATGTCGCGTTCTTTCTTAGTTGAGGTATTGATGTATCGGAGCACTCGAACACAGATGTATCCAAGTTGTTGAGTGAGGCTCTCACAAATTGCAGTGATTGATTTAGAGCATATGTATCGCGCGAGCAGGTATCTAGTATGTGCACACCTATTGTTATTCCGGGCAATATATTTGAATCATTATTAACACGATCGATGGCATATAGCATCGCCTCCAACCGCTGAACACCACGATTATAGACTTTTGGCCCACATGGCGGAGCACCCTCGCCTTTCTCGTGTACTGGAAACAGCCCACCTAATATTATATCACCTGGCAACGAAACGGAAACTGTGTCATGCACTTGCGTTGAACCGGCTATACACAGTTGGGAAACCCAACAGGTGGCTAGCATGAGCATAGTCCCAATCGGCACATTCCACACGTCTGACTTCATCCTAACCACTGTCTTCATTTCCTGGTTCACTCTTAAGTTCTACGAATAGTTTTTTTTTTTTTTTTTTTTTCAAATTATATGTGGTACTGCGTAACATACATACTTTGTTCTGTGTCTTAGTAAATACGCAGTCGCTCAGTGCAAATCATCTGAAATTATAATAAATATAAGTTATTTTTCCCTTTCCTTTTGTGATGCAAAACATTCAAGTAAGAATGTTATTGGTGTATCGGGGAACTATTGAGACTTCAGCCTATATACTCTCCTTACGTTGCGAGCCATTGTAAAAATACTAAATATATGAATATTAAACTTAAAGTCTAATTCTTGTATTATTATTCCTTTTTTTTTTTTTTAATTGTACAGTCTATACAGAAGTAATTAATATATGAGTACACAAATATAAATATGTCAATATATACTAAGCTATAAGTCTCTGTCATCAAAAGTAATTCAGAGTTTACTTTATTTCAGTAGACATAACAGTTTAGATAGAGCAATCTATGAATACAGACAGACAAATGGAAGTATTAACAGATTTTCAGATTTACAGATTTTGCACATAACCCATAAACTCTTACATATATGTACATATGTACATATACATATGTCCTTCTGCACTATGCAACAATTTACATACATTGTGATACCATTCCTACAACTTTATTACTACTAATAATAATACTCTTACTGTTAATATTACTGTAGTAAATATGTAACTACTATTGTATGCAGATAGATCTCCACTGATATTGTATATATGTACTTCAAATATCAGTAAAGTCCTCTTAATACTGAATTATTAAGTAAACTATTTAAAATGTATAGCTCAATTACTCGCTGTAGCATTAACAACATATTAAATTGCTTACAGCGTCTTTGGACAAACTTGAATATAAATGTAGAAATTTACGTAAATATACATACAAGTATCTATTTAATAAGAGCTCTTGGAAAATATTTTATCCAATCGCATAAATGTTGAGATATTCAAATTGATGGCTACTTATTACTTACATTTGCAGAATTCCATAAGAGCTAAGAGTTTGCAGAAAACGCTCTTAGCCTATAAACGCTCTTAGCCTATTAAGAGCAAGCCAGCGAGAGCGTAAGTGAAAGAGAGAAAGAGAGAGAGAGAGAGAGACAGATAGATGGAAAGCATTCAAAGAGCATAACAGTTGGGGATGCTTTTTACAACAAACATCAAAAGTTTTCATGAGCTTACAGCGACGCAGACAAGTACACTTTGTGTGTGTGCCAAATGAAAAAAAAAAAAAAAAAATAAATAAAGAAATAACAATGTCGACCCAGAAAAAGCTTCGATGCAAGAACTTTACCAGAAGTACCAAGGAAGAATGGTCCTACCGATGATGGTAATGCGCATAGCAGCAAAACAACAGAAACGGTATATATATATATATATATATATATACCATTATATATATATTCATAAGCAAAAGTTGGGAGATAAATGTACTTACATATATATATAACCATTTGAAATGGATTGGGCTTATAGGCTGACTGTAGCAGACGAACTCATGTATGTATGTATGTAGGTACGAAAGACTTGTTTAACTTGCGGTCATACCGTTAAGTAAAGCAATAATAAATAATAATAAAATAAAATGTATATATTAATAATAATAATAGAAATAATAATAGTAAAATGGTGTATGTATGTATATATTTTAAAATTTATGTTAATTTTCGTTCTGGTCGCCCCATGGTTCTTGCAGTTTGTATGTCATGGCGCTGTTACTGTATGCGTGTTAAGGTATATGTATACATGTGCCACAGTTTTTTGTGCGTAAAGTATTTTACCTACACTGCACATATTTGTAGAATGCCATTCAATTTAACTAACTAAATTGTGGATTACTCTCAAAGTACTTACCGTTATTAAAATTTCGCTTCTTTTATGTCATATGTGTTTTGTATGAACGTTACACAGTTAGTGTAGTTAGCAGTTGCTCGTTGAAAAGACCTTCGGATTGTATTCACTTTATTAATATTTTTCAGTTGACACTTATCATAATACCGAGCGAAAAGCGCACACATCTGTCCAAAGCTTTAACAGTAGATAAACTGATTGACTCATGATAAGCACAAAACAGTTCTTGTACAAGCTGTAACAGCAGCAGCAGTAGCAGCAGCATCATCAGTAGCGACCACGAAAGCAACACAACAACAATAATAGGAGCCGCTATGGTAGCACGATGGCAAAGAACAGTATCAATCTGCACAAGCATCACCAGCAGCAGCAGCAGTACCAGCAGCAGTAGCAGCAGCAGCAGCAGCAGTAGCAGCAGCAGCAGCAGCAGCAGTAGCAGCAGCAGCAGCAGTAGCAGTAGCAGCAGCAGCAGCAGCAACAGCAACAGCAGCAGCAATAACAACAACAACGATGCCGACAGCAGCCATCTAACTGTCCATCGCTGCTTGAATACTCATTTTAATTTCAAGCACGACCAACACTGCTGCAGCAATGGTCCTCACAGATCTCGAAGAGTACATTCCAACATAAAAAGTAAAAATGCCGAAGACATACGCTCTTACCAAAACCGACAAATGTACATATGTATGTATGTACATGCCCAAGCACTCAGTAGGAGTCGCCCTCATCATTCGCCAAGAGTACTGAGAGAGAGAGAGGTTAATTCAAAGCTTTCTCTTTATTTCCCGTTGCTTATTAATATTGTACGTACGTATTTATCTATGTAGAAATAATTTAACATATTGAACGAAATAGTGTAAATAGGTCAAACACAAATTTTAATATATATTTACTATAGCAGAATGTTGTTTTGTCATAATAAAGAATGATGAAAAATATTGAAGATTAAACGATCTACATATATTGCATTCTATTTTAATACTTTCAATCAATGAACGATTTCAAATTTGACAGAAATGCGGGCGAATGTGGGACTAATTGATTTAGGCTAATCATTTTGTGGTGGTAGGTCGATGTTTTCGTTACGACGTGAACAAATTTTGTGGTGGTAGATCGATGTTTTCGTCAATGCTTTCAGGAGCGATCAATGTGACAATCAGTTGTTTTTTTTTAAATTGTAATTAAAACTGTAAAATTTGATCAAAAAGATACGCATACACCATTTTAGCAAGACAATAAAGTGAAATGCTGAAGAAAAATACCATGATCCTATTCGATTGATACAATCATCTTTGCGATTTATTTATCTCACCTGAATTATTAATAATAAATTTAAAATTTTTAGATTTATGGTAATCGATTTTTTAATATTAAAATAAATTACAGGAATATTAGGAAACATCGATAAATATGTGATCATCCATGCTAAAGTCTGACACACAATATATCGATGTATATTGATACGATGCTACCATTCCTAGGCAGCACATTGCATGTGGAATGAAATGATAGAAAATTTGTTTTTGGAAATAAACATAAAGACAGCTATAACTTAGTTTACTATTGTGCAAGTATACTTAAAAAGTTCGAGAATTGTTTTTACTATTGTATATAAGTGGTTCAAGATACTAGTGACGAATGCTCCAGGTAAAATACATTTTTAGAACGAGAACGGACGTAAAGTAAAATTACATGATGACATTTCTTACCACAATGCAATTAGTTGACGTTGCTTCTCATAGCATATAAAACTTTAACCATAATGTAAATATTACTCTAAAATTTGTTTTTTGTCAATCGTTTAACTATCAGTTAAATACAAGTTCGCAAAGTACACAAACTTCACACGCCGTTTTTTTTTTTTAATATTTCATTTTCTTTGTGTGTCGTCGTTCGAGTCGAGAGTTGTTCAGGTAATCTCTCTGTCTCGCTCTCTTCCCTTCACTCTCACTTCACGCTCCTCTGTCGGTCGCATGTGCGCCAACGTCGCAACGTCGGCAAATAATGTAGGTAAAAGCATGATCAAACAGTTAAAGAAAATGCAGAGATATGCATACCTGCTAATTATTTTTAAGTCAGATAAATCTGAAATATTCAAATAACAAAAGGAAATTGTAAAATTTAAATGTATCAAGTATTTGTAAAGTATTTTTCTGTAGACAATTAAACACTAAATGTACTTTAACAAATTGCAGGCCGAGTACTCGTTTTGAAATTATCTGAATTGTCTCGCCGGATTATATACTATATAATATTAACAACATATTTGAAGGTAAGAGACATCGGCATTCGCATCATCATCAAAATTAATAGTAATATTCACAGCAGAATAATCAAATGGTTGTGTGACAGACTGGTAAACGGGGTCTAAAGTCATCCCGAAGATCGCCAATAAAACGGTAAACGAAACCGTTTGACGACTTTCGATAACAAACGGATTGGTCAGTTCGTAATGCAACCAGCTGCTCCAACACTATCAAATCAAGCCGATATTCCTAAAGCCATGCAGCCCCAAAATATGGTATGCTCCCATTTTGGAATTTTTCATTTCTTATATACAGTCAAGTTTCGATAATTCGTAATGACGAATTACGGAGGTTTTCGATTTACCGGGTTTTCACATTTAATGGGGTTTAAGAAATCAAAATACGAATTGAAGAGGTTTTTAAATTTCACGTTGTTTCAACAATTTTAACTTATTAAAGATAAATTGAGTACACATTCAATTCAATATTATGTATTTAAAAACAAAATTAAACATTAACGGAATCATAGAGGTTTCGACACGAATCTTAAGAGGCAAGATCATCGATTTAACGGGGTACGAATTATCGAGACTCGACTGTGTATACTTTATATTAAAGATGCAAACTTAGAGAATAACTTACCTCTTTCGATATTATCGCAACGATAAAATTATAATTTTATATTTTTTAAAAAGCATGTAATATAATTTTTAATATATTTTTTGTTAATATTAAGAAGACTATAAAATGGGGTGCTATATAGATTTTGAAAATCATATCTGTATCTACCCCTTTGTAAAGATATGGAAAGCGCCTTGGAATGTCTTTAAGGTCTACAAAATCTATTGAAACTAATTTAGTTTCAACTGTAAGCTTTAGATCACACTTGCTTTACGATAGCTCATTGAGCTTCAAAGCATCACTTTCAAAACATGTTAGGTTGGGGTGTATATAGAATAGCTAGCTCCTTGTTGTAGGCTAAACATTCTTTAAAAAACGTTTCGAAACCTAGGACATCCTTATGTAAATGCCGAACATATTTCCGAGAAATCAAATTGTAACAAATTTGTACTACAAGTAAAGTTGCTGAGAATCAGAAGCCAGATTTTTGGTTATAACTCTGTGGAACAGATAAATTATAAAACCCATATAAAGGATTGTAGAGAAATGATTAGGTTCTTATTTTTGGTACAGTGACGATATGTCTATTGCATATGGTATAGTGTGGAAACTAAGGCTAGTAGCTCGAGGGCCAATGAGGAAGAAAATTGTGTGAATGATTGGCTTTCTATTAAATCGTTTCTCTTTAAGATAGATAGATAGATAGATAGATAATAAAGGGAAGTACAAGCTAACTCACTTTGATGCTGATATTTGGTTGCTTTTTAAATATTGCGTTTTTATTTAGTTGCTCGTTTCGTTGGGCTTTCGATTTTTGTTTATTTCGTCATATATATAAATATATGTATTTAAAATATCCAATGATGATTTTTGTTGGGCGCTGCTTAAATCTGTTGTAGATATTGCCGGCAAATAAAAAGACAAAAAAATACGCAACGCAAATGCCTGTTATTAAGCAGCAGCAACAGTCACAACAACAAAAGCAACAGCAGCAACATAGTACGTCACAACCCCAGTTTCAGATAAACAAGGCTTACAATGTTGTTTCCATATTAAAAACAACTGCAACAACAACAGCAAATGCTCAACAATCGTCGGCTCACATGGTACACCAGTCACATGTGCAACAGCAGCAGCAACACCATCAGCATCAACACCAACAACAACAACAACAACAGCAACAGCAGCAAAGCTACGCAAATGTTGTTAACAGGTCATTAACATCTGTTAGTTCTCAGCAACAGCAATCGACAACAGTTATCTGTAGTGGCGGCAATATAATGGCTGTTAACAATTGTCAATTGAATCTGAATTCAGCAACGATTCAGCAGGATTTGAATACAGCTGCCATTTATAATCTAACGGGACATCGTGCTGCTGCGTCTGCTGCTTGCGGTAGCACTAATGGAATTATCGAAACAAATTGTCGTCTATTGTCGGAAATGTCCAAATCGAGTCAAATTGGCCCAAATAACAGTCAACAACAGCAACAACAACTAACAACTGTTGCTGCTGTCGGTAGCAATAGCAATAATAGTGGTAGTAACAACAGCAGTATTATCAATGGCAGCAATCCCAGCATCATCACTCTAGCCAACTCTCACGGCGTAGCACTCGGCTCTTCGAATAATCAATCTGCCTATATGCATGACAAAAGTCCGTTGGGCACTGTTAGCGTCGGCGTCGGTATTAACGTCAGTTGTATTGATAGTAGAAAATACGACTATAAAAACAATAATCTGCTGTCGAACAGTAATTTTCAACAAACAACCCAAGAGGTAATCAATTCTACGACTTCTGTTGGATACAGTGGTACCCATTGAAAATGCAAATTGAGGGTGTAATGGTTTCTTTAAATAAGGCAGAAATAGGTGCGACTAACGTCTTTCTATTCGTCAGTTTTTCAGTCACTCACCGTGTGATCAACTTAAAATGATGAATATAGAAAGTGAGGATAAATGAACTTTGAACTTCTCTAGTTAAATTAAAATAATAAAGATAAAAAGATAGTTCGGATCAGAATGCTTTACGAAAGAGTTATAAAATTGGGCATGGCAAATAAATAAATAGATTGTGTAATTAAATTTAGCTCGCTGATAAAATTATTTTCTGCTATTGGTAAATTTAATAATGAGTGGAGCATGTATATTATTGTGATTTGACTCTATAAAATGCTAGGGGATTATAAGTCATTTATCTAAATAAGAATAATAGAAATGTTTTCGGGTTGTAATCAATTCAATGCGATGCATGAGGTCATTGTACGGTCATAATGTATTTGAAATAAATGTGTGATCTGGAAGGGAATTAGAAAATTATTAACTTAAAGATAAAAACTAAGAACTCAGAACTAAAACATATGAAAATATTTTACAGTATGTGTCGTCGGGCAACAACAGTTCTGGAAACAGTCGTTCAAATCAACAAAATGGAATTTATCGTGGTCCACAGCCAGCATCAAATCCGCCTCGTGGCAACAGCGCTGGGGGTGGAGCCCGTGCCCATGCCCATATGCCAGCAATGTATCCAAATATGGTATTGCAGCAGTACCCACAGTATGGGCAACGGCAACCAGCATACCCGGCGCCACATTTACAATATACGCACACGCCCATACCCTATTATCCCTATCCATTTCTTTCCACATTACCACAGCAGCAACCGCCGCCACATTCACGCAGTGGCGTTACGGTTAACACCAACGTTAACTTAGGCAATACAATGCAGTCTGTACAGCCCGGTGGACTCAATGGACCGCTGGCTGGTCCCGGTGGTGCGACACCATCTCAATTGCAGCTGTTAACAGGTGCTGTTCAGCCAGGCGCTAATACAGTTATTGGTGTCGGTGGAACAACGAGCGGTCAAGTGGGTGTGGGTGTCAACGTCGGTGTTGCGCCAATGGTTGGCGTTATGTCAGCCAATGTTGCGCCACAACCTGTTCAAGTGCCGCCGCCGAGTAGGCGGCGACATCAGCACCGTTTACAGATTATCGATCCTACAACAAAAAAGAATATACTCGATGAATTGGATAAGGTAAGAAATATATATATATATATATATATATATATATATATATATATATATATATATATATATATATATATGTATATATCGGTAATTCATACCCCGTTAAATCGAAAACCTCTATACTTCGTAAGAAAGTTCTGGTCCCTTGAAAAAACTTACTTAATTCGTAAAAATCCCATACATTTTAGTCCCCTCGTTAATTCGTAATTTTTCTGCCTACTCGGCGATGATCTTGCCTCTTAAAATTCGTTTCGAAACCTCTTATAATTCGGATTTACATTAGTTTGCTCATTTTATTTGAAGCGTGAAGACGATTCTTAAAAATGTCAAGCAGAACTTTTGCTTTTTTTTATACCCTGGACCCATTGAAAATGGGAATTCAGGGTATAATGGTTTTGTGAAAATGTATGTAACAGGCAGAAGGAGAAGTCGCAGACCCCATAAAGTATATATATTCTTGATCAGCATAAAAAAATAAGTTGATTGAGCCCTGTCCGTCCGTCCGTCCGTCCGTCCGTCCGTATGAACGACGAGATTTCGGAAACTACAAAAGCTAGAGAGCTGAAATTTCACATGAACATGCGTATGTTAGCTACGCAGTACGAGTTTATTCTGTTTTTTCGATAACTCATCCCATTTCCAAATTATCGATAAAAAATCGAGAATTCGTTTCCATTTTTTAGGTTTTTTGGGCATAACTTCTACACTGTTTCAGCTAGAGACTTCAAATTTGTTTATTTAGATAGATATTATGGATACGCAGATTACGTATATTACAGATTTTAGATGCCACGCCCCCTTCGCCCCCAATTAAAAAAAAAACGCATTTCAAATACTAGAGACAATTCGGCACATAGATAGATTTAGATATTCCTAATCTACTCTGAAAATTTCATCAAGATCGTCCATCTAGAAATGGAGTTCTAAGCGTCCAAAGTTCAGCCCAACCCACCCCCAAGCCACGGCAGCAACTGCGCAGTTAGCAGAGCACGCGGTCATAAGTGCGTAAAGAAGAAGAGTATCACTTTTTTGCAGGGTTCAGGGGATCTCGTAGTCGAGCCGTCTCGACTAGAGCCTTCTTACTTGTTTCATATCATAATGTTCCGAATAATGCAGTTGATCATTTAATAAGCTTAATAATTATGAAGAACATGAAACAATACAAAATTACAAGCTTTTTTAAATCTTAATTTTTCGGTAATATGATTTCGTTTATGTTTAATTTATTTTATATTTTTATACCCTGAGCCCATTGAAAATGGGAAATCAGGGTATAATGTTTTTGTTAAATGTATGTAACAGGCAGAAGGAGGCGTGGCAGACCCCATAAAGTATATATATTCTTGATCAGCATAAAAAAATAAGTTTATGTAGCCCTGTCCGTCTGTCCGTCCGTCCGTCCGTCCGTCCGTATGTATGAACGCGTCGATTTCCGAAGATACAAAAGCTAGAGTTCATTCTTTTTGTGTTAGGTTCATATATTACACGCGCAGTACGAGTTTGTTTCAGAAATTCGATAACTTGTATTTTTGCAAAGTTATCGATAAACGAACTTCTCGAGAACCTGTTATAAAATTCTAGCTAATTCATCTTTAGAGTTAGAGTCTCCAAGTCTTCTGCATATATATAGATACTAATTTATTACAATTTCGGTTTTTGTCAGATTTTGGATTCCTTCGCCCCACCACCCCAAATGTGAAAAAAAATGCATTTCAAATATTAGAGACATGCAGTTTGGTTTAGCATATAGATATGAATATCATAATCATAATCTGAAGATATAAATACGATTGTCCATCTAGAAACAGAATTATTAATCATCAAAATTTTTCATCAAAACCCATGCGACGCAGCAGCCAAGCAGCGAGACAGCAAGACGCTTGCAATGCTTACACACATGCATACACACATACATGCCTACAAGCGTAGATCAGCGTCTATGCGTGCAGAAACGAATCGAATAGTTCTTGGAATATTATTCGTTCGAAGAAGGGCTCAGGGGATTTCGTAGTCGAGCAGTCTCGACTACAGCTTTCTTACTTGTTTTTTTATTAAGTTGAAATTGTTGAAAGAACGTGAAATATAAAAACCCCTTCAATTCGTATGTTGACTTTGAAAACCCCGTTAAATGGGGAAACCCGGTAAATCTAAAACCTTTGTAATTATCGATATCGAAAATTCGTTTACAGTTTTTAGGTTTTTTTGGACATAACTTCTACATCGTTTTAGTATTTGTTTATTTAGATAGATATTATGGATAATATCTAATACCTTCGCCCCCAATTTGAACAAAAAAGCATTTCAAATACTAGAGACTTGCAATTTGACACATAGATACATTTAGATACTCATAATCTACCTTGAAAAATTCATGAAGATCGTCCATCTAGAAATGGAGTTAAAAGCGTGCAAAGTTCAGCCAAAAGCACCCCCAAGCCACGGCAGCAACTGCACGGTTAGCAGAGCGCGCGCTCATACGTTCGTGAAGCATAAGTGAATTATTGTTTCAGAAATTCGATAACTTTTATATTTCCAGAGTTATCGATAAAACAATTTATCGGAAATCAGTTATAAAATTATATCTCGTTCATTTTTAGAGTTAGAGTCTCCAAGTCTGCAAAAGACTAGATACTAGTTTAATACAATTTCGGTTTTTGTCAGATTTTGGATTCCGGTCCCCCATTCACCCCCACACCCCCAAATGTGTAAAAAATGTATTTCAAATACTAGAGACATACAGTTTGGTTTGGCATATATGTGATATTAATGTCATAATCATATTCTGAACATTTGATTACGATTGTCCATCTAGAAACAGAATTATTAATCAAAGAAGTTATGGCAGCAAAACCCACGCAGCCCAGCAAGAGAGGCAGCGAGACAGCAAGCCGCCTGCAATGCTTGCACACATACAGGCGTACAAGCGCAGATCGGCGTGTTTGTGTGCTGATGTTTTTGCATGTATAGTTTCTTTCGCGTGGAGAATCGAAACAAAGCATTCTTGGAACACATTAATAGTTCGAAGAAGGGCTCAGGGGATTTCGTAGTCGAGCAGTCTCGACTATAGTTTTCTTACTTGTTCCTATTGCGTTTGCCATGCCTATTAAATGATCAATTGCATTATTCGGAACATAATGATATGAAAGCAAAAAAAAACGTTTTATGAGAACGTTTGCTTGGCATTTTTACGAATCGTCTTCACGCTTCAAATAAAATGAGCAAAATAATGTATATAAATCCAATGAGAAAACTACGATATTTCGTACATGAAGCGACAAAAAGGCGCCAGGCATAAAGTCTGTGAGAGATAACGCTAGTTTGACTTCCACCAAAATCAAGCATTACGAACTATAAGAGGCAAGACCACCGCCGAGTAGGCTGAAAAACTTCGAACGAGGGGACCAAAATGTATTGGATTTGTACGAATTAAAGAAGTTTTTTCAAAGGACCAGCAGTTTCTTACGTAATATTGAGGTTTTCGATTTAAATGGGTACGAATTATCCAGAGTCGACCGTATATATAATTAAATTTATATAATATATATTTCATTCACATAGAGTAATGCGAGTACGGAGAGTGATTTTCAGGAGGCAGGACCTGTTGCTTCTGTCGCTGCTGCTATTGCACCTACTGCTTCTTCTGCTACATTAACGACAGGAACTGTCGTCGTGCAACCAGATGTCTCAATGTGCATTTCCCAACCAGATGGCGTCTGTTTACCCACCAGTAGCGTATTAATGCAAGGCACAGATTCTAGAGCCAATATCCAGTACAAATTAGGTAAAATTAAAATGAAATATTTGTGTTCCATGTTTAAAAGCTGGGAATGTATAAGACGGCAGGAACGATTAACGCGTTGTTCACAGCAAATGGGAAAATTGCCATACATCATAGATATTTTAGGTTTAATCAACTTAAGTAAATTACATTGCTGTGATTCATAACAAGATCGCAGCGTTTAAACAGGCCCACATAGCTTAACTATTTAGACATATTATTAATCAAGAATATATGCATACATTATTATACTAGATCAAATTCCCGCTCAACGCCAGGAAATAATAATAGCACAGACACCAGTGGTCTCAGCCATGTCTGATGCGCCATCTGTAGAAATATTGCCGACTTCCCAGAAATGCAAAAGTAAAAAGTAAGTTCCATGAATAATGATAATGTTGTTGCTGTTCAAGTGTTATCGACAATAAAATTTTTATATTTTTATTATCAGAATTCCCATAGTCGCCCCGAAAGATGCTCCTGAGCCCTCGTCCCCGACTGATTTCTCTTCATGTAAGTAGTCCGATATTTATAGATACATAATAGGGACTTTAGAAAAACTTGATCGTCTTGAAAATTAAGTAAATTGAATCTATTTAAAATCAATATATAATGCTGCTCTCTTTTTTCGGCGATATTTAAACTACAACTACACCGCATATATCTATTATTATGTCTTATGTTTCAATTATATAAATAATTGTAAGCCTCTGATATTATTGTGGTATCCAAGCGAGATAATGGAGTAAGAAGATGCTCCGGTGCTTCCTATTATAAATAAATTAAAAAAAAAAAAAGTAAGAAAGCTTCAGTCGAGACTTCTCGACTACGAAATCCCTGAGCCCTTCTTCGAACGAATAATATTCCAAGAATTATTCGATTCGTTTCTGCACGCATAAGAAACTGTACATGCAAAACCACGCGCACACATAGACGCTGATCTACGCTTGTTGGCATGTGTGTGTGTATGCATGTGTGTAAGCATTGCAAACGTCTTGCTGTCTTGCTGCTGCGTCGCATGGATTTAGATGAGAAAACTTTGATGATTAATAATTGTTTCTAGATGGACAATCGTATTGATATCTTCAGATTATGATTATGATATTCATATCTATATGCAAAACCAAACTGCATGTCTCTAGCATTTGAAATGCATTTTTTTTTCACATTTGGGGATGGTGGGGCGAAGTGGGGACCGGAATCCAAAATCTGACAAAAACCGAAATTGTATTAAATTAGTATCTATATATGTATATGCAGAAGATCTGGAGACTCTAACTCCAAAGATGAATTAGCTAGAATTTTATAACAGGTTCCCGATAAATTCGTTTATCGATAATTTTGCAAATACACAAGTTATCTAATTTCTGAAACAAACTCGTACTGCGCGTGCAATATACGGACATAACAGCTCTCTAGCTTTTGTATCTTCGGAAATCGACGCGTTCAAACATACGGACAGACAGATAAAAGTATTAGTTGATAGATATTGCAGGGTTTAAGGTATCTCGTAGTCGAGCAGTCTCGACTAGAGCCTTCTTACTTGTTGAATGTACGTACAGTGTGTAACATTAATATTCGGTTTTTTGTTTTTTAAACTTCAAACGCAAATAAAACATAAACTATTTGTTAAAATAAAAAAGTGTAAATGGTAAGTTTTAGATTGAAAAATTACCTTTTCAGAGAGGTATACATAAAGGCATTATATTTAACATAATTAATGGAAATTACACATAAATAGGAAAAACACCAGATTTGGCGTTACATTAATATTCGGTTTTTTCTTAAACAACTATCAAAATACGAGATGTACTAAAAATTGAGCATATATAATACTTGATATGGTAACCATTATTTTCTAAAAGGTCCTTAAGAAATTTTGGCACATTGTTAATTTTTTTGTTGTGTCCTTGGAGTCGATTTTGGCCCGCTCTTCATGCAGCCGTATAGATATTGGTAGATATTGTTGATATCGGCATTCTTTGAGCTCGTCAGTCCAACTCCAATTCTCTATGGAATTGAGATCTGGGAATTGTACTAGTGTTTTCGAGAGTTTTGGGCAATTTCAAAGCAACCAGGACATGACTTTACGGGATTTATAGTGAGGATCATTGTCCTGGTACAGCTTAAATGTCTCTAATATACCCATTTTTTCACTCAACTGGTTAAAATTTTCTTTCAAAATGTTTTGAATAGTAATCTCGGGTCGTCATGTCATCTATAAAACCCAAATTTCCTGCTCCCTTGATGGAAATGAAGCCCCAAATCACGACGAAACCTTTGCCGTGCTTTACGGTTTTCATTAAATATATTTTTTCCAGCTTCATATAAACTTTATACCAAACCCTGGGCTTCCCATTACCTCGAAACAAATTAAATTTGCTTTCGTCCAGGAATATTATGTCACCCGACCAGGTCAGGTCCACTTTGGAGTAGTCTGAGGTTAATAATATCCTTTATTTCCGCATACGGTCAGAAAAGAATGGATTTTTCATAGCAATTAAATTATTGTACCCATGTGTTAGTTCTGGTACACCAAATTTATCAAGCTGAATCGAGTTTCCTATAATAGGCAATGAGTTCAGCTTTTAATTCTGGAGCACTTGGTCAAGGATTATCTTTTACTTTCCTTACAATCTCGGTATATCCTCGGAGAGTAAGTTTTTTTAGGTTGAGTAATTTGCTTAATTGAGGCGATCCTTCACTCATTTCTGAAACTTTGGAGGATGTCTTATTATTATTTAACTTATTTTTCAGAATTCAAGCAATTTCAGCTAAACTTTGTTCTCCAACTGCACCTGGAACTCAAGTTTTCGCTGCTCCAACGATGAAATTGGTCCCTTTTGGCCTATTGTGTATTTCAGCTAAGGAATTCAGTTTTGCGCTAATTTTTTTTTTTGTTAGATAATGTGAGGTACATATTGCTTTTTCGATAAAAACCATCTAATGTGCCATTTGTGGCTTTTCAGAGTTTCCGTGGTGCTTTGTTTTACAAATTTGCTAAAAAACCGAATATTAATGTAACGCCAAATTTTGTGTTTTTCTTGTTTATGTATAATTTCTATTAGTTATGTTAAATATAATACCTTAATGTATACCTCTCTGAAAAGGTAATATTTCAATCTAAAACTTACCATTTACACTTTTTTATTTTAACAAATAGTTTATGTTTTATTTGCGTTTGAAGTTGAAAAAACAAAAAACCGAATATTAATGTTACACACTGTATATGTGTGCACATGTATACCGTGCGCTTAAACAATAGATTATACTACATACATATGGGCATTTATCCAGAAAAGTCAACCACAGCCGAAAAATTCAAATTCAATGAAAGCATGTACTTTTAACATTTTTTTTTTTACCCTGAGCCCATTGAAAATGGGAAATCCAAGGTATAATGGTTTTCTTAAATGTATGTAACAGGCAGAAGGAGGCGTGGCAGACCCCATAAAGTATATATATTCTTGATCAGGGTGACGAGAAAAGTTGATATAGCCATGTCCGTCTGTCCGTCCGTCCGTCCGTCCGTCCGTATGTATGAATGCGTCGATTTCCGAAGATACAAATACACGCGCAGAAATAAACGAATATTTTGAGAATCAGTTATAAAATTATATTTAATTCATCTTTAGAGTTAGAGCCTCCAAGTCTTCTACATATAGATAGATACTAATTTAATACAATTTGGGTTCGCCCCCACTCCCCCAAATGTGTGAAAAATGCATTTCAAATACTAGAGACATGCAGTTTGGTTTAGCATATAGATGTAATATCATATTCATAATCTGAAAAGATAAAAACGATTGTCCGTCTAGTTAGACTGTGTTCCCTTAAAAAGGGAATAAGAGTCTATTGGGTTTGTGCAATGTCCGTCTGTCCGTATGTACGCAATATTTTTCGGCGCTAGAGACTTGAAATTTTAAACATATAGTCATATATGCTCCCGAATTATAAAATGTACAAATTTTCCCGATCCGTTCACTAGGGGCGTGGCAATATACAAATATTAATTAATTTAAAAAATAAAATTTATAAGTTTTCGATTAATAAATAAAAAGTTTCCATCGGGATTGTAACCCAGGTGTTTTGAAAATAACATGTAATCGTTAGCTAAACCTAAATAAATTCACAGCTGATCAGCTTGTGACAAAACAAAACAATACAATTGTAATTCTTGAAATATGTATACACACTTAGATGTGTATACACGTACAAATATCTGTGTACACATACATACATATATGCATGCATAGGAAAACTGCTTGCCACACAGCGTGGCAAATCGAAAAGCATAAAGCAGTTTTAGCTTTTGCTTAAATGCACAATTCATATGCGTATGTTTATAAATTAATTGGTAATCAATTGGCAGCAAGCATTTTATAATAAATATACAAATAAAAAAAAATTAAATTAAAAAACAAGTAAGAACTTTGCAGTTAGGCGCAACTAACAGCGAAATACTTTGTTCCCATAGGTGCATCTTATTTATTTAAGAAACATTTGATTAACGAAATATTTCGGCAATTAGAAAACGTACAGTGGGCAAAAAAAGTTTAAGTAAACTGCATAAATTAAATTATTAAATTATGATTAGTTTACATTTAGAGCACTTATTTATTGAAGGGAGTGAAAAAGAATTATGTTCCTTTTTTATTTTCTTTTTATGGACCAAAAACCAAAACAAATGACGAAAAGCATGCCAAAAAAGTTTAAGTATGGTTTGTCTGTCCCGTTTACTGTTAGGTGTTGCTCGGAATTTCCAACGCTAATCTTAATTTTTCCTTTACTTCACTTCAAATTCTTGAAATAGTATGCAATGAAATTTCATTTGTGTCAGTTTTGTGTGCGTAAATAGTGCGGACATAATGGGTCGTGGCAAGCAAATCCCATTAGAAACGCGAAAATTTATTACAAAGCTGTACTTAGAGGATAAAGGGGTATCCGAAATTGACAGAAATTGACACTGTGATTGGCCGACCACCCACTAGTGTTCAATCAACATTAAAATCGTACGGGGCAACAGCTAGCCTTGAAGTTCAGCCCAGATCAGGTCGGTCTTCAAAATTAAGTGCCAGAGATAAACGACAAATTCTCAGCACAGTAAGGAGCGATCCGAAAAAGTCGGTACCCAAAATACAGAAGGAACTATTTCTCACCTCTGGAGTTAGCGTTCATCCGCAAGCTGTGCGAAATATGCTGCACAAGGAAGGGTACAACGCACGAACCCCTCGAAGGAAGCCGCTGATTTCTGAGGTTAATAAGAACAAGTCAGAACGTTGCAGTTAGGCGCCACTAACTGCGATATACTTTGTTCCCATAGGTGCATCTTTTTTATTTAATAAACATTTAATTAACGAAATATTTCGGCAATTAGAAAACGTACATGGCAAGCAACAAACGTTTTTCCTACACATACATACAGATTTACACATGTACACACTATACGAGTATACACAATTTTCTAAGTATACATACAAAAGTTTGCATGCCAGAATATTCTACGAATTGTGACTGAATTGGGAATTTTTCGATCGTTATTTTAGTTTTGTCAAAAGGCGCTCTAGCAATGCATTACAATGTCTTATTTGGTTTTAGTTAATGAAGTGCAGGTCAGGGCAGTGGCGCTGGTGGTAAGCACTATGAAAGCTATACTTAGGTGCGTGGGTTCGAATCCCGCAGAAAACTTTTTTTCAAAAATTATTTATTTATTTATTTTTTTTATATTTGTATATTTATTATAAAATGCTTGCTGCCAATTGATGATAATTTATAAACATACGCATATGAATTTTGCATTTAAGCAAAAACTAAAACAATTTTTCCGATTTTCCACGCTGTGTGGCAAGCAGTTTTTCTATGCATGCATATATGTATTTATATGTACACAGATGTTTGTAAGTGTATACACATCCAAAAGTGTATACATATTGCAAGAATTGCGATTGTATTGTTTTGTTTCGTCACAAGCTGCTGATCAGCTGGTCAGCTGATCAGCTGTGAATTGATTTAGGTTTAGCTAACGATTACATGTTGTTTTCAAAAGACCTAGGTTCGAATCCCTCTGGAAACTTTTTATTTATTAATCAAAAACTTATCAATTTTATTTTTTAAAATTTATTAATATTATTAAATTTACGTTAAAATGCTTTTTGCCATCTTAGCAATTGCTACTAAGCTATTATATGCATGAATTATGCAGTTGGCCACAACAAACTTCTGTGCCGATTTGCCACGCCCCCAGTGGGCGTAGACGCATAATTTTTTGCCAGTTCTTAGAAAAGGCCGAGGCTAACATGACTGCAAAATTTGGTTGCTTACATTCCAAAAATGCGAAAATTACAGGGTATTTTTCGATATGCCACATCCCAAAGAGGCTGAAAAATTATTTTTGGGGCATGGATAGAGGAGAACATTAGTAACTCAACCATCCAATTTTCAAGCTTCTAGCTCTAAAACTGTAGGAGATATAAACTTTTGCGGTTTGCCACGCCCCCTGTGGGCGTAGATATATCTACCATAGCTTATTAGTCTTGGGTTGTCAACCCGAGTATACATGCAAAATTTCAAGTCTCTAGTGTCAATAGTGTTCAAAATATAGCACAATTTGAAAAATCACTATTCAAGTCCGATTTGCCACGCCCCCAATGGGCGTAGACATATAACTTTTTGATCGATCTTCTTAGAATCATAACATTAACTGACATGCAAAATTTCAGCGTTCTAACTTTAACTGTGTAGAAGATACGTTTTTCCCGATTTGCCACGCCCCCAACCAGCGTAGATATATCCGCTATAGCTTTTTGAACTTGGGTTGTCACCTCGAGTATACATTCCGAATTGCAACTCTCTAGCTCATAATCTAGTATGATTACTGGCACACTGGAGCAAGAATCTTCCGATTTGCCACGTCCCCAGTGAAAAGTGTTTTGTCATTAGTTTTTTACTTTAAATGTGTGCAAATATCACATTCGATACTAGAGAATTGCCCATATTTTATTGAATAATTTTGAAAGGACTGCTATAAATAAACTTTATCTACGTGTCCTGAAAATTTCATACATACGAACACATATCGCCCTGATCAGGAATATACTTTATTGGATCTGACTGACACGCCTCCTGCTTTTTACATACATGTTCCAAAACTCTTATGCCCTGATTTCCCATTTGCAATGGGTATAAGAACTTGGCTATCCTATGCCAGTAATACGTGTCAATCACGCCCGCCATTCTTAATTTACTCATTTTTAATGAGTACTGGCTATATTGTGGTCGATTAATTGCGGTGTGACGTGACACAGAAATATTATCGATAACTTTCTTACTGCAAATTCAGATGAGAGGCAAATCTATAAATTTAAATAAAATTGCAGAAAGTAAAATTGCCATTTCTTTTCCTTCCTCTCTTCTCTCTGTCTTCCTCTCTCACTCTCCCTTCTCTCTCTCGATTTTGTTCGGTCTTGCCCAAACTTTTTAGTGCTTTTAACTCAATCTGAAGAGTGTGAGCGATCGCATCATTGCGTACTTAGTTCATTGAATATATTCAACTTTATCGCAGCGCACCCACATCCACAAACATACCAATACGTGCTCTGGCCTGAATTGTCAATGGGGACGTGCGTCTGTCTACCTCTGTGTAAACGCGTAAACTTATGTGCATGCACACACTTATGTGTACGGTTTGTGATTGTGTGTGCATGGGTCCGTAAGAGTGAGAGTATGCATAAACTTTTACTTTTGATTTTTCTAATACTCTATATTCATAAGATTGTTTGCTTATGTGTTTTTGCTGTAGTCGGCGCTGGCGCTGGTGATAATTGCCTTTTCTCGTATTCCGTCTTTCTGCTTGCCTCGGAGCAAGCAGAGTATTTCAGTTGCGGCCAGTCCCCTAGGCGTTCGCCGTTCGGCTTTTGAAGCGATCGTTTGGTTTGTGTTGGTGCGATTACATATTATTTGTGTGTCTATCTATAGCACTAGGCAACAACGCGACAATTGGTTAGACGACATACAATCATACACTTGCGCATGCACACAAACGCCTCAGAAGAAAAAACATGTGTCTATAAGTATTTACGTACTTAAAAGAAAAGAAAAAAAAAAAAAAACGTGTGCAAAAATCTCTCACACAATTTAACGGTTAATTAGTACATCTTTTGTGGAAACACTAGGAAATGCAGACTCATTTACTATTAACTTCTCACTGTGTATCATAAACATAGTTTTATTGTAAAAATATAATTTTCAATTATTTCAACTGTGATACAAAGCAAAGAAATAACAAATATTATAGCTGAGCTGAGGAAGTTATTGGTGCGTGTAATATGTTTATATGGCTATGTACATATATATACATATTAATATATATTATTTATATATAAATATGATAAGAATTATTCATTATATAGCGCACAGTTTCCGATATGTATATATATATATATATATATATATATATATATATTCTATATTATTTATAGTACTTACATATGTTTGCTTAGCAACGTGACGCCTCAAACTATTTTACAGACAAAATACCCCAATACCTGAACCCGGTCAAAAACAGTACCGTTGCAGAAGCATAAAGTTTATGTTGTTGATTGTATTGTATTATATTCCTTATCAGGACGAAAAGCTGAGTAGGTCAGTATGTTTGTCCATCCGTCCAAATGAATAAAAGTGTCGATCTCAGAACCTCCAGGACTTGTGAAATATCTATATAGTATGCGCAAATCTAATTTGGTTAAATAATCTATAACAATCACCGTTGTAATGTTAACGATTAGAGTTATTTAATGATAATCTCCATACTATAGGATGCCGGCCCCAAATCTACCAAATAAATATAATATAAATAAATATATTGGTAAAACATATGTTTAAAAACTGTACTAATTTATTTTGTATTCATTTTATTTAAAGTAAAAGTGGATGATGCATCAAAAAAAAGCGTTAAAACTGCGAACGAGCCTAATCAACAATTACAGTCAGACTGCGTTCCACAGCACTCACAGCAACCACCGCAGCAACAGCAGAATTCACATTCACAGCTTATGGCAAACCCCACGGAAGAACTTGTTGACATAGTCGCAGCAGATGAAAGCTCACTTCAGCATCATCAACAGCAGCAACAGCAACATAACGACGAACAACTTATAGTAACTGGAGTCGAAGTGAACTCGACACCGGAGAATGTCGAGTTGAGGCCGACTAGTACCACAGCCACTGAAGTTTCTATATTGGCTGATAACGTAACTAACATGTATATAACTGAGCCAAGTCTATCGACTAATTTAAGCGAAAATGTAGCTGCTGACCAGATAGAGGTGGACGAAGCACAACCTGTTGTTGCCCCAGTAGAAACTAGCTCACGTGATAGCACACCCGATGAGACTGATCGAGCCCAAAAAATCTCAAACTTTGAAGAGACAATGGGGGAAGATTTGATGGAGGAAAATGGAAAAGGGAGGGAAAAATTAACGGAAACAATGTCAAATAACAACATAGAAATTGCATCGGATGCTAAGGAAGCGGATATAGAAAAAGTACCGGACCTAAAAGAGACGGAGATACCAGCGGATGTTGAACAAAATGAAGCTATTGTCGGAAATGCTGTAATGGAGACTCTGGAAATGGCGACATCATTGATCAACTACAATGAAGGTCAATGGTCTCCGATTAATCCTAGTGGTAAGAAACAATACGATCGCGAGCAACTGTTGCAGTTGCGAGAAGCGAAAGCTTCACGTATTCAGCCAGAAGTGAAGAATGTCTCGATATTGCCTCATCCAAACTTAATGCCTATGTTTATGCGCAATAACAATAATACCAATAATAATAACAATAATAACAAACGGGTTCAGTCGATGGTTGGCATGATTGGTGGCAATCGAAATAGTGAATCACTTGGTAAACAAGCATCAATGTCTGGTGTACAAAGTGGCGGTAGTCGCAGCAGCATGAAAGGTATGATCCACGTTAATCTATCACTTAATCAAGATGTTAAGCTGAATGAAACTGAAAATGCCTGGCGACCGCGCCTACAAAACAATAAGCATCAGCAGGATTCAGCGAACAGTAGCAACTCCGATAATAACAAGTCAATCCATGAAAAAGATGAGCTTGTGCGTAAAGTGCGTGGAATTTTGAATAAGCTAACGCCGGAAAGATTCGACACGTTAGTTGAGGAGATAATTAAACTCAAAATCGATACGCCCGATAAAATGGATGAGGTGATTGTGCTTGTCTTTGAGAAGGCTATCGATGAACCAAATTTTTCCGTATCATATGCTAGACTGTGTCATCGTCTGATCAGCGAAGTGAAAGCGCGTGACGAACGCATGGAAAGTGGTACAAAATCGAACTTACAACATTTCCGCAACGCGCTACTCGATAAGACGGAGAAGGAATTCACACAAAACGTCTCACAAGGGGCGGCCAAAGAAAAAAAACTTCAGCCTATTATTGAGAAAATCAAGAAATGTAATGACCCTAATGAAAAGGCTGAGCTGGAAGCCCTGCTTGAAGAAGAGGAACGCAAAATACGTCGTCGTTCCGGCGGAACTGTGCGTTTCATTGGTGAACTCTTCAAAATTTCAATGTTGACTGGAAAGATTATATACTCTTGTATCGATACGTTGCTTAATCCACATTCAGAAGATATGCTCGAATGTCTGTGCAAGCTACTGACAACAGTTGGGGCCAAATTCGAACAGACGCCAGTTAATGCTAAGGAGTCCAGTCGTTGTTATTCTCTGGAGAAGTCTATAGCAAGAATGCAAGCTATTGCATCAAAAACTGATAAAGATGGCGCCAAAGTTAGTTCCCGAGTGCGGTTTATGCTTCAGGACGTTATCGATTTGCGCAAAAACAAATGGCAATCGACGCGGAATGAGGCACCCAAGACAATGGGGCAAATTGAGAAGGAAGCTAAGAATGAGCAGCTATCGGCACAATATATGAACTATAGCAGTTCATTATCGACAACATCAACATCCAGTCCAAATGCTAGTGGTGCTGGTGCCGGCAAGCGTGATACACGTTTCGGCGATGCACGTTCAGCGGGCGGTTATGGAAGTCATAGTCAACGTGGCGGCGACGGGGTAGCTAATATTCGGCATCAACAATTAAACAGTGGCAGCGGCAGCAGCGGGGGTGGCGGCAGTGGCAACAATATCGGCGGTAATCATTCGAATGGAAATAATGACGATAATACGTGGCATGTTCAGACTAGCAAAGGCAGTCGCTCCCAGGCTGTGGATGGCATTAAACTAGAGGGTTTGGTTAGTAACTACTATATATATATACTATAGCATAATCGTATGTTTTCTATTTGCTTCATACTTTGCATATCCTAGAAACTAATTCAAAATTCGAGCATTTTATACTCTGAACCCATTGGAAGTGGGAAGTCAGGATATAATGGTTTTGTTGAATGTATGTAACAGGCAGAAGAAGGCGTGACCCATAAAGTATATATATATTCTTGATTGAGTGACGAGAAAAGTCGATATAGCCACGTCCGTCTGTCCGTATGTTGGAACGCGTCGATTTCCGGGGATATAAAAGCTAGAGAGCTCATTTTTTTTTGTTAGGTTCGTATATTGCACGCGCAGTACAAGTTTCTTTAAGGAATTAGATAACTTTTATATATCCAGAGTTATCGATAAAAACATGAATCGAGAATCAGTCATAGAATTATATCTTGTTCATCTAAACAGTTAGAGTCTCCAAGGCTTTTGCATATATAGATACTAAATTATTACAATTTCAGTTTTTGTCAGATTTTGGATTCCGCTCCCCTATTTACTCCTACACACTTAAATGTGTAAAAAATGCATTTCAAATACTAGGGATATACAATAGAGTTTTACATACATATAGATATTAATGTCATGATCATAATCTGAAAATTTGATTACGATTGTCCGTCTAGGAACAGAATTATTAATCAAATAAGTTATCGCAGCAAAACCCACGTTTCATAGCAAGCGAGGAAGTGAGACAGCAAGCGCAGAGCGGCGTGTTTGTGTGCTCGTGTTTTTGCATGTATAGTTTCTTACGCGTGGAGAATCGAAACGAATCATTCTTGGAATATTAATCATTTAAAGAAGGGCTCAGGGGATTTTGTAGTCGAGCAGTCTCGACTAGAGCTTTCTTAATTGTTTCAGCATACCTTATTATTATAAAAGTAATGATTTTAAATTTGTTTGGATACTAATTGTTTTCAAATCAAATCAAATCAGACAATTGGAAAATGGACCAGAAGGAGATAGGCCAATAGGAAAAAAATGTATTCAACGCTGCAGAAGGTGTAGCAAGGGAGCGCATGCATACGCTTGTGCTTGTTGCTATGTACATATGTATGTTATGAATAAGCGTTAAAGGATTAGTATAATGCCTATGCATAGGAATGAGGATATCTCCTAGTCAAGCACTGTCGACTAGCGCACTTTTCTTACTTTTTATTCATACCCTGAACGCACTGAAAATTGGAATTCAGATTTTGTGAAAATGATTGTAACAGGCAGAAGGAGACGTCGCAGACCCCATAACGTATATATATTCTTGATCAGCACAAAGAAATAAGTTGATGTCGGCCTGTCCGTCCGTCCGTCCGAACGTACATAGAGATTTCGGAAACTACAAAAACTAGAGAGCTGAAATTTCACATGAATACTCGTATATTTATTACGTAGTACGAGTTTATTTTGTTTCAAAATTATTGATAAAAATCGAAAATTCGTTTTTCTTATGTTTTTGAGCATAACTTCTATACTGGTTGAGCTAGAGACTTCGAATTTATATATTTAGATAGATAGATATGCTGGATACGCAGATTTTGGATTTAAAAAGAAAACGTATTTCAAATACTATCAAATACTTGTAATTTGCCAAAAAGACACATTTGAATGGTATTAATATATTCCGAAAGGTTCGTGAAGATCGCGAAGTCCATAAAAAAATGGAGTTATAAGCGTTCAAAGTATAGATCAACCCACCCCAAGCCACGGCAGCAACTGCACGATTAGCTTAGTTTATGCGTTTTAGTTTTTTTTTTTTTTCCAGGGCTCAGGGTATCTCGTAGTCGAGCAGTCTCTTACTTGTTTTAATTAAACTTAATACATTTGCAGACTTTACAGCTGAATCAAAATTATGACAACAAGAAGATGGGCGGAGTTAATCAGTTTATTAATTGGAATAATAATGTCAATAGACAATCATCGACAACGCCAACGACAACACCTTCAAATTCATTTGCTGTTCTTTCATCGTTAATTGATAATAAAAGTAGCTCAGATCGTGACAGGAGTGGTGGTCCCAGAAGTAAGGGTTCATACAACAAAGGATCCATTGAACGGGATCGTTACAATGATCGTGGTATGTATGAAACTATAATCCATAGCTTAATTTATCCAGATAAATGATAAATTTTGATTTTATAGGCATGCATTCACGAACTGGTTCATCGCAAGGCTCACGTGAGAATTCGTCATCACGTGTTGCACAAAATACGCAAAATCGTGGTCTGACGAGCTCTTCAATGCAAAAATCCGCTAGTCACTCAAAGTATACTCAATCATCGCAACCACCAAGCAGACTTTCCAACAAGGTACTTATATTATATATATATATATATATATATATATATATACATATAACATAAATATTCGGTTATTTGTGTCTATACCCTGTATAACGGGTTTGTAAATGTAAGACGTGACAGATCCCATAAATTATATATATTGTTGATTAGGGCGACGAGCATAGTCAATATTGTCATGTCCGTATGAACGCCGAAATCACGTAAATTACAAAAGCTAGGGATTTGAGATTTGATCGTGAAAAACATGCGCAGTACAAGTTTATTTAAATTTTTCGATAATTCATCTCATTTATGTTTGATCGATAATTATCGAAATGTTGGCTTTGTTTTTTTAAGCGTAGATCGTACACTGCTTGAGCTAGAGACTTAAAATATCATATTTATGGTAGATATTATGGATACGGAGATTTTGTAAAATTTTGCATTCTGCGTCCCCTTCGCCTGCAATGCGTACACAGCGTACTGCTGCATTCGTGTGTGTGCATGTATAGTTTGTTATGCTTGCAGAAACGAATTGAATAATTAATTCTTGGAATGTTATTCGTTCGAGAAGGGTTCAGGGGATCTCGTAGTCGAGCAGTCTCGACTAGAGCTTTCTTACTTGTTTTATATGTTTTATGTGCGTTTAAAGTTCTAAGTGATACATATATATATATAAATATATACTTTTATGCTTCTGATTTGTAATTGACATTCACTTAATAGTCTCTAGGTTCGTGTAGCAGTTCAGGAGGCATATACAGGGGCATCGATCAACAGCAGCAGCAACATTCATCAAGTGCCTCAATCTCAACTAGCATTTCTGCATCTCAGTCTCAGTCAACAGCGAAAGGCAATGCTCCGCCAGCAACATTCATTGCGCCAACAGAGAGTGATGTGAAGCTATTTAAATCTGTTTTGTCTGATATGTTTGAAGTTGACGTTGCGATTGCTGAATGCATACAACGGATAAGTGAAGCACAGCGTTGTGGATTTTTATATTATATACTAAATGAATATTTGCATTTAGCGGAAGTAGGCAAACAAAATAGAAGATATCTTGCTAATGCAATTGCCCAACTAATAGATCAGAACTATATTTCTGTAGAACATTTTAAACTGGCATACCATAAGTTTTTCAATAATGCTGCCGATTTAAGTTTTGATGTTCCTGAATTGTGGCTATATATTCATCAGTTTACTGGTTTGTATATATTATATATGTAATATATTTTTCTTATAATAAACTTTGTTTTGAATTTTGCGTTTAGGTCCATTGATAGTCAAGAAACATTTGACGATAACTGATTTATGGAACACAAATCTGTTCGACAGCACCCAATTGGAAATGGGCCAAAAGTTTCTTCATTGTTTTCTGATTTATTGTACAAGAGAAATAGGACCGAGCTATACACGCAGTATATGGAAGAAATTTAACATGCGTTGGTCAGATTATATGTCTGACAGTGAAGTTAGTCAATTCATAGAGTCGAATGTAAGTATTGTTGCTGTACTGGAACATATTTGTCATTGTATTATATATTATAAATCATGTAATATCATATATAGAAATTAGAATATGTGGAAAGTATATTGAAGAAGCCAGTGATTGATGAACGCGATTCCCATGAAACACACGTGAAAAATGTGATAGATCATATTGAGCAGTTGCTTAAGGAAGGCTCAACTCCCGATAGCATTATTGATTATATCAATGTAAGTTTGCAAATCTGACATTTGCTTCATATTGTACTCGTTCACGATGGTTCGTTCTTTCTTGTTTTTCTTATTTAATTCAAATTTGAAAACTTTTCAGGGCAATATTGTTGTGGCTGATAAACTGTTTATTAGAAGATTGACAGAAACTTTATGTAAATTTGCCATCGTTTACAAGGGTAATAGCTATAAGCTAGAGCCAGAACTTTTTCAAAAATTCTGCATACCAGTTTTTCATCATTATGTTGCTCCCAATGAAGATCTTCAGCTCGAGTGCCTTTACGGAGTACAGCTGCTTGTTCATAGCTTGGATCAGCCTAGAGGTATGACAAAGCATATCTTCATTTCTTTTCATTTTAAAAAATATGGAGAACATATTTATATTGCACAGGGCTGTTGAGTGAACTTTTTGGTGAACTATACGATGCCATTGTAATTCAAAAGGAGTCTCTTTATAAATGGCGTGATTCAAAAGACCATTCAGCAGGCAAAGGTAAATAAATACATAAACAAATGTATATATAATAGTAATATTAATTAATTTTGAATGTTTTTATATACAGGCGTGGCTGTTAAGAGCGTGAATCCATTCTTAAATTCTTTATTCAACGATGAAGCCAATTAATGTATCAATATATATGTATATTCGTAGAGTTGACACACATAGCGAGTTGTAGGGTAAAGTGAAAACAACACAATATAATAAAACTCGACATAAAGAAAACTTTGCAGAAAAAGAAAAAGTATGTACACTCATATATATATATATATATCTGAAGAGCCAGATGAGTGCATATAAACAATGCCATTTTACATGAATGGAGTATATATATTTATATATATGAGTGTAGATTACTGTGTATGAATGTACTATAAAAATAAAAGGTAATCTGAAGGAAATTTATAGTTTTACAATATTTGTTTACTATAAAATGTTATGGTATTAAGGACACAGCAACATGATGCGGATATTGGCAGCAGCTACCAAAAAAGTTTTACGTCGCTTCCATACACACACACACACACACACACAAAATTGAAAATTGTACGTCAAATGAAATCAACCACAAAAATAAATTTGTTTTATATGCAAAATTTAATTCAACCAAGCATAAAAGTAATCTTGCAAAATTTTATAGACTTAATTGCCCAATCGTTTATATTTATATCTCTAAGAGATTATCAACCTACTGTAACTCTAAAAAAAAAAAAGAAAGAAATTATAAATACGTTTTAAATACAATGTTTTTAAAGGTGAACAAACAAACAAAACCCAAAACTAATCATATTTATTGAGTATACATTTTTAGCCCTAAAATGATAAATTACAAGTTTTGTCAAAATGGAAATAAAACTCGAGGTAAACCGAAGTAGGAGAAGCATATATTTGTATATTGTAGTAGGCCAATAATAAATTAGAAAGAACGGCATTATAGTTAATTATCGGTATATACCCATCCATCGATCGACTGGTTAAGTATCGACACTAACGATACAACATAGACCAGATATGTAGAACAAACTTTTTCTACGCACCAAAATATGAGCGAAGCACATGTCGACTTCGTATTTATTCGGTTTTGGCCCTACGGGCTCGGGCAGTCAAAATATGATAGAACGAATTCATTGCGCTGCAAGCGTTCAACTGGTATGGACATATTTTGATATGAAATTATTGTTTGAAATTTGTTCGCGAGTCGAGATTTGCGACGATCCCATCTTCCCTTCTTAAAAAGATTATGCCGAACTTTAAAAAGGTTTGCCATGCTCATGCAAAATTTTAGTGTTTGTCGTGATTATTTTTTCGCGATTAGCATGCACACACACACATTTACAGTGTCTTACTACATGTATAAGCTATGTACAGTGGCTTACTTGATACAGCTTATTTGATACAGTGCAACTTTTCGACTTTACCCTTCCTTAATATCGAAAGGAGAAGGTATATCGAAAAATTTTAAATGCACTTATTTAGCTATATATTTAAATTACTAGTTTTAAGTATTGGCACTTCCAGGAAATTTTGTTTTTGGCGTGGCAGTCAAACTGTACGGGTATATGTCGATTTTAGAGCTTATTTGATACAGTCTATTTTATGTAATGAGCCCACGAACAACAATTGAGAAGCGTGAACTGGTCATTTGCCCTTTTAAAAAAGGATAGAGTGGCTGCAAAAGTACAGAGCTATTGGAATTAAGTTCCTCCACAGTCTACCATATTATATCTACCATATTATGGACTTTAAAAAAGAGAATCATTTAAACAAGTAAGAAAGCTGTAGTCGAGACTGCTCGACTACGAAATCCCCTGAGCCCTTCTTCGAACGAATCATATTCCAAGAATTATTCGATTCGTTTCTGCACACATAAGAACCTATAAGTTAAGAACGAAAACGTCAAAACTGCAACTGCAACAACATCCGGCCGTCAGGTGAACAGCCCCAATATTGCTGAGCTCAGCGTCTGGATAACTTCCCGCACGCGCAACCCAATTGGCCAAATTCTTGGAACATTTGGAAACAAATCAGGTGATCCAGAAATGTCGCAACGCCGCTGACTCTGCCAACGTCGCTGCCAATTCTCCAAGCTCTCTTAGGGTTCTTATTAGCTTAGTCTAATTAGTCTAAAATTGTAATCCAACAAGTGCATTCCAATTGGACAATAATAAATGTTTTATTTTTAAAGTAAACAACTTATAAGAATTTAACTGGCGCCCGAGCAGGGACCAGCGGAAACAAAACGAAAGTGCAAAACCGTATCTAAGTTTTCGGTTCGTGACGGGTTAAGTCCGACAGTTGCCAACCGCCGCTGGCCAAGTGATACAATCGAGAAAACTCCTTCGCGTTAATTCGCGTCATCGATTACTCACTAACTGAGAGGAACTTAATTGTTCAATCAGTAAAGTAAAGCAGTAAATGTGAATTGATTACTGCTCATCGGTGGACTACAGTCCTGTAGTATCCGTTCGCAGGACATCCTCATCGTGTATTGGTCGCAGGATCCCTAGTAGAGAAATCAAAAAGGATGAAATCCGGACAATCAGGAGGAGTAGCCATAGCTATCAATATTATGTAAGCTAATTTCTAAGATTTACAAAAATTGAAACTAACAAACCAAATTGAACAAAAGAAAACAACAAATATACAATCAAACACTGTAAAATGATAACAAAACAAACATAATTACTCAAAGAGTAATATAAAAACATCCAATCTTGCGATTCCCAAAGGGACCCTCCAAGGTAGAAGGAAAAAACCAGCTACTGGTTCTCAAAACATAACTATCTTACATTTAAGCAAACACCTTTTACTAACATTGTAAACACTAAGAGAACACCAAACAATTAGCAAACATAAAATTCCTCTTTACAACTCGGAAATTGATGGCCAACCACAATAATTTGATTCGACCATCAATTTTAAATCAAGACGAACGACAACAACAAAGATAAGTACAAAGACAAATAGAACACCAACAAAATAGAAATATGGCAGCCGTACAACAAATTACCGAGCTAGTGGGACAATTAATTGCACAACAGGTACCGAGAATAGTAGAAGCTTTGAACAACCCAGAGCATGAGTTTAGCAACGCAGTAGATCAGGAAATAGATGCAGAACATCGCGGAAACCTAGGAGGGTTAGACAAAATCCCAGATGTGGTAAAATGCCTTAGAGAATTCTCCGGGAACGCAGCAGAGTTCAGCTCTTGGAAAAAGAGCGTTGATAGATTAATGGAAGCCTTCGCAGGAGAAGTTGGTACCTCAAGATATTTTGGAATTCTTCATTCGATTAGGAGCAAAATTACTGGTAATGCGGATACGGCACTGGAAGGATATAGCGTTCCATTAAATTGGAAAGCAATGGTTAAGTGTCTGACGATGCATTACGGAGACAAGCGTGATCTTGGTACTCTAGAGTATCAGATGACAATGTTGTCTCAAGGTAACCGAACAGTTGAAGAGTTTCATCAATTGCTGTCTCTTCTTCTGAACAAAGTGAACTGCATGGATTTGGGCGCAGAAGCTCATCGATTGCTAAAGAAAATGTACCGCGACAAAGCCACAGATACATTTGTATGTGGCCTGCGCGGAGATTTACCACGCATCTTGGGTGCACACGCACCAAAAGATCTTCCTTCGGCATTAAATATATGTTTAAAAATGGAAAATCAAAAATATCGCACCATGCACGCGGTGACTCTAGGGCAAGCTAATAATAGAAGCAGCAGTGCCAAACCAATACCAGCTCCTCGAAATCCGCAATTTGTTAACTCAGGTTTCCGACAGCCACCACAGGTTCCTCCCAGAAATTACCCTATTCAATATCAACAATTTACACAGCCTCAGAATCATAACGACTTTGGACAACAACAATAATTCCCCATGCAACGACAGTATGACATGAATCAAAATCAACAGAGACAATTTGCACCACCCAGACCAACAGATCCGAAACCCCAACCAAGACCAGAACCGATGGACGTGGACAGAAGCATTAGGTCAAAAATGGTAAACTACATGAATAGGCCACAATTTGAGGCAGGGAAAAGACCCTCAGGCCCAATGCCTGAAGCACAAAAAAGACAACGAAACTTTAACATCCAAACTGACGGAACCGAACAAGAAGAATTGCAATCCGCTGAGGCGTATGCCACTATGGCAGAATACGCGCAAGCACTTGCAGAAGAAGACGGAACACAACGAAACACTAGACGAATACGTAGCCGGACACGATTATGACGAATCCACTCAGTACGATAACTCTGCAATGAATTTTTTAGAATAGAGCATTCCTCGCTTCCATACTTCGAATGTAAGCTGGGGAATGGGAAAATTTTAAAAATATTAATAGATACAGGATCAAATAGAAACTATATCCAACCCAAGTTTGTCACCAACCCAATAGCTAACCAAAATCCCTTTAACGCCATATCCGTAGGGGGTAGTGTCCGAGTCACCCACCATAAAATAGCCAACCTTTTCAACCACCCCGATATAAATGTCAAGTTTTTTCTGTTGCCGACTTTAAAGTCATTTGATGCCATTCTGGGCAATGACAGCTTAAAAGAATTAAACGCCGAAATAAAAATAAGCAAAAAAATTATGATAATCAAAAACGAAATTCACGTCCCCATCAAAGAAAAGAAATTTGAGGCGGTAAACACTATAGTACCAAGAACCGAGCACTTAAACAAATCTCAGAGCGACAGCTTAAATAAACTTCTTCAAAGATACCCAAACTTATTCGCAGAGCCAAACCAGAAACTGACCTACACAACTAACGTAAAGGCAGAAATACGAACCTCTTCAGACACACCAGTGTATTCGAAATTCTATCAGTATCCAATGAGCTTAAAAGACGAAGTAAACAAACAGGTCTCTGAACTTCTAAACGACGGTATAATTAGACCCTCAAGATCCCCATACAACTCCCCTGTATGGATTGTACCAAAAAAAACCGACGCCTCAAAAGAAAAAAAATATCGCATGGTCATAGATTACAGAAAATTAAACTTAGTTACTATAGCCGATAAATATCCTATACCGGAAATTAATGAAGTGCTCGCTCAATTAGGCGACAACAAAGTTTTTTCCGTACTTGATCTTAAGAGTGGATTCCATCAAATTCCGTTAAAAGCGTCCGACATAGAAAAAACTGCCTTCTCCGTGAATAACGGAAAATATGAGTTTACACGACTCCCATTTGGATTAAAAAACGCGCCAGCAATTTTCCAGCGCGCACTAGACGACATACTTCATGAACATATTGGCAAAATATGTTTCATTTACATCGATGACATCATCATTTTCAGTAAGGATGACGAATCACATCTAAAAAATCTGGAAAAGATTTTTCAAACTCTGCAAGACGCCAATATGAAATGTCAATTGGACAAACGCGAGTTCTTGAAGAACAAAGTCGAATTTCTTGGCTTTGTTGTTTCCGATAAGGGCATCGAGACTAACCCCGATAAAGTCGTAGCTATAGCACAGTACCCCCTTCCCAAGACATTAAAAGATTTAAGATCATTTCTGGGACTTTCTGGGTACTACAGAAGGTTTATTGAAAACTATGCTAAGCTCGCCAAGCCCCTTACCTCGCTTTTAAGAGGGGAAGACGGACGAGTGTCCAAAAATATGTCGGCAAAAAAATCCATTTCGCTTGATAACCAAGCACTAGAAGCATTCAAAAAACTTAAAAGTAGTCTTATTTCCAAAGACATAATACTCCGTTATCCAGACTTCAGAAAGGAGTTTCACTTGACAACTGATGCTTCCAACTTCGCAATAGGTACAGTGTTATCACAAGATAACAAACCTATTTCATTTCTCTCAAGAACACTATCTAAGGCAGAAGAGAACTACGCCGCTAACGAAAAAGAAATGTTAGCTATTATTTGGGCATTAAAACACCTAAAGAATTACATATACGGGAAAGCTAAAGTTAAAATATTCACTGATCACCAGCCGTTGACTCACTCTTTGAGTAGCTGGAACGGAAATGCGAAAATCAAACGGTGGAAATCATACTTAGAGGAGTATGATTACGAGATATTTTATAAGCCGGGAAAGGAGAACGTAGTGGCAGATGCACTATCCAGAATACCACTTACAGGCCAAATAAATTCAATTGCCTCGACGCAACATAGCGACGAGAGCTCTGGCGGAGAATTAATACCAAGTATGGAAGTCCCTATTAACGCCTTTAGGAATCAGATTTTCTTTCATAAAGCAGAAACGACCGACTATAAATTCAGCATACCATTTCCAACTTTCCACAGACACGACATATACAGACAGCAGTACAATCCGGACGAACTTTTATCCGACCTAAAAAAATACCTAAACCCCTCAGTTATAAACGGTATCTACACGACCGAAGATATAATGTGGAAAATCCCACAATTATATCCAAGTCACTTCAAAAATTTTAAAGTACGCTTCACGCAAACATTAGTGAAAGATTTGACCAAGACCATAGACCAAGAGGAACAAATCCTCAAGACACATAATAGGGCTAATCGAAATGCGTTAGAAAACAAAATCCAACTATCTGAAGAATTCTATTTTCCAAAAATGAAACAGAAAATAACAAACATAGTGAAACAGTGCAGAGTTTGTAAAGAAGCAAAATACGATCGCCACCCGCCTAACCCAGAGATCAAGGAAACACCCATACCAGAATACCCCGGACACACAATCCACATTGACATCTACTCGACCGAACGATACCTCGTACTTACAGCAATAGATAAATTCTCCAAATTAGCAAAAGCCCAAATTATAAAATCAAAAGCAATAGAAGACATTAGGATACCACTTTGCGATATAGTTTTTTACTTTGGTGTACCAAAATTCATAGTAATGGACAATGAGAAATCATTTACTTTCGAATCGATACGATTCATGCTAGTTGACCAACTAGGAATACAAATTTATAAAACACCTCCCAACAAAAGCACGGTAAACGGACAGATAGAACGATTTCATTCAACACTCTCTGAAATAATGAGATGTTTGAAAGCAGATCAAATCCATAGGAACTTCAAAGAACTTTTAGATCGAGCCGTTTATGAGTATAATTACTCAATACATTCAGTAACAAAGAAAAGTCCACTAGAAGTTTTCTTTGGCAGAAGAGTTACCACTGACCCAACGCAATACGAACAAGCAAGACTGGACAACATAGAACAACTGAGACGTAAACAGACAAAGGACCTAATAGACCATAATAACAGAAGAAACCCAACTCGAACCTATGAGGCAGGAGAGGAGATATTCGTGAGAATAAATACTAGATCAGGTTCACAACTATCAAATAGATTCAAAAGGGAAATAGTAAAAGAGGATATGAACACTACAATACTAACAGAATCGGGACGTACAGTACACAAAAGCCGCATTAAAACTTAAAAATTTCCGATCATAACGACTTAGTTTTAATAACGGATAATATAGACAAGCTCAATAAAAACAATAACAAGCAAGTAATAATTAACAGACAACTAGAGGACAGACTAAACAAACTGACCAAAATTTCCAACGCCATTGCAAATTCAATAAAAAAGGACTCACTTTTGAGCGACGAATTAGCCATCAGTTTCCAGAATCAAGTTCGGCTTATTAAAGAAGAAGTCATAAATATAAAATACGCCATCCAATGGGCCAAATTAAATACGATAAACACATTCTTGTTAAGTAAAAACGAAATACATACAATAAATACCCAATTTAACAATGGCCATATGCCTCCATTAAATACTGAGGAAATGTTAGAATTCTAAGACGTATCCATATTGCACAATGGAACGACGCTCATATATTTAATCAAGATACCGAACTTAAAAACAACAACTTTTCAAAATTTTGTAATCAAACCTGTAAATAAATCTAACAGCATTGTTAATTTACCGGCAAGCGAAATATTCGAATCCGAAAATAAAGAAAAAATGTTTGGTGTTAAAGGTCAATATAAGAATTTTTACAATATAAAAATCTGTAATAAAAATAAGTTAGAAGATTTAAGTCAGACTAGTTGTTTGCCAAAATTACTTAGAGGAGAACGAGCAATGTGCTAATTTACCAACGCAGACCACATACCGACACTGGAGGAGATCGACGAAGTAATTATCCTAGCAAACAACATCAATGCAACCATCAACTGGCCAGGCAACGAGAAGCAGATAGAGGGAACCTACCTGATCAGTTTCTGGAACGAAACTACAAACATCAACGGCAAAAAGTTCAGCAACACCGAAATACAAGTCGCCGAACCGAGTGTACCACTTATCCAGATTGCTCCCGTAGAGATCGAACGCCTACGAATTCTATCATTGAAAGCACTAGAAGGGCTCCATATAGACAACACCGAAAAACTGCAGAAACTCCAAGCCCACTCATTTGTAAACAGTATATCATTCATCGCATCAATAGCATCTCTAGCTATATTAACGCTTACTCTTCATTGGTGTAAGGGTAGAAAGAAGACAATAAACCTACAGCTTGGGAACATTAAAACCGAAATACCCCCAGCACCACCGACTTCACCAGCAACCATACACCAGCCACCAAATATGCAATTTAACAACATACCATTCTTCTAATACACTTGAGGACAAGTGTAAATCTAGGGGGGAAGAGTTAAGAACGAAAACGTCAAAACTGCAACTGCAACAACATCCGGCCGTCAGGCGAACAGCCCCAATATTGCTGAGCTCAGCGTCTGGATAACTTACCGCACGCGCAACCCAATTGGCCAAATTCTTGGAACATTTGGAAACAAATGAGGTGATCCAGAAATGTCGCAATGCCGCTGACTCTGCCAACGTCGCTGCCAATTCTCCAAGCTCTCTTAGGGTTCTTATTAGCTTAGTCTAATTAGTCTAAAATTGTAATCCAACAAGTGCAGTCCAATTGGACAATAATAAATGTTTTATTTTTAAAGTAAACAACTTATAAGAATTTAACTTATACATGCAAAAACTCGAGCAAACACACACACTGATCTATGCTTGTGCGTCTGTATTGCGCTTGCTGTCTCGCTGCTTTGCTGCTGCGTCGCATGGGTTTTGATGAGAAAACTTTGATGATTAATAATTCTGTTTCCAGACGGACAATCGTATCATATCTTCAGATTATGATTATGATATTCATATCTATATGCTAAACCAAACTGCAAGTCTCTAATATTTGAAATGCATTTTTTTCACATTTGTGGGTGGTGGGTCGAAGTGGGGACCGAAATCCAAAATCTGACAAAAACCGAATTTGTATTAAAGTAGTATCTATATATATGCAGAAGACTTGGAGACTCTAACTCTAAAGATGAATTAGCTAGAATTTTATAACTGGTTCCCGATAAATTCGTTTATCGATAACTTTGCAAATATACAAGTTATCGAATTTCTGAAACAAACTCGTACTGCGCGTGCAATATACGGACCTAACACAAAAAAAGAACGAACTCTCTAGCCCTTGTATCTTCGGAAATTGACGCGTTCATACATACGGACGGACGGCCGGACGGACAGACGGACGGACGGACATGGCTATATCAACTTTTCTCGTCACCCTGATCAAGAATATATATACTTTATGGGGTCTGCCACGCCTCCTTCTGCCTGTTACATACTTTTAACAAAACCATTATACCCTGAGCCCATTGAAAATGGGAAATCAAGAGCAGAAAGCAGCAACAGTGAAGCATTGCTGTGACCACGGTATGGTTTGGGCTTGTATGTCCGCAGCCGGAGTCGGTACTTTGGTATTCATCGATAAAATTATGTAGACAGTTCATTACCTTCATATAAAGTAAAAAATTTTGATCCGAAGTTCCAAAAAACTGGCTGTAGGCAACGGTCTCCGTTTCTACTAAGACAACGACCCGATCCGCAAAGCTAGATTCTTTCAAACATGACTTATTTGGAACTGTCCCCACGTCATAAATCCCCCGGCACAGTCTTCCGAATTAAATGTCATCGAGAATCTGTGGGCACTTTTAGTTAACAGCGTCAGAAAACATAAGAATTGTAACAAAGAAGACCCAAAGAGAACCTTACTAGAGGAATGGCCCAAAATAACGCCAAGCTATACTCAAAACTTGATGGTTTCAATGACAAATAGGCTGCAAGCTACGATAAAAGCTAAGGGAATGCAAACCAACCATTAAATTAAAGGGTAACCTTAAATTTTAGTATTTTACTGGCACTGTATCAAATAAGCTGTGAGGGAATTTTGGTATATTATTTTGTTTTTTTTATTTTTTTTTTTGCTGTTGAACAGCATTACTTTTAAATAAAATTTTTTGTTTTATAAAACAAGGAATTGCCCTCTTTAAAATGACATTTAAAGTATTGCGATATCATTTATAGTTTTTGAATTACAGCAAGAGAAAATTTTAATATTGAAGTGTATCAAATAAGCTGTGAGCCAATGTACATGTACTAGCTTCTGGAACAAGGTCATATTTTAGGTTGAGGGCAAGTTTTGTATATTTGGAATTAAGGGGAAGAAAATGATTTGGGGAAAAAGAGGAGCAAAAATCTATTCGGCGAACAGTTTGATTGTTTTGTTGACATGAGGAATGATTTGCCCTCCAAACGAAATTTTAAAATTAATTTGCGCTTTTCAACACAGATCTCTTTCCGTTGATCTCTATGATGCAATGCGTGCCGAAATTGAAAAAATGTGATTGCAAATATCTGAGAAAATAATTAACGAAAAGAAGCTGCAAAAGTTAACGGTAATCGCGAATTCCCTCATTCTACGCAGAATTCTGGAAGGTTTTTATACCCTGAACCCGTTGAAAATGGGAATTCAGAGTACAATGGCTTTGTGAAAATGTATGTAACAGGCAGAAGGAGACGTCGTAGACCCCATAAAGTATATATATTCTTGATCAGCAGAAAAGTTGGGCCCTGTCCGTCCGTCTGTATGAACGTCGAGATTTCGGAAACTACAAAAGCTAGAGAGCTGAAATGAATACTCGTATGTAAGTTACGCAGTACGAGTTTATTTTAATTTTTCGATAACTCATCCCATTTCCGAATTATCGATAAAAAATTTGTTTGCATTTTTTTTTGTTTTTTGGGCCTAACTTCTACACCGTTTTAGTTAGAGACTTCACTTAGATCATATTTAAATACATAGATATTATGGATACGCAGATTTTGAAAATTTGAGCCACGCTCCAAATTAAAAACAAGTAAGAAAGCTGTAGTCGAGACTGCTCGACTACGAAATCCCCTGAGCCCTTCTTACGAATCATATTCCAAGAAAGCTTCGTTTCGATTCTCCACGCGTAAGAATCTATACATGCAAGAACTCGAGCAAACACACACGCTGATGCTTGTGCGCCTGTATGTGTGTAAGCATTGCGCTTGCTGTCTCGCTGCTTTGCTGCTGCGTCGCATGGGTTTTGATGAGAAAACTTTGATGATTAATAATTCTGTTTCTAGATGGACAACCGTATTGATATCTTCAGATTATGATTATGATATTCATATCTATATGCCAAACCAAACTGTATGTCTCTAGTATTTGAAATGCATTTTTTTCACATTTGGTCGTGGTGGGGCGAAGTGGGGACCGGAATCTGACAAAAACCGAAATTGTATTAAATTAGTATCTATATATATGCAGAAGACTCGGACACTCTAACTCCAAAGATGAATTAGCTAGAATTTTATAACTGATTCCCGATAAATTCGTTTATCGATAACTTTGCAAATATACGAGTTATCGAATTTCTGAAACAAACTCGTACTGCGCGTGCAATATACGCCCCTAAAAAAAAAAAGAATGAACTCTCTAGCTTTTGTATCTTCGGAAATCGACGCGTTTATACATACGGACGGACGGACGGACAGACAGACGGACAACATGGCTATATCAACTTTTCTCGTCACCCTGATCAAGAATATATATACTTTATGGGGTCTGCCACGCCTCCTTCTGCCTGTTACATACTTTTAACAAACCCAATATTCCCTGATTTCCCATTTTCAATGGTCTCAGGGTATAAAAAACGTGTGCTGATATGTGAGAATCCGTCATACGACTTCGTGAGTCGCAAACAACGCATTTTATTGCCGAAGCAAGTCGCTCCGAAGCCACTTAGCTACCAGGGGCAACAAATGTGAAAAAATGCATTTCAAATACTAGAGACATGCAGTTTGGTTTAGGATATAGATATGAATATCATAATCATAATCTGAAGTGATCAATACGATTGACCGTCTGGAAACAGAATTATTAACAAAGGCAGCGAGACAGCAAGCCGCCTGCTTTGCTTAAACACATGCATACACACATACATGCCTACAAACGTAGATCAGCGTGTGTGTGTGTGCTCGTGTTTTTGCATGTATAGTTTCTTACGCGTGGAGAATCGAAACGAAGCATTCTTGGAATATGATTCGTTCGAAGAAGGGCTCAGGGGATTTCGTAGTAGAGCAGTCTCGACTACAGCTTTCTTACTTGTTATACCCTGAACCCATTAAAAATGGGAATTCAGGGTATAATGGTTTTGTGAAAATGTATGTAACAGGCAGAAGGAGACGTGGCAGACCCCATAAAGTATATATATTCTTGATCAGCATCGAAAAATAAGTTGATCTAGCCCTGTCCGTCTGTCTGTCCGTCCGTCCGTCCGTCCGTCCGTCCGTCCGTCTGTTCGTCTGTATGAACGTCGAGATTTCGGAAACTACAGAAGCTAGAGAGCTGAAATTTTACATGAATACTCGTATGTTAGCTACGCAGTACGAGTTTGTTTTGTTTTTTTGATAACTCATCACATTTCCAAATTATCGATAAAAAATCGAAAATTCGTTTACGTTTTTTTGTTTTTTTGGGCGTAACTTCTACACCGTTTTAGCTAGAGACTATAAATTAATATATTTAGATAGATATTATGAATACGCAGATTATGTAAGTTTCAGATTTTGGATGCCACGCCCCCTTCGCCCTCAATTAGAAAAAAACGCATTTCAAATACTAGAGACTTGCAATTTAACAAATAGGTACATTTAGATGCTCTTATTATAATCCGAGTTTTATGAAGATCGTCTTTCTAGAAATGGAGTTATAAGCGTCCAAAGTTCAGCCCAGCCCACCCCCAAGCCACGGCAGCAACTGCGCAGTTAGCAGAGCGCGCGCTCATAAGTGCGTAAAGAAGAAGAGTATCACTTTTTTGCAGGGTTCAGGGGATCTCGTAGTCGAGCCGTCGAGACCATTGAAAATGCGAAATCAGGGTATAATGGTTTTGTTAAAAGTATGTAACAGGCAGAAGGAGGCGTGGCAGACCCCATAAAGTATATATATTCTTGATCAGGGTGACGAGAAAAGTTGATATAGCCGTCTGTCCGTCCGTCCGTCCGTCCGTCCGTCTGTCCGTCCGTCCGTATGTATGAACGCGTCGATTTCTGAAGATACAAAAGCTAGAGAGTTCATTCTTTTTGTGTTAGGTCCGTATATTGCACGCGCAGTACGAGTTTGTTTCAGAAATTCGATAACTTGTATATTTGTAGAGTTATCGATAAATGAATTTATCGGGGACCAGTTATAAAATTCTAGCTAATTCATCTTTAGAGTTAGAGTCTCCAAGTCTTCTGCAGATATATAGATACTAATTTATTACAATTTCGGTTTTTGTTAGATTTTGGATTCCGGTCCCCGATTCCCCCCACACCCCCAAATGTGTAAAAATGCATTTCAAATACTAGAGACATACAGTTTGGTTTGGCATATAGATATGAATATCATAATCATAATCTGAAGATATCAATACGGTTGTCCATCTAGAAACAGAATTATTAATCATCAAAGTTTTCTCATCAAAGCCTATGCGACGCAGCAGCAAAGCAGCGAAACAGCAAGCGCAATGCTTACACACATACAGGCGCACAAGCATAGATCAGCGTGTGTGTTTGCTCGTACTTTTACATGTATAGTTTCTTACGCGTGGAGAATCGAAACGAAGCATTCTTGGAATATGATTCGTTCGAAGAAGGGCTCAGGGAATTTCGTAGTCGAGCAGTCTCGACCACAGCTTTCTTACTTGTTTGTTTTAATCTTTGAGTACCGAATACTGGTCATTATCATAAAAAATAGTTATTCTAATTATTCTTTTTTTTTTGGGTTGGATTGTAAAGTTATTGTGGGAAAAAGTTTAAAGTTTAAAGTTGAATATCAAATATCATTTTATTATTTTTTCAAAACTTAAAATATAATCGATACGATATTTTTAAAATATTCGACAACCCTAGCTAGAGACTTGTAATTTGGAACATATACTCATATTTATATGCTCCCGAATTAAAAAGTGGAAAAATCCGCCCGCTAGGGGCGTGGCAAATCGGAAAACTCTTGCGCCCATAGGCCATAGGAGAGTTGCAATTTGGAATGTATACTCGCGGTGACAACCCAAGTTCAAAATGGTATGGCCATTGGAGCCATTGGGGGCGTGGCAAATCGGAAGAAACGTATCTGCTACACCGTTAAAGCTAGAACACTGAAATGGCGCTGGCATGTGAGCTAATGTTATGATTCTATGAAGATCTATCAAAAAGTTACATGTCTACGCCCGATATGGGTGTGGCGAATCGGACCTGAATATATAGTGATTTTTCAAATTGTGCTATATTTTGAACACTATTTGGCATGTATACTCGGGTTGATAAGCTATGGTAGATATATTTACGCCTACAGGGGGCGCGGCAGACCGAAGAATTTATATCTCCTTCAGGTTTAGAGCTAGAAGGTTCAAAATTTGGATGGTTTAGTTACTAATGTCTTCCTCTATCGATGACCCAAAAATAATATTTCAGCCTCTTTGGGGGCGTGGCATATCGAAAAATACATTGTAATTTTCGCATTTTTGGAGTGTAGGCAACCAAATTTAGTTTAGACGCCTATAACTCCATTCCTAGATTCAGAATATATTAATAGCATCCAAATGTGTGTATTTGCCAAATTTCAAGTCTCCAGATCTTTTAGTTTCTGATATCTACGCGTTCAAACATACGACCAGACGGACATGGCTTATCGACTCAGCTCGTCACCCTGATCAAGAATATATATGTATTTTTACTCTTTACATTATGGGGTTTGCCACACCTCCTTCCGCCTGTTACATACTTTTACTTATATCAAGATTTTCCATGGGCTCAGCTATGGTTTGATTGGCCTATGCTACATATGTATGAATGTCATTATCATAATCGGCTCGGGAAGCGAAAATATAATAGTTGATAATCAGTTCGCTGCCAGCGCTCGAACGAGATACGCTTGGGCGTATTGTTGCCTGCTGGTTTGGAGAGTTGGATGGCCTTCATCGGTTTTATCTACTTGCTGTTTGTAACTGTGTGTGTGTCAGTTCCTCGAATTATGATTATAACATGAATATATAAATGGGTGTTAATTGGAGGTCGGTAACCAAAATGTAAAAAATATCAAAACTGTAGCAAATTATTATCTATATATGTATTTGCAAAAGACTTGGAAACTCTACATCTAAAGGTGAACGAGATATAATTTTATATCTGATGGTCGATGAAGGTTTTAATCGATAACTTAGAAACAGGAATATTTATCAATTTTTGTAAACAAACGACCATTATATCCAGATTTCCCATTCAATGGTTTAAGAGAGTAAAAGGAAAAAGCACACACACAAAATTATATCATAGTCTAGGTTAAAAATGCTTTATTTGCAGCAATTTAATTTATTATAAATTGATTTTTAATAATATTTTAACAGGTATATAACAAATATGTAATTTCAAGGTGGGTTGAATTTTCGATTTTTTCGTTTTTTAAACTCAGTTTCTCTTTCATCGTCAATTTATAATTCTTATATACTTTTCTTTTTTGTTTTGTTGAATGTTCATATATTTTTAATTATTGTTTAACTCTTAAATTTAATTCCATAATTAATTTTCATATTTTCTTCATCTTCATTGTTTATATTTTGTTTTTGAAGTTCATTCCTCAGTAGACGCGTGTTCCGGCAATGGTTGGCTAATTTAATTACAGTTACTATATATATATATATATATATATATATATATATATATATATATATATATATACTATATATATATATATATATATATGATACATTTTATTTTCTAATGCTGTCTAATAATATGTTTAATTTATTCTACAACCTAATTTACTAATTGTTTTATTTTTATTTTAACTATTTCTCTCTCTCCCTCGAGTGCATATATAGGCAACAAATTAATAACAAACAATATGTTTATTATATAGCTATATTATAGCATTTTTTAACTTTTTGATTCCTTATTTTATTTCATTTATTATATAAGTGTTCTGTAGAATGAAATAAATTTTCAAATTGGATTCATTTATTATAACTTTTTTATATCAAATATAAATAACGCACAATTCATTCTAAGATTAAGCTGATCTAGCTCCCAGAACAAAGTTTAGTACAAATCTGGTTTCTCCTTTATATCGTAAATCTTTATGGTATAAGCATTTGGTTTTTCTTTTCACAATTGAATTGTTCGTTCACCTTACCTTTCCTCTACAAGTTTGTAATTCAGATTTTAATTAGGACTTCACTAAAGCCAATGTCTGCAAGTTGCAAAGATATTTTGCTTAAGCATTATAATACTCATTCACGAAGTCGAAAACGGAAGTATGTGGACGCTTATCCATCTGGAGGTAGGATTTAGTTTACTTAACGGTTTTCTATAAGCTTATTAACGTATTATGTGTTTATAATGTCCAATATAATTCTGTTATGATTTTAGGCTGGAGTATTGAAATGTAGATATGTGTTATTTATATAGACGAACTTCGGGCGCGTGTACCATTGATAGGTAGGATTACCTTCAATTCTGGGATCTGTATCACTTTCTTGTATATGTATATATGTAGATTAACGTCATCTAGAGATATTAACGCTTTAACGCGGGAAATCGGAGAGAGACACAAGGAAAAATCGTAACATTGAATGATCAAAGATTACCTATAATTCGGGATGGATCACTTGATTTTCTTTTAATTGTGGTAAAATTGTTCGAAAAAATATAATTTTTGCTTGTGAACGAGTACACGCAGTCGATTATACCTTACTGCAATTTACACTTCCGATTTAAATGCTGTTAAATCTTATGTGTGCTTCATTGAGATTTTTCTAATACATTTTATATTATATATACATATAATATAAATTTAACGGCGTTCCTATATATTTATGTATTTAACTGCAGCAGTTCGAGATCTATTCGGGCTTCAAGCGATGCCATTGTACCACAGTTTGTTTGGGTTTCGAGATCATATCTTGCCAATGCTTTGTTTCTGAGGCACCTGAACCATTCTTACCTGATTAAAGATTAAGAAATTATCAACTGTGAAATATGCAATGTTAAGATTTTTGTTTACCGGCTAATAGTATTCGGCCGATCAGCTCGTTTCTACCAATATTATCAAAGTCCATGACCATAACGTCCAAAGAACATTCGCGTATCTTTTCCCATGGCACATTAAAGCTGAATGATTCATTAAAGACTGGATTAAGTGTACAGGTGAATATAGGGGTTTTTCTCTTCTCTACACGCTTATCACCGAATTGAAGCCAAACTTTCACATAAGGATCTGTAAATTAAAGTTGCAAGTTATATAAAAGTATTTCTTATAGCCAACATCGGTCAAGTGTGAATCCTTTGTTTGTTTTGATTATTCTATTGCTTAGCATACTTTTGTGATTGCTTATAAGTCTGTGTGAGCTGCGCTATTGTGCGTCTTGCTTTCGGCTTTCGATATCTCATCTCTTTGCATACCAAAGACAGATACTTGTAATCCATCAATTAAACACAGTGGATGCCATTGTTAAGCTCTGAAAATTTTACCCAGTGAATGGGATCTAGAAGAAAATTGATTTACATTTATACTGCCTAAGGGTAAGCGCTGCTGCGCGTGCTTTGGGTAAGTTGCTTGAAACACCTGCACTGGGTGGTCCAAGTCGTCCAGTTTGAGAGTTATCGTTGCTTTCAAATATATATATATATTTCATTTACCTGACTTTCCATTGATATCCTTAGCCTTGAGATTCCTTGCTTTGATCAATGTCAGAGTTAAAATTGAATTAGAAGGATGATAGCATAGTGAAGATAAAAGCTCGCCACATTTGTCCTTGGCAGGTGGCTTCAAGGCCTTCCAAAATGATTGCTTGCCAGCAAAGTCCACCTAAAAGATATATATATATATAATTATATATAATAATAATAAACGAACGCAACTAGGATCAATAGTGATATTACCTGACACAACGGCAAAAATACTTCACCGATGGAATCGTCTCTTGAAAAACGATCATAATCGAAGACATGTAAGTGAAGGACCTGCATAATTTGGTTCTCATTTCATAATTTGAGTTTATGAATTTTATTTTATTACTTACACGCGACTGAAGCTTTTGTATTGGAAAGCCTTCGAAATAGAATGTTTCATTCCAGCGTGGGTTCAATGTTCTCCTCTTTATCTTGGTCTCCAGGCGATGCTTTTTATCTGGCAACAACGTCACTCGCACATAGGGATCGGAAGTTCCACTTAAATCCTTCGCCGGTAGCTCTTTTCCTTGCAGAACTTTCAATATTAGTGTCGTATTTTGAAAATCATATTCCAATGAAAAGTGAATCTGTCCGACGTTTTCACTTGGATCCGTACTATCTAAGTACATATCGGTCATCGAGATGCTTTTATTCTACAAAATTCAATATGTATATTAAATTCATTTGTAACAGGCAGAAGAAGACGTGGCAAACTCCACAAAGTATCTATATTCTTGATCAGGGCGACAAGCCGAGTCAATATAGCCCTTCTGCATATATATAGATAATAATTTAATACAATTTCGGTTTTTGTTAGATTTTAATCGATACCTTTGAAAAAGGAACAGTTATTGATTTTCTGAAACGCACTCGTACTGCGTGTGCAATACACGTACCTAACAGAAGAAGAATTGGGTGCCAGTATCCAAAACTCAAAAAATCAAAATTATATTCAATTAGAATCTATATACATATATAACAAGTAAGAAAGCTCTAGTCGAGACTACTCGACTCGAGATCCTTTGAACCCTCCAAAGAACCAATAATATTCCAAGAATGCTTCATTTCGATGTACGCTTGTACGCATGTATGTGTGTACGAGTGCCAGGCGTCTTGCTGTCTCGTCTACTCTGCCACGTGGGTTATTTTCCCGAACTTATTTGATTAATGATTCTGTTTGAAGACGAACAATCGTAATCAAACTTTTAGATCATCACATTCAGATGTATATGCCAAACCAAGCTGTATGTCTCTAGTATTTTAAATACATTTCTTACACATTTGGAAGTGTGGTGGGGAATTGGGAACCGAATTCCAAAATCTGACAAAAATCGAAATTGTATTAAATTAGAATCTATATATATGCAGAAGACAGACGGACATGTCTATATCGTAACATTGGACAAGAATATATAATTTATGGTCTTCCACGCTTCACGCAATATACGGACCTAACACAATAGTAATGAACTAGCTACTTATATCTTCTGAAATCGACGCATTCAAACATACGGACAGACAACCCTGATAAAGGATATATATACTTTCGTCGGCCGCGCCTCCTTCTGACTGTTACAAACATGTAACAAACCCATTATACCCTGATTTCTCCTTTTCAATGGGTTAGGATGTAACAAATAATCAAAATAATAAATCAAAAAGGTTTTTATCGCTTGATTTATATAAATAATGAATCTAACTCTCTTTTTGGCCCCGTTTTTTAAAGTCTAATTAATTTTTGTATATTTAAGTGTTTTTATGAATTTATGTATGTAGGGATACCCACCGCTCCATCTTTAGATGTTCCTTCATTTGTATTTGCACCTGTGGAATTATTTGATTTCTTTGTTGGTGTCGTTGCTGGGCCGCTCCTATAATGTATTTTAGTCGTCATATAATAATATAGAATATAAATGATGTTTAATAATAATGTCAAATATACGAATTTTAATATGGAGATTTGATCAGAAATGGTTAACAGTGGCCTTCGTAGACTTAATAGAGGTCTGCACAGTACCGAACTTACCATAAATTTTAGGCTAATTTCTTCCCAAAAGAGATTTATTTCAACTTAAATGGTCCAGTTTTTTAGAATTCCTATTTAATCCGTTGCTAAACATTCTATGGAGGATTGGATTCAGAGCCCGCTAACAAAATCAAATGAAATTGCATGGGTCAAATGGATGCATGATGAAATTTCATCAAAGTGGAAAGTAGAATAAGAGTCTAAAAAGGCTAAATTAATGTAGTGAACGGTAAGCTTTTCCTATTGACAGAAACAGATACTACATATAAGAGATGGAGATGGAACTTACCCCTATTTGCTATGATTTATACTTTGATTGGTTTTGCTAAATGCAAACTTTTATACGCTGAGCCCATTGAAAATGGGAATTCAGGGTGTAATGGTTTTGTGAAAATGTCTGTAACAGGCAAAAGCATACGTCGCAGATCTGTACACTAAAATAAGTTGATAGCTTCTTATACACTTATGTATATGTCCGTTCGTATGAACGCAGGGATTTCGTAAACTACGAAAGCTAGAGAGCTGAAATTCTACATGAATACTCGTATGTTTGTTATGCAGTACGAGTTTATTTATTTATTATTATTTTTTTTTTTTAAACCCATATTATTTCCTTATTATCGATATCAAATCGTTTTACGTTTTTTAAGCCTAACTTATACACCTTATATTTAGATAGATATCAAGGTTGCGCAGATTCAGTAGTTTAAAGAATTTGGATAACAATGCTTGTTACTTGTTGAATTTATCATTATCTTTTGGTTACTTTAATGAAATACTAGAAACTAGTCTCAGATATTTATGTATATATGTGTACCTACCCAATAAGAGGCGTTCGCAGGTTTAAAAATCCATTCAATTTTCGATTAATATTATTTTGTAGAGGATTCGTAATCGCTTGGGTAACGGGCACTTGCGGCTTACTGGGCGGATTCCCAGATTCTAAAATATCCTGGGCAGCTCTAAATCGAATTATTGAATGTATACGTAAAAATAAAAATTTAGATCAGTCATACATTGAGGTGTGATTCTGATAAGTTATGAGGAAGCTTTGAGTTTTGAATGGGCACTTTAGATATCATTTCGATTACGTACACTAACTAGCTTAGCCTCCTAGCCTTCCAATAATATTGATCGTTTAAAAACTTATTCAAATTGTAGTTCTAAGAATTATACTCATGTTACTATGTGCATAGAAGAAGTCTAATTGCAAACCTATGAAAAGCATCATTAGGCAGCTATACATATATGTATGCATTTGCCTGCATTACTTTATTTATTTATTTATTATTATTATTTTTTTTTTTTTTTTGGTTGCAGATGAGTGGAGTATGAGTTCACCAAAAGTGTTCTCAGCTTATACCTTATCTGCTCTACTAATATATCTCGTAGTTGTTCATAGCCCTCGATTATTTAATCATATCTCGCTCACATCCATTAAGTTAAAGCTTCTAAATATTAGCGAATAATTTCAGTTGCAATTGTTAATATATTAAGTGCGAAAATATATAAGTACGCTCCTATACTACGAGAGTAGCGATTAGATGCGCTGAGTTATATTATCGCGTAGACAAATACACTTGGATTCAATGAAATAAAATATTTTATATAATTTTGAATAATTTGGGAACATTGGGTCTAAACTCTGTCTCGTCCGAATATAAAGTGAATAGAATGAGCTCCCTAGTTTGTGTTCTCTTTTCGAATGTCTGATAGGATAATCCAGCCTACTTCGTGTCCTTAGCTATCCTTACATGTATATATATATATATATATATATATATATATATATATATATATATATATATATATATATATATATATATATATATATTATATGAGTATGAGTATATAAATATTCTTATACAATTTTTTTTAGAGAGGAGAGCGAGATATACACACGGAAGCTTACCTCAAGCTGTAGCTACTTGATTCCTCGTCCTCATTCGGTTCAATAAACTGCAGCTGTGACCTTTTGTGGCGCCACCACAGATAGCCTCCGGCCAAAAATAGTGATATTGCAATGATTAAGCCCAGTATAGCAAGGCAGGCTATTACTATAATGCTCGCCATATCTGTAAGAAATTCAAACAAATCTGTGAGCGAATCACATAATTTTTACGACTTTTTTTTTTTTCAACTTTAGAAAATTGTTTCATAACAAAATAATATAACACACACTCTAGTCCTGGGTTCCGATTGGCAGAGACTAAGCCCCGAATGAATTGAGCTTTTAAGTATCCGCATATATTTGTATATTAAAACAGAAAAGGCGCCATTCGAGAATCAGCTATCAAATCGTAATTCAAAGACGACGTGCATTATAACCTCCACTTTACTGCGCGCGCAATAAGTTGCAAGTCCAAATCTGTTTCGCTGCCATTCAGCGGCATGTAATCATATCGGATTTCAACGCAATTTTCAGTATATGATCTACGTAGTATATCGATTCTTGGTATTTTAGAGAAAAGAAAGCTCTTTATTGTTAAAGCTCATATTGTCTCTAGTCGAGACTGCTCAACTAAGAGATCCCATGAACCCTTCCAAGAATTCATCGCTTCCCTTCTACATGCGCAACAAACTATATATGCACGCACACACACACTGATATCGCTAATGATATACGCATATACGCAACTGCAGGCTATCTCGCTTGCTCTTTGCATGGATTATGTTATGATAACTTATTTAATGCATAATTCTTGTAGATGGACTTTCGTAATCAGACTTTCAGATTATTATCATGACATTCATATGTATATGCCAAACCAAAATGTATCTCTAGTATTTGCAATACATTTTTCCGCATTTGGCCGATGGGGGGAATTTGGTGCTGGTATCCAAAATCTGGCAAAAGTAAAAATTGTGTTGAATTAGTATCTATATACACATGTGTAAAAACTTGAAGACTCTTGCTCTAAATATAAGAGATATAACTTTTAAAAATATATATAATCGAAAAATTGTAAACTATAAAAGTTATCGATTTTTTGAAGCAATCTTAAATATGCAATATACGGACTTAATGCAAAAAGAAGTTATTCTCTAGCTCTTATATCTTCTGAAATAGACGCGTTTAAGCATACGGAGAGACAAACAAAAGGAAATGACGTCCTGATCAAGAATACATATATACTTTATGGTGTCGGCCACGTCACTTTCTGCCTGTTCAAGACATTTAACAAAACCATTATACCCTGATTTCGCATTTTCAATGAGTTCGTAGTATACAATATATAATAAAATAAAAAAATCAAACTAAAGCTACAAAGATCTTTTAAATTTATAGTTATATCTTATAACCAATCTTCTTAAAAAGAGAACCTTAATAAATAAGAAAGTTATAGTCGAGATTGCACGACTACGAGGGGGGCTAGGGGGGGCTGGGCGAGGGGGGCGTGGCATCCAAAATCTGAAATTTACAAAATCTGCGTATCCATGATATCTATCTACATATATAAATTTGAAGTCTCAGCCCAAACGGTGTAGAAGTTATGCCTAAAAAACGTAAAAACTGGAAACGAATTTTCGATTTTTTATCGATATTTGGAAATGGGACGACATACGAGTATTCATGTAAAATTTCTCTCTAGCTCTCTAGCTTTTGTAGTTTCTGAAATCTCGACGCTCATACGGACGGACAGGGTTAGAACAACTTATTTTTTTTATGCTGATCAAGATTATATATACTTTATGGGGTTTGCGACATCTCCTTGTTACATACATTTTCACAAAACCATTATACCCTGAATGGGTTCAGGGTATAAAAACAGAATATTTGTCAATCATTGAAAACGAAGCCGATTTGCACGTGATATTATTGAGGGAAAAAGAAAACTGAATCCTCCAAAGAATTTCTAGCAATAACGGTGTACAAACTGAGTCAAATCATTTATGTACGTTTGTCTGTCCAAACGTTAGATACAGGCAATGCCCTTCCCCAAATCAGCAAACATATACATACATATATTTCAAATATTCGAGATTTTAGGTTTAGACAAATGTACACACGCATGAATGTCACTTCACAGTTAATAGAGCGCATATTCTATATTCAGAAAAAAAGCGTAGAATTCTCAAAATTCAAAGGGTTCAGATGACCTCTTATTCTTGCTTAGAGCACTACCACTAGTTTTTTTATGGTAGCAATTAATATTAATATAACGAAATACGATAATGTAGATTTTAATTAATTCAAATTACTTTTATGTTTATGTATTTTGTAATAGATAATAAATAAATAAATATGCATTGGTATATATATATATATATATATATATATACATATATATATATATATATATATATATATATATATATATATATATATATATATATATGCATATGCTTTGTGTATGTATATATGTATGTGTATATTATCACACTTTCAATATTAGTTATGCATGTCCTACAATAACCCTTACTGATAAGAAAAAAAAAAAGAATATGTTTGGTATAGCTAACACGTAGAGAAAGTTTTTTTCTTTACCTTTTAAATCTTTTTATATATGTATATACATACATATATATACATATATATACATACATATATATATATATATATATATATATATATATATATATATATGTATATATATATATCCTTTTGAATAATTAAAGACAAATAACAACTGTATTATGACGCATTATGCTGTATCATGTGATATATCATATGATATTTTTTTTAGATATATATTTTTATGCACAAATATGAAAACAATATATATTGTATTGTTTTTTTTTTTTAATTTATATATATGAGTTATATGTCAGTCTACACAAAATATATACTTTAATTCACATCTATATTTTCAACAATATTTTTTTTTCGTATTTTTTAAGTTTTATAAAACATTTTTATTTCGGCGACTTATGTATGTATAAGTAGATGTGTCTGAGCAGCAGGGGATGACGATGACAGTAACCGACGAACTGGTAAAAGGAAAGCCGCCGAAAAATGAAAGCTCATCTATCTCTGTGGAGAGTCAGATGTTGATATTGGACAACAAATATATATATATATATATATATATATATATATATAGATAATATATATATATATATTCTATATATATATATATATATATATATACGATAGTAGACATTAACAGTTTATAAGTGTAATTCAATGTAATGTAAATGCAACCAAACATACGCAAATTATTATGTTTCAATATCGAACTTACATTTATCAAAATTTATATATACGTATACATTATAAGAGTTGTAACTGTGTTCGTGAAAGCTCATTTAACAGCTCTTTTGCGCATGTCGTCTTCTAATTTTTGTATAACTCTGACTAAATAAAAAAAAAAAATAAATAAAAAAAAAAATTTTAATGAAATTAAATTATTTTACATTTTAAATTTTAAGCCACAATAACTCTGAATATATTTAAAAAATTATAGCGATAATTAGTTAATTTTTAATAATTACTATAAGGAAGTGAATATATACTCGCTTATTACTCAAAATATGATATCATGATTTGGATATCGCTTAGTTACTTTAAACGATAATGACATAAAAATAATTTCCGAAGCTATTCTGCATTAGTACACATACGAAAACTTAAGAGGATATCTGTTAGTCTGGTAATCCAAGTGGTAAAATCAGGGTAAATTTTATTGCAGTATTAATTCATAGCGAGAAAGCTGCCAAATGCTCGCTGAGAGAGAGAGAGAGAGAGAGAGAGAGAGAGAAAGAGAGAGAGGGAGAGGAATCAGTTGAGTTTTTATCGTTCTCAAGGGCCATGCGCTCTAAGAATTTTAATATCTGCGCATGTCGCAGGCTTCACCAATCTTATGTTTGGCATTATTCTGTAAGAGTGGAGACATTTTTATGCCCTGAACCCATTGAAAATGGGAATTCAGAGTACAATGGTTTTGTGAAAATGTATGTAACAGGCAGAAGGAGACGTCGTAGACCCCACAAAGTATATATATTCTTGATCAGCACAAAAAAGATAAAAAAAAAAGTTGATATAGCCTTGTCCATCCGTCTGTATTAACGTCTAGATTTCAGTTAGAGAGCTGAAATTTCACATGAATACTCGTATTTTCATCGCATGTCCGAATTATCGATAAAAAATCAAAAATTCTTTTTCATTTTTACGTTTTTTGGGCATAACTTCTACACCGTTTGAGCTACAAATTTCGAATTTGTATATTTAGATAGATATTATAGATACGCAGACTTTGTAACATTCGGATTTTGGAACGCATTTAAAATGTTGGAGACTTGCGATTCGGCAAATAGGCGCATTGGGATGCTCTTAAAATACTTTGAAAATTTTATGAAGATCGTCCATCTAGAAATGGAGTTAGAAGCGTTCAAAGTTCAGCCCAACCCATCCCCAAGCCACGGCAGCAACTGCGCGGTTAGCAGAGCGCGCGCTCATACGTTCGTCAAGAAGAAGGGTATTAGTTTTCTTTGCTGAGTTCAGGGTATTTTGTAGTCGAGACGTCTCGACCAGAGCCTTCTTAGTTGTTTTTGTTTGGAATTATTTAACGCATATTCTAAGCGCAACGGGGCGAACATACATGCATAGATATACATACGAATGAAAAGCAGAAGAGAAGTGAGAGAGAAAAGAGCTATTTTTGCCGTCGACCAGCTGCCCGGAATCAGAATGAACTCAGTTTAAGTTTAGTCGAAAGGTACCCGTATCGCACAACGCACCTCACATTTTTGTGCTTGAAAATTATGTGTGTGTAGGTACATACATTTATCTGTATGTGTAGGTACATATACGTGCTTGTGAAGGTACAATACACACGTACACTCATAGGTACATTTGTGTATAAGTGCATTTCACGGATACGCGTGGAACATGTTCTAAAATAATTTTCATGTACACAATCACAAGAGCAAAAGTTTCTTACATGTTTACAAATATATATATATATATATATATATATATATATATATATACATATATATATATAGTGTATTTATTGTGTAACATTCAAAAGCCAATTTTAATTTAATTTCCCTGAATTCTTGAACAAAGTGATACAATAAATAGAATACCTATAGACCTAATATATTTGTATATATATATTTATATATATATATATATATATATATATATATATATATATATATATATAATTATGTTGATTTAGTTTTCAGACTTATCGGCTCTGAAAATGAATAGCAAAATAAGAAGACTATAAAACTAAATCGAACAGGAAATAATGGAATTCGCTTCAAAAAGACTAAAGCAAAGAAAAATAAATCATTTAAAATGAAAAAATGCACAAAATATATATATACAGGTAAACTAAATATACACACATATATATACTATATATACAAGTTAAGGATGCATAGTTGGCTGGATTCTCCTATCAGACATTCGAGAACAGAACAAAGCATACGGAGCTAGTCCTGTTCAGTTTATACCTATTGTCTATAAATAATACAAAATTCTATAAAATGCGTTATTTCATTGAATCCAAGTGTATTTGGCTACGCGAGAATTAAACTCAGCGCCCCTAAACGTTATTCTCCTAGTGTGGGAGCGCTTAACTTATATATATGTATATACTATATACAAAATAAATATATAACGTATTTTCTTGTTGGTAGATTCTTGTTGATAAAAACGCGCTCATAGGATATTCAATGGTATATAAAGTGCGCAAGGTATGTTTATACCAGAAGCACTAAGAAGCTGTATGATCGAGACGGACGTATCATCGTATTTACAAACATCATCTACCGGACAGGTAAAAGTGATATGATATGTATATTTAATTAATATAAATTTTTGACTATAGGTAAAACTATGCATTCAACCTAATGTTAACATATCAGAACTTGAAAGATTCAATGAACATTTGTAATCAGTATCCTGGGGGAATATGTTAGTACCATATGACCTTTTGAACTAATCAATGTTTTTCTTGTTCGGATATCTCTAATATTGGTTTTGGGTAGAGCATAGAATAGAGGTGATTTTATAGGGCAGCCTTTGCCTAGAATGAAGAGGATATGTAGCCTGAACGTTTGCTAACCGATATTTCAAGGGATGGGACTAAAATAGCCCTACTGAACACTGCAATGCGTATCAGGAATGCCGAAAACATAATTTGTTCAATAGACTTTGCTGTTCCGAATTGTTAGATCGTTCTTAAAAAATAGCTCTGCGCAAACTAAATGTTAATGGGTTTTATGTAAATGGAAGGTAGGCAACATAATTTAGTTTAGAATCAACAGCCAAGTCGATCTATTCTAACGCTGAAAAGTTAAAAACTGTAGATTTTAAATGTTTTTAGTAGGCAAGCCTTTTGCCATTTCTCTTTCGACTTTTAAGTTTGAGTCAGCCAGTGAAATATGTATTGTAGATAGATAATAGGCTAAATTTCAATCAAATACCTCTTACTGCTTAATTTCATATAATTATAATCAAATTTAATTTTACATCAGCTAATATGTTTACAATGAAACTAATCAAATTAATTCTAATTGTTAGGTATAATGAATATATGGTCTGGATTTATAGGAAATAATAATAAAAGCGATTTCCATATTACACCATTAATCAAAAATAACTTAAAATGTAACTAAAGAAATTTTTATTAACTTTTTCAAATCAAATTATTGGTGTATGTCTCTATATGTAACAATATATATATATGTATATATATATATATATATATATATATATATATATATATATATATATATATATATATATATATATATATATATGACTCTATGTAACAATATATATAAATTGACTGCATCTTGTTTGTCTACTTTTACCTTTCACATTTAACTTTTGATTGTGCAAGTTTGTGCCCTTTTTGTTTAGCATATGTGTCTTCTCCCATGCTTGACCTGTAAACAAATTACCCTGATAAGTAAACACATACTTTCAAATTACAAGTTTTTTGCTGTCGAATCTTCGACATTCATTTTGAATCGGATTTTAAAATCTTTATAGTACAAGTAGTATGTTGTATATGCCTGATTATTGTATCAGCCTTTTCGTCCATAATATATTTGAGTTATAACAGCGAATCGCTTTAACTTATTGAATATAATTTGTTTTATAAGTACAAGTTTATCAATATTATTCGAGTCACCCCTATTGTCCATCTGCGAAATAACGAAATCCTAGGCGCAAGCTGTTGCTGCTCCATTGGCTTCTGAGGACGAAAGTTTTCAGATGTCAGCAAAAAATATTACTTTTCCTTTGGCGCTTAGATGAACTGGAAACTGACTTTACAAAATATATGTATATTACACAATATAATAAGGATTTACTTAAGACCTGGTGTGTACGGTGGACTTTAGGATCACTATCAATGTCTATGTTTATGCGTATTTATATTAAATGCGTTTTATTTATTATTTTTAAATGTATATCTATCATTGTGTTTTATTATATTTTTTTATTATTGTGTTTCAATTATAAAATATATAATCACACTTTTAAGGAATCATCAAAAACATGAACTTCTGTTTTGATTAACTGATTAAAATTGTAATCACTGTACATATACATATGTATATACTGTCTAAAAAATAGCTCTAAAACCACTGAAAATGCAAGGACGGTTGCACAAATTATTCATATTCTTGATCAGCATTAACTGTCCTTATAAAAAAAATCAATAAATATGTTTTTAACATTCTCAACCAGTAAATTATTTCTTTCGTCAGACCACTGCGCATTTGGTAAGGGCAAAATCCTTTCGCAATTTGCATTGTGCGGAGGAATTGCATAGAATAAATATGCTATTTTTTGCTATTTACATCTAAGTAACAGCACAAGTTTACTTTATTTTTTTGCAAAAAAAAAAAATTAATAAAAAAAAAAAATAAAATAAAAACAAAAAAAAAAAGATATATTCTGCGCTGCTTTTCTCAAAAAAATGCTTCAATTGTTTGCAACTTGGTCGAAAAAGAGTGAATCGAAACAGTAGACAACCGAGATTTTATACTCTGTTCCCAAATGGAAAAAGAGTATATTGGGTTTGTGCAATGTCCGTCTTGCTGTCCGTCTGTCTGTCTGTCCGTCTGTCCGTCTGTCCGTATGAATGCAATATTTTTCGGCGCTATTAGAGCTCGAGACTTGAAATTTGGAGCATATACTTATGTATGCTCTCAAATTATAAAGTGTAAAAATGTTCCCGATCCGCCCACTAGGGGCGTGGCAAATCTGAAAACTCTTGCGCCCATAGGCCAGTAATCATACTAGATGATAAGCTAGAGAGTTGCAATTCGGAATGTATACTTGCGGGGACAATCCAAGTTCAAAAAGCTATGGCGGATATATCTACAGCCATTGGGGGCGTGGCAAATCGGGAAAAACGTATCTGCTACACCGTTAAAGCTAGAATACTGAAATGGCGCTAGCATGTGAGTTAATTTTAATGGAAAAAATAAAATAAAATAAAAAAATAAAATTTGTAAGTTTTCCATTAATAAACAAGAAGTTTCCAGTGGTATTCGAACCCAGGTCATTTTAAAATAACATGTAATCGTTAGCTAAACCTAAATAAGTTCACTGCTACAAACTCACAATTCAATCGCAATTCTTAGAATACTATAGCATGCAGCTTTTGCGCGCACGCAGTGTGTATACTCGTATAGTGTGTGTAGGAAAAACGTTAGTTGCTTGTCATGTACGTTTGCTAATTGCCGAAATATTTCGTTTTATTAAATGTTTATTAAATAAATAAACGGCACCTACGGGAACAGAATATCCCGCAGTTAGCTGCACCTAACTGCAACGATCTTATTTGCTTTTAATAAATTTGTAATGAAAAACTATGTTTGAAAATAGAGTTGTAAATAAGGGTTCCAAAAAATGTATATACATACATATATGTATATGTATATGTATATTTATACTTGTGGTGGGAGTAAGTAATAATATTGAACTGATCTTTAAAGTTGGCCAACGTACCTTTTGACTGAAATTATGAATTGTTGTACCCTGAACCCATTGAACCAAAAACCATTAGGCCCATTTTCAATGGGATCAAGTATAAACAAGTAAGAAGGCTCTAATCGAGACAGTTCCTGAACCCTGCAAAAAAAAAAAAAAAAAAATATATATATATATATATTCTTCTTCATTACGCACTCATAGGCGCGCGCTCAGCTAACCGCGCAGTTGCTGCCGTAGCTCGGTGGCGGGTTGGGCTGAACTTTGAACGCTTTTAACTCCATTTCTAAATGGATGATCTTCACGAAACCTTCGGAATATCAACATAGAATCTAAATGTGTCTATTTCCCAAATTGCAAGTCACTAGTATTCAAATGTTTTTTTTTTTTTTTTAATCCCTGAACTTATTGAAAATGGGAATTCATGGTATAATGGTTTTGTGAAAATATATGTAACAGGCAGAAGGAGACCCCACAAAGTATTCTTGATCAGCAAACAAAAATAAGTTGATTTTGCAAAAAAGCAAGTCTCCAATATATGAAAAATTTTTTTTTATTGGGGGCGAAGGGGCATGGCATCCAAAAGTTTGAAAATTACAAAATCTGACATTCATATCTATGTATACGCCAAATCAAACTGAATGTCTCTAGTAATTGAAATACATATTTTACACTTTTGGGGGTGTGGGGTTGAAATGGGGACCGAAATCAAAAATCTGACCGAAACCGAAATTGTATTAAATTAGTATCTATATATGTATATGCAGGAGACTTGGAGACTCTAACTAAAGATGAACGAGATATAATTTTATAACGGATTCTCCATAAATGTTTTTATCGATGCAATATATGAACCTAACACAAATAGAATGAACTCTCTAGCCCTTGTATCTTCGGAAATCGACGCGTTGAATCTTACGGACAGACGGACATGCCTATATCGACTCAACTTTTCACCCTGATTAAAAACATATATACTTTATGCTGCCTACCACGCCTCCTTCTGCCTTTTCACAAAACCATTATACCCTGAATATCCATTTTCAACGGGTTCAGGGTATAAAAACCACATAATCATCTCATTAAAGATTTACATTATAAATAAATATGTGCTTGCAAAATACTATTTAAAACAAAAACAAAATTGTTTTAAATGTCTTTTTATGTGATTTCGATGTGTGTTCTAAATGTTTTAATGTGAGCCAATAATATATATAACAACATTCTTATACACTATATCACACTAAAGTCTAAACCTTTCGTAATTAAGTAGTCTGTATTAGTGTAGTCCAAAGTGATATAGTACATAAAGACTAAATAGTTTTTACAATTGAAAATATTTATTAATCATTTTGGCAATACTCTCAAGTTTATTAAAAATAATATTGAAAACAAGTAAGAAGGCTCTAGTCGAGGCGGCTCGACTACGAGATACCCTGAACCCTGCAAAAAAGTGATACTCTTCTTCTTTACGCACTTATGAGCGCACGCTCTGCTAACCGCACAGTTGCTGTCGTGGCTTGGTGGTGGGTTGGGCTGAACTTTGGACGCTCATAACTCCATTTCTAGATGGACTATCTTTATGAAACTTTCAGAGTAGATTAAGAGTATCTAAATCTATCTATGTGCCAAATTGCAAATCTCTAGTATTTGAAATGCGTTTTTTTATATTGGGGGCGAAGGGGGCGTGGCATCAAAAATCTGTAAATTACATAATCTGCGTATCCCTAATATCTACCTAAATAAACAAATTTGAAATCTCTAGCTAAAACAATGTAGAAGTTATATCCAAAAAACCTAAAAAATGTAAATGAATTTTCGATTTTTATCGATAATTTGGAAATGGGATGAGTTATCGAAAAAACAAAACAAACTCGTACTGCGTAGCTAACATACGAGTATTCATGTAAAATGCTCTCTAGCTTCTATAGTTTCCGAGAGAGAGAGAGAGAGAGAGAGAGAGAGAGAGAGAGAGAGAGAGAGAGAGAGAGAGAGACGGAGAGAGAGAGACGGAGCAAGGATAACGGGAGAGAAAGAATGGGCAACAATAGCTAAGTTGTAACATTTTTTGGCTCTTACTTTTCGATGAATAATTATTACGTAATTAATTGAAGATGAGAGTTTACACTTACAAATTTTCCGTTTTGCGGCACTCAAAATACTTGCATTACTTGGAAACACGTATGAATGTATAGTATATTAATTGTTTATTTTTACTGAAGTTGTCAATACGAGCACATATATATGTTACATGTTATTTAATATGTGTATTACTATACGATTTGAGACTATTTTTTTTTTTTTATAATAATTGTTATTTACTGAGGTACAAATTGGTTTGTAAACAGCTTTAAAGTTGTTTTATACGGTTTAATTTTCATTATATACGTATTTAGAAGAAAATACTTAATCTCTCGTAAATCTGTGCAAAATTTACAAATTGTTGTTGAATAGAAAAAATTGTTTAAAAATATATAATCTATTTGTGCGTATCTTTTTCATGTATAGGATGAATTTCACCCCTTCATTGAGGCATTATTACCATACGTCAAATCATTTTCGTACTCTTGGTTTAACCTGCAAGCTGCCAAACGAAAGTATTACAAGAAACACGAGAAGCGCATGTCATTGGAAGAAGAACGGCATTGTAAGGACGAGCTACAGGTATACACAATATCTATTCTGTATAATACAAAGTATACTTCATAAAAAGTAAATATGTATAATTTCATTGGCAGAATGAAAAAACAGAAGTGAAACAGAAATGGGCGTCACGACTTTTGGGCAAATTACGAAAGGATATAACACAAGAGAGTAGAGAGGACTTTGTCCAATCGATAATTGGGAAACGTAAATCGATTTGTGTCTTATCGAATCCCGATCAAAAAGGCAAAATGCGACGCATCGACTGCCTGAGACAAGCAGACAAAGTCTGGCGTCTTGATCTTGTTATGGTTATACTCTTTAAGGCTATTCCATTGGAGAGTACGGATGGCGAGCGGTTGGAAAAGAATCCCGAATGCCTCCACCCTGGTCTGTGTGTCAATCCGTATCACATAAACGTCTCCGTTAGAGAGTTGGACTTGTACTTGGCGAACTTCATCAATACATATAATTCATCGATAAATACGGTCTCCACTTCGTTGCTAACTAGCCGGTCGGCCCAAGTTGCCCTTTGCAGTGAAAATCGAAACAAAAATGTACCAGCTGACAGCAAAGATGATAATGATATTGAAGCTAAAACAAAAAGACTTCGCCACAATCCATACAATGGTGTTGTATGCAATGATATTATCTTGGCTACTGGAGTTTTCTCATCACAGGAGCTGTGGACACTTTCCAAGGGTAACGTACAATTTAATTATTTGCCCACCCGAGTTCAAAAAGATATGTCGGACAAATCTACACCTGTTGGACCCAGAAATCTGAAATTTTGCATGTGATTAATATTATGATTCTATAAAGGTCGATGAAAAAATATATGTCTACGCTCACTGAGGACGTCGAAAATCGGATCATAATATTTAGTCATATTTACCACTCCTTATTAATACAGTCTTGATATTTGGTATCACGGGTTAACTCGTGGCCAGCCGAAAAGTTTATATCTCCTACAGTTTCATAGCTAAAAACTTCACAATTGGATGATTCAGTTACTAATGACCTTCCCTATTGATGAGCGAAGCATAAATTTTATAGCTCTTTGGGGGTGTGGCATATCGATTGTATTTTTCACATTTTTGGAGCTAAACGTTCATATTTTATAATTACGTTACCATCGGCTCCTTCTAAGAACTGGTCAAAAATTATGGGTTTACGCCCATTGGGGCATGGTAAATCGGTAAATCAGTTTCTTGTATCCAAATGCATCCCAACAAGCATTTTTGAGTGATTAAAATAGTCATATATGCTCTCATATATGACTCCTCCGTTAAATTGGTATCCCAGCCACGACTCTTCTTAATGAGTCGCTTAGAACTCATTTTTATACCCTGAACCCATTGAAAATGGGAATTCAGAAAGTATATATATTATTGATCAGCACTGTCCGTCTGTCCGTCCGTATGAAAATCGAGATTTTGGAAACTATAAACTATAAACTTTAGACTTCAAATTTGTATATTTAGATAGATATTATATATACAAAGATTCTATAATTCACCCCCAATGACAAAAAAAAAAAAAAAACGCATTTCAAATACTAATAGTATTATACTAGAGACTTGCAAATAGACACACTTGGATGCTATTAATATATTTCGAAAGTTTTATGAAGATAGTGCATCTAGAAATGGAGTTATAAGTGTCCAAAGAATTGCCCAACCCACCCCAAGCCACGGTAGCATCTGCGCGGTTAGCAGATCGCGCGCTTATATGTGCGTAAAGAAGAAGATTACTAATTGGTTTTTTGCAGGGTCAGGGTATCTCGTAGTTTGGCAGTCTCGACTTGAGCCTTCTTACTTATTTTATTTTTCAAGTGTGCCAATACCTTTTTGACCCACTTTATAAATATATCAGTTCTTCGAAAGGTTTAGGGAATCTCGTTGTCGAGACGACTCGACTAGAGCTTTCATACTTGTTTAAAATGTATTTATATATCGCATTGTTAAAGTTAAATAAATATCTATACATAATTTTGTAGATTCAATACTTGATGAAGTGAGTGATAATAACTTGCAAACGAACATTATTAAAAGAGAGAATCTGGGAACGGCTTTCGACTGTAACACATATCAACTGGCCCCCGATTCACCATTATCCAGCTCACAGAGTCAGGTACAGGCAGGTGCTATTGTTGCTAACCCAATTCCTGGTGGCTATAGCAGTGAGTATTTACAATATGCATGAGATAAATATTATAGCTAAACAATTCTTCAGTTGACTTCGTCGATCAGAGTCAGAGGAGCGTACATTTATCATCGTCTCCATTGCTGCGCGCAGATACAACAAATGGTTCGAACGATGCATGTAAAATCGACCAAAGTTCTTCGCCACCATTAATTTCGTGTACAACAACAACAGGAACCGAAAACTGCCCATCTGGCAGTTTCTCTGTCGTCCTCCGATCAGCGGATAACATTAACTCTAACGAGGACTCAACAACGATTGCAACAGAATCTTCAATATCTCTTAATCGATATACACCACTAAATAGTCGCCCGATTGTAACTATGCCAGCAATTCGATCAGCAGAAGGTAAGTTCTGCTTTTTAGGATGGCTAGAATGTTTTTGATGCATCCTCATCAGTCTCAAATTGATTTAAAATTTAAATTTGACAAAAAGACGTACTTATGACTAAGGCTTAAGGCTTAAAATTAAGTAATTAAATTTAAACGATACCTTTTTGAGCCAAAGTTATGTGGTCTTTAAATTATATAGTATAATTAAGCTTTAAAGATGTTTACTCTTTTTTTTAAGAACAGAGTATATAGAACAAGGACCTTCTTTAGTAAAATATTTTGTATACACTGTGTCTTTAAAATGTATATTTAGCCATATTGCATCACAACTGTTCGACGTTTCTGGCGACATCTGTAAGTCCGGTGAATACGATCTATTATCCGCAACATAGCAGTCCACGACTTATGCCTCATACGATACTAGATCAAGAACATGTACATGCCACACAGCAACAGCAGCAACAGCAGCAACAGCAACAACAGCAACATCAACAGCAACAGCAACAGCAGCAGCATCATGCTAGCGAACCACATGATATAACCGATTTTGTAACGTACGATTGTCAAGATGGAGCAGGAGGAGGAGGGAATTCAGCAAGTTCAGCAACAACTGCGGTAGCAGCAGCAACCTTAGAGAGTCCAGTGTTTCAGCATACACAACATGCGCATCAGTTAACCACACATCACAGCCATCATTCGCCACACTATCAAATTCATCCCCAGCTGAGAACATCAAAATTGCCGGCAACTCCATCGTCCAGCCATTATCATAGTGCAATGTTGCCGCCAATGTTGCCGCCGATGGCGCGACCTGTTGCCATAATACGAACTAGCGCAGATCTGGCGATGGTCACGGGTCAGTCTCCGGCCTCGTCCTCATCGACAAAGGGCAGCACATTAGCCAATGAGGATGAAAATCGTAACATCAGTTCAATGGATGGTGGTACACATAGTCCAGCTAATACAGAAATAGATCCAAATACAAGTGCAGATTGCACAACTTTGGTGGCAAGATCGTCGCCACAGCCACTACCAGCAGCGAGTCCTCATATTCATTCAAGCGACACTCTTCGATGTAAAATGCCATCAATTGCCTCGAATTCGCTAACTCGAATCGCAACGCCAATGTACCCCACGGCAAATAGCCGAGAGTATTTTAATCACTTTCATACCCAATCAACATCGGTAAGTAGTAGATGTTCCTAAAATTTAAAAGATTGATGATATTACTGATTACAATCGCACACAAAACCCATTTAACCAATTTGTAAGGATATCAGGATATCAATTTTTATATTCATTCACGGTCCATCTGCCCGCCTGTCCACATAAAAGCAATACAATTCGCAGTTATTGAAGTTTAAGATAAATGCAAAGTACATATATACTACGGGCTAATCAAGTCAGCATATAAGAAATTCTTTTCAGTAATCTGTAATTGTCGGCAATCGGCATAATTACCGATTACTATTATTTTATATTCATTCTATGACGCAATATCTCTCCCACCCACTGAATAAAGAAGAATTACACGATAGGGGCTCCGCGATGGCCAGGTTTCATGCTCTCAATCATAAGAGCAAACAGAAGCCGCCTGTGTAACGAAGCTCTCTTGGAATATTTAATTCGTTCAAAGAAGGGCTCAGGGTATTTCGTAGTCGAGCACTCTCGACTAGAGCTTTCTTACTTGTTTTATATATTATATACATACATATAGGCCAAATGGAAAATATATATGCATACATATATGTATATCTTTCCAGTTATTGGGATATGCCGGATCTATTTCGACAATGTCTGGGGTCATGAGTCCAACAAATTTAAGCCTATATTCAACACCAACAATGGCTGTGACCCCTGCACACCGCTCCAGTGCCAGATCCCGATGGAATAATGGACTTACCGAAGACGAGTTCAACATAATTCCGCACTCTGTAGCTAGTACAAATATAGAAAATACACAGGTTATATTAATGGAAGATTGTAAGTATTATTCTTTAGTTTTTTTGATTCAAAATTTTAACTATATATGAATTTACTTTAAATTCTAACCTATATACTGAGCTTAACAATCTTATGGAGAGGTTTACTTATGTCCTGCACCCATTTATAGTTTCAATTCAAGCTCTTTTCAAGGATCACATAACACACGATTGGGCCCTGTCTTTTTTGGGTCATTCGAATGACTGAAATAGAAGACAACCTTACCATAATATATTGTCTATGACTTGAGTTATAGTTGTGTGTTATAGTATCTTATTCCAAGGTCCAAACTCTGATTTACATACACCTACATTTTAAATCTTTACCATTTCAGCAACGGCTCGTTTTACCGATGAATACTCAACAAGTTCAAACCGTGATTATGTATAATGAACTACCAATAGAATTACGTGAAGCTAGGCTTTGGGTAATTACTGATTGATTACATATTACATATTACATATTACCTATTACATATTAAATAATTAAGACAAATGTACATATTAAAAACAAAACGTGCTTTAAGTTTAACTTTAAATTTAGTTGAATTTTAATTAATACGTTTTGCATATGCATAAAAAGCCAAAGTAGAATATTTTATAATACGTATGTCAAGCTTTATTATTATATATTTTACTTTACAAATTTATGTATGTTGTTAGTATGTATTCATCAAATGGTCAAAATCTTGAATACATATATACATATATACGTATATATAATTATACAAATTTAGTTTATCCTTTGTAACTTTTTGTGGACTTTGACGCCGTACGTGATTTTATGGCGCCTCTTACTTTCGTTCAATTTGGTTCGGTATAAAAGTAGTAACTCTTCCTTCCACACTTGTTTATATAAACAAATTAAAATGTATATTGATTTCAAAACATACATGAATATAAAAGACTTTAGATATGATAAAAGCTAATATTAAATGTAAGAGAATTATTATTTGATCATTACATATATATATATATATATATATATATATATATATATATATATATATATATATATATATATATATATATATATATATATATATATATATATATATATATATATATATATAATGATCACATATTAATACACAAAAACATTCATATAAATTGAACATACATTGAGACAATATTTAGTATGTAGTAACAATTGTGACAACAAAATAAATAAATAAATAAATAAATATATATACATATATATATATATATATATATATATATATATATATATATATATATTGTAATTAGAATTACAAAGTCGAATTGAATGAAATAATGAAAAATGTTGACTATACTGAAGGTCACTTCAACTGTTTTGGAATGCTGAATCTTAACTCAACACATTGCTTTCAAACCAGTTTAGAATCGTAAATTTCACTGAGTTGTAAAATTATATTCTGTCTCTCTTCTGTTATTCATATGTGCCTCATTAAAAAAAATTTGATTGAGAAAGAAAATTAGTTTGAATGAGGTAATATTAGACATAGAAATGAGAATAGTCTCGATCGTTACTATTTATATACTTATACAGGAGTCCTTATATGAATTTTTATAGAAATGCATATTCAAAAATTGTTAATTAATAATTAAAAATATAATAACGGTTTTTAAGGATTTTGGCCACGGGCGTTCCTTCTAAAACTGTGAAATGAGATCGAGATATATGCAAAAAGTAATAACTGTAAAATCAGAATTCAAAAGGCTTTTGAAACTTTTTATACACATTAGACGAGCATAAGATAACATGTGCTTGGTATGCACTTTATATGTGTATAGATTTTTAAATTTAAGTTACATTGGTACTAAGTACAAATATATATATATATATATATATATATATATATATATATATATATATATATATATATATATATATATACATATAATAAAATAATTATAATTATAGCAATAGTAAAAATCGAAAGCTAAAGCAAAATGCAATATATGTATTATACGTCGACAAATTGGCTGTGAATATATAATATATACTACTGCTGTCACTCGAATATATGTAAATACATGTACATTCACATAAAAAAAAATCGGAGTGCAAGTGCAAGTGGAAGCGCATTTGACTTAATAAAAAAAAAAGAGTGCTATTAGTTACTTTATTAATAAATATACCAATACCTATATATATATATATATATATATACAATGTGTATTAAAATAACAAATGAAATAAAAACCATACAACAAACTTTATTGACTTATTTCGCAAATCATTGTTTACATATAACAAAGAACCCAACTTACAGCTTCTTTAAATCTAGCTTGTTTTAAGAAGCAAGTAAGAAGGCTCTAGTCGAGACGGCTCAACCACGAGATATCCTGAACCCTGCAAATAAAGTGATACTCTTCTTCTTTACGCACTTATGAAATGCGTGTTTTACAAATTGGCGGCAAAGTGCATCCAAATCTGAAAATTACAAAATCTACGTATACATAATATCTATCTAAATACACAAATTTGAAGTCTCTAGCTAAAACGGTGTAGTTATACCCAAAAAAAACTAAAATATGGAAACGATTTTTCGATAATTTGGAAATGGAATAAGTTATCGAAAAAAACAAAATAAACTCGTACTGCGTAACTAACATGCGAGTGTCCATGTGAACTTTCAGCTCTCTAGTTTTCTTAGTTTACGAAATCCGTTCATACGAACGGGCGGACGGACGGACAGATTGACAGGGCTCAATCAACTTATTTTTTACAGCTGAAGTCTGCGACTTCTCCTTCTGCCTGTAACATACATTTTAACAAAACCATTATATCCTAAATTCCCATTTTCAATGGGTTCAGGGTATAAAAAAGTGATCGATTATCTGAAATAAACTCGTTTACTGCGGAATACGTGGACCAAAACTACAAAAAAGATTAAAATTAAAGAACGGATGAACAGACAGCTATATCACTAACTATACAACACATAGACCGGACATGTAGAACAAACTTTTTCTTCGTATTTATTCGAATTTAGCTCAACATGCGCGGACAGTCGTAATATGATACAACGAATTCATTGCGCTGCAAGCTGCTGCTGGTCATAAAGACTCATTTGACTGTCACTCTAGAATTCAAACCATACAAAATTTACAAAACTAAATCGCGCAGGCAGCAAAAGTTTCGAACACAGTCACTCAAATGCTTATACATGTAGTAAGACAAAGTAAATGTGTGTGTGTGTGTGTGTGCCTCCTCATCGCGAAAAAGTAGAGCCAATGCACATCAGTGCTATCATACCCTTCCCAAAAATAATCACGACAAACACTAGAATTTCGCATAAGCAAGGCAAAACTTTTTAAGAGTTCGGCATACTCTTACTCAGAAGGGAAGATGTGATCGTCGCGAATCACGACTGGCGAACAAATTTCAATTTTGGTGGGCTGCTGGCTTGTGCGTGCATAGAGAGGGAGAAAACCAGTAAGAACGTTGCAGTTAGGTGCAACTAACTGCAAGATACTCTGTTCCCGTAGGTGCCGTTTATGTATTTAATAAACATTTAATGACCGAAAAAAACGTATATGGCAAACAACAAACGTTTTCCTATACATACTATACGAGCGCGCTCAAATTAAGCGATTTTCTATGTATACATACACAAGCTGCATGCTATGATATTTAGGTTTAGTTAACGTTTACATGTTAATTTTATTTTTGCAATTCATTAATATTTTTATATTTACGTAAAAATTTTTTCTTCCATCTTAACAATTACTACTAAGCTATTTGTATGTTTAACTTATACAGTTGGCCACAAAAAAACTTCTTTGCCACGCCCCCAGTCGTAGACGCACAATTTTTGGCCAGTTCTTAGAAAAAGCCGAGGTTAACATAACTGCAAAATTAGGTTGCTTGCACTCCAAAAATGCGAAAATTACAGTGTATTTTTCGATATGCCCCGCCCTGAAAAATAAATTTTGGGCCATCAATAGAGGAGGCCATTGGTAACTGAACCAATCCAATCCAATTTTGAAGCTTCTAGCTGTAACTGTATAATAAACCTTTTCGGGTTGTCACGCCCCCTGTGGGGGGGCCAAATTTCACATGCCAAATTTCATTGTTCTAGCTTTAAAGGTGTAGAAGATACGTTTTTTTCCCGATTTCCCAAGCCCCCAATGAACTTGGCTTGCCGCCGCGAGTATACATTCCAAATTGCTTATAAACTAGTACTATGATTACTGGCATACATACTGGGCGAATGAATTTTCCGATTTGCCACGCCCCTAGTCGGCGGATTTTACACTTTATAATTCGGGAGCATATATGAGTATATGTTCCAAATTTCAATTCTCTAGCTCTAATAGCGCCGAAAAATATTGCGTTCATACGGACAGACGGAACAGAGTCTAAAAAAGAGAGGGGAGAATAAAGTAAAAGTAGTGCATAGCATCAGCTCACATGAAAATATGTCCATTCCAGTTGAGCGCTTGCAGCGCAATGAATTCGTTCCATCATTTTTTGACTGCCCTAGCCAGTAGAGCCAAAGCCGAATAAATACGAAGTTGACTGGTACGTTCGCATATATTTTGGTGCGTGGAAAAAGTTTGTTCTACATGTTTATGTGTTGTATGGTTAGTAGCTTTCTCGACTCATTTCGTCGCCCTGATCATACTTTATATGGTCTGTCAATGCTCCTTTTATTATACCCTGATTTTTCCATTTTCAATGGGTTCACAAATTGTTAATAGTAGCATAGTACTATTGCTAAGTAACAATAGCAGCGTGAGGATTAAAAGAAATCATAATGAAGTAAAAACGTTGCAATCGGGCGATACCGCCGAATACTTATTCATTTATTTTGTTTTTTCGATAAATTATCCCATTTCCTAATTATCGATAAGAAATTGAAAATTCGTTTACTTTTTTTTTACGTTTTCCAAGCGTTACTTCTACACCGTTTGCGCTAGAGATTTATTATTTGTCTGAGATTTTGGATGCAACGCCCCCTTCGCCGACAAATTAAAAAAAAAAAAACGCATTTCAAATACTAGAGACTTGCAATTTGGCAAAGAGATGGATGCTGTTCATATTTTCCAAAAGTTTCATGAAGATCGTCCATCTAGAAATGGAGTTATACGCTCATATGTGCGTCAAGAAGAAGGGTATCACTTTTTTGGCAGGGTTCAGAGTATCTCGTAGTCGAGCCGTCTCGATTAGAGCCTTCTTACTTGCTTAAAATATGTTTTTACCTTAAAACGATAGAAGGTATCGATTTTCCGAAACAAACTCTATGTGCTCGCTCAATATATGGACTTCACTCAAAAAGAATTAAGTCTCAAGCTGTTAGAGAGTTAAAATAAAAACACTTCACATTTGCCGAATTCAAAAATTGAACTGTTTATTTCTTAAAATCCTAGTGCTTATATACCTTAAAAATACTACAATTGATTCCATGCACACAAGTGCACAGATGTTTGTCAAGTGTCCCTTTTCGATCGCTAAGCCGTTCTCACGTCTCACGTTACATTTTTATACCCTGAACCCATTGAAAATGGGAAATCAGGGTATAATGGTTTTGTTATACCCTGAACCCATTGAAAATGGGAAATCAGGGTATAATGGTTTTGTTAAAAGTATGTAACAGGCAGAAGGAGGTGTGTCAGACCCCATAAAGTATATATATTCTTGATCAGGGTGACGAGAAAAGTTGATCTAGCCCTGTCCGTCTGTCCGTCTGTCCGTCCGTCCGTCTGTCCGTCCGTCCGTCCGTATGAACGTCGAGATTTCGGAAACTACAAAAGCTAGAGAGAAATTTCACATGAACATGCGTATGTTAGCTACGCAGTACGAGTTTGTTTTGTTTTTTTCGATAACTCATCCCATTTACAAATTATCGATAAAAAATCGAAAATTCTTTTCAATTTTTTAGGTTTTTTGGGCATAACTTCTACACTGTTTCAGCTAGAGACTTCAAATTTGTTTATTTAGATAGATATTATGGATACGCAGATTATGTAATTTACAGATTTTGGATGCCACGCCCCCTTCGCCACCAATTAAAAAAACGCATTTCAAATACTAGAGACTTGCAATTTGGCATATAGATAGATTTAGATACTCTTAATCTACTTTGAAAATTTCATAAAGATAGTCCATCTAGAAATGGAGTTATGAGCGTCCAAAATTCAGCCCAACCCGCCTCCAAGCCACGACAGCAACTGCGCGGTTAGCAAAGCGCGCGCTCAAAAGTGCGTAAAGAAGAAGAGTATCACTTTTTTGCAGGGTTCAGGGGATCTCGTAGTCGAGCCGTCTCGACTAGAGCCAACTTACTTGTTATTACTCGCTGCGTTTGTCGCTGCAGCTAAGGGAAGACATGTTTATTATTTGGCTTCAGATAACGCGCAGGCTATCGACTATTGGCTATTTCTTAATATATTTATTTATGTGCCATGTTCATGCTTGAACACAAGCTCTTATACCTTCAGGAATCGACGAGTTCAAACATATGGATAGATAAACAGAATGACATGCTCGTCGTCTTGATCAAGAATATATCAATTTTATGGGGTCGACCACGCATCCGTCTGCCTGTTGTATACATTTTCACAAAACCATTATATTCTCAATTCCCATTTTCAATGGGTTCAGGGTATAAAAACATATATGTAACTGCATTCTAGTGATCTAGCTCGTCTAAGAAATACCCTAAATCTTACTTCTCGTAGGGTCTTGTCTTGTTGATGGACTTATATTTTTTATAAGAGCCTGTCACAATTTACACATAAATTTAAAAAAATCGTTACACTTCGATTTAATGTGTTCAAGGTATACAAAACAAAAAATATTCCGTTAATTAATTTTAATGACGTTTCAATGTATGAGAAAATCAGAGAAGTGGGTGTATTCACATATTGCATATGAATATACAGATATATGTAAGTGTATGCGTATGTTTATATATACACATAAACGCAGACTGAGAGCGCAAGTATTGAAGTATATATTTCTATAGAGAGAGTGAGAGAGAAAGAGGGAGAGAGAAAATATTAGGGAGGAAGAAAGAATATATGTGTGTCTATATATTTATAAACATTTGAATACATTTTCAGAGCGATATTTTCTCAAGAATAATCTGATTTTTTATGTACATATTTTATCTTATTATGTCTGCTCTCAAAAATATTTGTCTTTATTCTCGAGACTTGAGTTTGTTCAACAGTCTAAGATCGATGTAATTTTTTCAATTTGCATAATTAAAAAATCTTAAAATATAAATCTTTATATAAATAAATAATATATATATATATATATATATATATATATATATATATACCACATATATATATATATATATATATATATATAATATTTAATTTTTTTTATAAAGATAGAGAGAGAGTCTAAGAGTAAGAGTGAATTTATAAAATTATAATAATTATTATATTGTGAGTATTATTTATAAATAAATTTCTAAATATCTATACATAAAACATGTTGTCTTTCGATAGCAATTTAAGTGGACTTACATACATACATACATATGTACGTATTTATAACTTATCTACCTGTACATACATACATATAATTATACATCCAAAACCAGTATAATAAAGTCTAATCAGTGTGACAAAGGAAAACAAACTTATAGGTGACAGTGAATGTTAAGCTAAACTTTGGATGCTTATAACTCCATTTCTAGGTGGACGATTTTGGAAACTTTCGGAATATATTAATAGCATCCAAATGTGTTTCTACAACGCTTGAGCTTGAGGCTTCAAATTTGTATATTTAGATAGATATTATAGATAAGCAGATTTTGTCATATCTAGATTTTGGATACCACATATATTCTGAAAGTTTCATGAACATCGTCCAACCCACGGCAGCAACTGCGCGCGCTCATACGTTCGTAAAGAAAAAGAGTATTAGTTTTTTTTTTTTTTCAGGGTTCCGGGTATCTCGTAAATCTTGTTAAATGTATAATTTCCTTTTATTTAGTGGTTGCGTGTTGAACAAAATACATACATATATGCAATGTACATTAACGTACTACATGACTGAACTTTATACGTATATTATATTATTTTAACTATTATATATATACATTTTATTTCTGTGAAGTAATCGATTAGTAGACTATTTATTTCGCTCAGCATGCAAAGGCTATATATAGTACACCCTCTACATTGATCGACAGATATCGATTGAGAAGTGCGTACAGAGATGTAAACAATATTAGAGTGGTATGCTACAGTTTAGTATATGGCATTTAAGTCGGAGACAAGCGACTGCGTAATGTTCGTTCACAGCAAAATTATTTCAATTAATTTTATTGTAGAATTTAGAATTGAAATATCGAATCGACATCCAAGTACTCATGATTATATTTTTGTTTTAGATGACAACTGCACAAGAACTGGATAAAATAAGAAAACAAAAAATGCTAAATACTTCGATCAGTAATTTGCGTCAGCCTGTGGCCGTGATAAAGAAAAAATCAGGTCCGTTAGATAGTGTCATCGATGAGCTGCATCAAATAGAAGAAGCTGAGGCTCGCGCAAATGTTAAACAATCTACGACAGCGACAGAAAAGTCTACGTCCACTGGACGGCGACGATTACAGTCGAAAGAGAAAGATAAGAAACGCGAGCGCTGGCTATTGACACGTAAGACTTGGCGGTATATGACCGATGCTGGTCGCAAGTTATTGCCCGAAGGAAAGACCCTCCATGGCTCAGATAGTATAACCCAAATAGAAGAACAATTTCAACGCGTGTGTGCGTCGGAGCCACGATTCATATTGTGGCGACGCAAATCATCATTTCCAGGTGCTATAAAAACCTGTTCCAAGCGACATTTCAAAATACTGTCCCAACATCGGGGTCATAATTATGCAGCGCAGGTCCATCAACGAACTGAAAAATTGAATGAGAATGTAGATCTTACTATAGAACTTTTACAGTGCTATCTTAAAATACAAGATTCGTATAAGACAACAACGTTGCTGGGCACTAAGACCGTACGTCCAGATCAAACATCTTCTCCCAGCTCTCAGCGGCCAACCTATGAGAGAAAATTCTTGAATTCAACTGATTTAAATGTTCATAATCAGAGCTATGAGTCAATTATCTTGCAGCGTTTGAATTTTTTAAAAAATGCATCAATATTTGGCACAGAAATTGATAATTATGATATAACACCAGCAATACTTGAAGATAAGGCTTTGTTAAAAAAGATTTATAATGTATTGAAGAAGCAGCAACTACATCGTATTTTACATTCCACTGAGCCAACATCGAACAAAGTTAATTTAGCTAGATCTACCTCACATTCGAACCTTCTATATAACAATACAAGTAATAGCTGCTATGACGGTGCATCAAATTATCCCTCGATCTTTCAAGATGCTGTGAACAACATTCAAAAGTCCAACCCGATCGAATTATTAAATGCGGTCAAACGTATTCAAAAGCCACCGGACACTCTCGCTATAAACCGCAATAGTACCAAGAATTGGGAAGCTAATCAAGCTTATAAGAGTCCAGGTCAGGAAGGTACAATATGTGATAAGTCCTTGATGCTGAATTCATGTGGAACGCAAACGAATTTTGTGCAATTGTCTGAACTAAAATTATTAGCCTTACAATATGAGCAAGCGTTACAAGAAAACAATTATAAAAACAATAATAATTCAGAGATCGACGAAAGCGTCAAAACGTCATTGGGAAATCACAGACGTAGCTCAATTGATAACGAAGACGTCTCTCAGTCTGTTAGCGATACGATAAAACGATATTTACGCATGGCTCGAAAGAAGAGCCTGCATGATGGCGATGCGAATCGTTTCAAGTCTGTTAACTACGATCGAAATCTTCGTAATATTAAGGCAAAAGGCGAAATCAACCCACCTGGCATGGACGAAGGCAACAATAAGGCTGTGCAGACGTTGGATGCGTGGGCCCAAGTTGCCATGGATTATATACGCGGCAATGAAAACTCAGTCAATTTGCATAACGCCCACATTGCCTGGCAAAAGGATCTTAATGAGCGCATTCGCAAGAAAAATGAGTGGGATAAACAATTTCAAGAGCGCAACACTGATGCACAAAATGCTAGTTTCAATAGAACGACAATTGGCCAGACTATTTGCCTGCCGGCGACCAACTCCCCAATAAACCCCATTCAACATAATCAGCATCCTGAGCAAAAGGAGAAGAGTGGACGAACTACTAGCGCCATATTAACTTCAAGCTCACAGTTTCTATCAAATTTCTGGCATGCTAACGGTAGTGACCCCTCAAGTACACAAAGTTTAAAGAATGAAAATGTAAATGAATCATTTATGAGTAAGTATACATGCGTACACACACACGAATATATATGTAAAATATACGCATAATTCTTTATTATTCATATATGCAATGTAATAAGAATGTGAAATCTCCTGAATTTATGTCCATTATTTGGCTGTTGAGTGGCATTTCATATATGTAGTTAGTTAACTGCCCTTCCGTCTGTCAATCCTTATGCCACCAATAAAGCGTAGTAGCTGTAATGATAAGAGTGTCCTACAAATATCGTAAATATAAGTCATAAATTGTCTAAATGCAGAGAGAGAGAGAGAGAGAGAGAGAGAAAGAGAGAGGGAGAGACGGAGTATATTGGTCTCTTATCCTTTCTCTTTAAGTTCGATATATCCACCATAAGAGGTATGGGGCATATACAAAACTTCGGCTAATTCCTGTAATTTTATTCGATTTACTTTCAGATACGGATAAAAATGAAAATACAAATATGCAGAAATCTAAGTCTTTATCTAATGTTGGACATTTTGTATCAAAAAAGTTTTGGGGAAGTCGCTCTAAGTGTCAAAACAAACAAAATCATAGTCACGACTTGGTGGCACACCGACAAAAATGGACTCCCCTGGTAAGATAATAAAAATATAATTCTATGATCATATATAGACACTTAATTACACTTTTCCACATATATTGGCGTAGGAGAAATACTCATGGATATCAGAGGAAGGGCAGATTCTCCAGCTAACAGATACATCATTAGAAAAACTTTCTAACTTCGAAGCTGAAATGCTAATGCACATTGCTCTAGATAAAATTAAGGAACTAAACATTGGTTTGAATATAGGTATGGTGATATCAAATTTTACATATTCAAAATTCTTGACACAAATATTATATTCAGATGATATATTATATTTTATTATTGATTCAGATTTAGATCGAAATACACAGAAATCTCGAGTTACATCAAAAAAGAGAGCACTCACAACAAGCTTTTTTGATATTGGCCGAAAGGATGAACACAGTAAGCAAGATTTCTTCCTGAATCCATTTAAAATTGCATTTCTGGGTGCTTCCTTGTTGTAAAGATAATTTCAACATGTAGAAAATGGCGTCGCTGCGTCGATTTTATCGTGAATGTGAGTCCGTCCGTATCATTTTTCATTTTTCCCGATAACTCATCCCATTATCACTTATAGCATTCGGATTTCGGTTAAGTTCTCTCATATTTGTAATGAATACACGTGTGCACCCTTGTTTTATAAACTGTAAAACTTTGTTTGGTTAACTCAGCTGTGGACGCCCAAGTTGATATCATTTGCATCGTAAACGTTATAATTTTTTGCTCATTTTTATCTCAAGACTCTTTTGAAGAAGCATTCTTGAAACAAAAAATATATAGACTCGTGAAAAATATTTGAAATGCCATCTACGTCCATTAGGGCAAATCATGTACAGGTATACCAGTATTGACAGCCTCTACAGATAGACTGTGGAGTACTATTATAAGTATTAGTCGGTTTCGTCCGACTGTAACCGTCTAATGTGTTGTATTTTTTTTTTTTTTGTTTTTTTTTTTTGTGTTTTCTTTTTCTTGATAATTAATGTAAATAATTAATTTAAAAAAAGATGGACGTGAATATTTATTTGGAACTTCTTTGGAGTGCTGCTTATCAAGAGACAAAAAGCAATGCGGAGAAGTGGAAACAGGTTCGAAACATTCGCTGGCATCAGTATCTCGGAGTAGTCGAGTTGGAAAACTGAATGATAACGTAAGAATTTTTATAATATTTGTAGTGGAAAGTGAGGGGTGACAATTGTATTCAGCTGGCACAAGGAGGCGTTGTAGACGGCATTACATGATTGATTGGTCTTTCGGACAGACGTACCCATGAGAGATAACGTAAATTTAATTATTAACGATACAAATATATCGATAGTTTCATAAAAGCTAGAGACATTCTAATCTGTGCAGATTTTTGTGGCACATAGATGCGGTTTTAAACACACCACTCACTACACCAACGCTTTTTGTAAATAATGTTCCCCTAATAAGTGAAATAAGTAACTTTTGAAAATATAGATTCTATTTACATATATGCTAAATGATCTGACGTTCTCCCACTCCTCTAACTACATCACTTTTTTAACTTTTTCATTTATTGCTTACTGGTAGGTGCGCTCATATGAGAGCTTGCCAACTAAGTCAATGGATTACGGGCGTTGTAGTCCTTCAGATCAGATGGCTTCTTCTACAGACTACTTAATCAATCTAAAAAAATCTTCATCAACATCAATGGCAATGTCGCGGAGTCAGTTTGATATACGAAATGTTGAGCTCGACTTTGATCGAACATTATTTACACAATCAACAAATAGTTCAACATTGAATGTCCCAATGTTCGTAAAAATTTGTATTGAATATTTGGAAGAACATGGACTACAAAAAGTTGGACTTTTTAGAGTTAGTACATCTCAAAAGCGAGTGAAACAAGTAAGTCAAAAACAAAAAAAACATTCATATAATTCCTTAAATTAAGCAAATTTGCAAACCAATATTATTTTTTACTCTAAATGGATTTGTGAAAATGTGTGTATTTAGTATTTGAAATACATTTTTGCACATTTGGGGGTGTGCGTCATAAAGTATACATATATATTCATCATCAGGGTGACAAACTTAATCGATATAGCCATGTCCGTCTGTCCGTCTGTCCGCCTGTCCGTTAATCTGTCCGTCAGTATGTATGAACCAGATCTCACAAACTATAAGTAAGAGCTAGAGACTTTGTGTCCGTTTATTGGTATACACGTTTGTTTCAGAAAATCGATAACTATTTCCGTTTCAGAGTTATCGATTTAACATTTATCGAGAATTAGTTTAAAAATCATATCTCGTTTATTTTTAGAGCTATAGTCTCCTGCAGTTTTCTGCAAATATAGATAATAATTTAATACAATTTCGGTTTTTGTTCGATTTTGGAGACCAGCAGCATGCACTGGGAAACCATCTATGTAACCGATGGTTTTTATGTTTTACGATATATCGATTGATTTTTCTCAATATTGATATATCGTCGTTTGAATATAATTGACAAAACAAAACATGTATCATTAACCATACAAAACATAGACCGGATATGTAGAACAAATTTTTTCCACGCATGAGAATTGTGTTTCATGTCCTAATCATCTTCGTATTTGCTCGGCTCTATAGTGTACGGCTCGGGTAGCGAAAATATAGTATTTGATAGGCAATTCGCTGCCAGCGCTCGAACAAAATGGTTCTATTCTCATATGAAGCACTGTGTTATTCTTTCCTTACCTTCACTCACTCACTTACTCTCTCTATGCCTCTGATATACATATGTACATATGTGTACACAGGTACAAACCAACGACGCTAAAAAAAATTAAATTTGTCCATGAGTCGCGATTCGCGAAATTTTAGTGCAAAATTTTAGTGCTTTCGTGATTATTATCGCTACCTGCGCGATTCAGTAGATTTAAAAAAATCTTGATGGACGATCTTCATTAATTTTGAATATATTAATAGTATCTAAATGTGTCTATTAGCAATTTGCAAAGAATTTTTGAAAATTTGTGGCGAAAAAATTACAGAATCAGCGTAATAATAGCTATCTAAATATATAAACTCGACGTCTCTAGCTCAAACGGTGCTCAAAAGAAGAATATATATACTTTATATGGTCTGCGACGTCCCCTTCTGCCTGTTATTTACATTTTCACAAAGTCGGTACACCCTGATTTCCCATTTCTAAAGGGCCAAGGGTATAAAAACTACCTACAATCGATATTATCGATGGTTTTAACCATTGATGGTTGAAACCATCGATGGACGGCTCTATCGATGTATAATATGTAATATATATGTATATAAATATCGAGGAGAACCTCTTAAACTTTTATACATATATATATATTTACATATATACATATATACATATATACATATATATATATATATATATATATATATATATATATATATATATAAATCTACAAGATCTATATATATATACATATAATTTATCCATATTTTCTTTTTCAGCTTCGTGAGGATTTCGATAAGAACTGCAACATGCGCATTCCATACAATACGTGCCCACATGATGTAGCAACATTGCTTAAAGAATATCTTCGGGATTTACCTGAGCCACTATTGTGCAAAAGATTATATACAACATTTTTAGAAACGCAACGTAAGACAAAAACAAAAATTAATGTTGTATGTGTTGTTAAAATTGTTTTAATAGGCATACGAAATCGACGCTTGCAACTCGAAGCGATATCCCATTTAATTAAACTATTGCCCATTGCACATCGTGATACATTGTATGTGTTACTGAAATTTCTGGGCAATGTAGCTGCACATTGCGATAATGTCTGCAATCCAGATGGCACAGTTCATATGACTGGGAACAAAATGGATAGCAACAATCTCTCTACCGTCTTTGCCCCGAATATTTTACGAGATTATACACCAAAGCCTGCTGAATACAAAGAGCAGGGCAACATGGCCGATGCTATCAATGTAATCAGGTATTAATTATTAGTTATTAGTTATTAATTATTATTCAATATAAAATATCTAGATTCAATAGCAGCAGTAAAATGTGTTGACCTAATACATGGACATTTAACAAGACTAAATACTTCGTTATATATTGGCTTCATTTTACCATGAAAACATTGAAAATAGGAAATCAGGATATAATGATTTTGTAAGCGTGAATGTAACCGTCCATATGAGCACAGAGATTTCGTAGCTTCAAAAGCTACAGAGATGCATTTTATTTCGCAGCTTCAAAAGCTACAGAGATGCATTTTATTTGATTGATAAATAATCCTATTTCCTTCTTACCGCTAAAAATTAAAATTTGGGAGACTTGTAATTTAACATAGACATATTTACATGCTAGTAATATGCTCTAAAAGTTTGATGAAGATAGTTATCGAAAATTGAATTTGTAAGCGCCCAAATACGCAAGGCGGATAGCGCTCGCTTATGCGTGCGTAAAGAAGAAGAATATCAATTCAAAATGGGAATTGTGGGTATAATGGTTTTATGAGCCCTGTCCGTCCGTCCGTCCGTATGAACGTCGAGATTTCGGAAACTAAAAAAGCTAGAGCGCTGTATACTCGTATGTAAGTTACGCAGTACGAGTTTGCTTGGTTTTTTCGATAACTCATCCCATTTCCAAATTATCGTTAAAAAGTCGAAAAATCGTTGCCGTTTTTTCTACACCGTTTGAGCTAGATACTTCAAATTTATATATGTAGATAGATATTATGGATACGCAGATTTTGTACTTTATTTATTTTTATTTATTTATTTTTTTTTTTTTTTTATGACACGTGCTTCTCGCCTCAAATATGAAAAAAAAACGCATTTCAATTACTAGAGACTTGAAATTTGGCAAATACACACATTTGGATGCTATCAATATATTCTGAAAGTTTCGTGAAGATCATCCATCTAGGAGTTATAGGCGTCTAAAGTATAATATTTATATATTATATACATACATATACATATATAGTTTTCAATTCACATATATATATTATCTCTATCTCTTTTCCTCTCTCTCTCTCTCTCTCTCTCTCTCTTTCTCTTTCTCTCCCTTCTCTCTCTCTCTCGCTCACTTCCTCCCCCTTTTGTATTTTTCTATATTATACATTTATTAATCAATTTTCTTAAATTAATCATAATTATGTTTCTTTTCAGAATAATGATTGACCACTATGAAGAAATCTTTAGAGTCCCTGTAGATCTTGTAGATTTGCTTTACACCCATATGTTAGACACTTGCCCAGAACAATTATACAGTCTGATCACGAACAAAATTAATCAATCTGCAATGTAAGATTTTGACTAAAAAAATTAAATTGCATAGATATAGATATAGATATAGACAGAGATATACATATAGATATGATATTGATATTGATATTGATATTGATATTGATATTGATATTGATATTGATATTGATATTGATATTGATATTGATATTGATATTGATATTGATATTGATATTGATATTGCTTTAGATCTTGCTCTTGCTCTTGCTACTTTCTCCTTGCTCGTGCGCTTTGATCTTCGCCTTGCTATGCCTGCTCTTGCTCTTGCCTTGCTCTTGCTCCTGCTCTTGCTCTTGCTCTTGCTCTGCTCTTGCCTTCTCTTTGCTCTTGCTCTTGATCTTGCTCTTGCTCTTGCTCTTGCTCTTGCTCTTGTCTCTTGCTCTTGCTCTTGCTCTTGCTCTTGCCTTTGCTCTTGCTCTTGCTCTATGATCTTGCTCTTGCTTTGCTCTTGCTCTTGCTCTTGCTCTTGTCTCTTGCTATTGGCTCTTCCTCTTGCTCTTGCTCTTGCTCTGTTGCTCTTGCTCTCTGCTCTCGTGCCTCTTGCTCTTGCTCTTGCCTCTTGCCTTGCTCTTGTGCTCTTTTAGGCGGCCCCTCCCTTGCTCTGGCCTTGCTTCTGCTCTTGCTCCTGCCTCTTGCTCTTGACTCTTGCTCTTGGCTCTTGCTCGACTTGATTTTGATATTGATATAACTATTTAATATACTCTATTTATAAATAATGTATTATATTTATTTAATTTGTAGTACGCAGGTAAAGAGATCAACATCTGACGAAAATCAGATGAGCCTAGCAGATTCTACGCACACTTCGACACTGTTACCTGACGTCAGACGACAATCAACGCCGATTCTATTAGAAACCCAAAAAGTTTTCTCAGCCAGGTTACAGATATCAAAACAAGACGAACCGACTCCAAAACCAACGGCAAACAAAAATTTAACTCAAGGTATGAGATGAATATTATAACACTTTAAAATCACAATAAGTAACTAAAGTGAACTGAGGTAAAATGATTTTCCTGTAGATGTATTTATAAAGTCTGCAGGTATTGAAAATAGGAAATGCGGGTATAATGAGTCATTAAAATGTATGTAAACAAGTAAAAAGGCTCTACTCGAGATGGCTTAACTACGAGATACCCTGAACACTGCAAAACAAACTAATGCTCTTCTTCTTTACGAACGTATGAGCGCGCGCGCCGCTAACCGCGCAGTTGCTGCCGTGGCTTGGGGGTGGGTTGGACTGAACTTTGAGCGCTTATAACTCCATTTCGAGATGTACGATCTTCATGAAATTTGTAGATTAATGTATCTTTGTGCCGAATCGCAAGCCATTAGTATTTGAAATGCGTTTTTTTTGGGCGAACGGGGCGTGGAATCACAAAACTAAAAATAATATAATATCTATCTAATGTATTTGAAGACTCTAGCTAAAACAGTGTGGAAGTTATGCTAAAAAAATCATAAGAAAAACGAATTCTCGATTTTTATCGATAATTTTGAAATGGGGTGAGTTATCGAAAAATCAAAATAAACTCGTACTGTGTAACTTACATACGAGTATTCACATCAGCTCTCTAGTTTTTGTAGTTTCCGAAATCTCGACGTTTATACGGACGGACGGACGGACTACAGACAGGGCTCAATCAAATTATTTTTTTCTGCTGATCAAGAATATTTATACTTTATGGGGTCTGCGACGTCTCCTTCTGCCTGTTACATACATTTGTGAAAACATAACATTTATACCCTGAATTAACATTTTCAATGGGTTCAGGGTATACAAATGTTTGCTGGGTATATTCCCTGTAAGCATTTTTGATGTTAGCATTTGAATTTCATATGAATAATATCTAAAAGGAGAAATATTAATATATTAACTGGCATTATTAGCTTTATTTACTTTTATATTTATAATTGATTTACAAATGACCAAATTAACACATTTCGACATGTGCTGAATGAAAAGTACCGTTTAGTTAAGATCCTTTAGATTTTGTAAGATAACAGTCGCGTTTGGATCATTTCAGAGAGCAGAATATGATTGCAAAGCAACAGTGCAGTGATCATATTTTAATCACCTGCATGTTCAATTGGCGATCGCTTTACATTTTGTTTTTGTATTTCCCACCAATTATATTTTGAGCATATGGAAGTGTCATTTATGAGTCTCCTTTCGACGCCCATCAGATTAGTCAAATTTCAATCATCAAGAGGACTCAAAAAAGACTTCTCAAGACGATTTCTGTTAAAACAATCTTCCAAATACTTGCAGGGAAGTAGTTTTCGAATACACTCAGAACTGTAAACATTACTTCACGTATCACTTGACTATTTGTCCAGTAATTGATTTTTTAATATTTGATTCGCTTTATTCTTATATAATTTAGAGATTAAAGTTCAAGCAACGAGCATATCGGAACCCAAACTTCCAACTAGTATATCGAATATAGGCGGAGCAACATTGCACGCAAAGACGGCAGAGTTTGAGAGAAACAACATGACAAAAACTCCGATTCCAACAGCTAAGACGAAACCTCTTTATAAACGACAACAAATAATATCTAGTTCCAAACTATGATGTATCATAATTAAAATCAACAAGGGGTCTCTCTTCTCTTCCTAGAGCAAATCTCCCCATGACTTGTTCCACCAAAGTGTCTACAAACTGTCAAATGTCATGCCAATACATTTGTGTTTGTAAATTAATCAATTAGTCAAATGGTCTCAGCTGCCAGTTCTTTAATTAATTTAAGTTGAATAAAAATTATTTAATTTAAAGTAATGCAAGTGTTCTTTTTTCTTGTTGTATACCAAGAGTAAGGATCTGCGAGGTCTATAAGTAAGTATATTATTTATTTATCTATATTTATATCAATATACTAATTAATTCATCAAATTTTATATTTATTTAATCATGATAATCTTTTATTATTATTGCTATTATGTAAGACTATAGGAATCTTTGTTAATGTACTTTGGGTATGTAAACAACTTGTTTTCGTTTCTTTTCAAGTGTTTAGTGTTTTTGTTTTCGATTTTTATTTTCGGTAAAGTTTTGGTATATTAAATTGAATACATAAGTAAATAAATAAATTATATATATATATATATATATATATATATATATATATATATATATATATATATATTATTTATTTATTTACTTATGTATTCAATTTAATATATATATATATATATATATATGTATTTTGAAAGGCCCCAAGAAGCAGATGGCTCAGGGAAACGAGTAAGAAATTAGATATCTCTTCGTCAGAAAGGGATAGCCTTGAGTTACGCCCGGCCAAATGAATCAACTGCGATCCATGTGTATTAATTGGGATTACCTCGATGTGATAAAATTCCGTAGTTTAACGAATCGAATCAATTACCTACACAATTCAAAGTGTTCCTTATACGACTCAGCACATCACTTCTAAAAAGAAGCCAGTAAAATGCTGATTCAAAGATTTAAAAAAACAGTCGTAGCTGTGGAAGGAATGAGAGACTTTGAATACAACTCTCGAAACTTTATTATATCCCGTACAGTTTAGTTATATATATATATATATATATATATATATATATATATATATATATATATATATATATATATATATTATGAATTATTGGGTTGACATATATCATATACCATGTCATTTTGAGAATCGCATAATTTATACAAATTCATATTCACTAAAACCAAATTTGTTGTACCTCTATATATATATATAAATATTTTAATTAGCTTGATTTGAATTTTTTCGTTTTTTTTTTTTTTTATGCCTAGATTTTGTAAGTTTGTCATCTTGAACTTCGATGTACGAAGAGAATGCTTACAATATTGAACAACAATTCTTCTGATATGATGAAATACGTAATTATGATTGCAGTGGAATAATTTAAGACGCTCGCAACGCTCGTTTGCATTGCTGCTGGTTGCTCGCCTATGAAGAAAATAGAAGAAATATATATTTTGAAATTAGGTTTTAAAGGTGATATGTTTATACGAATATATATATATATTTATATTAAATATTGCTATTGTATGTAACATATTGTCGTCTCGTAGCTGTATGTTTACATGTATTGCGGTTATATACACGAACGAGGGTATGACCGGGTGTCGACAGCAAAACTATATCTAAATAAATATATTAACTAACTCTTAACACTCTGATAACTGCGCAGCTGATGCAGCAAGTTTGAGATGGGTTGGGTTATACTTTGGACACTTATAACTTCATTTCTAGATGGACGATCTTCATGAAACTTTCGGAACGTAATAATAGCACTTATATGTGTCCATTTGCCATTTGACATGGTTTTATTTTTATTTTTTTCCATTGGCGGCGAAAGGCGTGTGTCATCCAAAATGTGATGTAATCTGAATTACAGAATCTTCATATCCATAATATCTATCTAAATATACAAATTTGAAGCCTTTAACTCAAACGGACTGATGGACGGACAAGAATATATGAAGAATATATATACTTTATGGGTCCTGCGAGGTCTCCTCCTGCACACTAATTTTCAGAAAACCATTTCAACTTCCCATTTTCAATGGGTTCAGATTATAGAAGCAGCTGATTGAACAATATGTTAGTGTTGGAAGTACTGCTAGACGACTTTCACTTACCAGTCAATACGTGAACCCGAACAGAGGCCGGTATAGCTGCATTGGGTACACACGTATAGTTTCCAGAGTCTCTTAGAGAAGCACGGGTCAACATTAGCCTACTTGTTGTGCCTGCATCAGTTTTTTCGGTTTCCAAGCTAATTCCACCACGCAATGAGTCGAAGTCGACAATCGCTGAGCCATGATACCTGCGATAGTCACCAGTTCATCTAGGATATGTAACATACACACATAGAGACGTATTTACCATAATACAGAAGAGGCATGAATGTTGACAGAGCAAGCCAGAGCAATAGTACTATCTCGCTTCACGTGTATTTCTGTCGATCCCAATATTTTGGCGCGAGCCGCTAAATGTTTCAATTTATAAAAAAATTTTTCGAACAAATGTTATTAGAATGTGTTTTGTGAAAATGTATGTAACAGGTAGAAGGAGACGTCACAGGCCCCACAAAGCATATACACATATTCTTGATCAGCAAAAAAAAAAAGTTGATATAGCCCTGTCCGTCTGTCCGTCCTTCCGTCCGTATGAACGCAGAGATTTCGGAAACTACAAAAGCTAGAGATCTGTAATTTTAAATAAATACTCGTATGTTAGATACGCAGTACTATTTTATTTTGATTTTTCGATAACTTATCGTATTTCCATATTATCGATAAGAAATCTTAAACTCGCTTCCACACCGTTTCAGCTAGAGATATCTCATTTGTATACTTAGGAAGGATACTATTGGATACGGGGATTTTGTAATTTTCAGTTTCAGTAATTTTCAATTTGACACAAACCCGCATTTCAAATACTAAAGATTTTCAATTTGGCAAATAGACCTATTTGAATGTTATTCCATGTAGATCGTCCATCTAGCAGCTATAAACTAACAAAAAAAAACCCAACCAACTCCTGCATATGCGTATATCAGTGTGTGCATGTGCTTGGGCATGTATTGTTTGTTACGAAGCGAAGAGTTTTGGAATATAACTTCTTCGAAAGGTTCAGAGGATCTCGTAGACTTGCTTACTTGTTAAAGATATAATCTATGTACATATGTATGAAATAATATATGTATGTATGTAGATATTAGAAAAATGCCCACCTTTTGAACTATAGTATAGTTTTTCCGAATTTTTATCTCTCATGTCATATTCAGCTATGTGGAAATTTGGAGAAAAGAAATAAAATATAAGTTTAGGATTGAGAAGTGATGAAAAATGGAGTGGGAAAAAAGTTGAAAACCAAGAGCAATATGGAATTTGAATAGAAAGTTAAGTTCGTTGAAAAGAAAGAATGCAACACAAAATAGGATAGTAAAGTGAAATTATTATATCAAAAAAGTTAAATTAAAGAAGGAAAGAGAACACACTCGAGGAGAGAAGAGAGAGAAGAGAGAGAAGAGAAGAGGGAAGATGAGAAAATATATATGAGAGTATAAGCGCAAACAAAAGATAAATATAGAAAAGATATGGTAAATAAAAATTTGGTCATCAATATAAGAAGAATGCGAATTGTCACACCCACTACCTGTGATCTCCAAAGTAATAGCCAAATTGATCTTAGGCTCTGTATTTACTTGACACTCATATATCCCACTATCCCGAGCTTGCGCATAATCAATCTTCAAGTCCCAGTCGTCACTATTTGGCGGATGTATAACAGAAAACCTTTGATCGCCAGTGTATGTATAAATGTTAGTTGTTAATATATGAAGATCCCGCTTCCGCATCCACGAAACCTGCATATAAATTTACAAAAATATATATACACTAATTATAAGTAGCACGTTCACACAAAGCGAATGCAGCAACAACCTAGCAATATTACTATGCCGCTTCTCATTAGTTGTTAGAATGAAATTTGAAATAAAATTATTATCTTGAAATACAACTTGTAGAAAAAGAAAAAAGATTTTATGAAATTTTAAATATCTAATTTGTATGACAGTAAATCTTTGATTATAGAGTTACATTGTCTTGAATTACATGTTGCAAGTTTGTAAATCTAAAGCTCATAGTTATATATAAAATTCTACGTACAGTTCGATTTCCTTTATTTTTGACACGGCATCTTAAGATTGCGGTTTCATCGACAACAGCTGAAACATTCCTTGGGCTTACATCGTCGAAATAGGGTCGATTCACATTGGCCAAGTCTTCATCAGGCAAGAAGAAAGATGATTAGTTCATTTAGAGTCCCCAAAATCCAAAAAAATTATACCTTTACCATTGATAATGAGGAAAGAAGATGCGCTGATTCTCTGAATACTAATGTTTAAATGCAAGATGAAAAAAAGAATTGGCTTAAACTTTTTTAAATGATTCGAACAGTTTTGGTTCCCATAAGAAGTCGCCATCATCCGCGCAATGTGGCGCAGCTCTGAAAATTTGGCCTCTAAGACGAACGAAAGAAATACAAATAGTTATTTCAGTTAATTCAATTTGATATATGTGAGTTGAATTGAAAATCGTCGTAGAAATGGAGTTATAAGCGTCCAAAGTATATCCCGACTGCACCCCAAACCACGACAGCAACTGCGCGGTTAGCAGAGCGCGCACACTTCTATGCAGGGTTCGGGGATCTCGCAGCCGAGCAGTCTCGACGAGCTTTTGATTTTTCGATAACTTATCCCGTTTCGTAATTATCGATAAAAAATCACAAATTTGTTTACTTTATTTTTGTTACTTTAGCGTAAAAATCCATTTCAAATACTAGAGACTTGCAATTTGGCAAATAGACACATCAAAGAAGAAGGGTATTAGTGATTTTTTTTCTTTATTGTAGGATTCGAGGGTGTCTTGTAGTCGAGCAGTCTCCACTAGAGCTTTCTTGCCTTATAATTGTTTCATTTCATTCATTTATTTGACAACATGTTCAGTTCATCATTGCTCGAAAATACTATATTTTATAATGAGTATAGTTTTGTTATCCTATTACAATTGTAGTAAAAATGTTGCCTTTGAGTTCCATCACATACTTATTTCCACAAATAAAGTGTCTTATAACAGATCAACAACATTTCTGTGTTTTGATAGTTTTTTTTTTTTTTTTTTAGTTTATTTCTCTTGAGATATTTAAGCGCGAAACAATTCTGGCAGAATTGGTTCTTAAAAATTATAGTTTCTAATCTAAACTACTTACTTATTTGGAAGCTTGAAACCTTATCCACCTCCTCTACATGCCATGAAAAGTCGTATAAATAATTTTTTCTTTCAACTATATGTATGTATATCGAATCTTTAACTGTTAATTATTTTCCCGTTTACATTAGAGAGCACAATAATTGAATATTAAATCAATCACTTAGAATATAAAGGGAACAGAATAAAAAAGGAGTTCAATTTGTGTTCCAAAAATATGCTCAATGTATTTAATCGTACGATTTGTATTCACAATTATTTTTGCGTCTACTGCGCAGCTTTGCTTCATTCAACCACCTAAACAGAGATGGGAACCGAATTCCTTTACAAGGGTTGTCTTCTCCACAAAGCTCAAGGGATATGGCAGCCCTGAATGTTGCCAGATGCAGCGACAGGGAAGTCCGAGCAAAATCCATAATAGTTGAAATTTTTCAACTGAATTTTAGTAAAATTAGTAATCAGAAGTCATGTAATATAGAAATAATAATACAAGCCGTAGTAATAGTATTTGTACATGGAACTTATAATGGAAATAGTAGGAAATACCACTAGATACTGGTGCCATACCATCAAAAATTGGAATGAAATTATTCCTCTTTTACTGGATTACAGACAAATTCTGCATACATCAACGGACACTTTCCTACATAAATACTTATCAGAATACCTGTTCCCTAGAGCAGTGTTCATACTAGCGAAATGCCTACATTCTATTCTATTATACAATTAATATGCAGATGCATATGCAGAAGACAAAGCTGTAATTTGTATACCCTGAACCCATTGAAAATGGCAAATCAATGTATAATGATTTTGTTAAAAGTATGTAACAGACAGAAGGAGGCGTGGCAGACCACACAAAGTATATATATATTTGATCAGAGCGACAAACTGAGTCAACATAGCCCTGTCCGTCTGCAGTCGTCCGTCCGTCCACCGGTATGTATGAACGCGTCGATCTCAAAAACTATAACAGCTAGAGACTCCATTCTTTGTATACCATGAGCCCATTGAAAATGGGAATTCAGGGTATAATAGTTTTGTGAAAATGTATGTAATAGGCAGAATTAGACGTCGCAGCAAAAAAAAATAAGTTGGTTGGTCCATCCGTCCGTCCGTCCGTATGAACGTCGAGATTTCCGAAACTACAAAAGCTAGAGAGCTGAAATTTAATTTTTCGATAAATCATCCCATTTCCATTATCGATAAAAATCGAAAATTCGTTCTTTTAACGTTTTCTGAGCGTAACTTCTACACCGTTTTAGCTAGAGACTTCAAAATGTAGATTGTGTAATTGTCCGATTTTGAAAATCTCTGCATTCATACGGACGGACTTTAATCGCGTAGAGTATATGAGTCAACCAAGTCTATAGCTCTTATAGTTTATAATCTTGTCGCCCTAATCAAGAATATATTTATATACTTGATTTCTAATTTTCAATGGGTAGGGGGTATAAACAAAAAAGAATGTTGCAGTCGAGCGGTACTGATTGCAGAATACTCTTTCTCATCCCAAATGCTCTCATATCCATGTTCCTATTTGAGACACCCTCAATTAAGAATTCAACAAACAAAGTATTTGAGCAATTAACAAATGTGCTCGAGTGTATATGCCAAATATCATATCTCTAGGATTAAAGGTGCTGAAAAAATAGCATAATTAAATCCCGTGCCGAATTTCGGCGCTCTAACTTTAAAACTGTAGAAGATACACAGGCCACATACTTTTCGTACTGTGTTCGAAACTGCCATACTTCCACATCCCCAAATAAGACAATGTTTCCATGGCTCCTAAGGGAGTGGAAAGTTGCATAAATTAAAACCATAAGTTTCCGAGTCTTAACATATGTACATAAATTCAGACAAGTCTTAACATACAGTCTTAACATAACAGAATAAAGATATCGAAGCAACTCGTTTAAAGTTTATTGAAAAATTTCATATTTTCATAATTATAAATTATCGCCTAAAAGACGCAAATAAACAAACGCAAGCAATCAATCAATAATAAACTGCAATATACCATACATATGAATGTATGCGTTGACAATCAGTTGAGCAGGACATAAATCGTGATCGGCAATATATGATGGGTTATTATGCAATTAAATCAGATTAATTAAGCAATTTAGAAGTCTGAATATGGCAGATTCTCTGTCGCTGGAATCGACACAGTTCTTGGAGAGTAGACATTCCTTTTGATATTGTTTGTTTCTTTGTTCCAGCCTCGAGCGCAGCTGTTAAAACTTTGATTGCCACCACGCCATATTTGTTGAGACTCAACATTATACGGTAATCGATTATCATGGCCACCAGCGCCATCAGACAGGAAAGGAGTTGGAGACACATTCTGCACACCTCTATAGGCAGGCTGTTTCTTAACATTAAGATATCGTTGATTTCTCTGATCCGCTGATTCCTGAAACTTCGACAGCTTATTGTACGACAATGGAGATGGACTATAGTTGACCTGTAGTCCCGCCTGCTGCGAGCTCGATGGCACCTTCTGATAACTCGTTGGGTTATATAGCTGCTGTTTAGGTGGCACTGAATTATATAGACCAGATTTTGTATTCGCTACGGGGAACCCAGCATATGGTGGTGCGTCATATTCCACGGTTTTTGGAGAGCTTAAGATATTAGGTGTTGACTGTACAGGCGGAGGAGCATAACTAGCCAAAGATATTTCCTTAGGTACATACAATCCTATCAGATAAATGAGATATAAAAAAATGAAAACAGAAATTTTAATAGATCATCATATTTATGAGATAAATGATATATACATAAAAATAAAGTACATTTATTGTAACAATAAGTTGACCTATTCATATTTCATATTGACGAATAATTAGAGCAATAACAGAATGAAAGAACTGATGACAACGCAATTCAATTAATTGGTAACTGGATTTATTTTACACACCCTGAGCATATAAAATCGCAAAGAGCCGAATGATCAAATCTTACAGAAGGCGAACTTCTCCGCCAAATAAAGCACTGTATGCTTACAGTGTTTATGTCTACGAATCTACATACAAATACATATACAAAAATTGTGGATGATAGAGCATTCTTATTTGTTTTTAATTAAGGAAGGGTATACAATATAATGTTGGTATATGAACACAGGAAAATTTGTGTCCAATATTTTTATCTTAACAATCGATTCTGGACAACACGAAAATTGTGGGGAACATGTAAAATCCATGCCTTTAATTATCGCTTCGTTATTCATTTGGCGCTGAGATTGTATTTTATCAGTAAAAAATTCGCGTTGGTTTCTTTGAATTAGCTCAGGTTCCCTTAAAGATTGTTGTTCAAATGTGAATATCAAGTCTCGTACATTAACTGATTCACTAGTATCTTCAGCATTACTATTTCGCTCGGCTGCAGTTTCTGGAATTACAGGGCGTTCTATTGGCTTTTTATTCGAAGCGCTCATATTTCTAGTACATTTATCCATAGGAAGATTTACATTTGATTTAACTTTTAGTTCTTTCATTTGCTGTTGCATAACGCATTGTTGAAATTGTTCCAACTGTTGCAGCCTCTGATGGATTTCGTCATTCAAATTTAATTCAGGTCGGTGGAATTGGGTACTATGACCGTTGCCATAATACTTATTTAGACCATGAATATTATCTTCCACGAATTCGTGCTGTTGTTGGACTTGACAACAATACTCTGAAATATTTAGATGTTGCATTGACTTTAATAAGCTAATTTGTTCTTAAATATTTAATGTTTTTTTCTAAGAATTTTTATCTAAAAATATACATAAATTATATGAATTTTACATTAATGTATAAGTATATATATATATATATATATATATATATATATATATATATATATATATATATATATATATATTTACCTTTTGGTAGCTCAACATTGCGACCTCCCCAGCCCTGAGCCACATTTGGCTTATATGCCAGTTCTCTTTGTGGATTGGATGACTGAATCGGTTGACTTTTGCCGCGAGTATCGTATGACGACTGGAATATGACAAAGTTTAATATAGTATGTTTGTTTATAAATTTGACAGCATATACATATATTTGCATTTTTTTTTTTTTTTTTGTAATAAAAAAAACAAATTTCAAATAATACTAGTTAAGTATATTATTGAAATTAATAAAAATGATAATTATGTATTGTATAATTATCATTTTTATTAATTTCAATAATACAATTAGCTAAATATACAGAGCGAAGAAAAAATAAAATAAAAATAATAGATGTATAATATAATACACAAATTTACTTACACTTTTATACGAATCCTGTGCATAATCCGATGGGTTGGTATATGAGGCAGGCAAAGAAGGTGAATCGGTAAAATCCTGAGTAAAGTTTACAGGTGATGGCTGCGTGGCAATCGGTGTCTGACTTTGAAATTCTGATTGATCCAAAAACGCGGTGCTCGCTGAACCGGTTTGTAGAGCCGCTTCCCACGGGGATTTGACTACCTGAACACCACACTTGGAGTATTTTTCAATAAGTCTATCTTGATGCAGATTTAATTGGACACGATGTTTTCCAGCATCCGAATACGCTGGCACGATGCTTGGCGACGTAACAGAAGGTCTATTAGTCTGATATTGTTGATAATCTGGAATACCAGATGGACTATGAGTGCCAGCATTTGTCTCATCGACTACCCAATTGTCAGCCTTTCTCCGACGTTTCGCAAAGAGCTCAGCTCCTTAATGGTTTGCCAAATTACGGTGAAATCAGTTTTTTTTTTTTTAATTATAATTATTATATTTGAGCAGCAAGCAGGCCAAGGCGATTTGCAGTTTGTAAAAGCATGTTAAAAAAGAAAAGTTATTATTTCAGTTATAATAAAAAATTATTTCCATCAAAAGATTTACATATAATACTATAGAACTGTTTGTATACACCATCGCTAAATCAAATAAATATGTTGAAGTTAAATATTCAAAAAAATGTTTCAACTGTCTGATAAAGTATTTCATTTTTTGTTCGATATTGTCAAAAATATACTATTACTAATTACTTTCATGATAGGATCACGAACATTAGCTGCCATACATTCATACAATTCAATTTTTTTGAAGATTGATCTAAAATATAGAACTTTCAAGCAGCTAGGTGCGTGATTAAATGGGAAACTTTATATAAATGGCAAATAAATAATTCACATTGAAATATTGTATGTTGATTTTAGAAGAAATTAACAGTATATTGGAGTTTTTATACCAGTATATGAATAGTTAATTACCTCGACCTTTGTGCAGTTGCAGTGCGGTTATTAGCTCAGCGCAATTGTCGGGCGATAAAAGACCCGATTCAATATTTATTGATTCTTTTAGTGAGTTATAGTCACGCATTTGTCCACGGGGATTCATGACTAGCTTTAATGGCATTTTATCCAGCTTTATTAGTTCCGGCTGCAACAAATCATCTACCGCGTTTTCTTTGCTTAAAGAATGCGTTTCGATAATATCTCCATCTTCTCCTATTTATAATGCAATGTATATATATATATATATATATATATATATATGTGTGTGTGTGTGTGTGTGTGTGTGTGTGTGTGTGTTATAGATTAGGAGAAAATGGTATTATTATGTTAGTTATACCATAATAATAATAATGAATTAAAATTGTTATTTATCTGAAGCTGCAGAATAAATTAAATTAAGTATGATAAAATAGGGATTACTTATAATAATATTTATAATATAATGGTATTTTTTATATACTTAAATTTTTAACTATTTCTATAGTTATTTATTCAAATATTTTTGAATATTTCATTTTTTAAAACATATTTCTATATGTTCCCTGTTATATTTATGACATATTTATTTAAATATTGTACTTTCTTGAATACTCAAAAGAATACAATATTTATGTTATTTTATAAAATATTTATTTCATTTTGAAAAATATATTAATATTGTATTTTAATAGATATATTGAAAGAAAACTCAATAAATACATATTTTCACAATCCTTTCTGCCTATTAACTTTATATTATTCAAAAATATGAATAAGCAGAAGGGATTATTTATAATAATACAGACTTCATTTCCCCATTTCCTCCAAAGATACAGTTTTTGATTGTTCGCTATTTCGAATATGGCTATATATTATATATTTTCCGATAGCGCAGCCAAAAAGGGCGGATTTGGTAATTAATATGTGCGTGTTCATCTGATTCTACAGTCGTATGTGCCTATCTATGGAGCTTATAAAGATTCGATTATATTGAAAGGTTTATTCGATTTCAGAAACCATCTTTGTTGCAAATAGTATAAACCGTTTACAATTAATTTTCTAAGCCGTAAAATGGGTTTGAAAAATAAAATATTCATATAATTTCGGTAAACGAAATTACATTTTATTTTATTTATTTATTTTAGAGTGTTTTTGAAAATTTTCAATACTCCTTCTTGTATTATATAATGTTCTCAAGTTTTGTTGAAAAAATTTATATTTCAGTTACAGACCTAGTAGCCGTACTATATCCTAATATACCTACTGAATACCTTTATGTGATCTTCGGGTTTTAATGCATGCATCCAACAAATATCTATTTTTTTTTTTTACCTTGACCACAACCTTCGTGAACCCATTTAACAGAGCGTTTCTTTCGATTCACATACATTGTTTGACCCTTTGAAGTTTGATTGCTTATATCGCTCAATGAATGCGAGATTCGGCGAGCTAGCTCAACTTGGTCCTCCACAGTGGGATGCAGTGTTGGTGAATAAAATGCTGATGAGGCATAAAGCTTTCCTATGTTGGACAGATTTAAGTCAAATTCAAATAGATTGACGCAACACACAAATATATAGTACATAGGATATATTCATGAAAAGGCGATACGTAATACACACTATGTCTAATAATTCCTAATTTACATACATATATCTAATGAATGAAGCGCACTTATATACATATATATATATATATATATATAATAATATATAAAATTGAAAACTGGTTAATAAAGCCAAAAGTTCATGAACCGAACAGAAATCTGAATCTATCAACAGATATAACAGAAAACCCCTGTCACGTCCCTACATGTGATTGAGATATGACGAAGACAATGAGAGAGAGAGAGAGAGAGAGAGAGAGAGAGAGAGAGAGAGAGAGAGAGAGAGAGAGAGAGAGATAGAGAGAGAGAGAGAGAGAGAGAGAGGGAGAACGAGATAGAAACAGAGAGAGAGAGAGAAGAGTTGCGACAGAGGACAAATAAAAAAGACGATATGTCGGATATATTACGATCATTTAAAAAAGAAGAAGAGGAGCTCAAAAGTCAAGGGCTTTTCTGTTCAAGCGTGTTCGGAAAAGTAAAATTGTGGATTCTTGGTTAGTAAATCATATTGATTTGCTTCAGCAATGAGGATAGCATCGGAATGTGAAAGGTTTTTCAATTGGGCGATTGGCAATATATATTAAGAAGATGTATATATTTTATTTTACGTATCACCTTTTTCAATTATTTTTGACAAATTTCGTTGGCTTACTTACGATTCTTGGGCAATATTTGAGGTGCATCTGTCGCTGGAGTAAATATTTTTCGCAAATCAACAGTCCTCGATATGTTGGATGATTCCTATATTTTGATAACACATGCACATACATATTTTTTGTTTTCTCCAAGCTCAAATTCGCATCTTCAGAAATTTGATGTAGATGTATTTGAATTTGAATTGGATCTATCTTTTAATTATCTATATATAAAAAGTAAATACCCTATCTCCTTTCTATCCAAATAAATCAACGTACATTTTTGTTTTTCCACAGTTTTCGGCTTAGCTCGAGCAATATTTGTTTCTTGCTTTCATCGTAACGATCACTTGGACGAAAGCCCCGTTTCCTTTCGATTACACAATTTCTCGATCTATCCCAATCAGTTGATCTATATATTTGGCCTATGCCCTTATTATTGCATTTTGAAAAATCTTTTTGCATTATTTCTCCAAAATAAAACATTCAACAATTTCAACTCGTAAAATGCTTTTGATACAAATAAATTTTCTTTTCTAAACGAATCATTCCATTAGCATTCAAGTATATAGCGCATGCATACATTCTTTTGTATTGTGAAATATGTAGTTGAACATACGTATGTACACATATATACAAATGGCTCTCTTAAATGCTAATTATAGAGATTGAATTGTGCGATGGACACACATACCTATATTATATATACTCTCCGAGAGTATACACATGTTTAAATTTCTAAAAATTTAAAATAAAGAAAAAAATAATCGTATCTACATAAAATGTTATACATAATTTATGTCAGTATGCGATACGAAAGCTTGTTCGTGCTCTTTTTGAGATCATTGGGCAAACGGCCAGACGAGAGCATATTGTGATATACCTATGTACCCATGGGGATTATAGGGAGGAAGGTCCGTCTTATTGGTATATGTTATATGTATTTGATTAGATATCATCAAAGTCCGACTTCTACTCTATTTCTTTTTCAGCAGGTGCACTAAAAATGCAATTTATAAATAGAGACTACACTGTATTTGTTGAAATTAAACAGCGATAGTCAAATACTCGTTCAGGAAGCGCAATATACACAACATTTTTTAGTTGTTTTGGGTTTTTAATATTCCGTGATTATAATATATTTACATATGTATATTGGATCTCGTAGTCGAGCAGTCTCGATTAAAGCTTGCTCACTTGTGTTCTTTAAAGAACTGATATTACAAAGATTTCACGCTTAAAAACACGTATACATACATATAACATATACATGTAATACATATATTTTTGCCGACTTGCTGCCTAGCTTGCTCTGTACATGAACTATACTATTATGGAAACTTATTTGCTGAATAGTTCTTCTTGTAGGTGGACTTTTGTAATACAACTTTTAGATTATGATCATGACATTCATATGTATATGCCAAATCAAACCGTATTAACTCTAGTATTTGAAATAAATGTTTTACCATTTTGGTGCTTAAAGTGAGTTTGGAGCCGATATCGAAAATGTAACAAAAATCAAAATTGTATTAACATATTATCTATACACATGCGAAAGATTTGGAAACTCAGATCTAAAGATGAAAGAGATCTAATTTTATAAATAAATGCTCGGTAAACGGGTTTTGATCAATAACTCTCGGAATAGTTATTGACTTTCTGAAACATACTCTTAAAGATATCTATCTCTCATAGTTTCTGAGATCAACGCGTTCATAAATACAGACAGACGGGTGGATGGCACTATATTGATTCAGGCAGGGCGACGAGGCATTCATTTTCACAAAAACCATTATACCCTGAAATTCCATTTTCAATGGGTTCAGAGTATAACTACAGAATTATGTATGCCTTTTAAGGAACTTTAATACGTTTCTTGACTTGCTGTATATAGGTATCTATCATTATCCTATATCCGTTTTCATTGAATGTTCTAAGACCGTATATGACAATTGGTATCGTGTGAGTTTAACTAATTTGTAATACCTTAATGTCACATACCTGCAATTCAGTTGAATCTGCCTGGTGCTGGAACATGCCTGTGTTACATTGATCTTTTTTGATTAGTGGTTCTACCTCCTCTTTGTATTGATGATGACTTTGCTGTTGTTGTAGCAGCCTCTGCTGTTGTTGCAACTGCTGTTGCTGCAAATATTTTTGGCGTTGCAACTCCTGTTCCTTTAGTTGATTTTCCGCAATCAACTTTTGGGCTAACAATTGCTGCTGCTGAATCTGATTGGCCAAATCCTTTTGCTTTTGGATAAGTTGTAGCTCCTGTTCCTTAAGTTGAGTTAATTTCTCCTGAGCTTTAATATTGATATCAATATCAGATATAATATTTTCGATTTGATTATTAATGTCCTTCTGAAATCGAATATTTAAATATATGTATGTATGTTTAAAAAGAAACAAGTAAATAATCTCTAGTCGAGACTGCTCGACTACAAAAAACGCTGGGCTTTACTATGGAAACTTAATTGTTCAATAAAGCCGCATATGGATGGACTATATTAAACTTTCAGAATATAATAATAAAGTATCCAAAATATCGATTACAGAATACTCATTCACAGCTCAAGCGCTATCATATACATACATGTGTTTCCGATTTGCCTCTAATTTCGAAATTAATATACAAAATATTTGGGCAATTAGCAAACGCACGTAGCAAGCAGCAAGCGTTTCTCCTATACATATGTATGTACATAGATACATACATATATACACATAGCCGAGTATCGGAAATGTATAACTTTTTAAATTAACATATATTTACATATTTATTATCAAATGCTTCCTGTCGCCCCTAGTGGGCGTAGATATATCCGCCACATCTTTTTAAATTGGATAATCTAGAGGAGTATATGAATATTCCAAATTGCAACTCGGCTCATCAACTAATATGAAAATGCATTTTCCGATGTGCCAAAAATATTGATTTCATACGGACAGACCGTCACACACTCACACGGGCTAACTCGATATAGATATATATCATCTACATAGAATCTATACGTACATTTGTTTTAACGGCATTCTCATCTTGATTTATTTTGGTCGCATTGGCCACTTCCGATTTTTCCGGAATTTTAGATTGACCTTGCTCATCTTCAATCTGTTGAACAAAAATGTTTAATGATTAAGATCTGGGAATATGTACATATGTGTTTATATATTTGTTCTTTAAATATACTAAATAAATATACAAATAAAGCAATTTCGTGAGGTTATAGTAGTTACTGCGCAAATAATTTACATTATACACCAAGCGATTTTGTCTCTAGGCTTGAGTGATTTATATTGCAAAAATATTGTTTCCTGAAGTTTTAGAAGCGTTTTGTGATACAAAAAAAAAAAAAAAAAAAAAAAGTTATAAAATAAAAAATAAACTGAATGTAACAAGTGTTAACCCTACGATTATTTAGGCTTGTAAATAATTTTAATAATCATTTCGCTTCTTAATTTTCTTGAATATTAGTTAAATAAAATTAATACTTCTTCTGTCTTGGTCCCTGTCTTCAAGTCTTCACCATCATCATCATCAACACTTTCATCTTCTTCTTCATCATATTCATCTGCTTCTTCATTTTCATCAGCTACTACTGCTTCCTTTCTTTCATTGTCGTCTTCGACAAGAGCTTCAATCGCTGTATTTTTCGCGTTGCTTGGAACATCTGCTTTTGGACTTGATTCTATTTCTATCTTGTCCGTTTTGATCTCTTCTTTATTGGGTAAAACAAAAATGGCTGTTGTTGTTGTAGCCGATTCGCTTTCCTTATCAGAAGTTTCAGTTGGCTCCTTTTCATTTTTGAGAACAACTGCTGTTACTGTCGTTTCTCTTGGCGATTCGCTCTCCTTATCGGGAACATGAGCTGATTCGTTCTCGTTTTTGGTTACAACAATCGTTGTTGTTTCAGCTTCTATTTGGGGATCTGCTTCTGTTTCTTCTTCTTGTTTGGCATTATCTTTTCTGATTATAACGATTGCTGTTGCAGTTGATGTATCGCCATTTTCGACAACACCGTCTGCCTTGCTTTCCGCTATTTTTACATCTGTTTCGTCTCTTACAATTTCCGATCCAGGTTCAGATTTTTCGATCTCATCTTTAACCACTTGTTGTTGCGTACTCATGATTTCATTTGCATTGGTCTTAATTTTTTAATAACAAAAAAAAAAACAAAACAAAAACAAATTACATATATAAATCTCATTTTAATGTGCAAGCAATTTGCATGGAAAGCAAGCAGGCCTGAATTATCACCATTATCATCAACATTATCGCCATTCGTTAATTGAAGCCTTTGATGAAGTTTGGTACGTAGAAAGTAGCTGGCTAAGTAACAGTTACAATTAGAAAATATATTCATAAAATTAATTGAGAATATTGGTTTGCTAACCGTCCATTTGTCTGATGAAAGAATCAAGCTTCAACAAAACCATTACACCCTGATTTCCCATTTTCAATCGTTTCAGGGTATAATAAGATATATCCCTGTCCGACTGTTCGTCCGTTTGAATGAACGCAGAGAATTCATAAACTAGAAAAGCTAAAGAGCTGAAATTTGACTCGTATTTTGCTTTTGTGATAGCTCATCCCATTTCCTTATCGAACATTCGCTTAGGTTTTTTAAGTGTAACTTCTACACCGCTTGAGCTAGAGACTTTAAATTTGTATATTTATGTAGATATTATACGATACGAAGATTCTGTAATTTTCAGGTTAATGCTGCCACGCCCCTCAGCCACCAATTTGAAAAAACGTATTTCAAGTACTAAAGACTTGCACTTTCGCAAATAGACACACTTGGACGCTATTAATATATTCCAAAAGTTTTATGAAGATCGCCATTCTAGAAATGGAGTTATAAGCATTCAAAATCTGAAGAGTATCTGATTTTGACAGGGTTCAGGGTATCTCGAAGTCGGCAGCCTTCTTACTTGCTCAAATTGCTTTCATTATTTCAATGGCCCATAGCAGACCTGGATATATGATTTTCGATCAATATTTATAGGGATAAGGTAACTCCCATACCAAGTTTGGGCTTTATAGTTTTAAAAGTGTATAAGATACTTTTGACAAGACAGGGCGTCGATACAAAAATTTTAACTATCTAGCACTTCAACAACCATAGTTTCTGAGCTACCGGAAAATTCATTTTCCCATTCCCCACGCATCTAGTGGGCGGATTAGGACATCACACTTTATAATTCAACAGTACGGGTGTATTCGATCCAAATCTCAAGTCTTTAGCTTAAATAGCGCCGAAAAACAAATACATTCATGCGGACAGCCGGACGGACAAAACCACTTACTCATTTCGCTTTGTGAATGAGTAGAAAAACAAAAAAACAAATAAAAAAAATTACATAAATGAATTTATGAATTATAAATTTATGTTAAAAGTATGATTATTTATTATCTTTTGATCTTACCACCACTTCAGAATCCATTTTTAGTTAAAGCTAAGTAAATTTATCTATGGAAAAGAATAATAATAATTATTATTAAAGTTTTGACTATCAAGAAAAGAGAATCCGACATACAACAACAATATTTGTCTTATCATTCAACTTTTCAAATTAAATTAAAGCTAGTAACAGCGTTGCAGTCGGACGATACCGATTGCAGAATACTCATTTATGGCTCAAGCGCTGTCATATATATTTCCGATTTGCACCTAATTTAGATTAAAACGAAATTTTTGGGCAATTAGAAAACGCTCGTGGCAAACAACAAGCATTTTTCTATACATACATACATACATACATACATACATGTGTACACATTTAGCGTTTATTCTGTTTCAAAACATCTAAACCGTTTCTTTAGTTTTGTCAGATTGTGCTCCAGAAGTGCAGAGAACGGGTTGTTTTAATATTTATTATATACATATTTTCAAATTTATTTTTTAAATTTTATAGTTTTGTGAAATCTCTATACAAAAAATAAATTATACATATATACATATATTTAAGATAGATAAGTATTTGAGTATATAAATATAATATAAATATAATATTTATATATGTAAATATGTATTTATCTTAATTAGATATACATACACATATGTATAATATATACCGACTTTTTGTATAGAGATTTTACAAAAATAAAATTAAAGTAAAATTGTTCTTGAAAATATATATATAATAAAAAATACAAAAAAAAAACATTACAAACACTATGAATTATACAGATTCTATTGTCCTCTTACATAACTCACTGATTATTTATATGCATATTTCCGCACATAAATATTTAATACACAAGTTTAAAATAAACATAACATAACTCAATAAACATAACATATTTAACTCACCGATTTCAGTTCTTACGAAAAATAACAATGAAAACAGTACAGCGTAACCAAATCGAAAATCCAATTATCGGTCTACACTTGTATGAGATTACAATTAAAGTAAAATGCCGTCCGAACTAAAATAATAACCTCGAATGAATAAAATCTACATATCAACTACACACACGCACACGTTTGTATGTGTTTGCTGTTCGATTTGAAGAATATGAGTGCACAATGAATATAGCGTCCACACGCTGTCCACAATGTCCACACAGTGTCCACATTCTATTTATTTTCTATGTTGTCAAGTTTCCTCAGATCAACAATATATATTTAGTTCATTTAGTTAATGTATGTACACATCTACGTTTGCACATACATGTATGTATATATGCATGTTTGCATACATTTAGTTACATATACAGTCCGATATAAAAAGGCAAGTGCATACATACATACATATCTACATATGTATGTTTGTACGCATATATTTATTATGTATATGTACATGCAGTACATATGTATATACACATTTAAAAAAAAAAAAAAAAAAAAAAAAAAAAATATATATATATATATATATATATATATATATATATATATATATCTTTTTTTTTTTTTTTTTACTTATTTTTTTTTATATATTTATATATATTAATAAAATAAACAGTTGGGGCTTAATGTGCTGTGGAATAGCAGAATATAGGGTCGTATGTATGTATGCAGAGTAATTTAAAATATAGATGTTTAAAATTCTCATCACCAGTGTATATTTAAACTACTCGCAGTGTCCGTTACATTTACTTTAACAGTTGGTAACTAGCGATTTCGTTCGATTAGTTCCCAGAAAAAATTCCGACTATACTTGGCAGTATGCACATATTAATAAATAATATATGTATATTATAATTTAATTTTATATTTAACGACATAGGTTTATTATACGGCATAATATTTTCATATATGCTATTTTAAGAAACCAATTACAGTTCACTGCAATGAGATTTTCAAAAAGAAATTTCCTTACGGTTACGAAAATTGCAATTAATCGATTATTGCACAAAAACTTCTGTAGTGCTGAAAATTTATGGTTTTCGAACGATATATCGATATAATAATCAGCATCCCTAAACAAAATGGTGGCAACAATAATGTGAGAAAATGAAAAAAAATGGGGGCAACGATAGTAAAGAATGGAAATTTACTGGATGCATTGCCAACACAGGTAGCCGCATATTGTAGTTCAACTATTAATATATGATTAAGCAAAATGTTTGATTTCAGGGGACACTACACGTTGTTATGTTGGGCTTGGATTCTGCTGGCAAAACAACAGCATTATATAGGCTTAAGTTTGATCAGTATTTAAACACAGTACCCACAATCGGATTTAATTGTGAAAAAGTACAGAATACAATTTGAAGAAATTGAAAAATCAAATTGATTAAGTTGTGGTGTTTTCAGGTGCAGGGTACCTTGGGCAAAGCGAAAGGAGTTCACTTTCTCGTTTGGGATGTGGGTGGGCAAGAGAAACTTCGGCCGCTATGGCGAAGCTACACTCGGTAGGTAAAACAAATGTTTATTATAAACAATGATGATGAAGTAAAGCTGTCAATATGAATTCATAGGGCCATAAAATTAATAAACTTATTTATCATATATATTAATATTAAAAATTTTCCAGCTGCACTGATGGCATTCTATTCGTTGTGGATTCGGTCGATACGGAACGCATGGAAGAGGCAAAAATGGAGCTAATGCGTACGGCCAAATGTCCTGATAATCAGGTCTGTATACATTTCAAAGATGAATATCAAAGCTTACATTTAATATGTTTAATTTATTTTAGGGTGTTCCTGTATTGATCTTAGCGAATAAACAAGATCTGCCAAGCGCATGTTGTCCCAAGCAACTTGAGAATCTTTTAGGATTGCATGAGCTACATTATCCAGTATCAAATCTATCAAGTACTTCCTGCTCAACATCAACTGGCAACATTGCAGGTTTTGCCACATCAAACCAAAGTTATAGGGATCATGGCACAGCTTCACTAACTGATGTAAATAAGGGCAGATAATAGTCGCGAAAGGGACACAGATCATTTCCAGCTAGATTCTAAAAGCACCTCCTCACATGCGGAATCTAAATGCAAGGCTTCCAGTTCACCGACTACCCTGAGCAATCGAGTTAAACACAATAATTTAAATTTAAAAGGTTGGTACATACAGCCCGCTTGTGCTATTACTGGTGAGGGTCTGCAAGAAGGTTTAGATGCTTTATACGACATGATTTTAAAGCGCCGTAAAATTAGTAAGACTCATAAAAAAAAATAAAAGGTAATATTGTTTAGTTATACTATCCTAGAAATTTAAGTCTGCTTAGCACAATTAATTAAATGTTCACGCACTTAACAAAAATAAAAATATCGCATATGTACAAATGTACGTCATCGCGGATGTTTAATGATTTTAAAATTTGATGTATAACAAAACAATCTCTTTTCCTTAATTTGTATTTCCTTCCATTGAGCTGCTTATATGTTAATTAACCTGAAGGCCCCACATAACAAATATAACAAATATAAAGAACTCAATGAAAAGGAACAACATTCCTGGGTTTGAAGAATCAACTTCAAGAAATTTATAAGTGTAAAAAGATAATGTAACACAATGGGACAAATCAATCTGCTAAGCAACAAGTAAGAAAGCTGTAGTCGAGACTGCTCGATTACGAAATCCTCTGAGCCCTTCGAACGAATCATATTCCAAGAATGCTTCGTTTCGATTCTTTACGCGTAAGAAACTACACATGCAAAAACACGAGCACACACACACGCTGATCTACGCTTGTAGGCCTGTATGTGTGTGAGCATTGCAAGCGCCTTGCGGTCTCTCTGCCTTGCTTGCTGCGCCACATGGGTTTTGCTGCAAAAACTTGATTGATTAATAATTCTATTTCTAGACGGACAATCGTATTTATCTTGAGATTATGAATATGATGTTCATATCTCTATTTGAAATTCATTTTTTACATATTTGGGGGTGTGGGTACGAATCGGGGACCGGAATCCAAAATCTGACAAAAACCGAAATTGTATTTAATTAGTATATAGTATATTAGTATATATAGTATGAATATGCAGAAGACTTGGAGGCTCTAACTTTAAAGATGAATTAAATAGAACTTTACAACTGTTTCTGGATATATTTGTTTATCGATAACTCTGGGAATATACAAGTTATCGAATTTCTGAAACAAACCCGTACTGCGCGTGCAATATACGGACCTAACACAGAAAGAATGAACTCTCTAGCTTTTGTATCTTCGGAAATCGACACGTTCAAACATACGGACAGACAGACAGACGGACATGGCTATATCAACTTTTCCCGTGACCCTGATCAGGAATATATATATATGTACTTTATGGGGTCTGCCACGCCTCTTTCTGTCTGTTACATATTTTTAACAAAACCATTATACCCTGATTTCCCATTTTCAATGGACTCTTCTTCTTTACGAACGTAAGCACTCGCTCTTCTAACCCCGCAGTTGATGTCGTGGGTCGCACTATACTTTGGACGCTTATAACTTTATTTCTAGATGGACGATCTTCATGTAGCTTTCGGAATATACATATTAGTATCATCCAAACGAGTCTATTTGTTAAAGTTAAATTTCAAATTCTAGTAGTTGAAATGCGTTTTTTCTTTTTTTCAAATATTGGGCGAAGGGGCGTCGCTTCCGAAATCTGAAAATTACAGAATATTCGTATTCATAATATCTATTTAAATATACGGTGCAGATGTTACGCTTTAAGAACGTGAAAAAGTAAACGAATTTTCTATTTTTATTTTTATTTTTTTTTTTACTTATAAGGAAATCGAAAAAAAAAAAAAAAATAAACTCGTACTGCGTAACTAACATACATCTAGCTTTTGTTGTTTACGAAATCTCATATGAAAAGATGAAATTAGAGATAAGTCGGGCGAAACTGTATCTTCTTTAATTTTACAACTTGAAAACTCAAATTTAGCAATGTTCTCGAGCAGGCGGCGTTTGCATGTGAATAAGTAATATGTAAACGTTAGTGACCGATGCAGCATTATTCCTTGTTGATCTTGCTATTGTTAATATATGTACATATATGCTGACGAACGTGATGTGATAGAAAAATGTAGAACTCAAAAGTGGCCTTAATCGTTAAGCGCCTTCAAAAACGAAACTAATGCGAATGGAAATATAGCATATATTTGGATCAGTTAAATATTAGATACACTCAATATATCTGTGTACGGTTCAGAATCAAAATTAATAATATATATTACAATTAAATTTATATATTATTAGTCCTTTGGAAAAAGTGTTTATTTAAAAGATTTGATACAAAAGGAGATAACTTGAAAGTAGATACACATGTGTATATCTATATGTTAGTACACAAAACTCACTTAATTTTAAAAGCCTTTATTAATAATTGCAGTTTGTTATTTTTCTTTTCTCCTTTATGTTTTATTTTCCGCATCTGATTCAATTAAAATAGTTATAATGAGTTCTCAAATTAGGGATTGTTACATTAGTTGGTACATAAGTGGACCCCGGGGCACATTTTAGACAGTCACGTTTGAGTGCCGGTCTTTGCTTCGACTTTGATCCCTGGCAGTGCATGGCGAAGCGCAGCTCTTCGGCCATTTCCGAGCATAACGATTGATTATCTGTATGCAAATTTTTCTTTGAGTTCCAACAGAATTCAAATATCGCTACAACCACAGCAAGTGCTAAGCCACAAAGTAGAACAACGAACACACCGCCTAAAAAGCAAAAAGTATATTTTTAAAAATACCATATATAGAAAATATTTATATATATATATATAATTAATTAATTAATTAATTTGAAATCTTACCAATTATAGTGCTGAAAATGCCAAATCACTTTTTATATATATATATATATATATATATATATATTTAATCAAGTTCTATAAGATTCACTATTTATCAAAAATAAAAAATAAAAAGTGATTTGGCATTTTCAGCACTATAATTGGTAAGATTTCAAAATAATTACAAACAAGTAAGATGGCTCTAGTCGAGACTGCTTGACTACAAGAAACCTTGAACCTTGCAAAAAAAAAAAAAAAAAAAAAAAAAAAAAAAAAAAAAAAAGTGATACTCTTCTTTATGCACGTATGAGCACGCGCTCGGCTAACCGCGCAGTTGCCGCCGTAGCTTGAGGTGGGTTCTTTTCTAAATCGACGATCTTGATGAAATTTTCAGAGTATATATATATATATATATATATATATATATATTTAATCAAGTTCTATAAGATTCACTATTTATCAAAAATAAAAAATAAAAAGTGATTTGGCATTTTCAGCACTATAATTGGTAAGATTTCAAAATAATTACAAACAAGTAAGATGGCTCTAGTCGAGACTGCTTGACTACAAGAAACCTTGAACCTTGCAAAAAAAAAAAAAAAAAAAAAAAAAAAAAAAAAAAAACAAAGTGATCTCTTCTTATGCACGTATGAGAAGGGGGGTGGGTGAAAAAAAAGAGGAAAGGAGGGAGGCGGATGGAGACCGCGCTCGGCTCCACCGCGCATTGTGGCCGCCGTATCTTTAGGTAGGGGTTCTTTTTCTAATCGAACGAATCTTTGATGACTTTTCAGAGTATATATATATATATATATAGAGATTATATAGTTAATCAAGTTCTATAAGTTCACTATTTATCAAAAATAAAAATAAAAGTGATTTGCAGTTGCAAGCACTATAATTGGTAAATATATTCAAATGTGTGACACAAGATGTATGCGTGGCGTGCCGAGACTGCTTGCTACAAAAACCTTGAGAACTTGCAAAAAAAAAAAAAAAAAAAAAAAAAAAGTGATCTCTTCTTTATGCACGTATGAGCACGCGCTCGGCTAACCGCGCAGTTGCCGCCGTAGCTTGAGGTGGGTTCTTTTCTAAATCGACGATCTTGATGAAATTTTCAGAGTAGATTAAGAGTATATATGTAAATGTATCAATTTTTACAAATTGGTGGAGAAGGGGGCATGGCATCCAAAATCTGACAATTACAAAATCTGCGTATCTATAAAATCTATATAATATGTTATATAAATAAATTTGTGTAGAAGTTATGCTAAAAAACGTAAAAAAAATATACGTATTTTTATGGATAATTTGGAAATGGGATGATTATTCATGTGAAATTTCAGCTCTCTAGCTTTTGTAGTTTCCGAAATCTCGACGTTCATACGGACTGACAGATGGACAGGGCTATATCAACTAATTTTTTTGTGCTGATCAAGAATATATATACTTTGTGGGGTCTGCGACGTCTCCTTCTTACATACATTTTCACAAAACTATTATACCCTGAATTTCCATTTTCAATGGTTTCAGGGTATAAAAACCAAGGAGTCGTACGCTCCAAAAATATAACTTCTGGAGATACGCCCAAATATACATATACATATGTATATCATGATGTTCTAGTTAAGCCAAGAAATACGTACCAATATTTTCAACACCTAATGCATTTGCTTTTGACTCTTTGCTCTTGTCATCTCTGTTGCAGACATCGCCTGTGTTCTTCCACCATTTGTCATAGAGTATCTGTATAATGCCTTTCTCTTGCAGTTCCAATATAGCTAATGAAATTTTATCTCGCCATGGGGAGCCTTTTGGCGTTGCAATGCCATAGCCCTTCGAGTCCAACAGTCCCCCTATTTGCGTTAAGTTACAATCTCGCTGAACTGCATAGTCCAACATTGTTGACTCCATTAGAAAAGCATAGTTGCCTTCCATGACTCGCTTGATGCCATCCTCGTATGTCTTCACAAACACGGAAGTCTTTCGATTTTCCATATAGCGCCACATTTTTTGGTATATCCCTATTTTTGAATCCTGATAGGTAAATGCAAACAATTGAAAAAGTATATTTATATATATGCGTGTTTTTGACGCTATAAATCCATTTCTAGATGGACTAAAAATAAAAACAAAAAAAAAAAAAAAAAAACAAAAAAAACATAATATTTTCCTAAATAAGTCTCTAGCTCAAACGGTGTACAATCTTCGCATACAAACGAAGCCAAATTTTAGATTTTTATCGATAATAAGGAAATGAGATGACTTATAGAACAAATAAGATTAACTTGTCCTGCGTATGTAACATACAAGTATACATGAAACTTTTCGGACCGACAGACGGGCATTGCTATATAGATTTTTATGGTGCGTGCCACGCCTCATTCTGCCTGTTACATAGATTTTCAATGGGTTCAGGGTATATAAAGCACCAGCTCTACAACAATACCCCCACTTCACTGCTGAGTACCAAGCATGAGTGATTAGTCACTACTCTTACAAATATTTACTCTATACGTATGTTTGTTTGTAGTGTAGTTTATTTTTGCTAAGTGGTACTCGATCTATAACTTTCATACTTGCTTACACAATTAATCATCATCACCAAAGGGAATATATTTTGCATCACATAACAGCAATGAATATAGTCTGGACGGAATATATGATATGACCTGAATATGTAATACAATAGGAATATGAATATCTAAATGAATGCATATTCACCCTGAAAAATGTCATCGTTGATCCGCCCTCCAAAGTACCATACTGAATTTCCGTTTGGTCGGCCAAATCAGCAGCACTCTCGATTGGTGTTATCATTCGTTCAACTGTCAGGAATGCAGCTAAATTTGCTGTGTATGACGAGATAATAATCAAACAGAAGAAAAACCAGCAACCGCCAACAATGCGTGTCGATGTCGCCTGAAAAGTGACAAAAATTCAAAGTATTACAAATATTATATGTACATACATATATGTATATATATATATATATATATATATATATATATATATATATATATATATATATATATATATATATATATATATATATATATATAATATTATTATCCCAAATTCTCCTCGACATTTCTTGACATATTTGAACATATCAATTTATACATATGTATTTCAATCTATTACAATCAAGTTTAAGCCTAAAACACATAACAAAAACAAGTAAGAAGGTTACTCATTCACGGCCCCAACGTTGTCTATTTAATTTCGAATTTAATAAGCAAAATATTTAGGGAATTAGCAAAAGCACAAGCAGCAAGCGCTTTTCCTATCATACATACAGATGTATGTAACACATGTACACATTCAGCGTTGATTCCATGCATACAGGCAAAAGTCTGCATTCCAAAAAGGCGGAAAAATTATTTTTGGGTCAGCGGTAGAGTAGGTTCAGCAACTGAACCATCAAATTTTGAAGCTTCTATCTAAAAACTGTAGGAGTTATCAACTTGTGCGGTTTGACACGCCCCTGGGATCGTAAATGTGTCTACCATAACTTTTTAATCTCGGGAGGTCAACTCGAGTATATATGCAGAATTTCAAGGCTCTAGTGTCAACAGTGTCCAAAATATAGCACAATTGAAAAATAACTATATATTCAGGTCCGGTTTGCCACGCCCCCAGTGGGCGTAGACATATAACTTTTTATCTATCTGAGTTCAGCGTTCCTGCTTTAAATCTTTAGAAGAAATTTTTTCCACACGAGTGAAGTCTATTATATCCGAATTAGGCCATATTTACCACAAAGGATTTGACATAAACCTATTGAAAGTGAGAAATGAGTGTATAATGGTTTTGTTCAATGTATGTAACAGGCAGTAAAAGGCGTGGCCGACCACATAAAATATATACAGTCGAGTCTCGATAATTCGTAATGGCAAGGGAACCGAATTTTTTACGAATTATAGAGGTTTTCAATTTACCGGGGTTTCCATTAACGGGGTGTAAAATATCAATATACGAATTGAATGGATTTTTATATTTCACGTCGTTTCAATAATTTTAACTTAATAAAACTAAATAAAATACACATTCAATTCAATATGCATCATATTAACGAAAAATTAAGATTTAACAAGTAAGAAGGCTCTAGTCGAGGCGGCTCGACTACGAGATCCCCTGAACCCTGCAAAAAAGTGATACTCTTCTTCTTTACGCACTTATGAGCGCACGCTCTGCTAACAGCGCAGTTGCTGTCGTGGCGTGGAAACGAATTTTCGATTTTTTATCGATAATTTGGAAATGGGATGAGTTATCGAAAAAACAAAATAAACTCGTACTGCGTAGCTAACATATGCATGTTCATGTGAAATTTCAGCTCTTTAGCTTTTGTAGTTTCCGAAATCTCGACGTTCATACGGACGGACAGACGGACAGACGGACGGACGGACAGACGGACAGACGGACAGACGGACGGACAGACGGACAGGGCTCAATCAACTTATTTTTTTCTGCTGATCAAGAATATATATACTTTATGGGGTCTGCGACGTCTCCTTCTGCCTGTTACATACATTTAACAAAACCATTATACCCTGATTTCCCATTTTCAATGGGTTCAGGGTATAAAAAGGCTTTCTATTGTTTTATAATTATTTTTTTATAGTGTTTATCGAGCTTATTAAATGATCAATTGCATTATTTGGAACATTATGATATGCAAAAAAAAAAAAAAAAAAACACTATGAGAACGTTTGTATTTTTATACCCTGAACCCATTGAAAATGGGAAATCAGGGTATAATGGTTTTGTTAAAAGTATGTAACAGGCAGAAGGAGGCGTGGCAGACCCCATAAAGTATATATATTCTTGATCAGGGTGACGAGAAAAGTTGATCTAGCCCTGTCCGTCTGTCCGTCCGTCTGTCCGTCTGTCCGTCCGTCCGTCTGTCCGTCTGTCCGTCTGTCCGTCCGTCTGTCCGTCTGTCCGTCCGTATGAACGTCGAGATTTCGGAAACTACAAAAGCTAGAGAGCTGAAATTTCACATGAACATGCAATTGCAGGGCCCAACACTTGTCTATTTTGTATGGGGAAGTAAATTTGGCAGTCTACAAGGCCGAACAAATCTAAGACCGTTCCCACAATTCTAAGGCCGAGGTCCACAAGAATAACAAACTGCAAGTGTAGGGCCCTGCAATTGCTACAGGCAGCAAAAGTTTCGCACACAGTCACATAAATGCTCATACATGTAGCAAGACACAGTAAATGTGTGTGTGCATGCTCATCGCGAAAAAGTAATGCCTATGCACATCAGCGCTTTCATACCCTTCCCAAAAATCTTTACGAAAACACTAAAATTTTGCATGAGCATGGCAAAGCCGTTTAAGAGTTCGGCATACTCTTACTAAGAATGGCAGACGGGATCGTCGCGAATTGCCACTCGCGAACAAATTTCAATTTTTGTGGGCAACTGGCTTGTGCTCGCATAGAGTGAGATAGAGAGAGAAAAAAGAGATAGGGAGAGTAAAGTAAAATAGCGCATAGAAAATGCTCATATGAAAATATGACCATCCTGGTCGACCGCTGGCAGCGCAATGACTTTGTCGTTTCATATTTTGACTGCCCGAGCTCGAATTGCCCAAACCGAAGATATACGAAGTTGTGCGGCAATTCGATCATATTTTTGTGCGTGAAAAAAGTTTGTTCTAGTTGTCCAGTCTATGTGTTGTATGGTTAGTGATCAGGGCGACGAGCAGAGTCGATATGGCCATGTCCGTCTGTTCGTATATTTGAACACTTCGATTTCAGAATATACAGGATTGCACGCGCATATCGGGCTTATTTCAGCAAATCGATAACTAATCAAAAGTTATCGAGAATCAATAAAAAAATGTATGTCCCGTTCGTTTTAAGATCTAGATTGACCAATTTTTTACATATACTATATACATACATAGATGATAATTTAATACAATTTTGATTTTTTTCAGATTTCGTATACCAATTCAACACCATCCCCGAAAATTTGTCAAAATATGTACATATTTAAAATACTAGAGACCTAATACGGTTTGGTTTGTGTATATACTTATGTATATACATACATATGAATGCCATGATCATAATTTGAAATTGATTACGAAAGTCCATCTACAAGAAGAATTATTCATAAAATAAGTAAGTCCGCATAATATAGCCCATGTGCAGAGCAAGCGAGACAGTAAACCGCCAGCATATGCATATATGCGAATATCAGTGTCTGTGTGTGCGTGTTTTTGCATGTATTGTGTGTGACACATGCAGAATAAAAGCGTAGAATCCGTGGAATACATCAGTTCTTCGAAAAAGTTCAGGGAATCTCGCAGTGGATCACCCTCGACTAGAGCTTTCTTACATGCTTTAATTTTAAACTGTGTAAATCAAAATGGATTTGTAGTTAGTTGATGGTGATGTTCATACCCTAGGATAGAGATCGGCCCCTTGCTGCATAAGAGCGCCAATTGCAAACCAAAAGCTATTTTTCAGGGTGAAATTATTCTGTACGGTCACTAATTCCAAAGTATCATCAGAGTCTGTGTTATCACCAAAATTGACATCGATGCCTTCCTTCGCATCATTATTATCATCGTTATTGTATTGTTCAGCATCAGAAGGGTGTGTAATCGATTTTAGCTCCAAATGTTCGTAGGCATTATTCGCTTTTTGAATTTTACGCAGCATATGATCACAAGCCATGGAACAAGCGGGTTTTGATCGTACCCATTCCATTGGCGATAGTCGTGCTACTATCCAAATGCACATGGATACTAGAATGTATCCAAATGCAATATAACACCAGATTTCAATAGCGAGCGGATTCATGAAAGAGAAAAACTTCGTTTGTGCACGATCTGAAATCTGTAAATGGATAATGCAACTTAAATTATGTGAAAAAATTACATAAAAGTTATTTTAATAGGCTTGCCGTTTTGAGAATGAGGAATACATACATATATACAGGTACATTAAATGCTAAAGCTTACCTTTGGATTGAGTCCAGATCCTTGTCTTAAGAACGTTCCCGTTATAAACCAAAAACTGTTTGATATCGAAAACTGATTCTCAACGATATCAGTTTCACTATAGCATGGATGTGGATTTTTCCATTCATATGGTGAGAATCGAGCCATCACAAATAGCGCGAATGATACTAATATATAAGCAGCTAGCACATACAACCATATCTCGATTGCCAATGGATTCATAAAGGAAAATAGTCGTGTGGGTTGACTGGTCGGCACCTGAGGATTGGTGATCAAGGATTTTGAATCAATGTAATGGAACGCTAGACTTCAATATATATATATATATATCATTTTATGGATTTATCTATATATACAACTGCTCCCAAGCTTTGTAACGAAAAAACAAGCAGGAAAGTTGCGGTCGGATGCAATCGACTCCACTATACCTGCTCACGGTTTAAGGCTTATTTATTTGTATACCTTGAACCACTCAAAATTGGAATTTAGGATTTAATGTTTTTGTAAGAATGTATGCAATATCTACTCATAACGATCCATAACGAGCACCTATCTATAAAGGTTCGACCGTCCGCTAATCCATCCGCCCAATGACTCTTTGTATTAACTCAGCTATGTATATCGCAAACAACAATGCTAAGGATATATTTTTTTGATAGATCACCCCATTTCCTTATTCGCTATAAAACATAATAATAACGTTTGGTTCTTATACCCTGAATCCATTGCAAATGGGAAATATTTTATTATTTCGATATCTTATCCCATTTTCTTATTCAATCAAAATTGGAAATTTGGCTTCGTTTTTTAAGAGTATATTAAACTATACTTCAAATTTTCTTTGTAGGTGCATATTATGTATTCGAAAATTTAATAATTTGTAATTTGAAAATTCAGTTCAATGAAAGCTGGAAAATTAGATTTTCTCTGTAGGTTGTAGAGTTTTCGAAGCCTCATCTCCTTCCGCGTAGAATGAAGCTTGTGACTTATGATTTAAAAGAAACTCAGTGTTCAGAATATTACTTCCTGCTAGAGTCCTATTCTTCTTATGTATTTTTTATGGGCGGTCCATTTAATTTATAGAGCAGAGGTCATCACTGAAGTTACAAAGGTTGCTTAAATGGGATACTAAACTTTCGCCCAGTAACACAGATGATGCGAATCCGTTGACGAATAGTCGCATAGTTAAAGAGCAAGCAAGATCTTCAGCTGCACCAAGAGCGCACTATTGACAAAGGGTTACATTGAGGGCAAAAAATCCATCTGCAGTTGTTATTCTTGGAAAAATTATATATATAAATTGGCCAAAGAATACCCGAGCTAGAGCCATGCAAAGACGTCTTTTATCGCAATAAATTTAGAGCATGTACAAATTTTCCCGATCCGCCCATTCTCTAATGGGCGTGACAAATCGGAAAATTCTTGCGCCCGTATGCCAGTAATCATACTAGTTAATGAGCTAGAGCGTTGTCAATTTGGAATGTATTCTCGCGGCGACAACCCAGGTTCAAAAAGCTATGGCGGATATATCTACGGCATAGCTAGAACGGTGAAATTTAAATGGCATGTGAGTTAATGTTATGATTATATGAAGATCGATCAAAAAGTTATATGTCTACGCCCATTGGGGGCGTGGCAAATCGGACCTGAATATATAGTGATTTTTCAAATTGTGCTACATTTTGAACACTATTGATACTAGGGACTTGACATTTGGCATGTATACTCGGAAAAAATAAAATAAAATAAAAAAATAAAATTTGTAAGTTTTCGATTAATAAACAAGAAGTTAACAGTGGTATTCGAACCCAGGTAATTTTAAAATAACATGTAATCGTTAGCTAAACCTAAATAAGTTCACTGCTACAAACTCACAATTCAATCGCAATTCTTAGAATACTATAGCATGCAGCTTTTGCGCGCACGCAGTGTGTATACTCGTATAGTGTGTGTACGCTTGCTAATTGACGAAATATTTCGTTTTATTAAATGTTTATTAATAAATAAAATGCACCTACGGGAACAAAGTATCTCGCAGTTAGTTGCGGATAACTGCAACGATCTTAATATGCATCGTTTCCCGCTGAAGACTTTTCTTTATAGAAAATTTTGTACTTTTTTTAATTTTATTTTTATTTGGATAGTTATTATGAAATGGTTGCTGCCAGCTTAGCAATTTATCAAACGCTATTTATAAACATACGCATATGAATTGTGCATTTAAGCACTAGAAACTGCTTTTCCGATATGTCAGGCTGTCATGCATACACACATGCATACACAAATACATACGGATGTTTGTACGTGTCTACACCTTCAAGTGCGTCCACATATTCTATGAATTGCGATTAAATTGTGAGTTTTGTTAGAAGCCCCGCTATAGCAGTGAACTTATTTAGGATTAGCTATGACGTGGGTTCAAATCTCGCCGAAAGCCGAGGGTAACAAACTGCAAAATTTGGTTGCTTACACTCCAAAAATGCGAAAATTACAGGGTATATTTCTATATGCCCCGCCGCAAGGCGGCAAAAAAGTTATTTTTGGGTCATCGATAGAGGAGGTCATTAGTAACTGAACCATCCAATTTTTACTTCTAACACTAAAACTGTAGGAGATATAAACTTTTGCGGTTTGGACTTTTGCCACCGAATTGCAACTCTCTAGCTCATCATCTAGTATGATTACTGGCATATGGGCGCATGAATTTTCCGTTGTTTACACTTAATAATTCGGGAGCATACATGAGTATATGTTCCAAAATTCAGTCTCTAGCTCTAATCTGTCTAGCTCTAATAGCACCGAAAAATATTGCATTCATACGGACAGACAGCATGTTGGACATTGCACAAAAGCAATATACACTTTTTCCCTTTGAGAACAGAGTATAAATTGGTTAATTGTGGGTTTAAAATTGTTCATTGTCCCTGCTCCTGTGGTATACAGAAAAGTGAATAGGAGAAGGTTATATATATGTACAGAATTTACTAAATTGGGTAATACGTGCATATTATTTAAAAAATTAATAAATATTGTTGATAAATATTTTTAATCTTTATGGTATAAATAAAATACCTTGAATAAAATACCAATGCCTAGATTCATAAATGGTTTTGTAAAATCAATAACACTTTCTCGTGCGTAGTTAATGGTCATCGATGCGACAGCCAAATCAGCGCGCTAGAAATTTTATAAAATGTTGATATTATTCATATACATTTCTATATAGAAATATAAATATCTTCTTGCCCTTTCCATTAACTCTTGAACGATGCCATTCCAAGAGTTCGTTTCCGGTATGTAGACTCCATACATATTATCGGGAACCAGTTCAATTTTATATTGAAAACCCACTTGTTGTGCTATTGCCTTCAATAAATCAATGCAGAAGCCCTCAAATCTAGCGTTTCCCGTTATATTTACATCCTCCTTGACCATGACATATGGACGTTCCTTGAAGATCACAAATAGTAAATATTAGAATCAAAGTTTCACAGCATAGTTTCGACATACCTCTCTCGTCATTACAACCAGCGTTATATTTGCAATATTCGAGTCGTAAAATGCAGTTGGATCGGATATGTTAACACCCACATCCGGCTGCCAAAAGCCCACCTTTTGTATTACCTCCTGTTTCAATTTAAGTATATCAATTTTGAATTTATTCCTTCGACCCTCGATAAAGTTAACTTTCCCAGTCAAGCCATCAACTGCTGCCTATGAAGAGTGAAAAAAATCTAGTTTAAAGCAAGTAAGGCTCTAGTCGAGACGGCTCGTCTACGAGATACCCTGAACCCTGCAAAAAAAATTAATACTCTTCTTTCTTACGCACTTATGAGCGCGCACTCTGTTAACCGCGCAGTTGCTGCCGTGGCTTGGAGCTGAGTTGGGCTGAACTTTGGACGCTTTTAACTCCATTTATAGATAGACGATCCTTACGATTATTTTCAGAGTAGATAGAGATAATTTAAACTAACTTTCGATTTTTATCGATAATTTCGAAATGGGATGAGTTATCGAAAAAAAAAAAACAAAATAAACTCGTACTGCGTAACTAACATACGAGTGTTCATGTGAAATTTCAGCTCTCTAGCTTTTGAAGTTTCCGAAATCTCGACGTTCATACAGACAGACAGACAGACGGACGGACGGACGGACGGACGGACGGGCAGACGGACAGGGCTAGATCAACTTATTTTTTTATGCTGATCAAGAATATATATACTTAATGGGGTCTGCGACGCGTCGTTTCCTTCTGCCTGTTACATACATTTTCACAAAACCATTATAGCCTTATTTCCCATTTTCAATGGGTTCAAGGTATAATGAGTAAGAAGGCTCTAGTCGAGACTGCTCGGCTAGGAGATCCCTGAAACCTGCAAATAACTGATATTTTTATTTAATGCATGCATAAAATGCATAATTTTCATGAAAATATGAGACCCTGGTTTCCTGTGTTCAATGAGTTCAAGATGTGAGAATGTTAAGCTCAATTGCAATATAAATCAATTTGTTCACATACCGAATTTATGTAATTATATAGGGAAAGTCCGTCGCTCCAAACTCTGTCTGAGTTACACGAAAGGTTCTTGAAAGTTAATGTGTGACTACTATCCAATTGCTTTAGTCCATAAGCAAAGGCGTAAACTGAGTCAAACATGAGCGCAGATTCTGTCTGAAATGTATATTACACATGTAAGTACGTTTCAGTCGAGCGCAATAAGTTACATAATAATTTATCACAATCGAAAATCGACTGCATTTATTACAAACTCTATATTATTAATTTATAGACACGGATGAGGTCAACTTAGAACTTCAAGTCTGCAAAGTTTGTGTATGCAAACCTCTTCAAACATGTAACGTGCAGAAGGTATGTCCCACGGCTCTACTGTCCACCTCATGTTATATGTGTGTCAGTTAATTTAATATTTTTAACAAATTATTTATTTTAAAATAAAGAAATAATTGTATAAAAATTTTATGGCCCATAAAGTGGAAAAGAAACATTTAAGAAGGCTCTAGTCGAGACGGCTCGACTACGACATACTCTGAACCCTGCAAAAAAAAATTATTACTTCTTGTTTACGCACGTGTAAGCGCGCTCTGCTAACTGCGCAGTTGCTGCCGTGGCTTGGGGGTGGGGTGGACTATACTTTAGACGCTTATAACTACCATTCCTAGATGGATGATCTTCATGAAACTTTCAGAATATATTAAAAGCACCCAAATGTGTGTTTTTGCCAAATTTCAAGTCTCTAGTATTTGAAATGCATTTTCGGTATGTAGACTCCATACATATTATCGGGAACCAGTTCGATTTTATATTGAAAACCCACTTGTTGTGCTATTGCCTTCAATAAATCAATGCAGAAGCCCTCAAATCTAGCATTTCCCGTTATATTTACATCCTCCTTGACCATGACATATGGACGTTCCTTGAAGATCACAAATAGTAAATATTAGAATCAACGTTTCACAGCAACGTTTCTAATTGGGGGCGAAGGGGGTGTGGCATCCAAAATCTAAAAATCACAAAATCTGCGTATCCATAATATCTATCTAAATATGTAAATTTGAAAATAAACTCGTACTGCGTAACTAACATACGAGTGTTCATGTGAAATTTCAGCTCTCTAGCTTTTGTAGTTTCCGAAATCTTGACGTTCATACAGAAAACTACAAAAGCTAGAGAATACATGAATACTCGTATGTTAGTTACGCATTACGAGTTTGTTTTGTTTTTTTCGATAACTCATTCCCTTTCCAAATTATCGATAGAAAATCCAAAATTCGTTTCCATTTTTTAGGTTTTGTGGGCATAACTTCTACACCGTTTTATCTGAAGACTTCAAATTTATATATTTAGATAGATATTGTGGATACGCAGATTTTGTAATTTTTAGATTTTGGATGCCACACCCCCTACGCCCCCAATTAGAAAAAACGCATTTCAAATACTAGAGACTTGAAATTTGGCAAAAACACACATATGGACGCTATAATATATTTTCTGAAAGTTTCATGAAGATCATCCATCTAGGAATGGAGATGTAAGCGTCTCCACCCTCAAGTCACGGCAGCAACTGCGCAATTGGCAGAGCGCGCTACACGTGCGTAAAGAAGAAGAAATTAGTTTTTTTGCAGGGTTCAGAGTATCTCGTAGTCGAGCCGTCTCGACTAGAGCCTATTTACTTGTTTTTAACACATTCACACATACGGACAGACAGGCTGACAGACAAGGCTAAATCGACTCAGCTCTGCCACGCCTCCTTCTGACAACGTTACAGAATTTCCATATTTAATTAAGCTCAGTTTGAATATTTACCTGTATGTACGGCACCCCATTGATCATATCTAACCCGCTGTGCTGGAGTTTTTGCATTTGATCAATTACATCCTGATATCGTTTACTTCCGACATCAACTAAACGAAAAGCTGTTATATTAACGCTGTTATATCTGAAATCCTCCAGATCAAATGTCTCCAAGTCCTTCAAACAAAGGATTCACCTAAATATTTGTTATTTAAAACAAGTTGTGTTCAGGGTACTCACGAAGGTGGTAAACATGTAATGATATCGATGGTCGTTCATTTGCAACTGTAAAATCTGTAATTGAATATCGTATATAGATATATGTATTACGACAGAATATTTACGCATGCATAAACTTAGAGTTGCATGTAAACATTATTCCCACAGGTTATCTTAATATGAAATGCCTACCATTACATACATTTTATACACTAACATAGGCTAACAACGAATGATTTCACAAAATTTTAGAATGTAGAAAACGAAATTGTTTACAAATATACGTATATATAACACAGAACGGGGACTGCCCACTCCAATACTGGATCGTATTAGAACTAAAGCAGTAAACATACAACACATAGACGGTACAATTGCACCCCTTCTCTCTCTCTCTCTCTCTCTCTCTCCCTCTCCTCTCTACATCTCTGTCTCGCTCTCTCTCATCTGTCTCTCTCTCTCTCTCTCTCTCTCTCTCTGGTCTGTCTCATCTCTGTCTCATCTCCTCTCTCCTCCGTCTCTCCTCTCGTCTCTTCTCTCTCTGTCTCCTCTCTGTCTCTCTCTCTCTCTCTCTCTCTCTCTCTCTCTGTCTCTCTCTCTCTCTCTCTGTCTCTCTCTCTCTCTCTCTCTCTCTATCTCTCTCTCTCTCCCCCTCTATTCAACTATTCAACAGATTCTCTCGGGACATGGATGCTTGAAGCGCGTTGGCCACGAGGAAACTGACGAATGCCTCTGGTGCGGACGAGGACTGGTGGAAGACAGAAAACACGTCTTATTGGAATGTGGACGCTTGCTTGAGGAGAGGCGTTGTCTAGTAATATAGTCAACGCCATGCTGGAATCGGAGGCAACTTGGAATCTACCAAGCACCTTCGCGGCCACAGCCATGATGGAGCTCCGCAAAGCTCCAAACGAACAAAAAACAAAAATATTAAATAAGAAAGCTCTAGTCGAGACGGCTCGTTTACGAGATACCCTGAAGCCTTAAAAAAAAATAATTTCATCTTCTTTACGAACTCAGTTGCTGCCATTGCTTAGGGGTGGGATGGGCTATACTTAAGACGCTTATAACTCTATTCCTAGATGGATAATCTTCATGAAACTTTCAGAATATATTGATTGCAGAATATACTAATGTGTGTATTTGCGAAATTTCAAGTCTCTAGTATTTGAAATGCGTTTTTTGCTATTGTGACGAGGGGAGCGTGACATCCAAAATCTAAAAATTACAAAATCTGCGTATTCATAATATCTATCTAAATATATAAGATTGAAATCTCTAGCTTAAACGGTGAAGAAGTTATGCTCAAAAAACGCAAAAAATGGAAACGAATTTTCGATCGATAATTTGGAAATGGGATGAGTTATCGAAAAAAACAAAATAAACTCCAACTGAATTCCCATTTTCAGTGAGTTCATGGAATAAGAAGGCTCTAGTCGAGACGACTCGACTACGAGTTATCCTGAACCCTGCAAAAAACACTAATACTCTTCTTCTTTACGAACGTATGTGCGCGCGCTCTTAGATGAGTGATCTTCATGAACTTTTTCGAGTAGATCAAGAGTATCTAAGTGTATCTATGTGCCAAATTGCAAGTTTCTAGTATTTGAAACCCTTTTTTTTTTTAATTGGTGGATAAGGGGGCGTGGGTATTCAATCAATATATCAATCTACATTTTGAAGTCTCTAATGCTAAAAAAAAAAACCTTTTTTTATATCCTGAACCCAATAAAAATGGGAATTCAAAGTATAATGGTTTTGTGAAAATGTATGTAACACGTCGCAGACCCCACAATCCGATCCATCCGTGTATCCGATCGTATGAACGTTGAGATTTCGGAAACTACAAAAGTTAGAGAATTGAAATTTCACATGAATACTCGTAAGTTATGCAGTACGAGTTTATTTTGATTTTTCGATAGCTCATTCCATTTCCAAATTATCGATAAAAAGTTCTTCTTTTACTTTTTATACCCTGAACCCATTGAAGATGGGAATTCAGAGTATAATGGTTTTGTGAAAATTTATGTAACAGGCATAAGGAGACGTCACAGACCCCATAAAGTATATATATTCTTGATCAGCGTAAAAAAATAAGTTGATCTAGCCCTGTTCGTCTGTCCGTCCGTTTGTCCGTATGAACGTCGACATTTCGGAAACTACGAAAGCTACAAAGTTTGCTTTTTTTTCGATAACTCATCTCGATAAAAAATCGAAAATTCGTTTACATTTTTTAGGTTTCTCTCTGATGAAATTTCATAAAGATCGTCCATCTAGAAATGTAGTTATAAGGGGCGTTTCGACTAGAGCCTTCTTACTTGTTTGAGTATTTTTACACCGTTTGAGCTGGAGATTTTAAATTTATATACATTCAGATAGATATTATAGATACGCAGATTATGTAGATTTCGTCTGATTTCGTCTCCAAATTGAAAAAAAAAAAAAAAAAACTCATTTTAAATACTAGAGACTTGCAATTTGGCAATTTAGATGCAATTAATTAATATATTCTGAAATTTCATGAAGATAGACTTATAATCGTCTAAAGTATAAACCAACCCACTCCCAAGCCACGGCATCGCGAAGGGGTGTGCGACGCTATATTTTGGACGCTTATAAATCTATTTATAGATGGAATATCTTCATTACTTTCATAACTTAATGTTAAAATGTGTATTAATAACAAAATTCAAGTTTCCAGCATTTCGTGGTATTTGTTGTATAAATGTAAATCTCACGCCACTAGCGTGTGAAGTTTAAGAAATTTTTGCATTCATACGGACGGACGAATGGACAAACACACGGACGAAAGGATAGGTCGATATCAATTCAGATCGCCGCCCTGATCAAGAATATACATATGTATGTATATGTATATACTTCTGCCTGTTACATACATTAAAAAAAAAAAAAACATAATTTATACAAGCATACATTTACACTAATATAAGAACTATACATATATATATATATATATATATATATATATATATATATATATATATATATATATATATATATATATATATATATATATATATATATATATATATATATGTAAATAATAGATAGATGAATATTTCGTACTGATCGAAAAAAATTTTTTATATTAGTCGGATTTGTGTCAACTATTATTTTGTAAATTTCCTTTTGACGGATTGCACGTAAAACTTGACGATAAGTCTCCGGATTTGCTTGCCTTATATACATTTCGGTTCTCATCTCTGCGGATGAGTGAATAAGGTCCTGCTGCTTGAACAGTCCTAAAAAAATACAATACAATTATATTTAGTTTTCTTTTTTAAAAAATGATATTTATATATATTAAAAGAAACAAGTAAGAAGGCTCTAGTCGAGACGGCTCGACTACGAGATACCCTGAACCCTGCAAAAACAAGTAAGAACGTTGCAGTTAGGCGCAACTAACAGCGAAATACTTTGTTCCCATAGGCGCATCTTATTTATTTAACAAACATTTGATTAACCAAATATTTCGGCAATTAGCAAACGTACATGGCAAGCAACAAACATTTTTCCTATACATACATACAGATTTACACATGTACACACTATACGAGTATACACACAATTTTCTATGTATGCATACAAAAGGTTGCATGCCAGAATATTCTAAGAATTGTGACTGAATTGGCAATTTTTCGATTGTTACTTTAGTTTTGTCAGAGACGCTCTAGCAATGTCTTATTTGGTTTTAGTTAACGCGGCACAGATCAGGGCAGTGGCGCTGGTGGTAAGCGCTATGCAAGCTATACTTAAGTGCGTGGGTTCGAATCCCGCAGAAAACTTTTTTTCAAAAATTATTATTTTTTAATATAATTTTTTTTATATTTGTATATTTATTATAAAATGCTTGCTGCCAATTGATAATAATTTTTAAACATACGCATATGATTTGTGCATTTAAGCAAAAACTAAAACTGCTTTATGCTTTTCGATTTGCCACGCTGTGTGGCAAGCAGTTTTCCTATGCATGCATATATGTATGTATGTGTACACAGATATTTGTACGTGTATACACATCTAAGTGTGTATACATATTTCAAGAATTACAATTGTATTGTTTTGTTTTGTCACAAGCTGATCAGCTGTGAATTTATTTAGGTTACATGTTAGTTTCAAAAGACCTGGGTTCAAATCCCGCTGGAAACTTTTTATTTATGAATCGAAAACTTATAAATTTTATTTTTTCGATTCATTAATATTTTTATATTTATGTTAAAATGCTTTCTGCCATCTTAGCAATTGCTATTAAGCTATTATATGCATGAATTATGCAGTTGGCCACAACAAACTTCTTTGCCGATTTGCCACGCCCCCAGTGGGCGTAGACGAATAATTTTTTGCCAGTTGTTAGAAAGGGCCGAGGCTAACATTCCTGCAAAATTTGGTTATTTACATTCCAAAAATACGAAAATTACAGGGTATTTTTCGATATGCCACGCCCCCGAAGAGGCTGAAAAATTATTTTTGGATCAACGATAGAGGAGGACATTCGTAACTAAACCATCCAAATTTCAAGCTTCTAGCTCTAAAACTGTAGGAGATATCAACTTTTGCGGTTTGCCACGCCCCCTGTGGGTGTAGATATATGTACCATAGCTTATTGGTCTTGGGTTGTCAACCCGAGTATACATGCGAAATTTCAAGTATCGAGTATCAATAGTGTTCAAAATATAGCACAATTTGAAAAATCACTATATATTCAGGTCCGATTTGCCACGCCCCCAATGGGCGTAGACATATAACTTTTTGATCGATCTTCTTAGAATTATAACATTAACTCACATGCAAAATTTCAGCGTTCTAGCTTTAACGGTGTAGAAGATACGTTTTTCCCGATTTGCCACGCCCCCAATGGGCGTAGATATTATTTAGGCTTAGTTAACGATTACATGTTATTGGATTCGAATCTCGCTGGAAACTTTTTTTTTTATGAATCGAAAACTTCTAAATTTTATTTTTTAAATTCATTAATATTTTTATATTTATGGTAAAATGTTTTCTGTCATCCTAGCCATTACTACTAACTTATTATATGCATGAATTTTGCAGTTACACACAACAAACTTCTTTGCCGATTTGCCACGCCCCCAGTAAGCGTAGATATATCTATAGTCTCTGCTCTAGTCTCTAGCTCTAATAGCGCCGAAAAATATTGCGCTCATACGAACAGACGGACAGCAAGACGGACATTGCACAAACCAAATATACTCTTTTTCCCTTTAGGAACAGAGTATAAAAAGTAGGAAAGATCAATTCGAGACTGCTCAACTACAAGATCCCCTGAACCCTTCGAAGGACTGTTATATTCCGAGAATTCAACGCTTCGTTTCTGTATGCATATCATACATATACATACATAACAAAAGCTCGGCTGCACAAGTAGCAAGCAGCACACAAAACTTGAAATTTCTTCTCAACGCGAGCCTATTGGTTCCCTTCTTAGTGAGTGAGTGAGTGAAATGTTAGCGTTTTCATGTTTAATTGTGGAAATCATAGAAAAGTGTTGATGTGCATAAAGAATATTATTTCGTGTTGACCATACACACACACATTTACACGCCCTCACACATATGTATGTGCCTTTGTGCGATACTCTTCCATCCTGTTGCAATTTTAGATCCCAGCATTTGCTGTCGGGTAGACATTGTGAGCCTGCATGCACACACACACACATGTCTGTTATGTGATGGAAACAATTGTCGAGTATCACTTGTAAAGCACTTGTTTAAATGTTCAAGGTATAATGATATTGTGAAAATGCATGCATACATAAAGAAGGAGTCGTCGCACACCCTATAAAGTATATATATTCTTGAGAGCTGAAATTTCAGATGAATACTCGTATATTAGTTACGCAGTACGATTTTATTTATTTATTTTTTATTTATTTATTTATTTATTTATTTTTTTTGTAATAACTGATCCCATTTCCTAACTATCGATAAAAAATTTTTTAAAACTTTTTTTATGCTTTTTAAGCATAACTTCTACACCGTTTGAGCGGGATAGATATTATGTATACGAAGATTCTGACATTTTCAGTTTTTGGATGCCACGCCCCCTTCGCACCCAATTTGAAAAAACGAATTTAAAATACTAGAGACTTGTAATTTGGCAAATAGACACAATTGAATGCGATTAATATATTCCGAAAGTTTCAGGAAGATCGTCCATCTAGAAATGGAGTCAACTGCGTGGTTAGCAGTGCTCGTGCTTATACGTGCGTAAAGAAGAAGAAGAGTATTAATTTTTTTGCAGGGTTCAGGGTAGCTCGCAGTCGAGCAGTCTCGATTAGAGCCTTCTTACTTGCTTATTTTATGCGTACATATATAACATATATATGTATATTCAAATCGAAATTAGTCTGTAATACTAGAATTATTCTTAGTATGTGGGTGTTTACTTAAGAAAAAGATCGAGTTCGCTATGATATATGTATATGTATATGTACATACATGTATGTATGAAAATGATTGTTGTTTACCATAATCTTCTTCGTAGATAATAGCGATTTTTGTCCAATTGAGATACATCATAAGGTCGCGATAGGCCAAATTCATGACATTTTGAGAAGGATATAGGTTGATCGAGAACTCTTTGACGCTAACTTCTAGATCGATGCGAACTTCAATGTGCGGAATATCGAAGGCTTCACAGATGGATTGCACATGGGTCGCCAGCAATGGATCGCTTGGACCAAATATGGCCTGAACACCAGCTTCCAATTGTCGACAGACCTTTTTTGTAGTCCGGAAGGAATCATCACGTGGCACGTATTCTATATCATAGACCAGCTGCGTGTTGGGCAGAAGTATTTTTTCTTTATTTATTCGATAAATCGCATATTTAAATGCCGATTCAACGCTTCCTTCTCGCTCATCTTCCGTAAAAATTGCACCTACAAATACAAATACACCTACGGTTAAAACAATTTCACTAAAAATACAAATTTTTAAAACCAAGTAGTCCCTATTTAGTTTCATTAATTTATTTTTAATTCGTTTTCAAAAGAAATTAACTACTAAATACAAATAATGATCGAATTAATAGCACTTACCGACTCGTATTACTGGTGGCAAGGCATTTGCTACAAGAACCATGGACAAAAAAGCTAAGTGCACAATGGTATATAGTCCGAGGGAGGGCTTCAATCGCATGGTTTCCCTTGTCAGTGATGGGCCACGTTTCAAAGCCCGAAATACATTGCAGCAAGAACAACAATCGTTCAAATTGTATAGACATATACTATAATACATGTTGCATATTCTTTTTTTCTGCCCCACTGATTTCTGGAACTTGGCAAAGTCGACCAAGTCCTGCTCGCAATGCTGCTTTTACATGCAATCTAAACTCATTTTCATTATGTAAAAGAAATACACTATATTTCTAAATGGAAATCAATAAATTTTATGTTTATACGACTATATTTATATTGTATTATTCATTTATTTATTTAAGTATACAGTTTGAGCGACGAGAACTCTATATGTGTATGCACTAATTGTCACAATTATTTTTTATATACCAAGCTTTCACATGGCTTCGAACTTTCACACGCATTCGGAAAGAGCATGCGCTAAAGCTCTTTATCAAATCGTTCAGACAGAAGGCTGAATAAGTGCTTCTTATCGATGCTTGTTCTGTGTTGAAAGAATTAAACAATTTGAAATACATGCATATATACGAGCATATTTCACGAAAGACACGTCTCTATATGCTTGTCGATATCCATCCACCCACCTCCAATATATATTATATAAATTATTTGTAGACCGTAAATGCTATATTTCCCAAAGTACAAAGCCGTAAGACGAACTAATATACTCTATAGAAGTTAGAAACTTTGTAAACTGATATCAAAATATTGGTTCAAGTTCAAAGTATTCCAATCAATTGCCCGTTAGTTTCGACCGTTCACTCCAGATTGGCGGTAATAAAAAATAAATAAATAAAAATAAAGAATAATGGGTGAAAATGTGAAAGTAATTGTTCGCTGTCGGCCAATGAATCAAAAGGAAATTGACAGCAAGTCTGATGTACGTTACTTAATAAATAATATATAATAATTAATGATATATATTATAATTAAGTTTTTCAATATATATATATATATATATATATATATATATATATATATATATATATATATATATATATATATATATATATATATATCGATTTATCTCTTCTGAAATGTACAGCAGTATTGGATTGTTTGAGAGATAATTGTATGTATGACTCAGTTCGGTTGGACTTCTGGTTAGGGGCTAGAATATTGTGTCGAAAAAGAGCAAAAGGACGGCAAAAGAGTGTTTAAAACTTGAATATTAAGAAAACAATTTCATTCATGGTACTCCATCTATAAGCTATTATAAGCTATACCCTGAACCCATTGAAAATGGGAAATCATGGTATAATGGTTTTGTTAAATGTATGTAACAGGCAGAAGGAGGCGTGGCAGAAAGTATATATATTCTTGATCAGGGTGACGAGCTGACTCGATATAGCCATGTCTATCCGTATGTTTGAACGCGTCGATTTCCGAAAATATAAGAGCTAGGAGTTCATTCTTGTTGAGTTAGGTTCGCATATTGCACGCGCAGTACAATTTTGTTTCAGAAATTCGATAACTTTTATATTTCCAAAGTTATTGATAAAAAGATTTATCGATAATCAGTTATAAAATTATATCTCGTTCATCTTTTGAGTTAGAGTCCTCAAGTCTTCTGCATATATATAGATACTAATTTAATACAATGTCAATTATTAATCAAATAAGTTCTCGCAACATAATCCACGTGGCAGAGCAAGCGAGATCAGTATGTGGCTACGTGCGTCTTTTTAGACTCTGTTCCCAAAGGGAAAAAGAGTCTATTGGGTTTGTGCAATGTCCGTCTTGCTGTCCGTCCGTCTGTCCGTATGCATGTATACACGTATGTTTACAGTTATGTTAGTCTCGGTTCTTTCTAAGAACTGGCCAAATATTATGCGTCTACGCCCACTGCGGGCGTGGCAAATCGGCAAAGAAGTTTGTTGTGGCCAACTGCATAATTCAAGCATACAAATAGCTTAGTAATAAACAAAAAGTTTCCAGCAGGATTCGAACCCAGGTCATTTTAAAATAACATGTAATCGTTAGCTAAACAAAATATTTACACTGTCACGCTACCAAAAGAGCTGTACAATAACTGGACTATCGAAAATTTGGAGTCTATAGATGGAAAACATTTCATCTTATCGCCTTTCCTTCAGGGCAGGGTACCCAAAATTTCGATGTTTTAAGTTTTTAGCATGAATTAGGACAATAAAGTGTGACAAATAGTGGTGTATTCATATACATTTTTAAATAACAAAAATATATCTGGCAGACAATTTTAGAAACTGGGAACTACACTGTTTCTGTGATAAACCCCACGGTTCGCAGTGCACCGAAGAAAGTATTTCAGTTCGACAGCGTGTATGATGGTCTCTCAAAGACTGACACGATCTACAATGACATGTGCTACTCGTTGGTCGAGAGCACTTTGGAGGGCTACAATGGGACCATCTTTGCATATGGCCAGACGGGATGCGGCAAAACACACACAATGCAGGTAATTTGTAGCCATAGGGCGGTTATCAGAATCAATAGTCAAACCAAATAGCCATATTTAGACGATCGATCCTCAATTCGCCCAAATCCGATCTTCACTCCCTTTCTTTCTCTCTTTCTCTCTATCTCTCTCTCTCTCTCTCTATCTCTCTCTCTTTCTCTCTCTTTCTTCCTTTCTTTATTTCTCTTTAAATGACCAATCTACATATGTATATAAAGAAATAATTTAAAACGTTAGAGCACATTTATTTTATGTACATATAGAATAGAGGTGGACATGAGCCGAAATTTCACGGCCAACCATGGACAGAATAGCAAAATTTTATCTGTACCCGATGACAAAAAAAAATCATCAAACCCGGACCCAACCCTCCCGCCCGAAAAAAAAAAAATGTCCACTCATTTCTTTTTTTTTAAATAAAATTATATGTTTTTGTAAAAAAAAAAAAATAGCATATAAAGATTTTCGAAAAAGATTCGAAAAGATTTTGCTTGAGAGTCCTTTCTTTGTAAATGGAGATGGCAATAGTAATAGAGACTGTCGATAACAAAATTATTCGATTGTGCTTACAAAGTTAAGAAAATTACATTTTTAAATATTTAACAGAAAAATTCGTTGTCATATTTCCAAATTATTTCGGGTAAAGCAGGTTTTCTAGCCCATACCCACGGTTAACCGCGCGTAAACACGGGTATTCGAAAAAAGTCCAGCCCGTGCCCACCAATAATATAGAAAGCCCTATGCGAGCATGATTAAAACACCCTATATGATGTGAGGTACTCTCCAATAAATCACACTTAGTTGATATTTTTCTCTGTTGAAATTGATCAGGGTGAAGGATGTTCGGCAGCTATTGAAAGCAATGGCATCATACAGAGATGCTTCGATCATATATTTGAAACGATATCAATAGCAACAAGCGTTAGGTATTTGGCGTTGGTGAGCTATTTAGAGATATACAACGAGAACATAAGAGACCTGTTGAGTGCGAGTGAATCGATTAAGATTAGGAATCATGCGCTGAAGGATTTACCTGGCGTGGGTGTTACGGTACCAACATTAACCAATCAAGCTGTTATGAATGCAACGGACTGTTATAATTGGCTGAATATTGGCAACAAAAATCGAATGACGGGAGCAACGTTGATGAACGAAAAGAGTTCGCGATCCCATACAATATTCACAATAAGTCTCGAGCAAATTCAGGAATCTTCGCCTGCGGGTGATTCACCAGCAACACCAGTTATCGGAGGTATACGCCGTGGCAAATTGAATCTGGTTGACTTAGCCGGTTCCGAAAGACAGTCTAAGACTGGAGCCTTTGGCGAACGATTAAAGGAGGCGACAAAGATCAATTTATCACTATCCGCATTGGGAAATGTGATATCAGCTCTAGTTGACGGTAAAACAAAGCATGTACCATACAGAGACTCCAAGCTGACACGTTTACTACAGGTGCGTCTCAATTGTCTGTAACACTTTTTATAACAGATGCAATGTAATCGATTTTGTTTCAGGATTCCTTGGGAGGAAATACAAAGACGCTTATGATTGCGTGCATCTCTCCGGTTGATAGCAACTACGACGAGACATTGTCTACGCTGCGGTATGCCTGTCGAGCTAAGAACATATCGAATGCGCCACGAATCAATGAGGATCCGAAGGATGCGCAATTGAGAAAGTATCAAGAGGAGATCTTCACTTTGCGGCGCATGCTCAACGAAAGCCAGCACCATGAAAGTGTTATACTGAATAAGTTTGTTGAAGACAACAACAAGCAGAAGGACCTGTGGCTGGAAGAGGCAAAAGCCAAAATGCGACAGCAGATGATCGACGAGATGAAGGCTGCAAAAAGCGAGCAATCAAACGAAACAATCAACGAAGACTTTCAGTTGCAAGCGCGCAAACGAATCGATCTAATCAAACAGGCACTGATAGGCGGCGAAAGAGTTGACGACCTGCAACTGCGGGAGCGTCATCGAATGCGTAAATTGGAGGCAAAGAGGCATTTAAGTGCCATTGCCCAAGCTTTGAGCCGGGTGGAGACTGAGGATCGGGACCTGCTGCAAGGTCATTATGCCAACATTCAGCAGGAGATCAATATGAAAAACGAGCGCATCAAGAAGTGTGCGCAAAAGATAAAAATGCTTGAACGTGAAGTTGCTGATCTGAACTCGGAATTTCAATTGGATCGAGAGGATTACTTGGACGAGATTCGTCATCTAGGTCGACATTTAAAATTCTATCAGCTTCTCTTGAGCAAAGCGCAACCGGTTCTACGAAAAACTGGACGCAACTGGTAAGAACATGATTTTCGATTGTCTAACACAATTTGTATACCCGGATCCTATTGAAAATGGGATTCCGGGTATAATGGTTTTGTGAAAATGTATTTAACATATATATTTCTGATCAGCACAAAACAATAAATTGAATAGCCCTGTTCGTCTGTCCGTTCGTCCGTCCGCCCGCCCGTTCGTATGAACATAGAGATTTTGTAAACAAGCTAGAGAGCTGAAATTTCACATGAATACTCGTATGTTAGTTACGCACTACGAGTTTATTTTGTTTTTTCGATAACTCATCGAAAATTCTTTTACGTTTTACCACTAACCATACAACACATAGACTGGACAATTAGAACAAACTTTTTTCACGAATCAGATTTGGATTTCCCGTCCTAATCATCTTCGTATTTGCTCGGCTATGTGTTGTATGGTTATGTGTTTTACGATTTTTTTAGCTTAACTTCTACACCGTTTTATCTAGAAAATTTCAAATTTGTATATTTAGATAAATATTATGGATACGAAGATTCTGTTGTATTCAAATTTTTGATTGCACGCCCCCAATTTGAAAAAAAAGGCATTTCAAATATTAAAGACTTGCAAATAGACACATTTGGATGCTATTAATATTTTCCGATAGTTTCATGAAGATCGTCCGTCTAGAAATGGAGTTATAAGCGTCCAAAGTATTGCCCAACCCACCCCATTAGCCACTGCAGCGACTGCTCAGTTGGCATAGCGCGCGCTTATACTTGAAGAAGAGTATCACTTTTTTGCAGGGTTCAGAGTATCTCGTAGTCGAGCAGTCTCGACTAGAGCCTTCTTAATTCTTTTTCTTTAGGAATGCAGAACATATATTGCAAAGCTCGGTTTGGAATGATGATCTCAAGACCTGGACATTGCCTAATGATATTGAAAATAATCTGAAATTACCACCAGCCAATCTTAGACCAGTGCTTCATAAGCGAAACTGTTTCGGCAGCACGGACTTGAATTCACATTTGGATGAACTTAACAATAGACTAGACTCTGCAGAATCTGAAGACAGTACAGTGAGTAATATATATATGTATATACGTTCATATAAGTACAATCATTATTATTATTATAATTACTATGAGAACTGCTCATTTTATGAAAATGTTTCCAGTTTAACAGCGAAGAATCGCCTGAAACGTATAAGGTGAATATACTCAAAAATTACTTTCGCCCCAATCGTAAGAACAATGACCATTGGATACAAAGAATCAAAAGCTCCCAAGAATATGTCCATGGTGAATATAAATGACAACAAATATTATAAATACACAAAGATATGTATATACTATGAATTTCTTATAGACTTCAAATTACATCGAAATACTCCATTGTCAATCAATGAGCTACAATCGTCGTATCTTCAAAAAAATGCATAGTTGCGACTAGAATTTAGCTCAAGGGAAGCGACGTCGGAAAAAATTAGTAAAACAAAAAGCTGAAATACAATTTTGCACTTTATGCGGTTTTGCTTACACAAAAATAAAATATTCTTTAAATAAATAAAAACAAGTAAGAACGTTGCAGTTGGGTGCAACCAAATGCTTGATACTCTCTTCTCTTAGGGGCATTTTATTTATTTAATAAACATTTCATAAACGAAATATTTGTGTACACATATATACATATATGTATGTATGTACGTCGTGCGTGATTGAATTGCGAATTTGTAGATCGTTACTTTAGTTTTGTCAGCAGCGCCGTATTTGAATTTAGCTAACGAACCTCAGTCGTGGGCTAAGATCCCTCCAACAGCATTTTTTCCCAATGGGAAATCAGGGTATAGTGGTTTTGCTAAAGGTATGTAACAGTGGCACACCCCACAAAGTATACATATATATTCTTGATCAGCACAAAAAATAAGTTTTATCTAATCAAATACTTGAGACACACGGTTATACATTCACACGGTTATACACTCATCAAATAAGTTTCCTTAACATTGCCCATATGCAGCAGTGCAGTGAGACTGCAAGACGCCTGCATATGTGTACATATGTATGTACGTTTGCAAGCGAGACAGCAAGGTGCATGCTTATGAGTACAGGCGTATGTGCATGGCTGCGTGTATGTGTATGTATTGTTTGTTATGTATACAGAAGCGAAGTGTGGAATTCTTGGCATATATCAGTTCTTGGAATAGTTCTGAGGAAGTCGTAGTGGAGCAGTCCCGACTAGAACTTTATTTTGTTTTGTTGAAAATAAACACAGCGTTTAATTAGCGTTCCATTTAATGACACTCTTGATAAAAATAGATGTTTCTTATCAAATAACTTAGGTACGTAGCTACATATATACATACTATGCTCTTGTTATGATTTAAATTATATATAAAAGCTTACGAATATTTTTTGTTTTATATTCACACTAATATATTTTAGTCGGCATACATTACAAATGGGGCATGGGTTTCTGACATTGTTGTATCACGCAATTCTACTTTTATTAAACCTGTAGAGCTTTCCCCACTGGGGTTTAGAAGTTCGTTGCTGGGGCAAATGTTATGGCGCGGATTGGTTATATTTCGCCTGAAATTAAATGAATTAAATATATGTTTTATATTATATATATATATATATATATATATATATATATATATATATATATATATATATATATATATATATATATATATATATATATATATATATGTAAAAATATTGCTTACTTGGCTTTTGCATGTGTTAAAATGTGTGATTTCAAATTTGTGGACTGAGCAAACTTTTTATTGCATGCATCGAACGGGCATACAAAAGGCCTATCTCCAGTATGAATTCTCACATGAGTTCTGGTATAATAAACAATATGTTTGAAAATATATGTGTATACATGTATATGTGGTGTTACCTTAAATTAAAATCTAATGAAAAACGTTTGCCGCAGCCTTCGAATGTGCATTGAAATGGTTTTTCGCCTGTGTGCACTAATTGATGCCTCTTCAGTTTGGAGCTTTCAACAAATGCCTTGCCACATTCAGCACAGACATGAACGCGAGGTCCGTGTGTATGCAAATGTTTACGCATAGCGGACGAATCACGAAAGTATTTATGACAGCCCTTATGAGGACAGGCAATCTTTTTATCATTGCCAAATTGTGCAAAGTCTGTGGTATCCACTAGCTCAGCTGATCCCGTTGCCCCTGCTGCTGCTGTAGGTGCTTCTCCTTGCGCTGGTGCTGGTAATATATAAATAAAATAAACTTAAAGCGTTCAAACGGCAATTGCATTCATCATCTTCTGAATGAGTCGTACCAAAAGCTACTGATGCTGATGCAGTAGATACATCGTTATTTAGATCACAATCATCATTTGGCACTAATGATTGATTTTTAATGTCCAGCAGGGCTTCGTCATTGATTAGGGGACATCCTTGAGATATGGCTACATACGATGATATTTGAGTTTCACAATTTAAATTTCTTGTTGAACTAAGATTACATTTATCTGCAGCAGCTACTGCCGCAGCTGCCACTGTTGTCCCATTCATTGGCATAATTAATTCAGGTTGTAGTTGTAGAAATTGTTCTTGCTGCTGTTGAAAAAACAATTGTTGCTGCGGCTGTTGGTGTTGCTGTTGTTTTTGCTGTAATACTGTTTCATTCTTTTTGATCTGTTCTCTATTTAGCGCACTTTCATTGCCATTCAAGTAGTCAATTTCATCGGCATTTTGATCCGAACTGGAATACTCATCGTCCGATGTGCCCGATGCCCACATTGTAACACTAAATTCGCCCTCCATAGTCTTAATTTGAACTAGTTTCTGTTCCCACCGCCGCGACTTGCCATTTCCCGACGTCAATGTCATATTTTTTCTATTCATCGTTAGCTCTGGCTCCGCATTTGATCGATCTTGTCTTAATTGTTGCATGCAATTAACCAAATCTTTTAAAACGGTTTCTTCAAAATTCTTAGATGATGCCGACTCCATATATGCTTTTCCTTCCCTGAGCAGAAAGTTTAAATATATTTATATATATTTCAATATATTATACAACACAAAGCGGGCTAGCGAGTTGCCATAACTGTACTTACACCTTTTCTGGCGTCTTTAATAATGATTTTCCATCAAAGTGTAAACTATTATTATGCAAATCAACTTGCCCAAAGGAACCATTCTGCGAAACAAGCACCAAGTCACTGCTCTGTCCAATGTCCTCTGCACCCAAAACTAGATCATAGAGAAAGAGTCGAGGTTAGACCTTAGGACTTTTGGATTCAGTTCCTATTTCATGTAGAGCTATATATAAATATATATATTAATATATGTGTAACTTACCATTATTTAGACTTTGTACATTTAGTGATTTGGGCAATTCATCATCATTTTCAACTAATATGCCGTAGTGTTCGTAAACAAAGTCGTTTGTATCCATAACTGTTAGGGTTCTTTTTTCAATAGTACATTGCCCAAAATGTGTGAAATTATGTTGTGGAGCAGCAGGTTTGTTGTTGCGTTTCAACGAGAGGTAGAGTGCAAATAAACAGCATATGTATGTGATTTCCTCTTGTTAATCAATCAACAAATTTGTTGTTCATTTCCATCGTTGTCACGTCTGAGATCAGGAATAAAGCGTGAGGTCCATTCAAAACCATTGAAATGAGCGAATAACCGAATCAAGCCCAATGACACCAAACCGTATCCATAATTATTGTTTTTATTAGTGTGGTTACGTACTACTACTTAAAACATATATCTTTTTCTAGCACTAAATATAATCATATAATTTTTAAAAGTTGTTTATAAGACAAAAGATTAGAAACTTCATTGCAAAATTAATTAATTTAAAATGGAACTAAGCAGAACAAAAATGGATGCGATGAATAACTGAGAATGTGTGCCCAATTTATACAAATAGATAAATACCAAATTTCGATACACACAGAACATCACATACACATTGTGAGTACAGCAAGCAAAAACGAAATTAAATGATTGCGGATGAAAAATATATCGATTGTTGGTATTCCATTAAATACTTTTTATTTGAAATAGTATTGAACACAACTTTATTTAAAAAAATAAGTACTTTGTAACAGAATACACTGATTCAACGTAATTTATGTTCAATTTTCAATTTTTCATATATATTATTACAACAATTTTTAACGATTTTTTCCAGATTTCTCAAGAAATTGTGTTAATTTCTTTAATTCTTAATATAAAAATATTAATTAATATTTTAAATTCAATGTCAACCAAACAAGATATACAAAGAAAATACTATTTATTTTCTATTTTAGCCAAATTTGTCTTCAAAACGATATTTGAAATCGTTCAGTGTGAAGCCACCCTTAAACATTTATTGAAAATTTAACAACACTATTGTTCATTTCCTTTTTTTTTGACAGTTTACTCAACGTGGTTCGACCTTTTCCGGTCTAGACGTTTACCATGGCGGTCGGCAAAAATAAGGGTCTCTCGAAAGGTGGCAAAAAAGGTGGCAAAAAGAAGGTTGTCGATCCATTTTCGCGCAAAGATTGGTACGATGTCAAAGCGCCAAACATGTTTCAAACGAGGCAGATCGGCAAGACCCTCGTGAACCGCACGCAGGGCCAACGCATCGCCTCGGACTACCTTAAAGGTCGTGTTTTTGAAGTTTCGCTTGCTGATTTGCAAAAAGATATTGACCCCGAGCGTTCATTCCGTAAATTTCGTCTGATCGCCGAAGATGTGCAGGATCGCAATGTGCTCTGTAATTTCCACGGCATGGACTTGACAACGGACAAGTACAGGTATGTGCAGACGTTCACATACATATGTACGTACATATGTATGTATGTAAATACATAGATATGTATACATATACATATATACATATGCATATATGGGCGATTCTAATAAGGCTACTTTTTGTAGCATTAGGTCGATGATTTCTTGTGACTATCTTGATAACGCATCAATTATAATGCTAAAAATTGCAAAATGCTACTTTATTTTGAGAAATCTTATAGCTCTTTATTGACATTATAATTGGTGCATTTCCAAAATAATTACAAAAAAGTTTACTTTTCTGGAGAAATGCCCATGTACACAATATATATATATATATATATATATATATATATATATATATTATATATATTTGACACCATAGGTCAATGGTAAAGAAATGGCAGACTCTCATCGAGGCCATCGTGGAGGCAAAGACTGTAGACGGATACTTGCTGCGTGTGTTCTGCATCGGATTCACGTTCAAAGATCAGCAATCGCAGCGCAAGACGTGCTATGCCCAGCAATCGCAGGTGCGCAAGATTCGGGCCCGCATGACCGATATCATTACGAACGAGGTGAGCGGTGCCGATTTGAAGCAGCTGGTGAACAAATTGGCCTTGGACTCGATTGCCAAGGATATTGAGAAAAGCTGTCAGCGCATCTATCCATTGCATGATGTTTACATCCGCAAAGTAAAGGTGCTCAAGAAGCCACGCTTTGACATCTCCAAGCTTCTGGAGCTCCATGGTGATGGTGGAAGCAAGTCAACTGAAGCCGTTGTTTCCGCTGAAGGCGCAGTCATTGACCGTCCCGAGGGCTATGAACCGCCCGTTCAGGAGGCTGTCTAAAAGGTGGATGCTCACTGTGGGTGAATAACAACTGCAACTAGGAGCATTCAGAGACTACCTGTCTTACTATAGAAACAAAAAATAAATATAAAAATGTAAAAGTTTGTCTTCTGCTCTTGCTGCTTTGCTCGGGTCTGCTTAGTGATGGTGGGGGGAATGGGGGTAGGGGCTCTTATATTATCACTCTCTTTCCAGGAACTATACCAACACGTGACTTCAACAGCTCTAAAATGGTGAGTAATATATTTATTATGGTTTTTGAACTATTCATAATTTCATTTTCATCCCCTCAAATGATGTATTTTATTTTTCGTCGCTGATCAATTTTTGATGAAAGTTTTCAAACCAACTGAAGCCAATAAAACAAACTAATTTACTACAAAATAATTTCATATTACTTTAAGATATTAACCATAATACGCATTTTCAGGTCTTCTAGCAAGTTAGACTTGGAATTGGAATAGAATTTGAAAGTGGTAAGTTGGTATTATAGAATTATAATAAATAATATAGATTATTATTGCTACTCTTCTCCCATTTCAGATATTCTGGAATTACAAATAACTTGCAGTTTGTCGTGGTAAGTGCCATAAATTTTCTATAAAACACGTTCAGATATATGCCGTGATGATTGTTTTATTTGCTACTCTTGAAGAGCTTTGATGAAACTACACCTCTGTAACTGAATATTGTTCGAATTCAACTTTTGCAAACTCTTTGCTCAGGCTCGAGATTAATGTATGATTCCCAATTCTTTCCAGTTTACCGGCTTTAATATGTGAATTACGTACAGTTCTTCGATTGCATACTCAATATCAAGGTTAGTTGGAATTGCCATAAAATAAATACAAGTAAATTGCATTATGATGACAAACTTACCCAGCTCGCTTCGATCTACCATGAAGATAACTGTTCCAATCCAACGCAAAATATTTAACAGCTGATTTCATTTAACATGATTAAAATTTGATTATTTTGATGAAGTCTAATATCTCACTTTCACTTCTTTGTACAGTAAATCTGATTCTCCGATGTGTGAAGATGGAAAGATTGTGGACGCGTCTTCATCTAAGGTGCGACAAGAAATAAATCTAGATTTAAGATATTCATAAAATATATTATGTATGATGATTTGCTTACGGATTCCCCATCATTTAAACCATAAATGAAAATTAAGTCCACTGAATAAATTTTATTGCAATTAAAGTCAGAAAAAGTATGATATTAGCTTAGCTACGTACATTATGAATAATATTTTGTTCTTTTATGTAGGGAAATATGCTCCCAATGGTCCGAATGGAATTCCACAAGGTACGTATTGAATCAATCATTTGAAATAAATTAATTTGGATCCTCTATGATGACAAACTTACCCAGCTCGCTTCGATCTACCATGAAGATAACTGTTCCAATCCAACGCAAAATATTTAACAGCTGATTTCATTTAACATGATTAAAATTTGATTATTTTGATGAAGTCTAATATCTCACTTTCACTTCTTTGTACAGTAAATCTGATTCTCCGATGTGTGAAGATGGAAAGATTGTGGACGCGTCTTCATCTAAGGTGCGACAAGAAATAAATCTAGATTTAAGATATTCTTAAAATATATTATGTATGATGATTTGCTTACGGATTCCCCATCATTTAAACCATAAATGAAAATTAAGTCCACTGAATAAATTTTATTGCAATTAAAGTCAGAAAAAGTATGATATTAGCTTAGCTACGTACATTATGAATAATATTTTGTTCTTTTATGTAGGGAAATATGCTCCCAATGGTCCGAATGGAATTCCACAAGGTACGTATTGAATCAATCATTTGAAATAAATTAATTTAGATCCTCTATGATGACAAACTTACCCAGCTCGCTTCGATCTACCGTGAAGATAACTGTTCCAATCCAACGCAAAATACTTAATAGCTGATTTTATTTAATATTTAGTTAAATGTTGGTATTTAATTAATATGAAGCATATTTAATCAATTTTCGTCTCTTTCTAGTGTGAGGAGGGCTTAGGACATGCAATACGAAGTAAAGTAGGTATATACATACATATATTCATCAAACCATTGCGGTATAGGTGTATATATGATGAACATTTTTAAAATATGAATATCAACCATGTTAAACGGAATATTTTAAGATAGTAGAACTGATAAATTCATGAATGGGAATAAAATATAATAATACAATGCTGCAAAAATATTCAATGATTCACTTTTGTATTCTTATTTCTAGAACTATCATTTTCCACTTAGAAGCGGGACGTACAACTCCTGTTGCGTAGTACCTGTGCTAATTGGATTATTTAGATTTATTTTAGTCTAGTAATACTAGGACGACCTCGCAATGTTTCTGGACAGTATTTTTAAATATTGTAAGAATAATGTTAAATAAATAATATTTGAGAATGAATTTGCAGTCAAGACTGCAAAAAAAAAAAAATACACTCTTCTTCTTTACGCACGTATGAGCGCGCGCACTGCTAACCGCGCAGTTGTTGCAGTGGGTTGGGCTAAACTTTGAACCCTTATAACTCTAACTCCATTGCTAGACTAACAATCTTCATGAAATTTACAGAATATATTAATATGATCTAAATGTGTATTTGTCTATTAGCAGAGCTCGTAAAGAAGAATAGTATAAGTTTTTAGACTCTGTTCCCTAAAAGGGAAAAAGAGTATATTGGGTTTGTGCAGTGTCCGTCTTGCTGTCCGTCTGTTCGCAATATTTTTCGGCGCTACTAGAGCAAGAGACTTGAAATTTTGAACATATACTCATATATGCTCCTGAATTATAAAGTGTACAAATTTTCCCGATCCGCCTATTAGGGGCGTGGCAAATCGGAAAACTTGCGCCCATAGGCCAGTCATCATACTAGATGATGAGCTAGAGAGTTGCGATTTTGAATGTATACTCGGCGTGACAACCCAAGTTCAACAAGTAAGAAGGCTCTAGTCGAGACGGCTCGACTACGAGATCCCCTGAACCCTGCAAAAACGTGATACTCTTCTTCTTTACGCACTTATGAGCGCGCGCTCTGCTAACCGCGCAGTTGCTGTCGTGGCTTGGAGGCGGGTTGGGCTGAATTTTGGACGCTCATAACTCCATTTCTAGAAAGACGATCTTCATGAAACTTTCAAAGTAGATTAAGAGTATCTAAATCTATCTATATGCTAAATTGCAAGTCTCTAGTATTTGAAATGCGTTTTTTTAAATTGGGGGCGAAGGGGGCGTGGCATCCAAAATCTGTAAATTACATAATCTGCATATTTATAATGTCTATCTAAATAAACAAATTTGAAGTCTCTAGCTGAAACAGTGTAGAAGTTATGCCCATAATACCCAAAAAATGGAAACGAATTTTCGATTTTTTATCGATAATTTGGAAATGGGATGAGTTATCGAAAAAACAAAATAAACTCGTACTGCGTAGCTAACATACGTATGGTCATGTGAAATTTCAGCTCTCTAGCTTTTGTAGTTTCCGAAATCTCGACGTTCATGCGGACGGACAGACGGACAGGGCTAGATTAACTTATTTTTTCATGCTGATCAAGAATATATATACTTTATGGGGTCTGCGACGTCTCCTTCTGCCTGTTACATACATTTTGACAAAACCATTATACCCTGAATTCCCATTTTCAATGGGTTCAGGGTATAAAAAGCTATGGCGGATATATCTACGCCCATTGGAGCGTGGCAAATCGGAAAAAACGTATCTTCTACACCGTTAAAGCTAGAACGCCGAAATTTGGCATGTGAGTTAATGTTATGATTCTAAGAAGATCGATCAAAAAGTTATATGTCTACGCCCATTGGGGGCGTGGGAAATCGGACCTGAATATATAGTGATTTTTAAAATTGTGCTATATTTTGAACACTATTGACACTAGAGACTTGAAATTTGGCATGTATACTCGGGTTGACAACCCAAGATCAATAAGCTATGGTAGACATATCTACGCCCACAGGGGGCGTGGCAAATCGCAAATATCTCCTAGTTTTAGAGCTATAAGCTTAAAAATTTGATGGTTTTTCAGCCTCTTTGGGGGCGTGACAAATCAAAAAATAGCCTGTAATTTTCGTATTTTTGGAGTGTAAGCAACCAGTCAAGTAAGCCTCGGCTCTTTCTAAGAACTGGCCAAAAATTATGCGTCTACGCCCACTGGGGGCGTGGCAAATCGTCAAAGAAGTTTGTTGTGGCCAACTGCATAATTCAAGAATATAATAGCTTAGTAGTAATTGCTAAGATGGCAGAAAGCATTTTAACATAAATATAAAAATATTAATGAATCGAAAAAAATAAAATTTATAAGTTTTCGATTCATAAATAAAAAGTTTCCAGCGGGATTTGAACCCAGGTCTTTTGAAACTAACATGTAACCTAAATAAATTCACAGCTGATCAGCTTGTGACGAAACAAAACAATACAATCGCAATTCTTGGAATATGTATACACACTTGGATGTGTATACACGTACAAACATCTCTGTACAGTGTACACATATGTATGTACATACATATGCATAGAAAAACTGCTTGCTACGCAGCGTGGCAAATCGGAAAAGCAGTTTCTAGTGCTTAAATGCACAAATCATATGCGTATTTTTATAAATTATTATCAATTGGCAGCAAGCATTTTACAATAAATATACAAATATTAAAAACATTAAAGAATAATAATTTTTGAAAAAACGTTTTCTGCGGGACTCGAACCCACGCGCCACTGCGCTGATCCAAGCCTCATTAACTAAATCTAAATAGCGCCTTTTGACAAAACTAAAGTTACGATCGAAAAATTCACAATTCTGTCTCAATTCATAGAAATTTTAGCATGCAAACTTTTGTATGCATGCATAGAAAATCATTTGTATACTCGTATAGTGTGTACATGTGTAAATCTGTATGTATGTACTATGTATAGGAAAAACGTTTGTTGCTTGCCATGTACATTTGCTAATTGGCGAAACATTTCGTTTATTAAATGATTATTAAATAAATAAACGGCACCTACTGGAACAGAGTCTCTCGCAGTTAGTTGCGCCTAACTGCAACGTTCTTACTTGTTTTTGTTTTGCAGGGTTTAGGGTATCTAGAGCCTTGTTAAAAATTAATATTGCCAATCATAATGTCGATAATATAAATTGTTGATAAATAGTTTAGTAATTGAATAAAATTGTATTATCTGAATCAAAAATTGAAACCTAGTAATAAGTCTATTGCCTGTTAATTTTTGGTTGCCCAAACGGTGAATCGGTCAATTGTGGTATATTGTCGACAGTGCTGCCAGAATCTAATAAGAAAAAATAGCTAGATTTGAAAAAAAGTGGCTAAAAATAGCTAAAAATGTTGTGAAAATTGCCAAAAAAAAAAACTGCTAAACCATTAACATTTTGATATTTAACAAATATACATATATATTTTCAAACAAAAAACAAATACAAATTAGAAACAACTTATTAGAAATTGAAACTAAAAAACTAAAAAGTGAAACTAAATACTAACTAAGTAATACTTAAAATATTTTCCAGTTCCTCAGCTTCACATTCAGTAGCGTACTTCGCACTACCAGTAATTTGAATCAAGTACTCATATGGCATATCATAGTTATGGCAATACTTTTCATGTCGCTCTAGTCCATATCTGTAATCGCCGGCAATCGCCACGTGCTGAGCAATATGCAAGGATAATGTTGCTTCCTGCTCCTCGGTTTTGGTTGATTTTCTAACAAAAGGCAACTTATTCTTTTGGGTACACGCGTCCATCACCGTCACATGTTTTTTTTTTTTTTTTTTTTTTTTTTTTTTTTTGACGCACTGTGGTGGCGAATGTCAAAAAGCTTTACTTTAATAGTTGATTTGCAATACACACAATAAGTCCGTGTTTGATCAGAGCAATCCTTACGAATCCATAGCTTGAACTCGTCATCTTGCAGCCAGGCATCACGAAAACTTCGTTAGACTTGGGCAGCTCATGAGTGAGTGAGCTAAAATGAATGGCTTGCTGAACTTGTTCCTTCAATATGGCTAATTTTGACCACTAACCATACAACATGGTGTTAGTGTTTTGACTCACTGCCAATTTTCATTCACTAGCTCATTATCGCTCGTATTGCTAAATTTATTATATATTGTTATATTCCCAGTGAGAGCTAAAATATATATTTTTTATCAAAAGTTTGTTCTGTTAGTTTAAAGAAAAAATTGTCAATGTGTAATTTTTTCTTAAAAGCTTAAAATGTAACGAATTTTTAATTTTTTTTTTTAAGTTGCTTGCGATCACTATCGGCTCATGAGCTATCAGCAAGTGAGCCAGTGAGCCATATGAGTGAGTTGGCTCAATTCACAAAAAAGACCGAGTGAACCGGTTCACATCAATGAGCTGCTTGTATGTAATATTGCGTTCGAACCTTCAACATTTAATTGATTTTGCAATTTAGTTTAAACTATATTAACTGGGCTAAATACGCATCCAACAGCAGCATTTGACTAAGGAAACGATAGCATATACATACATATGTACATATATAGCAAAATATATAGCTGCTGAGAACTGTTGTTTCCGCCAGCATCCTTATAATTAAGGACCTCGGCCAAAAAACTGCGAATTATGTATTTTCTGTTTGCTCCCAATTTATTAAATGAATTTTTGCAAATTGAGCGACAATTTCTTCAATATTTGAGTAATTTATAAATTCCAGCAAAGATATTATCTCAGTCGGTTTCTTCTTTGCACGCAACATATTGTCTACGGCAAAAGCCTAAATAGCATACATAAATGTGTGCATGCTCATCGCGAAAAAGTTTTGCTTATGCACATCAGTGCTTTCAAAAAATAATCACGAAAACACATTTTTGCATGAGCATGGCAAAGCCGTTTAAGAATTCGGCATACTCCTGCTAAGAAGGGCAGATGGGATCGTCGTTCGTATCTATCACCACTAACCATACAACCATACATATGGTTAGTGTATCTATGCAAAAGAAATATCGATTAAAAACGTGTATATAATTTAATCGATAGTTCTAATTTCATGCATCCGCTGATGTTTATTTTAGAAGTGACGGGAACACAGTGTTGCCAAATCAGTTTTTTTTCCCGTCAAATATGTTTTTTTTTTTGACAATTTAATTGCGAAAAAAATTTGAAAACAGCAGTCAACGGGAATTTAACATTTTTAAAGAATGTATCTACAAAGAAGGGTTTTTTATTGTTGTTGAATTTAATCCAAAAAGTTCACTATAGTGTAGTATATAGTATAGTATAGTATTTAATATATATATATATATATATATATATATATATATATATTAGAAATGGATCTGGGAGTTCTTTGAAGTTTCACGAAATCAAATGATCAATCATTACTAGAAACGTTTCTTCTATAACTTTGCTTTCGATATTGGCGATACAAAATATAGCTTTATTGACGAATCAACTTAAGTTGCTAAAAAAAAAACTGGACTATTTGAACAAAAAAAAAAAAATTAAAAACAGAAAAAAAAAAGTTCAACTTTTTTTCAATTTTTTTTTTTTATTCCCAAAATGTCATTTAAAAAAAAAAAACAGTTTTTTTTTTTTTTGTTTAACAAAAGTTGGCAGCACTGGTGGAAAATATTACAGTTGCCCTGTTATGCAACAGCTGTTTTACGTTAAGCGCATCTGTAGACCACTGTTACGCAAATAGCAATTCTGTCACTTTTGATATTAACTAACAGCGGTCGTGTGACGTCACAATTGAATACTTGGCGGGCACTGTTGAAGAGATTTTTTAAGTGCTCCTAAGCAGCCAAAATAAGTTGCTTTGTAACGAAATCGAATAGTAAGAATAATAAAAATGATCAATCCTTACTTTTATTTACTTAAAATACAAAACTTAGTAGATAATGAAACCAATTGTAAGGCTTTCCGGCAGCAGCAAATTGTTAATATCATGCCTTTTGATGATTTTGTAGGACGTAAAAAATCATCAAAAGGCATGATTTTCTGAATTTTATTGTTTATAAATGGAAATCTATTTTAATATTCAAATAGAGTACACGTTGAAGTCATATCAGTTAAGCAGCTGCTCACACTGCTGCCATGTCAATAAAAAATCCGAAAGAGCGAGATGAAACGTATGTTTAATTACAAAATCGAAATTGGACGAATATTGAACTTATAATTCGCCACTTGACTCGTTTCAATTTAGTTTACTGGTTTTAATATTGTTAACAGTGCGAAAACTGCCTAATTTTCATACAAATCTAAGCGCGCGCAAACCCATGTGATGTTTCACTGTTAACTTAACAGACCGGTTTGGTTAGTGGCAGAACCTAGTATTACTCAATCGTGACTGTAAACCATTACAGATAAACTGTAAGTTTACATTGCCCTTTTAAAATTTGTCTGCAACGCTTTCTGTTAACTATAACATTCAGTTGTTACGGAAGCATTGAAGCTCTGTTAATATTTAGTTTATGTTGAGCGAGGTTGAAGAGAGCGGTTGTGTGATATTTTCAAGCGTTTTAAATTATTAATTTACAGCACATGAAGTACAATTGAAACGAAAATAGGTGTCTTAGTGACATATTTATCGTGTTATATATATATTTAATGTGAATGTGCACTCAAATGTTATACAAGTGAAGGATCGTTCCGTTGCGTTGCTTTGAAGTTATATCTTTAAAAAAAATTTATATATATGTATATATATATATATATATATATATATATATATATATATATATATATGTATAAAACAAAAGATACTGATGCATACATGCATATGACTGTATCAGTATGTGTATCGGCTCTCATATGTGTAAGGCCTTACCATCGCGATCGTCATCGGTTTGCATTTGATTGTGTATTTTGCGTGCGTGTGTGACTGTGTATGTGGGTATTAAATTATGCGTAGTGTAGCGGCATGTGCGTGTGAAAAAAGTTAGCTAGTATAAAAGTTGAATTAGTGAAAACGAGAAGCAAATCAAAGTGAAATAGTACATGAAATGTGTAGGCAATTTGATCTGTAAATGATTGCACTCCCCAAATACACATGTACACACTTGCATTCGAATGCACGCAGACATCCATGATTTTATTGGAGTGTGCACATATGTCTGTATGTGAGTCTGTACCTACATGTAAAAAAAGCTACAAATATACAAGTATTAAGCGAGTGCCAAAATTTATTAGTGTGGATTGTAACTGATTATAATCTTCTTGTGCCAGTGTCAAAGCATTGAATTTCAATCAAAATATATATTTTAGAAGCTAAAAGCATCAAAAAGCCCTAATGGCAAAATAAGTGCGTTTACCTGTTGTTTTACCGACGGCAAATTCCAAAAGTATTCATTCTCTCGTCGATTTCATGCGCACTTCTATTTCTACACACAGTACGCATAAACAATTTAACAAAACGTAGGTACAATTCTTTACATACATAGAAATGTGTTCAAAAGCTTAGTTGGATTTTTAAAATAAGTTTTTCGAATTCGAATTCATGCAATTGTACAAATATTAAACGACACACACAAAGACACACTGATCGTTGTTTGTTTATGTGTGTGCTGGTTTATTTGCTGAAAATACGAAACATTTTCATATTCTCTTCTTTTTTTTGTTTTGTTACGCTCGGGTTTTTCTACCTGTTGAAATCCTACAATCACGTCTCTAAATAGAAACTCGTATCATTAGTTTTATGCTGCCGCTATTGTTGTTGTTTCTGTCGTCGTGGTTTTGGGTTCGCTTGTTACCTTGAACTAATAGTTAGCCTTATTCCCTGCTGAGAGTGAACATACACACACATGCGAACCCAATCGCAAACTGTTGCCTGGCACATTTTTGTGTTTGTGTCCGTAAATATGTTTGTAAGTATGTATGTAGTGTATGTGAAACGATTTCGAGCTTCACTTCGCCCTACGAATATACACCAACACCCTCTCTCTCATTCTCTCTCTATCCCTCGATATGAGTGGATGTGTATGTGTATGTGTATGTGTATATGTTTAAATATCTGTAGCTGTATGTATGCATGTTTATATGGCTGTTCGAATTCCATTGGCTCGCCTTTTGCATGTGGATTTCCTCTCCGAAAGAGAGTAAACACTACCACTAACTGTTCTAAGAAAAGACCGTCATCGATCGGCAGGTCGGTTTGTCGACCATAAGAGCTTGTTAATTTTACTTTTAACGAGTGGAACGAGATAGTGTATGCATGGATCGCCTACCTGCCACAAAGGCCCGTTTCTCGGATTTCGATACCTTACCTACCGATTGGTATACTAACAATTTCATTTTGACCACGATGTCCTACATGGAGTAAAAGGCGATTAAACATTATTTACATTATTGAGACAGCTCTAAGCGAGAGTGCGTGATTTTCGACTACACAAAATGTCAACTGTAATTAAACAGTCTGTTTATCCAGTAAAAAATTATTTTTGAAAAAGAAAATATATATATGTATGTATGTCGTATCGGTGTGATATCATGACGTTGTGTTAGTTATGTTGTGATTGCTTGTTGCAGTAGTATTAAAGAGAAACTGACAACTAGCGCTAATCGAGTGAGATAGCATTTTAGTGTCAATTAAAGGATATATTGTCATTAAGAGAAAGATGGTCTCTACTTATGCCCTTCGCACAAAAATAAGGTTTGACGGAAGAGCTGAAAAAGGGTACTTAGTCAGAGGCGGTTGAGTAAGAAAGAGCCTTGGTGATAGGAGTCGGCGACTCCGAGAACTTGTTATTACGCAAATCTATTATGGAAGGCGAGAGCAATAATTTTAATGCTACGACATATGTATATAAACCGCTGTCTCCATGTTAAGGTATACTACGTTCACGTCACGTATTGGGTTATACTTTGGACGCTTATAACTCCATTTCTAGATGGACGATCTTCAAGAATATTTCGGAATATATTAATAGCATTCAAATGTGCCTATTTGTCAAATTACAAGTCTCTAGTATTAAAAATGGGAAATCAGTAGAATGGTTTGGTTAAAAGTATGTAATATGTAATTTTGATCAGCACAAAAAAGTGGATATAGCCCTGTCCGTGTGTCCGTCATCCGTCCGTCCGCCGGTATGTATGAACGCGTCGATCTCGGAAACTATAAGAGCTGGAGACTTTATTCTTTTTTGTTAGGTCCGTGTATGCACGCGGTATACGAGTTTCAGAAAATCGATTTCTAATTCCGTTTTAGAGTTATCGATTTTAACATTTAACGAAAATCAGTTATCAAACTATATCTCGTTCATCTTTAGAGTTAGAGTCTCCAAGTCTTTTGAATATATATATATATATATACTATATATATATTTGTCAGATTTTGGATACCGGTCCCAAATTCGCCCCATCACCTCATATTTGACAACAAATTAATATAGCCCAACCCACCCCCAAGTCGCTGTATCAACTGCGCGGTTAGCAGAGCAGAGTACATAAAGAAAAATAAGTTATTTTGGAGGGTTCAGGGTATCTCGTAGTCGAGCAGTCTCGACTAGAGACTTTTTACGTGTTATACTCTGTTCCCGAAGTGAAAAAGTGTATATTGTTTTTATGCAATGTCCGTTTTGAATGCAATAATTTTCGGCGCTATTAGAGCTAGAGATCTGAAATTTGAACCACATACTCATGTATGCTCCCGCCCACTAGGGGTGTGGCAAATCTGAAAATACATGCGCCCGTACGATACTAGTTGACGGCGTAAAGAGTTGTAATTTGGAATATATACTCGCGGTGACAACCCAGGTTTAAAAAACTATAGTATATATGTGTATGCCGATCGGGGAAAAGGTATCTTCTACAGCTTTAAATCTAGAACGCTGAAATTTGGATTGTGAATTAATGTTATAATTCTATGAAGATCGATAAAAAAGTTATATGTCTACGCCCATTGGGGGCGTGGTATATAGAAAAATACCCTGTAATTTTCGCATTTTTGGAGTGTAAACAACCAAATTTTGCAGTTTGTTACTCTCGGCTCTTTCTCTGGCAACAAATTATGCGTCTACGCCCACTGGGGGCGTGGCAAATCGACAAAGAAGTTTGTTGTGGCCAACTGCGTAATTCATGCAAACAAATAGCTTAGTAGTAATTGCTAAGATGGCAGAAAGCATTTTAACACAAATATAAAAATATTAATGAATTAAATTTAAAAAATGTATAGGTTTTTCAAATAAAAGTTTTATTCGGGATTTGAACACCGGGTATTTTTAGGTAACATGTGTGGCATTAGAAATGCATTAAAAATGCTTTTGGAGGGATCTTAGCCCACGCCACTCGCGTGGGCACTTGCATAGCACTTACCACCAACGCCACTGCCCTGGACTGAGCTTCGTTAGCTAAAAGCAAATATGGCACTGCTAGAGCACCTTCTGACATAAATAAAGTAACGATCGGAAATTTCACAATTCAATCGAAATTCTCAGAATATTATACCATGCAGACTTTTGTATGTACGCCTAGAAAATCGCTTTGTGTGCGCACGCGACATGTGAATCTATCTACATATCTATGTATAGGAAAATGTTTGTTGCTTGCCAAGTACGTTTGCTAATTGCCCAAAATTTTCGTTTATTAAATGTTTATTAAATAAACAAAATGCACCTATGGGAACAGAGTATCACGCATTTGATTGCACCCAACTGCAACGTTCTTACTGTTTTTTTTTGTTTTTTTTGTTTTTTTTTTTTGTGGATAACATACCATTTCCTTATCGATCAAAAATATCAAAAATTCCTTATGTGTATATTTTTTCAAGCTTTGATCTAGGACCTTTAAATGTATACATACATTTAAAAAAGGGAAATAACACACACTCATTTCAAATTCATATAAGATACTTTGTCAATAGTCATGGGTATGCAGACTGAGCTCGTCGCCCTGATCAAGAATATATATACTTTATGTCTGCCATGCCTCCTGTCACATGTATTTTCAATGGGTTCAGCAGAAAAATTTTATAAGGAATTAAGTAGTAAAATTAAACGAAATTTAAGATAGAGAAACGATTTTTATAAATTTGTTTCGATATTATTTAGAATCAATTTATGTAAAATAAATCTAATTTGACTTTAAAATATTTGATTTACAGGTCCTAAATGAAACAAAATGGACGACACTTTTTATGCAATGTTTTTGAAGAACGTGAGATTGCACTTGGAGTACAGAAAATGAAGGACAAGTCTTATTATCCCTGCATTCAAATACGATCATATGGACTGATGTATCATGCCATTTATCAAAATCGTGGTGACATTTAAAAATAAAATTTAGAAATCCGGAAGATATAAACCATGCCGCATACACATACGCGTCATGGATCATCCGGTGATGATTTAGGCAGCACGGATGAAGTTAAAATATTTAAGGATGAAGGTGATCGCGAAGATGATAAAATTTCATCCGAGAACCTTTTAGTCGAAGAAAAGTCAAGTTTAATTGATTTAACAGAGAGTGAGGTATGATTATGCGTGTGCGTGTGTGTTTTTTTCTTTTTTCCTTTTTCTTTCAATAAAAAATATGAACTTAATATGAATAAATAAAACTGAATTCTAATGATCTTTTCTTCACATAGGAAAAGAGCAGCAAGTCTGTGACGCGGCCGGATCATAGTCCTGTATTTAGTGAGTATTTTAAATATTGTAATGCATATGGGCATTTATCCAGAAAAGTAAACTATAAACTAAGATATTTATAAAAAAAAAAAAATGTTATTTCTCCTCCTTACCTTAAATTCTTCTCGTACTTCTCTCTTGCTTTTCTTCATTCAGGAGTTCAAGTCACAAATAAGTTTAATTAAGTCTAATCTGGTGAATGCGCACAAGTAGAATCGAAAGAGCGCTCTGGATATGTATACTTAACGGTCGGGCATAAGTCGTATATATTTGTATTCTTTTCTCTTTTGAAGAAAAAACCGATCGCGTGGTATCTGTCCAGCCGACTAAAGCACTCTTACTTTTTCTTGCACATACAACCTACCAACATATGTACATACATATGCATTTGTATATGCATGTACGCCACGACATGACTACATACATATCTGTGTCTTTAAAACGTTGTGTGGCTGATGTATAATTGTAAATGTGTGCGGATTGTGTATGTATGCGTCATGCACTGTTTTTATAAACAAAGTAAATAAGACGGCAAAAAAAAGAACATGTGCTCACAGTTGACGGTGAAGCCGATGTTCGTGTGAGAGCCGGGATAAATAACCGGCTGCTGATGTTGCTGCCGACGTCGCTGCCGCTGTCGTCGACGGGGACTGTAACTTTAGCATCCGTTCCATCCATGGTGCTAACAAGGTGATGCAGATCGGCTCGTCGACACGCTACTTCATTTTTTTGTGTTTGCTGTATTCTCTCTGTTTCTCTGTCGGCTATAGTTTTTGCTTTCTTTTAGCCATCAGCGGCTTACTTAACGTGGTTGGCGTTCGTACGCGCAATATATGTATATAAATAAGTATATATAAATAAATAAATATATATATATATATATATATATATATATATATATATATATATATTGCGTGGTAGGGCATAATTCAGGAGTTCAAGTCTCAAATAAGTTTAATTAAGTCTAATGCGCTCTGGATATATACATATATATATATATATATATATATATATATATATATATCATACTTGCCTACATACATACAAACGCTAAAATTTGAATTCTTTGCTACTGACAACTGCGGGACAATTATAACTTAATCGCCATAATTCAACTTGTTAGGCATGAACTATTATACCTATGCATGTATGTACATACATATATCCACATGTATACATGTGTGTGCGTGAACATGATTTACAAACTTACATACAAACATAGCTACATACATATGTACATATGTATGTATTTATTTTTGTTCTTTCCCTTTCTTGACCTCTAACGTTGCTTCAACATATTCAACAGCATCAACTACAATTTATGTCTAACTTATATTTTTCATGTATGTATGTACATATGTACATATGTAAATATCTAGTGTATCATCAATCAAGTTTAGGTGTACTTTACTAGTATGACGAATCAAAATAGAGCATATTTCAATTAATACTTGCATATGTGAGGATGAGCTGCCCCCTGCCCCCGCTGGTTCGTTTGTTGCCAATACGAAGATCAGATTTTGCATATTGCGCCAAATTTGAAAAAAAAAACCCTATTTCCAATATTGCAGACTTCTGATTTCGAAAATACACATAGACCATACGCAGCCCATACTGCAGCCAAGAGAAGTCGCTGCTTTAACAGAGCCCGTATTATATATATTATACCCTGAACCTATTCAAAATGGGAAGTCAGGGTATAATGGTTTTGTTGAATGTGTGTGATAGGCAGAAGGAGGCCTGTCAGACTAAATAAAGTGTATATAATCCTGATCAGGGCGAAGAGTTGAGTCGATATAGGCATGTCCGTCTGTCCGAATGTCAATTTCAGAAGTTATAAGAGCTAGAGTTGTTATGTCCGTATATTGGCCACACAGTACCGTACACAGTATAACAAAATTGATAACATCTATCGTTTCAAAGTTATAGGTAAAACGAGTTTGAAAAAATCTCATCTCTCGGTCATATCTAGAGCTAGAGTCTAACTAATTTAATACAATTTTGGTTTTTGTCACACACACACACACACACACACACACACACACACACACACACACACACACCCTAAATGTGTAATAAATTTATTTCAAAATAAGTAAGAAGTAGTCGAGACGGCTCGACTACGAGATACCCTGAACCCTGCAAAAAAAAAAAGTGATATTCTTCTTCTTTACGCTCGTATGAGCGCGCGCTATGCTAACCACGCAGTTGCTGCCGTGGCTTGGGGGCGGTTATAACTCTATTCCTAAATGGATGATCTTCATGAAATTGATTAAATATATTAAGAGCATCCAAATGTGTCTATTAGCCAAATTGCAAGTCCCTAGTATTTGAAATGTGTTTTTTTCCAAATTAGGGGCGAATGAGGGTGTGCGTATACATAATATCTATCTAAATATATAAATTGTAAGTTTGTAGCTAAAACGGTGTTGATGTAATGCCCAAAAAACGTAAAAAATGTAAACGAATTTTCAAATGGGATGATTTATCGAAAAAACAAAATAAACTCGTACTGCGTAACTAACATACAATATGTGAAATGTGAAATTTCATCTCTGTAGCTTTCCGAAATATCGACGTTTATACGGACAGCCCATCTACAAACAGAATTATCCATCAAATAAGTTCCGATAACATAACCCATGTGGCAGAGCAAGCGAGACAAGAAGACTCTTGCAATGCGTATAAACGTATATCAGTTTGTGTGTGCGTACGTGTTTGTGCATGTATAGTTTGTTCTTGAAAATAAAGAAAATCCCCCTGAAAATCCAATCCAATCCGAAACGTGGTTGAAATTTAGGAATAGAATATGTTAAAAATTTCAACGATATAAAGAGTACTGCTGATAGATACCCAGTAACTAACTAACAAACTAAGGATATATGTACATATGTACATATGTTAATTGTTTATACATATACATATGTATATACACACAAACGCCCACATACATACAAATAAATGTACATACGTTTTTATATATTCGAAAAGTAGAAGTTATGTTCATATTTACGTTCATGTATGTTGTGCATATGTATATGTACATATGTATGTGTATACATACATACATATATGTATTAATAACAACATATGAACCTGTTTGTACCTGTATTTGTAACAATATGTGTACGAAAAACGATGGACGATGCACTAAGCATAACTAGTTAACAATAACATAGCCGTCTGCTTTTACGTCGTCGTTTTAAAAGCCAATAACAAAACAGTTAACGAGCTTTTTACCTTTTTACTTACTTCTTGGACTTCACCATTGAAGGAGACTACGGAACATGTGGACCGTCAAAAAAAAAAAAAAAAAAAAAAAAAAAAAAAACAAAGAGAGATTGAGAGAAAGAGAGATAACGAGTCGTAATCGGAGATGGACTGCGGCGATCACAGATTTGGTAGGGATTGGAGTAGGAAAAGGAACGGCATGCATTGCCCATTATACATTCATGTATGCATGTACATACATACATATGTATGTAAGTAGGGATGTACATATGTATGTATGCATGTGTTTAGGCATGTGTGCATATGCATGTGTCAGAGCTGGAAAGAAAAACATTAATGTATTGTAAAATAAATTGAAAACAATATTTTGTAATGTAGAATAAATTCATTTACTTTGATATTTTTTATTTATATATGATAAGTACATACATACATATGTATATTAACATGTATGTATACATATCTACTATGTGAAATTCAATTGCAATTTGGTGAACGAAGATCGATTCCCCAATTTCTTGTAAGTGAAACCGAAATTTGTTGGTAAAAAAGATGCGCAAATAGTATACGGAAGGTGTAGGCATGTACGTTGGCATCATACTCACGCTCATGCAAACCAGCACGTGTGAGCATGTATCGGTGCTATCACACACACACACACACACACGCACACACACATACATACATGTGTATGTATACACAATCAAATCTGTACCCCTTTTGCTGCTGCTGCAAAAATATGTATAGGGGCTTATATGCATGTGTAAGTGCGTATACGTATGTAGTCGTAGGCAATACAAATACGGTCTGGTGTTGTATTTGTGTATCCTTGGAAATTAATGAGTTTTCGTAGAATCGACGACGGTCTCGTTCGCGCTGCCGCAATCGTAGCCGCTGCTGCAGTCGGAATTGTTAGTGTGCTGTTGATGTCTTGAAGTTTCTGCTATATTGTTGTTGTTAGCCGACGATTGTTGTCTTGAGAACGCGTGGATTATTTTGTTACCCATTACTTTTGTACCTTTCTTGGCTGCTGTTTCTGGACTGCTTCTGTCTCTGCCGCTGTAGCTGTTATGTGCGTTTACTAATTCCCAGTCCGTGCTTACAGCTTCCTTCAACAAATTTTGATTTAATATACACATATGTATGTATATATCTACATACATATGTATGTACACATATATATATATATATATATATATATATATATATATATATATATATATATATACATTTTATTTCATTATACTCTGAACCCATTGAAAATGTTAGGTATGTAACATGCAAAAGGAGGCCTTGGCGACCCCATAAAGCATACATATATATTCTTGATCAGGGTGACGAGCTGAGACGATTTAGCCCTTTCAGTCTGTCCATACGTGTGAACGCGTCGGTCTCAGAAGCAATAACAGGTAAAGACATACTTTTTATACCCTGAACCCATTGAAAATGGGAATTCAGGGTATAATGGTTTTTTGAAAATATACATATGTATGTAATAGTCAGCAGGAGACGTCGCAGACCCAACAAAGTATATATATTCTTGATCAGCACAAAAAAATAAGTTGAATGAGTCCATCCGTCCATCCGTCCGTCCGCATGAACATCGAGATTTCGGAAACTACAAAAGCTAGAAGCTGAAATTTCACATGAATACTCGTATGGTAGTTACGCACTACGAGTTTATTTTCAAATTTACATATTTAGATAGATATTATGGATACGCAGATGGCACGCCCCCTTCGCCCCCAATTTGAAAAAAATAACGTATTTAAAATACTAGAGACTTGCAATTTGGCCAATAGATACTCATAATCTCTCTGTAAATTTCATAAGGACCGTCCACCTAGAAATGGAGCTATAAGCGTTCAAAGTTCAGCCCAAACAACCCCAAGCCACGGTAGCAACTGCGCGGTTAGCAGAGCGCGCGTATTTACGTTCGTAAAGAACAAGAGTAGCCATGTCCGTCTGTCCGTCCGTATGTATGAACGCGTCGATTTCCGAAGATATAAGAGAGTTCATTCTTTTTGTGTTAGACTCGTATATTACACGCGCAGTACGAGTTTGTTTCAGAAATTCGATAACTCGTACATTTCATAGGTTATCGATAAAACAATGATCGACAATCAGTTATAAAATTATATCTCGTTCATCTTTGAAGATAGAGTCTCCAAGTCCTCTGCATATATGTATATAGATACTCATTTCTTACTATTTCGGTTTTTGTCAGATTTTGGATTTCAGTCCCCAAAACCCACGCGGACCAGAAAGAGATGCAGCGAGACAGCAATCCCCCTGCAATGCTTATACACATACATACACATTCAGGCGTACAAGCGTAGATCAGTGTACATATGTGTGTGCTCGTGTTTTTACATGTATAGTTTCGTACGCGTGGAGAATCGAAACGAAGCATTCTTGGAATATGATTCGTTCGAAGAAAGGCTCAGGGGATTTCGTAGTCGAGCAGTCTCGACTACAGCTTTCCTACTTGTTTTTTTTTCAGGGTTTAGGGTATCTTGTAGTCGGCCGTCTCGACTAGAGCTTTCTTACTTGTTATTCTCTGTTCCTAAAGAGAACAGGAGTATATTGACTTTGTGAAATGTCCGTCTTGCTGTCCATCCGTCTGTCTGTCCGTCCATGAGTATATTTTCCAAATTTCAAGTCTCTTGCTCTAATAGCGCCGAAAATTATTACGTTCATACGTACAGCAAGACAGATATTGCACAAAACCGATAGACTATTTTTCCTTTTGGGAACAGAGTCTAATAAAATTTTCGATTAATAAACAAAAAGTTTCCAGCGAAATTTTACCCTCTCTGTGCCTGCGTCCAGGTCATACTTCTTCCGCTGCAGAACATTTTTGGCGAAGTTACTTTCTTCCAGGCATCTTTGCTGCTGCACATTTTCTGTACTATTGTCTCTACTTTGACTTCGCCGACCGAGCCGGCCAAGGCGGTTCTCTATTCTGACCACCTTTCGCAGTTAAAGAAATTGTGTTCTGCGTCGTCCAATGTATTTTCGCAGTAAATACAGCTGGATTCGTCAGTTTTCCCCATTTTATTTAGGTACTTTCGAAAGTTTCCATGACCGGAGAGCATTTGTGCTTTCCATTTATCCACTGTTCTACATCGGGGATTATTTTTACAGTCCATCTTCCATATCTTTCGGATGACCATCTCGCCTGCCAGGAGGCTATGGTTTGCTGCCGTATGCTCTTTGCTGCCTGTTTAGAGAATTCACAGCTCTGTCGGAGTTGCCATATTTTCTTGCGTTCTTAAGCAAGTAAGCTCACCGGTATGACTGCTGCTATCCCGACTACTGCACCTCCAGATACTGTGCGATACGCCGATGTTATCCGCAAGGCTGCTCTTCTCTGCACGGTTTTCGCTTTACTGCCGCCTGTAGAGTATCCGCCCATACCTTACTACCATAGAGTACTGTAGCGTTCGTCGTTTTCATAAGGAGTTTTCGTCCTTCCGTCGGAACGTCAACGTCTGCCATCAGTCCACTCAGAGAGCCAGTTAGTGCAGCTGCTTTTCGCGTGGCGTGCTTCAGCTGTTCTCCGAAAGTTAGTTTGCTATCTAGTCTAACGCCTAGGTAATTCACGGTCCTCTGGGTCCTTATTTGATTTCCGCTTACTCACATCTCTATTTCGGTTGGGACCTGCTTTCCTGTAAACAGAAGTAGCTATGTTTTCTGGGTAGCAAGTTCCAGACCTCGAGAGCTCAGCCACGTCTGCGTGCAGATCATGACTTGGGTATGTCTCTTTTGGACTTCTGTGGTAGTATTTCTGGCAGTGATAACGGCCGCTATGTTGTCAGCGTATCCGATTAGAAATGTTTCTTCAGGCATTTCCAGTCTTAGAATGTCGTCGTAGCTGATATTCCACAGGTCTGCTCCTAGGATCGATCCCTGTGCAGCCCTTCCAGTCACTCTATAGCGTTTTTTTTACCAGTCTGTGTGGCATACAGGAGTACTCGATTCCAGCAGGAATTAAATCCGGGGATTTTAAAATAACAAGAAAGAAAATCGTAATCAAATTTTCTGACTATAATCATAATCATATTAATATCTATACGCTAAACCAAACTGTGTCTCTAGTATTTTAAATGCATGTTTTGGCGTGAATTGGGAACCGGAATATAAAATCTGACAAAAACCGAAATTGTAATAAATGAGTATCTATATACATATATGCAGAAGACTTGGAAACTCTAACTCTAAATATGAACTAGATATAATTATACTTTGGGTTTGTGCAATGTCTGTTTTGCTGTCCGTCCGTCTGTCCGTCTGTCCGTCTGTCCGTATTTTTCCATATTTTTCGGCGCTATCAGAGCTAGAGACTTGAAATTTTAAACATATACTTATATATGTATGCTTCCGAATTATAAAGTGTAAACATTTTCCGATCCGCCCACTAGGGGCGTGGCAGATCGTCAAAGAAGTTTGTTGTGGCCAACTGCATAATTCAAGAATATAATAGCTTAGTAGTAATTGCTAAGATGGCAGAAAGCATTTTAACATAAATATAAAAATATTAATGAATCGAAAAAATAAAATTTATAAGTTTTCGATTCATAAATAAAAAGTTTCCAGCGGGATTTGATCCCAGGTCTTTTGAAACTAACATGTAATCGTTAGCTTAACCTAAATAAATTCACAGCTGATCAGCAGCTTGTGACGAAACAAAACAATACAATCGCAATTCTTGGAATATGTATACACACTTGGATGTGTATACACGTACAAACATCTCTGTACAGTGTACACATATGTATGTACATACATATGCATAGAAAAACTGCTTGCTACGCAGCGTGAACAATCGGAAAAGCAGTTTCTAGTGCTTAAATGCACAAATCATATGCGTATTTTTATAAATTATCAATTGGCAGCAATAATTTTATAATAAATATACAAATATAAAAAGTTTAAAAAATAATAATTAAAAAAAAAAAGTTTTATTGCGTTTATTAATTGTTTATTAAATAAGTAAAATGCACCTATGAGAACAGAGTATCTCGCAGTTAGTTGCACCTAACTGAACCGTTCTCACTTGTTTTATAACTGGTTCCGGATAAAGTGTTTTATCGATAGCTTTGGAATTATAAAAGTTATCCAATTTCTGAAACAAACTCGTACGGACAGACGGACATGGCTATATCAATTTTTCTCGTCACCCTGGTCTAGAATATATATACTTTATGGGGTCTGCCACGCCTCCTTCTGCCTGTTACAATTTATTTGATTAATTTCGTTCCACTTATTTATATACGATCAGTATGGATTCTTAAAAAAGATATGCTGAATCTATTAAGAGTTTTCTCTCAATTTCTTACATCTTATATAGTTGTTGAATTCGCTTGCTTTTTGTTTTTCTTCAGATAAACTCGAGACTCATACCCCGACCTTTAATATGGGATATTTGGTGTCTCCGTACTCGTATGCTAATGGAACACCTGCCGGCCTGCCTGTAACAATGGTGAGTTTTTCTTCACGTTTTTCATTTCTATATTTTCCTAATTGCATTTCCATATGCGGAAAATAGTAAATATACATATATCAATATATCATTTCATTTTAATTTGACTGTAATAAAATATATATGTAAATGTAACAAGTAACAAGGCTTTAGTCGAGACGGCTCGACTACGATATCCTGAGCCCTGCAAAAAAAGTGATTCTCTTCTTCTTTACGCACATATGAGCGCGCGCTTGCTGCAGTGGCTTGGGGGTGGGTTGGGCTGAACTTTGGACGATCCTTACGAAATTCAGAGTAGATTAAGAGTATCTAAATGTATATATTCGCCGAATAAATCTGCGTATCCATAATATCTATCTAAATATCTAATTTTGAAGTCTCTAGTTAAAACGGTGCAAAAGTTATGCCCAAAAAACTTTATAAATGTAAACGAATTTACGTCTTTTTATCGATAATTTTGAAATAAGATGAGTTATCGAAAAAAACAAAACAAAACAAAATAAACTCGTACTGCGTAACTAACATACGAGTATTCATGTGAAATTTCAACTCTCTAGCTTTTGTAGTTTCCGAAATCTCGACGTTTATACAGACGGACGGACAGACGGACAGGGCTAGATTAACTTATTTTTTCATGCTGATCAAGAATATATATACTTTATGGGGTCTGCGACGTCTCCTTCTGCCTGTTACATACATTTTCACAAAACCATTATACCCTGAATTCCCATTTTCAATGGGTTCAGGGTATAAAAAGCTATAGCGGATATATCTACGCCCATTGGGAGCGTGGCAAATCGGGAAAAACGTATCTTCTACACCGTTTAAGCTAGAACGCTGAAAGTTTGCATGTGAGCTAAGCATACCGAAAAATACCCTGTTATTTTCGTATTTTTTGAGTGTAAGCAACCAAATTTCGCAGTCATGTAAGCCTCGGCTCTTTCTAAGAACTGGCCAAAAATTATGCGTCTACGCCCACTGCGGGCGTGGCAAATCGGCAATGAAGTTTATTGTGGCCAACGTATAATTCAGGCATACAAACAGCTTAGTAGTAATTGCTAAGATGGCAGAAAGCATTTTAACATAAATATAAAAATATTAATGAATTTAAAAAATAAAATTTTTTAATTTTTCGATTAATAAATAAAAAGTTTCCAGCGGGATTTGAACCCAGGTCTTTTGAAACTAACATGTAATCGTTAGCTTAACCTAAAACCGGAAAAGCAGTTTCTAGTGCTTAAATGCACAATTCATATGCGTATTTTTAAAAATTATTATCAATTGGCAGCAAGCATTTTATAATAAATATACAAATATTAAAAACATTAAAGAATATTAATTTTTGAAAAAAGTTCTCTGCGAGATTCGAACCCACGGATCTAAGTATAGCTTGCATAGCACTTACTACCAGCGCCACTGCCATGGTTTGAGCTTTATTAATTAAAACCAAATAAGGCATTGTTAGAGCGCCTTTTGACAAAACTAAAGTTACGATCGAAAAATTCATAGAATAGTTTAGCATGCAAACTTTTGTATGCATGCATAGAAAATCGTTTGTGTATTCGTACAGTGTGTACATGTGTAAATCTGTATGTATGTATAGGAAAAACATTTGTTGCCATGTACGTTTGCTATACGCCGAAATATTGCGTTTATTAAATGTTTATTAAATAAGTAAAATGCACCTATGAGAACAGAGTATCTCGCAGCTAGTTGCGCCTAACTGCAACGTTCTTACTTGTTTTTTTTTTTTTTTTTATGCACATCAAATCGTCGATAAACTCCTAACAAGCGAACATTTAATATAAAAAAAAAAAACTTAGCGACACGCCTCTCAATAATTACAGACTTTCATAACGAATGAAAATTTCTGTGTAGTTGTTTGTCTCCCCCTTCTTTAAAAGGGGAACGTGGCTTTTAAGGGCGAGTAGGCTCATCAATACGATGCTGAGGGATGACAATAGTATAGAGAGATTGAAATATACGTATAACCCCATCTCAAAAGCATTGCAGCAAAGTGATAATTATCTACATGTCAGGTTTATAATAGGTTATTAAGGGAGGCTTGTCAAATACCCCGAGATTTATCGCGTCCCAATATCTTGAATTGAAAGTAGACTAGCATAAAGGTTATATAATACTGCTGTTGTAAAAAACATGTTATATATAAATACTTCATTAGTATGTACGGGTGTCTCAAAAATCAGACTGCTCGACAAGAAGATCCCCTGAACTCTTTACAGAACTAATACTCTTCTTCTTTACGCACGCATAGGCGCGTACGTAGTTGATGCCGTGGCTTGGAGCGCAGTTGAGCTATACTTTGGACGCTTATAACTCCATTACTAGAAGGGCGATCTTCATGACTTCACTTTCAGAACGTATTTCAAGACATTAGTAATCATGATCATAATTTGAAAGGTTGATTACGAAAGAATATATACAAACATAAGTATCCATTAAATAATTTCCCATAACATAACCCATGTGGCAGAGTAAGCGAGACAGCAAGACGTCTGCAATGCGTACATACGTACGGATGCGTATAAACGTATATCAGTTTGTGTGTGCGTACGTGTTTGTACATGTATAGTTTGTTACGCGTGCTGCAAATAAGCGAAGCACTGTGATAATTCTCCGTAAATTTATTTAACAGGAATACTATAAGAACTAGAGATTTTAAATTTCCCTGTAATGAATATTTTTATATTCTGAACCCATTGAAAATGGATAACTCATCCCATTTCCAAATTATCGATACAAAATTAATTTATTTTTTTTTAAATGTTTTTTTGAGCATAAGTTCTACGCTGTTTGAGCTACAGACTCGAATATACGCAAACTTTGTAATTTTCAGATTTTTGATGCCACGCCCTCTTCGCCACCAATTTGAAAAAAAAGAAACGCATTTCAAATACTAGAAACTTACAATTTGGCACATAGATACATTTAGATACACTTAGTCTACTCTGAAAGTTTCATGAAGATAGTCCATCCACTTTCAGACGTTCGTAAAGAAGAAGAGTATTAGTTTTGCATGGTTTAGGGTATATCCCTCTTACTTGTTTGGTATTATCCAGTTTATATCACTCTTCCCTTTCCCCAAGTTTGTGTTGAAATATTTCAGTAAAGACTTGTTCTGGGACAAATACACATTACCTTTATTGAGTTACTAAGACAAGGCGGATATGTTTGCCAGACCGTTTATTTACACTAGGCGATGAAGCGTTCTGATTAGAAACGGATATATTACGTTAACACAACGACAATTGATGATGGTGTCTACTTAATTTTGGGTATCTATTTGTACGTAACGTGGTACACTGTAAAACAACGAATTCGGTCATTAGAAGTTTATTATTCTTAAATGGATTGTTTTGTAGATGCGAATGATTCGATAGTCAAACATTTTGTTTTGAAATAATAAAATATATTTATTGAGAAGTTGAATAGTCTTACATGTTTGGTACTATTAAGACTCGTGCTATGTATTTATGTATGTGATTGAATTATTTGTTAGACAGTGTAATTTCGGTAAACGAAGCGAAAGATGAAAATAAAAAACTAAGGAACAGTCTGGATTGAGAGGTCAACCTGTCCAGCTTGCTTAAAGAGAAAAAATCGTCTGATACAGCCAGTCAGAGTCCTTTTTATACCCTGAGCTCACTGAAAATGGGAAATTAGGGTATAATGGTGTTATTAAAAGTATGTAACAGGCAGAAGGAGGCGTGGCAGACCACATAAAGTATATAAATTCCTGATCAGGGTGATAAAAGTATATATAGCCCTGTCCGTCCGTATGTATGAATTCGTCGATTTCCGAAGATATAAGAGCTAGAGAGTTCATTCTTTTTTATACTCAGTTCCCAAAGGGAAAAAGAGTATATTGGGTTTGTGCAATGTCCGTCTTGCTGTCCGTCTGTTTGTCCGTCTGTCTGTATGAACGCAATAAAGCTATCGCGGATATATCTACGCCCATTGGGGGTGTGGCAAATCGGGAAAAACGTATCTTCTACACCGTTAAAGTTAGAACGCTGAAAATTTGCATGTGAGTTAATGTTATGATTCTAAGAAGATCGATAAAGTTATATGTCTACGCCCATTGGGGGCGTGACAAATCGGACCTGAATATATAGTGATTTTTAAAATTGTGCTATATTTTGAACACTATTGACACTAGAGACTTGAAATTTGGCATGTATACTCGGGTTGACAACCCAAGATCAATAAGCTATGGTAGACATATCTACGCCCACAGGGGGCGTGGCAAATCGCAAATATCTCCTAGTTTTAGAGCTATAAGCTTGAAAATTGGATGGTTTTTCAGCCTTTTGGGGGCGTGACAAATCAAAAAATACCCTGTAATTTTCGTATTTTTGGAGTGTAAGCAACAAGTCATGTAAACCTCGGCTCTTTCTAAGAACTGGCCAAAAATTATGCGTCTACGCCCACTGGGGGCGTGGCAAATCGGCAAAAAAGTTTTTTGTAGCCAACTGTATAATTCAGGCATACAAACAGATTAGTAGTAATTGCTAAGATGGCAGAAAGCATTTTAACATAAATATAAAAATATTAATGAATTTAAAAAATAAAATGTTTTAATTTTTCGATTAATAAATAAAAAGTTTCCAGCGGGATTTGAACCCAGGTCTTTTGAAACTAACATGTAACCTAAATAAATTCACAGCTGATCAGCTTGTGACGAAACAAAACAATACAATCGCAATTCTTGGAATATGTATACACACTTGGATGTGTATACACGTACAAACATCTCTGTACAGTGTACACATATGTATGTACATACATATGCATAGAAAAACTGCTTGCTACGCAGCGTGGCAAATCGGAAAAGCAGTTTCTAGTGCTTAAATGCACAAATCATATGCGTATTTTTATAAATTATTATCAATTGGCAGCAAGCATTTTATAATAAATATACAAATATTAAAAACATTAAAGAATAATAATTTTTGAAAAAACGTTTTCTGCGGGACTCGAACCCACGCGCCACTGCCCTGATCCAAGCCTCATTAACTAAATCTAAATAGCGCCTTTTGACAAAACTAAAGTTACGATCGAAAAATTCACAATTCTGTCTCAATTCATAGAAATTTTAGCATGCAAACTTTTGTATGCATGCATAGAAAATCATTTGTATACTCGTATAGTGTGTACATGTGTAAATCTGTATGTATGTATGTATAGGAAAAACGTTTGTTGCTTGCCATGTACATTTGCTAATTGGCGAAACATTTCGTTTATTAAATGATTATTAAATAAATAAACGGCACCTACTGGAACAGAGTCTCTCGCAGTTAGGTGCACCTAACTGCAACGTTCTCACTTGTTTTACCCTGAGCCCATTGAAACTGGGAAATCCGGGTATAATAGTTTTGTTAAATGTATGTAACAGATAGAAGGAGGCGTGGCATACCCCATAAAGTATATATTCTTGATCAGGGGGACGAGAAAATTTATATAGCCATGTCCATATGTCCGTCTGTCCGTATGTTTGAACGCGTCGATTTCCGAAGATACAAAAGCTAGAGAGTTCATTCTTTTTGAGTTAGGTCCGTATATTGCTCGCGCAGTACGAGTTTCAGAAATTCGATAACTTGTATATTTCCAGAGTTGTCGAAAAGCGAACATATCGAGAATCAGTTATAAAATTATATTGTCAAATTAAAATGTAAAATTATATTTTGTCAGATTTTGGATTACGGTCCCCGATTCGCCCCAAATGTGTAAAAAAGTCATTTCAAATACTAGAGACATGCAGTTTGGTTTAGAAAATAGATGTGAATATTATATTCATAATCCGTCTAGAAACAGAATTATTAATCAACAAATAAGTTATGGCAGCAAAACACGGGGCACAGCAAGAGAGGCAGCGAGACAGCAAGCCGCCTGCAATGCTTACACACATTCAGACGTACAAGCGTACATCAACGTGTGTGTGTGCTCGTGTTTTTGCATGTGTATATAGTTTCTTACTCGTGGAGAATCGAAACGAGGCATTCTTAGAATATGATTCGTTCGACGAAGGGCTCGGGGGATCTCGTAGTCGAGCAGTGTCGACTACAGCTAGAAAGCGGGTTATTTTGTGACTAAGTCAAGAAAGAGCTTACAATAAATTAAGTTCTTTAAAAAAGTTATATTAACGTAAGGGTGATCCTGTGTGACCGGTACTAAGGTACTCTATTATATACATATCTACCCCTAATGGTAATACTGATCTGTCCGAATTGGATTTGCCGATATCAATGCGATTATATACACATACTGTACGGGAACGGCCCCGCCATCGGCTTACTATATTATAATTCTATATTTTCTATAGAATTCTATATATGTACATATATTCTACCCACTTTCTATTCAAGGATGTACAAATTTTCAATTTAAATCTCTTTAATCAACGTCTACTACTACTACTGGCAACACCACACATTACAACACCCCCAAATGTACTAAGGACGCGTTTGCTCCACCCTGTGTGCCGTATCTGATGTTGACTGCTATCGGTTCGCTGTGCTTTGGTGGTAGAACTTTCTAGGCTTTCGTCGTCATCGTTGTCGTTGTTGTGTACATACCAAACGAACCTTACCTTTTCCCTCTCCCTCTCAATCTGATACTCTCTCTTTCTCTCTCTCTCTCTCTCTCTCTCACTCTCTCACGCCTCTCTCTCTCTCTTCATGTCTCTCTCTCTCTCTCTCTCTCTCTCTCTCTTTCTCTCTGCTCCGGTCTCCTTCTCTCCAACAGCCTAACGTATGTAAACATAATCAACAGACTTACATCCACTATACACACATATACACACACATACATACACATGTATATATATATATACACTCACACAAACACACAAGCAACCATTTGAGTTGGTATGCTTGCGGAAACAATCTAAAAAAAATCGCGCCGACTACCACAACTACAAATTCTAAACAGCAGCAACAAGCTGCAAAACCAACCACCCAAAATGCTCGGCGCTAAGTGCTTGGCTGTTGATGTGCCTTTTAATGAGAAAAAAAAGGAAACAAAAAGCGAAAAAAAAAAACAACCCCAAATCTTACGCTGCAATTCACTTTTAGACAATGGCGTCCAATTTCAATTCTTACAGCATCACCTAAAGAAATTCATTTTCCATAGGCTCTCATTTCCATTTCTGAATCTAGTTGATTAAAAAAAAAAAAAGATTGAGTCTATTTATTGCATTAAGTATAAAATAACCTTAAGACTATTTTAAAGGAATTATTTGTATGCATTACACATTACACTATATTAAATAAATAAATAAATAAATATATATACATATATATATATTTATATGTATATACATATGTACATAAATGTATATAAGTACGAAAATGTACAGAGAAATTTCTAGGTAATATCTAAATTGGGTATTGAAGCTAATTAATGAAAATGCGATCTGTTACTGTTAAGCCCAGAACATATTGATAATGGTAAATCATCGTTTAACGGCTTTGGTGATGCATTTAACGCGCAAGCATGTATGCGTGTCAGACTCCATAAACTATGTAAAGTAAACCCAACAATGTCTTCGTACAGAAGAAACGTTTTTCTTTGGAAAGGTTTTAAACATATGTATGTATGCATATAAGAAGAACAGATAAGAAAGCTGTTGTCGAGACTGTTCGACTACGAAATCCCCTGAGCCCTTATTCATACTTACATAACATCTTTGATTAATAATTCTGTTTCTAGATGGACAATCGTATTCAACTGCTCAGATTATGATCATGACATTAATATCTACATATATGCCAAACCAAACTGTATGTCTCCAGTATTTGAAATGCATTTCTTACACATTTGGAGGTGCCGGGGGAATTATTACATATTTCAACGATATTTGTTCAAGTCAAATGTAATGCGTTAAAGTATAATTAAAACAAGTAAGAAAGCTGTTGTCGAGACTGTTCGACTACGAAATCCCCGGAGCCCTTCTTCGAACGAATAATATTCCAAGAATGATTCGTTTCGATTCCCCACGCGTAAGAAACTATACATGGAAAAGCACGAGCACACACACACGCTGATCTATGCTTGTACGCCTGTATGTGTCAGCATTGCAGGCGGCTTGCTGTCTCGCTGCCTTTGTTGCTGCGCCACATGGGTTTTACTGCAAAAACTTTACTGATTAATAATTCTGTTTCCAGATGGACAATCGTACTGATTTCTTCAGATTATGAATATGATATTCATATCTATATGCTAAACTAAACTGCATGTCTCTAGCATTTAAAATGCATTTTTTACTCATTTGGGGGTGTGGGGGCGAATTGGGGACCGGAATCCAAAATCTGACAAAAACCTAAACTGTATTAAATTAGTATCTATATACATATATATATGCAGAAGACTTGGAGACTCTAACTCTAAAGATGAACTAGCTAGAATTTTATAACTGGTTCCCGATAAATTCGTTTATCGATAACTCTGCAAATATACAAGTTATCGAATTTCTGAAATAAACTTGTACTGCGCGTGCAATATACGGCCGTAACACAAAAAGAATGAACTCTCTAGCTTTTGTATCTTCGGAAATCGACGCGTTCAAACATACGGACAGACGGATGGCTATATCAACTGATCAAGAATATACATATATACTTTATGGGGTCTGCCACGCCTCCTTCTGCCTGTTACATACATTTAACAAAACCATTATACCCTGATTTCCCATTTTCAATGGGTTCAGGGTATAAAAACCCTAATATTTTTCTTTACGCATGTATAAGCGCGCGTTGATGCCGTTGCTCGGGGGCGGGTTGGGATATACTTTGGACGCTTATAACTCCATTTATAAATGGACAATTTTCATGAAATTTTCGGAATATATTAACACATTTGGATGCCTATTTGACAAATTGGAAGTCTCTAGTATTTGAAATGCGTTTTTCAAATTGGAGACGATGGATGCGTGGCATAAATATTCTGAAAATTACAGAATGTATACCAAAGTACATAAAAAACCGATTGAAATGAGCCAAAAATGAAGAAAAAGCGCGGAATACACACATATAGACATACACACATTCGCTGGCGTGTGGCGACGACCTTCGGCTGCTGAGTATTGTGGGTTGGAAGACGGGTGGTGTTCGGGTCGGTTACCGTCGGTTATCGTCGTGTAGCGTGGGATATGTGGAGGTGTTGGGGGCACCGCTTAAAACAGTGGGAAAGCCGCTGCGGCGTCGGCGGCACTTTTTATATTCGTTTAGCGGCGGGTACATCAAAGGCATATTTTGTGTTTCGCTGACTCGCTTGCTTTGTAGCCGGTCACTGCTTGTTATTATTACTGTTGTTGTTGTTGTTGTTGTTGTTGCTATTGTTTGCATGTTATTGTCGATTTGTTCATCAACGACGGCGACAACAACAACACAAATATCGTTGATAATACGGAACAGACTTACAAATACACACACACGCACACACACTCACACACACACACACACACACACTCACACACACAAACACGGAATGCTGTTGATTAGCGAATGAAAACATATTTAAGATATAAATTATTAAAAGCAATTTCTTATGCCCACATGATATGGTCAGATATATCGCACTATGAGCACATGATGTTTACTTTGTATATGCATACATCTGAAAATATAAAATACGTGTATAGTAAATATGTTTATTTGCGCCTATAGGAACAAATTGGAAATAATTTAGTAGACAGACATAATTTGGTTTTCCTAAATTTTCCAACGTTTTGCAGCTAAAGTGTCAACTTTAAAAGTAGGAAGAAAGAAGGCTCTAGTCGAGACGGCTCGACTACGAGATACCCTGAACCCTGAATAAAAAAACTACTACTCTTATTTGCGAACGTATGAGCGCGCGCTCTGCTAACCGCGCAGTCGCTGCCGTGGCTTGGGGGTGGATCGGCCTATTCTTTGGACGATCTTCGTGAAACTGTCGAAATATATTAATAGCATCAACATGTGTATCTACCAAATATCTATCTAATTATATAAATTCGAAATCTCTAGCTCAAATGGTGTAGAAGATGATAAAAAAAATGATAAAAAACGTAAACAAAAAACGTGTTTTCGATTTTTGATCGATAATTTGGAAATGGGATGAGCCGAAGCAAAAAACAAAATAAACTTGTACTTCGTAACTAACATAGGAGTATTCATGTGAATTTCTTTTGTAGTTTCAGGGTATAATTAGGTAGTGTACTTAGGGCATGCCTGATGATAACAGTTCTTCACAAGGAAGAGGGACGAAATTCATTTAGGCTCCTGCCTATTTGGCTTTTGGTACTCATGTATGACATATATATGACATTCGCATTGGGAAGGTAGTTGAGGGAGTCCTAAAGTGTCCAATGACCTTCCCAACTGTGCTGGAATACAATCTCAGTGATTTCGTGTTTATACCCTAAGCCCATTGAAAATGGGAAATGGTTTTATTCAATTTGTGTAACACGCAGCAGACCCCATATAGAATATATATATTCTTGATCATGGTGACGAGAAAAGTTGATATAGCCATGTCCGTCTGTCCATATGTTTGAGCGCGTCGATTTCCGAAGATATAAGAGCTAGAAAAGACTTGATTATTTTTATGTTAGGTCCGTTTATTGCACGTGCGAGTTTGTTTCAGAAATTTGATAACTTGTATCGCTCCAAGTCTTCTGCATATATATAGATACTAATTTAATTTGAAAATTTATTAAACAAATAAGTTCTCGCAACAAAACCCAAGAACAAGCGAGACAGCAAAACGCCTGCAATGTGTACACACATAAATACATGCGTACAAGCGTAGATCAGCGTATGTGTGTGCTCCTCTTTTTATACCCTGAACCCATTGAAAATGGGAATTCAGGGTATAATGGTTTTGTGAAAATGTATGTAACAGGCAGAAGGAGACGTCGCAGACCCCATAAAGTATATATATTCTTGATCAGCATAAAAAAATAAGTTGATCTAGCCCTGTCCGTCTGTCCGTCCGTCCGTCCGTCCGTCCGTCCGTCCGTATGAACGTCGAGATTTCGGAAACTACAAAAGCTAGAGAGCTGAAATTTCACATGAACATGCGTATGTAAGCTACGCAGTACGAGTTTATTTTGTTAAAATTCGTTTCCATTTTTTAGGTTTTTTGGGCATAACTTCTACACTGTTTCAGCTAGAGACTTCAAATTTGTTTATTTAGATAGATATTATGGATACGCAGATTATGTAATTTACAGATTTTGGATGCCACGCCCCCTTCGCCCCCAATTTGAAGAAAACGCATTTCAAATACTAGAGATTTGCAATTTGGCACATAGATATATTTAGATACTCTTAATCTACTCTGAAGATTGTCCATCTAGAAATGGAGTTATGAGCTTCCAAAATTCAGCCCAACCCACCTCCAAGCCACGACAGCAACTGCGCGGTTAGCAGAGCGTGCGCTCATAAGTGCGGAAAGAAGAAGAGTATCACTTCTTTTGCAGGGTTCAGGGGATCTCGTAGTCGAGCCGTCTCGACTAGAGCCTTCTTACTTGTTGCATGTATAGTTTGTTACACGTACAGAATCGAATTGAATCATTCTTTGAATTCGTTCGAAGAAGGGTTCAGCGGATCTCTTTTTTGTTGCAATTGCTGATGCAAATTCTTCATTTTTTTTTCTTTGTAATTGGGGATACCAATATAATTGCGATAGTCGATAACAAAATTATTCGATTGTGTTTACGAAGTTAAGAAAATGAAATTTTTAAATATTTAATAGAAATCAAGTAAGAACGTTGCATTTAGACGCATCTAACTGCGAGAGACTCTGTTCTCGTATGTGCCGTTTATTTATTTAATAAACATTTAATAAACAAAATATTCCGGCAATCAGAAAAGGTACACGGCAAGCAACAATCGATTTTTTATGCTTACTTACAAATGCTGTAGTATTCTAAGAATTGTAATTGAATTGTGAGTTTGTAGCAGTGAACTTATTTGGGTTTAGCTAACGATTACCTGTTATTTCCCGCTGGAGACTTTTTGTTTATTAATCGAAAACTTATAAATTTTAATTTTTTTATTTCATTAATATTTTTATATTTATGTAAAAATGCTTTCTGCCATATTAGAAATTACTACTAAGCTATTTGTATGCTTGAATTATGCAGTTGGCCACAATAAACTTCTTTGCCGATTTGCCACGTCTCCGGTGGGAAAAAATTTGGTTGCTTACACTCCAAAAATGCGAAAATTACAGGGTATTTTTCGATATGCCACGCACCCAAAGGGGCTGGAAAATTATTTTTGGGTCATCAATAGAGGAGGACATTAGTAAACTTTTGCGGCTTGCCACGCCCCCTGTGGGCGTAGATATATCTACCATAGCTTATTGATCTTGATTTGTCAACCTGAGTATGCATGCCTAATTTTAAGTCTCTAGTACCAATAGTGTTCAAAATATAGCACAATTTTAAAAATCACTATATATTCAGGTCCGATTTCCTACGCCCCCAATGGGCGTAGACATATAACTTTTTGATCGATCTTCTTAGAATCATAACATTAACTCGCATGCCAAATTTCGGCGTTCTAGCTTTAACGGTGTAGAAGATACGTTTTTCCCGATTTGCCACGTACCCGTGGCTTTTTGAACTCGGAGTGTCGCCGAGTATACATTCCAAATTGCAATCTCTAGCTCATCATCCAGTACGATTACTTGCCTATGGGCGTAAGAGTTTTCCGATTTGGCACGCCCTTAGTGGGCGGATCGAGAAAATCTGTACACTTAATAATTCGAGAGCATACATAAGTTCCAAATTTCTTTAGTCTCTAGCTCTAAGAGCGCCGAAAAATATTGCGTTCATACGGACAGACAGCAAGACGGACATTGCACAAACCCAATATACTCTTTTTCGCTTTGCGAACAGATTGTAAAATCCCGGCCCGTGCTCACCTCTAGTTTAGGGTATAAAAACAATTATTCATCAAATAAGTTCTCATAACATAACCCCTGCAATGCGTATGTGCCAATACGCTTGTATAACGAAGCGAAACATTCATGATATATTTTTATACCCTGAGCCCATTGAAAATGGGAAATCAGGTTATAATGGTTTTGTTAAATGTATGTAACAGGCAGAAGGAAGCGTGGCAGACCCCATAAAGTATATATATTCTTGATCAGGGTGACGAGAAAAGTTGTCCGTCTGTCCGTCCGTCTGTCCGTATGCTTGAACGCGTCGATTTCCGAAGATACAAAAGCTAGAGAGTTCATTCTTTTTGAGTTAGGTCCGTATATTGCACGCGCAGTACAAGTTTGTTTCAGAAATTCGATAACTTGTATATTTGCAAAGTTATCGATAAACGAATTTATCGGGAACCAGTTATCAAATTCTAGCTAATTCATCTTTACAGTTAGAGTCTCCAAGTCCTCTGCATATATATAGATACTAATTTAATACAATTTCGGTTTTTGTCAGATTTTGGATTTTGGTCGTTATTTTAGTTTTGTCAAAAGGCGCTCTAGCAATGCATTACAATGTCTTATTTGGTTTTAGTTAATGGAGTGCAGGTCAGGGCAGTGGCGCTGGTGGTAAGCACTATGCAAGCTATACTTAGGTGCGTGGGTTCGAATCCCGCAGAAACCTTTTTTTCAAAAATTATTTATTTTTTATTGTTTTATATTTGTATATTTATTATAAAATGCTTGCTGCCAATTGATGATAATTTATAAACATACGCATATAAATTTTGCATTTAAGCAAAAACTAAAACAATTTTTCCGATTTGCCACGCTGTGTGGCAAGCAGTTTTTCTATGCATGCATATATGTATTTATGTGTAAGTGTATACACATCCAAAAGTGTATACATATTGCAAGAATTGCGATTGTATTGTTTTGTTTCGTCACAAGCTGCTGATCAGCTGGTCAGCTGATCAGCTGTGAATTGATTTAGGTTTAGCTAACGATTACATGTTGTTTTCAAAAGACCTAGGTTCGAATCCCGGTGGAAACTTTTTATTTATTAATCAAAAACTTATCAATTTTATTTTTTAAAATTTATTAATATTATTAAATTTATGTTAAAATGCTTTTTGCCATCTTAGCAATTGCTACTAAGCTATTATATGCATGAATTATGCAGTTGGCCACAACAAACTTCTTTGCCGATTTGCCACGCCCCCAGTAGGCGTAGACGCATAATTTTTGGCCAGCTCTTAGAAAGAGCCGAAACTAACATGAAAATTTGGTTGCTTACATTCCAAAAATGCGAAAATTACAGGATATTTTTCGATATGCCACGCCCCCAAAGAGGCTGAAAATTATTTTTGGGGCATCGATAGAGGAGCACATTAGTAACTCAACCATCCAATTTTCAAGCTTCTAGCTCTAAAACTGTAGGAGATATAAACTTTTGCAGTTTGCCACGCCCCCTGTGGGCGTAGATATATCTACCATAGCTTATTAGTCTTGGGTTGTCAACCCGAGTATACATGCAAAATTTCAAGTCTCTAGTGTCAATAGTGTTCAAAATATAGCACAATTTGAAAAATCACTATATATTCAGGTCCGATTTGCCACGCCCCCAATGGGCGTAGACATATAACTTTTTGATCGATCTTCTTAGAATCATAACATTAACTCACACGCAAAATTTCAGCGTTCTAGCTTTAACGGTGTAGAAGATACGTATTTCCCGATTTACCACGCCCCCAATGGGCGTAAATATATCCGCCATAGCTTTTTGAACTTGGGTTGTCACCCCGAGTATACATTTCAAATTGCAACTCTCTAGCTCATCATCTAGTATGATAACTTAACTATGGGCGGAAGAGTTTTCCGATTTGCCACGCCCCTAGTGGGCGGATCGGGAAAATTTTTGCACTTTATAATTCGGGAGCATATATGAGTATATGTTTAAAATTTCAAGTCTCTAGCTCTAATAGCGCCGAAAAATATTGCGTTCATACGGACAGACGGACGAACAGCAAGACGGACATTGCACAAAACCAATATACTTTTTTCCCTTTGGGAACAAAGTATAACAAGTAAGAAGGCTTTAGTCGAGGCGGCTCGACTACGAGATCCCCTGAACCCTGCAAAAAAGTGATACTCTTCTTCTTTACGCACTTATGAGCGCACGCTCTGCTAACCGCGCAGTTGCTGTCGTGGCTTGGAGGCGGGTTGGGCTAAATTTTGGACGCTCATAACTCCATTTCTAGATGGACTATCTTTATGAAATTTTCAGAGTAGATTAAGAGTATCTAAATCTATCTATAGCCAAATTGCAAGTCTCTAGTATTTGAAATGCGTTTTTTTTTCAAATTGGGAGCGAAGGGGGCGTGGCATCCAAAATCTGTAAATTACATAATCTGCGTATACATAATATCTATCTAAATAAACAAATTTGAAGTCTCTAGCTGAAACAGTGTAGAAGTTATGCCCAAGAAACCTAAAAAATGGAAACGAATTTTCGATTTTTTATCGATAATTTGGAAATGGGATGAGTTATCGAAAAAACAAAATAAACTCGTACTGCGTAGCTAACATACGCATGTTCATGTGAAATTTCAGCTCTCTAGCTTTTGTAGTTTCAGAAATCTCGACGTTCATACGGACGGACGGACGGACGGACGGACGGACGGACAGACAGACGGACAGGGCTAGGTCAACTTATTTTTTTATGCTGATCAAGAATATATATACTTTATGGGGTCTGCGACGTCTCCTTCTGCCTGTTACATACATTTTCACAAAACCATTATACCCTGAATTCCCATTTTCAATGGGTTCAGGGTATAAAAACGCTTGACTTTCGCTAGACTTAATGTTAACAATCCTCTTAGCTATTGGAATGATGTAATTTTTTGCGACGAGACGAAGATCATGCTATATTATAATGATGGCCCTGGAAAAGTTTGGCGGAAACCAAAAACAGCACTCCAGGCCAAGAATATAGTGCCTACTGTTAAGTTTGGCAAGCTTTCAGTCATGGTGTGGGGTTGTATTTCTTCCAAAGGTGTAGGACAGGTGCGAATTTTCAACGATACTATGACAAAAGAGTATTATTTAGACATTTTAAAGAAAGAATTAACAGAAAGTGCGAGAAATTTTGGCTTCCTTGATCCAAAAAACACCGGTAAGCTCAGATACAAGCTGTATCAGGACAATGATCCGAAGCACAAATCGCTGCTGTGTCGCACTTGGCTGCTTTATAATTGCAGCAAAGTAATTGACACCCCACCCTAGAGCCCGGATCTCAATCCTATTGAGAATTTGTGGGCATTACTTAAAAAAAAAAGTGGCCAAACGAAGTCCAACTTCAAAAGTTGACTTGATTCGTTGCATAAACGAGGAGTGGCGCAAAATACCCCAATACTACGACATGAATGCGTTAATAATGTCGATGTCGCAACGCCTCAGATGTGTAATGGAAGCTAATGGACGGCATACAAAATATTTGCCAATTCTCTATTGATCTTCAACAGATACAGATTTCACAAAATTTATGTTTACATTTTGCAAAGAATTAATAGACAGTCAATATTTGCTGTTTTTTTTTTGTTTTGAATTATTTTTTTTATTGAAAATGGGAGTTCAGGGTATAATAGTTTTGTGAAAATGTATGTAACAGGCAGAAGGAGAAGTCGCAGACCCCATAAAGTATATATGTATATTCTTGATCAGCATCGAAAAATAAGTTGATCTAGCCCTGTCCGTCTGTCCGTCCGTCCGTCTGTCCGTCTGTATGAACGTCGAGATTTCGGAAACTACAAAAGCTAGAGAGCTGAAATTTTACATGAATACTCGCATGTTAGCTACGCAGTACGAGTTTGTTTTGTTTTTTCGATAACTCATCACATTTCCAAATTATCGAATAAAAAATCGAAAATCGTTTACATTTTTTTGGTTTTTTGGAGGTAGCTTCTACACCGTTTTAGTTAGAGACTATAAATTAATATTTTTAGATAGATATTATGAATACGCAGATTATGTAATTTTCAGATTTTGGATGCCACGCCCCCTTCGCCCTCAATTTGAAAAAAACGCATTTCAAATACTAGAGACTTGCAATTTGGCAAATAGGTACATTTAGATGCTCTTAATATATTCCGAAAGTTACCTGAAGATCGTCCTTCTAGAAATGGAGTTATAAGCGTCCAAAGTTCAGCCCAGCCCACCCCCAAGCCACGGCAGCAACTGCGCAGTTAGCAGAGCGCGCGCTCATAAGTGCGCAAAGAAGAAGAGTATCATTTTTTTGCAGGGTTCAGGGGATCACGTAGTCGAGCCGTCTCGACTACAGCCTTCTTACTTGTTTTATTTAGTATCATTAAGAATACATATAAGAATAACGCTGTAAAAAAAAAAAATTATGAAAAAAAGTGCCTTTCCTAGTAAAATATGAAGTCAAAGTCGCATTTGTATGACTTTTTTTGTTTTGCAAACAATTAATGGACATACTGTAGATATGAATATCATAATCATAATCTGAAGATATCAATACGATTGTCCGTCTAGAAACAGAATTATTAATCATCAAAGTTTTTTCATCAAAACCCATGCGACGCAGCAGCGAGACAGCAAGCGCAATGCTTACACACATACAGGCGCACAAGCATAGATCAGTGTGTGTGTTTGCTCGAGTTTTTGCATGTATAGTTTCTTATGTGTGCAGAAACGAAATCGAATAATTCTTGGAATATGATTAGTTCGAAGAAGGGCTCAGGGGATTTCGTAGTCGAGCAGTCTCGACTACAGCTTTCTTACTTGTTTACTGTTCTCGTTGTCGAGCTGTCCCGACTAGAGCTTTCTTACTTGTTTGAAATAACGAATTAATTTCGGAAGCCAAAGCAATTACCAAGACTTCGTCGTAATAGGGTCCGTCATTAGCAATTTCTCTGGATACGGTATGATTAAAGGGACCTATAATTTACTGTATATGTGAGCGCTATTATCGCTAGTGACTCGGAATATAATAATAATAATTTTGTCAACGATATATGTATATAGAATTTTAACATGATCAAGGGGAAAATTTGAGTAGCTAACTGTAAAACTGTGGAATATAGAGTTATCACAAGTTTCTAATTATATGATTTCTCTGCTTTGAAGAATGCTTCCGATTTTGCAAACTTGCTAATAACTCCATAATATTAAAAGTTGAAATTTTTGTGATTTGTAGGCGAATAAAATTGGTCTACCTCCATTCTTCTGTCACAACGGAGATCCATTAACAACTCCACCGCCTGCACATTGTGGAATACCTCCTTATCAGCTGGATCCTAAATCAATAGGTAAGTGTATTTAATTCTGTTATGTAATATTATGTTCCTTCTAAGTCGAGGTAGAGGTAGACAGCTGCCTTATTAATCCACTCTTTTCTTTGAAGAGTTTTCCAATAATCCAATTCGAGGATGTGCCGTCTATTTAAATGGAAATGTATTCAAAAATGTAAATGAATGCGAACTCACAAATGTCGTGAATATGATAATGAATTGTCAATTGTCTGGAAAATTGCAATCATTGTCTTGAACTATGAGAGTGCTCCATTTTATTTATTTTTTATTCTTTGTGACATAAGAAAAAACAAAGATTCATTTTATAAATTTCTAGTAACATAAAATAAACATTTGTTAAACTGGCTTTAATCATATACATAGATGTATCCATTATTGTGACTTTAGTTGTTTTATTTTATTTTATTTTATTTTTTTTTTTTTTTTTTGTAACTAAGATTTTATTAATGCAATTTAACAGAGTATCGAGAATATAATGATTGAACGCAACTTAAACAATTTTAAGGAACTATGTATATGTATATCTTGTCTCTATTATTATTCTTTTCAAACTCTTCGCTTCGTATAGGTGTTCCCATCCTGTTAACATTGTGTAACCAGGATGCCACTCGACATAGCTTCTCATGCAACTTTAAACATTCCGCATATCTAGTCACACTCACTATGTATATACATACGTCCTTTCAAAATTGTAACTCTCCAAATTTCCTGAAAATTTTCATGAATATATATTATAATACCTTATTTTATATGCTAAACTTTATTATGACTTCATATTATTTTGAACATACAGGAAAGGGAAAACGTAGATGAAGTATGAAATCAATTAGTGAAAAATAGTTGTTATGCAGTCAGAGTAATACGACCGCAAGCTATTGACTTTCTCACCCTTCATCTCAAACGAAATTCAAACAAATTATGAAACATAATAATTGCACATTATGAGATTCTTTTTTTTTTTTGCTCGATTAGGGCGTCCATTCATACTGTCAAATTTGCCCTATACATATCCTCACTCTATTTCTCTCTCTCTCTCTCTCTCTCTCTCTCTCTCGCTCCCTGTCTCTTATCCCTCTCTCTCTCACTCGACGCTCTGTTAAGCACTTCTCGGTGGTTGGCCGTTTAAGGACTCTACTAATGGGTATATATGGTCGGGGGTACGTTCGACTGGTTGGATCTCAATGGAAGCCAGCAGCGTAAATAAAAGGCCATGCACTTAAGAGCTGCTTGCGGATTACATGGCATTATGATCCTTAACAATGGGTGCCATTCTAATAATTGAATAACACAATATACAAAAAATCCGACCTAGCTGCGACTCTGATTTCAGATCGACTTTAGTGAGGGGTAGTAATGCCACTCACACACCAGTCAAGCAACATAATGCAAATCGTTCTCTATGAAATGATTATATGCTGTTAAAAGGCGTATAATTTATTGTTTTGGTTTTGCTTTGTACATTACTTTATGGCGATTTAATTTTTTACGGTTTATTTGATATTATACATCAATTAAAAAAAATATATATCCCTTGATATATTATTTGGTTAGATAGTTCTACTCTGAACCTATTGAAATTGGGAGATTAATTTTTGTGAATAATCGATATAGTTGTATGAACGCAGAGTTTTCGTTACTTCCAAAAGCCTAGAGAGTTTAAATTTTAAATGTATTATATACGCAGTACGAGTTTTTTTTAGACTCTGTTCCCAAAAAGGGAAAAAGAGTCTATGTCCGTCTTGCTGTCCGTCCGTCTGTTCGTATGAACGCAATATTTTTCGGCGCTATTAGAGCTAGAGACTTGAAATTTTAAACATATACTCATATATGCTCCCGAATTATAAAGTGTAAAAATTTCCCGATTCGCCCACTAGGGGCGTGGCAAATCGGAAAACACTTCCGCCCATAGGCAAGTAATGATACTAGATGATGAGCTAGAGACAATCCAAGTTCAAAAAGCTATAGCGGATATATCTACCCCCTTTGGGGGCATGGCAAATCGGGAAAAACTTATCTTCTACACCGTTAAAGCTAGAACGCCGAAATTTGGCATGCGAGTTAATGTTATGATTCTAAGAAGATCGATCAAAAAGTTATATGTCTACGCCCATTGGGGGCGTAGGAAATCGGACCTGAATATATAGTGATTTTTATACCCTGAACCCATTGAAAATGGGAATTCAGGGTATAATGGTTTTGTGAAAATGTATGTAACAGGCAGAAGGAGAAGTCGCAGACCCCATAAAGTATATATATTCTTGATCAGCATAAAAAAATAAGTTGATTGAGCCCTGTCCGTCTGTCCGTCCGTCCGTCCGTCCGTCCGTCCGTCCGTCCGTATGAACGTCGAGATTTCGGAAACTACAAAAGCTAGAGAGCTGAAATTTCACATGAACATGCGTATGTTAGCTACGCAGTACGAGTTTATTTTGTTTTTTCGATAACTCATCCCATTTCCAAATTATCGATAAAAAATCGAAAATTCGTTTCCATTTTTAAGGTTTTTTGGGCATAACTTCTACACTGTTTCAGCTAGAGACTTTAAATTTAAATTTTTAGATAGATATTATGGATACGCAGATTATGTAATTTACAGATTTTGGATGCCACGCCCCCTTCGCCCTGAATTTGAAAAAAACGCATTTCAAATACTAGAGACTTGCAATTTGGCATATAGATAGATTTAGATACTCTTAATCTACTTTAAAAATTTCATCAAGATCGTCCATCTAGAAATGGAGTTATAAGCGTCCAAAGTTCAGCCCAACCCACCCCCAAGCCACGGCAGCAACTGCGCAGTTAGCAGAGCGCGCGCATCTAAGTGCGTAAAGAAGAAGAGTATCACTTTTTTGCAGGGTTCAGGGGATCTCGTAGTCGAGCCGTCTCGACTAGAGCCTTCTTACTTGTTAAAATTGTGCTATATTTTGAACACTATTGGTACTAGAGACTTGAAATTAGGCATGCATACTCAGGTTGACAAATCAAGATCAATAAGCTTTGGTAGATATATCTACGCCCACAGGGGGCGTGGCAAGCCGCAAAAGTTTACTAATGTCCTCCTCTATTGATGACCCAAAAATAATTTTCCAGCCCCTTTGGGTGCGTGTCATATCGAAAAATACCCTGTAATTTTCGCATTTTTGGAGTGTAAGCAACCAAATTTTTTCCCACCGGGGACGTGGCAAATCGGCAAAGAAGTTTTTTGTGGCCAACTGCATAATTCAAGCATACAAATAGCTTAGTAGTAATTTCTAATATGGCAGACAGCATTTTTACATAAATATAAAAATATTAATGAAATAAAAAAATTAAAATTTATAAGTTTTCGATTAATAAACAAAAAGTCTCCAGCGGGAAATAACAGGTAATCGTTAGCTAAACCCAAATAAGTTCACTGCTACAAACTCACAATTCAATTACAATTCTTAGAATACTACAGCATTTGTAAGTAAGCATAAAAAATCGATTGTTGCTTGCCGTGTACCTTTTCTGATTGCCGGAATATTTTGTTTATTAAATGTTTATTAAATAAATAAACGGCACATACGAGAACAGAGTCTCTCGCAGTTAGATGCGCCTAAATGCAACGTTCTTACTTATTTTATTTTGAGTCTTATTCGCCAAAATAATCAAGTGTATTCGGATTTTACAAATATATAATTGTTTTCTGAAGGAAGCTGCGCTCAATTCAAAAATAAATAAATTTTAACTAGTTTAAATGTTCTCACGGAAAGGGTTCCGCTGATAGAATTCGAGCCGCCAATAAAACGAATCCAACGAACGAACCTTATATTACCCGATGCATTTTTCCTTGTATGAATGTGTAAAAATAATGTTAGTTGCATTCAAATATTTTTTGTCATCAGTTCAAATCGAAAGTTTGAGTATGAGTTATAATTGGATCAAAAATAGAACGACGTTCAAAGCAAATCGCGTATATCAAAGTTTCGTGCGTTTTGTTGCATTGGCAAACATCTAACTGTAGCTACGACTACTGAATGTAATTGAAGTTAGTTAAATTAATTTAAGTTTTGTTATTTTGGCTGAACTAATTTAGAATGAATATACCTATTTTTGTTTTTCTCTATTCAATATTTTTTTTAACTTTTCAAATAATTAATAAAGGTAATATATTGAAAATCATTTCTATTCTATTCAAAAAAAAGTATGGAGGAAAAATTGTCACGCTCGACCCTGATTAAAACTAAAAAATAAAATAAATTACTTAATATTTTGGAATCAAATAAAAAACCATTATTGGGATGTGTCAATTCCTAATAATTTAAAATTATAATAAATTATCACTTAAGGTTTCGCAAAAATCTGAGATTGAATGGCTCATTTCAAAATCGACTTCAATTTTTTCTAAAATACTACATTAGCTTCTTAAAATTTCATAAAAATAATCAATCTTAAACTAGATTTATAAGCAAAAAAAAAAAAAAAAAAAAAAAAAAACTGTTGAAAATAAAATTAAAAGCTCAACTTTACTTCAGAGCCCGCTAGCTAGTGGTTGAAATACCGAACTTTCTGTTAAATGATTTACAGTGATCTATACTGCATGGCCGGTCGCTTTGAGGACCGGCTTTTATTTAAAATTCTTATTAAATAACACAAGTGATTTTCGTTCACCCTATGATATTCTGATATATTCTGATATTTATGGAAATTTCGTAAACAGAAATATAATTTAGAAAAAACCCGCAAATTTCAATAAATAATATCTAATCTGTATTTTGACATAATCTGTTTGCGTTACAATATAAACGCCTAATTGTTGGACTATTGAGAACGTGCTGAATAGGAGGGCGTTTTTTTCGCCTTGACCGCCAACCGTGACTCCAGCCCACTGTCAGCATGAAGAGGACTACACGTATGGCCTTTGACAGCAGGGGTTGGCAGTGCAAACAACCCCCACAGCTCGTGGTCGTTCATCGGGATCGAAATTGGGCGGGGATCACAATCGTTGTCGACGTATTCGTCGTCCTTGGCACATGCCTCTTTAGATTGCCTGATAATGATATGCGCAGCTTAAGTATTACCCGCAGCACAAATAGCTGCATTGAACATGACCAAAAGGGATGGAGGAATGGGATTTGGGAACTGGAACGGAAACGAGAACGGGAACAGTATCGGGTAATGCCTTTCCTCATTTTAAAGCAATAAGCTTTAATACGAAATAGGCAATGACAAACAGGGTTGACACTTTTTAATTTATCCGAGTTGGGTCAATTCCAGAGAATACATTGACTGAAGAACATCCTTTACTTTTACTTTTAAACTCAAACAGAAAAAGAAATAAAACTAAATTTTTACTGACTAAATGGTTAATGAGTTACGCCTTAGTATTACTCCTGCATTACTAAATCAAATACATAGATTTTTCCATATTCGTATAATATATACAAAATAAACTAAATAATGTATTAGCAACGTTATACATTACTTTATTATTTTCACTTTATTATATTATATTTGCCAATTAAACAGCTACACAAAATATAAGTATCCTTTAAATAATATATACAGTATATGTAATTAGTGTAGGCATATCTGTGAGTGTTTCGCTGCAATTATTCGATGTTCTCGGAAATTTGTAGGGCAACGCATTTAAGGGTTGCGAAGCGGATGACAAAAAGATATCACTATCACTAATACGGCCAGGCTCACTCAACTAGAAATCTAAAATAAAAAATAAATAACAATTAACAACGAAAATGATAGACTAGGAGATACTACCTTGAGCTGTATTTTCAACTCAATATCAATTTAATATGATTAGACCCCAAAAATGAAAATATTTTGGAAAGATTTTTTAAAATTTGAATAAAACTTTTAGGTTTAACATTTCGTTAATTTCGCTCGTACTCACAGAAATTAGCGAGTTTCAGATGTCGATATTGATTAGGTACAAACAGTTTCCCTTCTGTTATTTTTCTTATTTTCAGATGTATAGTCTATACACCTTTTGCGTTTTCAATCAACATAGGGTATCTAATACAAAGAATGCCTAATGAATAAAAAACATGTTGCACAACCACATAATAATGACATCCTTTTTCGTCGCTAGATTCGTGTCTTTTTGCAAGAGCCCTGCGCGCCCCTCGGTTTAAGCACACGCACTCGATATAGCCCGCGGGTCATTGCTGTTGCGAATGACAGACCCTTTCCACCCTTTTCCCAGCATTTGATACAACCATGCCAAACTCTTCCATACTACACAATACAACTTGAAAATGACAACAACGCTGAGAAGACCATTGTAAGAGGAGGAGGGGTGGTGAGATAACAACAACAACAAGTTAGAAAGCTCTAGTCGAGACTGCTCGACTACGAGATCCACTGAACCCTTCTTCGAACGAATAATATTCAAAGAATGCTTCAATTCGATCCTGGGCGCGTAACAAACTATACATGCACACACGCACGCAGCCACCCGCTGATCTACGCTTGTACGCATGAAGTTATGTGTGTACGCATTGCTGTCTGTCTGTCTCGCTCACTCTGCCACGTAGGTTATGTTACGAGAACTTATTTATATATGCAAAAGACTTGGATACTCTAAACCTTAAAGATGAACGAGATATAATTTTATAAATGATTCTTGATAAATATTAATATCGATGTCTCTGGAACGATAAAAGTTATCGAATTTCTGAAACAAATTCGTATTGCGCGTGCAATATACGTACCTAAAACAAATAGAATAAGGCCTCTAGTTCTTATATCTTCGGAAATCGCCGCGCTTAAACATACGGACAGACGGACGTAGCTATATCGACTCAGCTTATTACCCTGATCAAGAATATATATAATTTGTTTGGTCTGCCACGCCTCCTTCTGTCTATTACATACATTTAACAAAAATATTATACCCTTATTTCCCATTTTCAATGGGCTCAGGGTATAAAAATACCCACCGATCCATTAAATAGATGTGAAAACAAAACTTCAATTAAAACTAAGTAAGAAAACTCTAGTCGAGACTGCTCGACTACGAGATCCCGTGAACCCTTCTTCGAACAAATATTATTAAGATATATATATATTAAGAATTATTCGACTCGTTTCTGCAAATCGGGAAAATTTTAACACTTTATAATTCGGGAGCATATATGAGTATATGTTTAAAATTTCAAGTCTCTAGCTCTAATAGCGCCGAAAAATATTGCGTTCATACGGACAGACGGACGGACAGCAAGACGGACATTGCACAAGCCCAATATACTTTTTTCCCTTTGGGAACAAAGTATAAAAATAAACATAATATGTATGGCAGACCCCACAAAGTATATATATTCTTGATCAGGGTGACGAGAAAAGTTGATATAGCCATGTCCGTCTGTCCGTCCATCCGTCTGTCCGTATGTTTGAACGCGTTGATTTCCGAAGATATAAGAGCTAGAGAGTTTTTATACTCTTTTCCCTTAACAATGGAAAAAGAGTATATTGGGTTTGAGCAATGTCTGTCTTGCTGTCCGTCCGTCTGTCCGTATGAATGCCATATTTTTCGGCGCTATTAGAGCTAGAGACTTGAAATTTTGAACATATACTCATATATGCTCCCGAATTATAAAGTGTAAAAATTTTCCCGATCCCCCATTAGGGGCGTGGCAAATCGGAAAACTCTTGCGCCCATATGCAAGTAATCATACTAGATGATGAGCTAGAGAGTTGCAATTTGCAATGTATACTCGACGTGACAACCGAAGTTCACCGGATATATCGACGCCCATTGGGGGCGTAGCAAATCGGGAAAAACGTACACCGTTAAAGCTAGAACGCTGATATTTTGCATGTGAGTTTATGTTATGATTCTAAGAAGATCGATCAAGTTATATGTCTACGCCCATTTGGGGCGTGGCAAATCGGACCTGAATATATTATGATTTTTCAAATTGTACTATATTTTGAACACTATTGACACTAGGGATTTGAAATTTTGCATGTATACTCGGGTTGACAACCCAAGATCAATAAGCTATGGTAGATATATCTACGCCCAAAGGGGGCATGGCAAACCGCAAAAGTTTATATCTCCTACAGTTTTAGTGCTAGAAGCTTGAAATTGGGATGGTTGAGTTACTAATGTCCTCCTCTATCGATGACCCAAAAATAATTTGTCAGCCTCTTTGAAGACGTGGCATATCGAAAAATACCCTGTAATTTTCGAATTTTTTGAATGTAAGCAACCAAATTTTGCAAGCATGTTAGCCTCGGCTCTTTCTAAGAACTGGCCAAAAATTATGCGTCTACGCCCACTGGGGGCGTGGCAAATCGGCAAAGAAGTTTGTTGTGGCCAACTGCATAATTCATGCATATAATAGCTTAGTAGCAATTGCTAAGATGGCAGAAAGCATTTTAACATAAATATAATAAAATTAATGAATTTAAAAAATAAAATTTTTTAATTTTTCGATTAATAAATAAAAAGTTTCCAGCGGGATTTGAACCCAGGTCTTTTGAAACTAACATGTAATCGTTAGCTTAACCTAAATAAATTCACAGCTGATCAGCAGCTTGTGACGAAACAAAACAATACAATCGCAATTCTTGGAATATGTATACACACTTGGATGTGTATACACGTACAAACATCTCTGTACACATACATATGTATGTACATACATATGCATAGAAAAACTGCTTGCTACGCAGCGTGGACAATCGGAAAAGCAGTTTCTAGTAGTGATGTAAAAAATCATCGAGCATCGATTTTTTTTTTTTTTTACTGATTTTTCCGATGTTTTTCGATGTTTTCGCTGATACCGATGTTGAGCGATGCATCGATATTTTGTAAAACATCAATGGTTTAATTTCATAATAACGTAACATTGCCATTTTGTGATCAGTGAACAGCAAACTCTGCTATTTTAGTGATCCTTCGGCATGTGCCAACGCACTTATGAAAATTAAATCCTTATTTGAACCAATGAAGTCATACCACAGACTACCTTGAGCTCCATATCTTTTTGGGACCACCATTATGAGCTTCCTCAACGTCATAATCCGAATGTGGCTGCCAATATATTATGTCACAAACGTAATAGACTTACACCTGAGCGATTAAGCTGCATTTTGTTTTTACAGAGCATTAACGAAAAGGACATTCTTTAAATTATTAAATATGTTTAATTTGACTGCTATGAAAGCATAAGATATTTCGATTTTAAATAATTTTAAGTTAAGTTTAATTTTATTGAAATGAAAAGACTGCTATGGAAGCTGATGCTTATTTTAATTTTTTTTTTTTTTTGAATAATTTTAAGTTTTGTTTTGTATAATAATAACGCTATGAAAGCAGTTTAAAAACATTAAATATTCGTTTTATTGTCAAATAGAATTGTTTTAACACATCGATGTTTGATTTTGAACACATAGATAGACATCGACATCATTTAAATTTACATCACTAGTTTCTAGTGCTTAAATGCACAAATCATATGCGTATTTTTATAAATTATTATCAATTGGCAGCAATAATTTTATAATAAATATACAAATATAAAAAATTTAAAAAATAATAATTTTTGAAAAAACGTTTTCTGCGGGACTCGACCCCACGCGCCACTGCCCTGATCCAAGCCTCGTTAACTAAATCTAAATAAGGCATTGCTAGAGCGTCTCTGACAAAACTAAAGTAACGATCGAAAAATTCACAATTCTGTCTCAATTCATAGAAATTTTAGCATGCAAACTTTTGTATGCATGCATAGAAAATCATTTGTATACTCGTATAGTGTGTACATGTGTAAATCTGTATGTATGTATAGGAAAAACGTTTGTTGCTTGCCCTGTGCGTTTGCTAATTGCCGAAATATTGCGTTTATTAAATGTTTATTAAATAAATAAACGGCACCTATGGGAACAGAGTATTTCGCAGTTAGTTGCACCTAACCTTGTTTTACCCTGAGCCCATTGAAACTGGGAAATCAGGGTATAATAGTTTTGTTAAATGTATGTAACAGATAGAAGGAGGCGTGGCATACCCCATAAAGTATATATTCTTGATCAGGGGGACGAGAAAATTTATATAGCCATGTCCATATGTCCGTCTGTCCGTATGTTTGATAGCGTCGATTTCCGAAGATACAAAAGCTAGAGAGTTCATTCTTTTTGAGTTAGGTCCGTATAAGTTATGGCAGCAAAACACAGGCGGCACAGCAAGAGAGGCAGCGAGACAGCAAGCCGCCTGCAATGCTTACACACATTCAGACGTACAAGCGTAGATCAACGTGTGTGTGTGCTCGTGTTTTTGCATGTGTATATAGTTTCTTACTCGTGGAGAATCGAAACGAGGCATTCTTAGAATCTGATTCGTTCGACGAAAGGCTCGGGGGATCTCGTAGTCGAGCAGTCTCGACTAGACCTTTCTTTTTTGTTTTTTGACGTTTTTTAGCATAGCTTGTAGATTCATTTATGTAGATGCTATTAATCTACTCCGAAAATTTCATGAAAATCGTCCATGTAGAAATTGAGTTTTAAGCATCAATATTATAACCTATCCCACCCCCAAGCCACGACAGCAACCGCGCGGTTAGCAGAGCGCGCTCTTATACGTGTGTAAAGAAGAAGAGTATAACTTTTCTGCAGGATTCACGGTATCTCGTAGTTGAGCCGTCTCGACTAAAGCCTTCATACTTGTATTATTTGATTTATTTGTTTGTGTTATAATTGTATTATGATAAAGCCTAAAAAAGTACTCAACATTTAAATAACAATGGTATCATCAGCCCGATGGAGGTGTTTTATTTGCCAGACCGGCCATCTATTGCTGAAAAGAGGTTGTGGATCCAAAAACAAGGTATAACATTTAAAGAAATTCAATGTTAGTTGGATGTTATGGACAAATGGTCTCTAACGACCTAATTACTAATTGAAACCCGGAACACGTGGCACATAACGTGCAAAAACGGTTTCACATGACCGGCACACTATTCGATACAGTGGATCAAACCCGTTTGGATCTTCCAATTTAATCAAACAAGACAGACCTAAACCTGTAGGTAATATGTTACAGTTCCTCGTAGATTCCTAGAAAAAGCGCGCGAAGTCCAACGAGCATGGAAGAACATGGTTGCATTTCGCCAAAGCCCATATGAATTGGACAGACGAAAGCAACATAGTCTTGTTTGTTTCTCATATAGCGGAGTTGGTCCGATCCATATGATTGATGGGATTATGGAGGCGTTCCCGACTAAATATTAATCCTGAGAACCAAAGTTGACCTGAATTTAAAGTTTGAAACAATTTCGAATAGACAGATTCTTTTATTTGTGTATGTTACTATATATACCACATGTTATCATTGTTAATAAATGTCTAAGTAGATAAGGCCTAGTTCTTAGTCTAAACTCTTAATTATTATAAGATACATTCACAAAAAACAAAATCTGTAGTCATAACAATGAGTGAAATAAATTGAAATTGAAATTGAAATTGAGATTCTTATATTTAGTAAATACTGTTTATTAAAAAATATGTCCCTTTTCACCACTTTGCTCATTTTTGAAAATGGACGACTTTTTTCCACCCACAATGGTATTAATTTTGTTATATATAAATATATAAATATAAATTCTAAATTTTTAAAATATTAGTGCAATTATGGTCATGTTAATATGATTTATCAACTCTGAAGTGGAAGCTCAAAGGCACTGCTATTTTTGTAAGCACAGCTGTATATAGAAAATAATTTGATACAATTTTTATTTTAATTACGTTTTGGATACTGGCCCCAGTTTTAGCCCAATTCGTAACAAATCATAGTTTCAAATAGCAGAGACACTTGGTTTGGACTGGACTTGAGCTTTCCTAATTGTTACATAATCGTTAAAAATGAACCATTATTATTTGTTTCGTCTTCTTTCAAGGTCTAACTCGTCCTGCTTTGTATCCGTTTGCTGCCACGCAATATCCTTATCCGATGCTAAGTCCCGATATGACTCAAGTAGCTTCATGGTAAGTAACAAAAATTAAAGCTTTCATTCATATTTTGGGCCACATACAATGCATCTAATCAACAAAGTAATGGTGAATCGAAGTGCAACCTGGAAGCAATGAATCGGAATCTTTTTCTGTCATCGTCCCATTCGAGACGAAAACAACTGAAAATCTAAAATCTATTTAACAATTCATCAAAAACAACATTAAAATCTATAAATATATACAAGTTAAGCGCTCCCACACTACAAATAGCGATTAGGGGCGCTGAGCTATATTCTCGCGTAAACAAATACACTGGATTTAATGAAATAATGTATTTTATTTAATTTTGTATAATATAGTGACAATAGTACAATGGGTCGTCCAAATATAAACTCCGTATGTTGTGTTCTGCACTCGAATGTCTGATGGGAGAATCCAGCTACTTAACTTATGTATACGCATATATTTCTTTATACATTTGAATATGAATGTACTCTTGCTCTGGTCACTTAGCTTTGCTTATTGACTACGCATTTTCTTTGATAACTGCGATGTTGTTTGATAGCCTTTAATGATTGAATATGCGGTATATCAAGTGCAAAACCTTTTGCAGATTGCCAAAATTTGTTATACCATATAACCCATTGAAAATGGGAATTTAGGTTATAATAGTTTTGTGAAATTGTATGTAACAGGTAGGCATGTAACTTAAAGTACAGCGCAGAAAATTAATTCGATATAGCCCTGTCCGTATGAACGAAGAGATTTCGTAAACTATCAAAGCTACAGAACTGAAATTGTACATGAATACTCCTGTGTTCGATACGCAGTACGAGTTTATTTTGTTTTTTGATAAATTATATTATCGAACAAAACCGAAAATTCATTCAGACTTGTTAATTTTTTAAGCATAGAATTCTTACTAGTTACATTTAAAAATCGTTATGGTTTGTTTGTTATTGGTTCTATTATTTTTAGGCACACACCATCTGTATACTCAGCATCTAGTTTTAGAACACCCTATCCCTCCGCACTTCCAATTAATACAACGCTACCAAGGTGATTATAAAATCGATTTTGAAATGAGAATGACAGAAGAGCAAATTGATTAAATGATTTGACATTTTCAGCGATTTCCCATTTCGGTTCTCACCGAGTCTGTTACCTTCGGTTCATGCCACGTCACATCACGTATTGAATGCTCATCCAGCGATTGTGGCATCCACGTCAAAACAAGATTGCGGCGCACAGGATTCCACAACGAGCAATCGATATTCGAGGTAAGTTATACATATGTATATCAGGGTTTGAACATATCATTTACTTGCAATTGGTTCAATAGAAGAAAGAAATTTATTGGCTGTTTAAAAATATATAATATTTTTTTTAAATATTTTATAGACATATATATATATATATGTATATATATATTTTATTATTAAGAACTATAAATATAAGATTATGAAGCGATTGGATTATTAGTGCTATTTTAAATATGAGTAAAATATCGCGAAAAGAATGTATGTTATAACAATCAACTGAATAACTATTTACACATGATCTTTAAAAAACTTCTTATTATTGGGTGGGCTCTTAATGGACGCCATATTTAATTTACACACAACCCATGTGAGTAAGTACATACACGTACGCACTCACACACATACACAGGCTCACACACGTGCATACACTACAGAAATGTAAACTTTCCTATTGGCCCACTCCATTGCTCGCGTTTGCGCATTACTAAGCAACCCCTAAGGGGCCTTGCACTAGATTGCCACCGTCAGTATATAAAGGAAAAAAATTAAAAAGAACAGCGGAAGAGGAGGAGAGAATGAATGAAACGAAACGATTCAACAATTTGCCGTATATCCTATTTTATTTAAAAATCTAAGTTCGATTTAATTTACCTTCAATATCAATTCAAATTCAAATTCCCAATATCTCCCTCCCTCTCTCTCTCTCTCTCCCTCTCTGTTTGTACATACTTTCCATTTAATTTAGCAATATACTTATTTTAATAATTATTTAATTCATTAGATTGCATTCAAAGAAAATGATTAAATATATAATATAAATAATAATAAAAAGATAAATTAGTGGGAAATTTTTACATTTCCAGTTAATTTGTAGAGAAATAATGGTGATTTATTCTAACCATTCAGCAAGCCATTTTATCGATAGATGGCGCCACTGTGTTTTCAGCAAGTCAACAGCTGCACAACTGTTCACATTAACGAACAGTAAGAATGACACAATTATCACGTTGTTGAGCCAAATTAAATGCTGTCAACACTACTTTTAATGCTCAGTTTGATGATAATAACTGCAATAAATAAATTAAGCATATATATATATGCTATAATTCATTGTTGATTTAAATATTTAAGAATAATGCTATTATTACATTTATTACATTTATTTATAATTTTTAATTTAAAATGAAATAATATTCATTCTAATAAAACAGTTCAATTTGAATTAGTTTTTTGAAATGTAAAAATATATAATAATAAGCAAAAAGTTTATTTTGAGTTAAAGTATATATATATATTTTTTTTTAATTTCGAGAGAGAACCCGCTTCTGCTCGTCCGCTCTTTTATTCTATCTCTCACCGCGCAATTATTTTGTGAATTGTCGCTCATCAGACTCTCTCTCTCTCTCTCTCTCTCTCTTTCTCTCTCTCTCTTAGTCGAAGAGAGTAGAATAGTCGAATACAACTGTAAGTGTTAGCTTAAATGCCCCCGAAAGTCGGAAGTAATTCGTCAAAAATTGTTGGCCAGACAGTTTAGTTAAAATCAAAAAGAATTCTGTAAATGGCATAATATCTGTGTAAATGACAAGACAATTGAAACGTGTTTCACCTAAGCTCGAGCTCCTTGTGATCTTCTTCTAAAAAAAACAATTCCAGCTTAAATGTGTTGTTATATCAAATCACGAATCTAGTTTGCAAAAAAGCAAAAAATTGTGTTTGGTAGATATATATATATATATATAAAATTATATATGTATATATATTTATATTGTGTTTAAAAATTTTCAAACTCCTGCATCTCGTGTTTTGCTTCAGTAAAAAAAAAAAAATAATAATAATAATAACAATAATCAAAAGTGAAATTTAAGTCCGGTTCTAATAAGCGAAAATTTATCTACAATCAAATACTTGTTATATATATATAAATATATATATATATATATATATATATATGTTTAAGGCGAGAGAGAGGGAGAGAGAGAGAGAGCGAGAGAAGAGAACAAGCAATATATATACATGTATGTATGTATATAGTATATGTATAATTCGCTCGCTTATCCAAAATCCGCAACAGGCAGGCAACAGGGTTCGTTTTATTGTTTACTGCGCCTGTCTGTTGCCTCTGCTAACTATACTAACGGTTGGATATTAACGACTCTGTTTTCGAACTGATAGAATGCTGATTTAATTAAAAATATGTATTTATTAGTGGAATTATGTTGCTTGCCTATATATATATATATATATATATATATATTTTTTTTTTTTTTTTTTTTTTTTGCTACACATGCACAGAGTTCTATTGTGGAGTTAGTTTGTAAATAGTATATACAAATTCTAAATGTTTGTATGCTCAGGAGAGAGCTTTTTGAAAATACAGCATCCACGAGAGAATTATATATTATTGCTCAGCTAACTTCTCTTTAGTTTCTCTCTCTCTGAAAGAGTTAAATGACTAAATTTTGAATATCCTGGTGTAGGTCAAGAACAAAAAAAAAAGTAAAATCATACCAATATCAATACAAATATGTAAAAGTGAGCATTTATCTGCATATGTAGAGAAATAAAGCTATTGGACAAAAGTACTTGCAAAATTAATAAACTGGGCTTTTGAGTCACTCAATTATGAGCTCCAATTGCTTTTCTTATACTTCACATAATTATAATCATTATAAATGAGACGCGGATGGTTTTGGTGAACGTGAAACATATTTAATTATCGCTGAAACACATATTATGAGTGTAGTTAATTTTATAAAGTTCTAGTAAAGCTCGAATATAAAAATATCTCATTCGAACTTAAACAACAAATTAATTACAAAAAAAGCATAATAATAAATAAATAAAAAAAAAAAAAAAAAAAAAACAATAAGAAATAAACAATCGAATCTAAATGCCGCAAGAATCAGAGTTGCTAATATAGAAAGTGCAAAAACAATGATTCTAAGCGAAATGTTGAGCTGTTGAACTAAATTACCACCCACTGTTGGAGGAGGCATTGTAGCTGTGTATACAATGAAGGGTATCAGAGATGGATTGTGTCCGACTACAGAAGCCAATAACAACCTACATAGTAGGAAAGTGCAATTGAATAGCAACGAAGTGGCCAATGAGAAAAAGATGCCAAAGGACTTCTCCATACCGATTAGCAATATAATGAACGATTCCATTTCACAATCATCTTCAACAACATCGTCATCGTCAACGTCAACTCAGTCGCATGGCGAGATATTGTCGAAAGGTAACTCTGATGCAATGGAGCATATTTTCAATGCACCAGCTACAAGCACTGTTGTCCCTATTATGCCAACGACAGCAACAACAACTTTGATGTCGGAATTTTTGTTGAGACAACAGCATCATGATATGCTGCAGAATTGGTCTAAAATGGAGGAGCGAGATCAATTGGAGAGCACTGGTAATAATCATGATTCCATATTAGCCCATTGCATGTATAATAGAAATAAGTCGATACAACGCCAACAAAATCAGCAACATCAGCAAAAGCAACAGCAACAGCAACAACAAAAACAACAACTGCTGGCAACACAATTACTATATGCGCAATTATTGCAACAGCCCCATTTGTCTTTGGATGTTCATGAGCGCGAGCAAGAGCGTATGCTACACATTTTAGAAGTTTCAGGCTTACAGAAATTAGAGCCAAAAGCTATCCCATTAGCAACGCCATTGCCATTTTCTACGAGAATATCGCATGATAACAATAACAATAATCGCAATGAAATCGATGAGCAACAGGACAGGAAATGCAAGTCAAGCAAACGAAGGTCACCTCAAAATCACGCCAGCGATTCTAAAGCCTATTTTTTTCGAGAGCAAAAGAATGCGTTGCTTAATGTCAAGAAAGGATTAGAGCAGTTGACATTACTTTGCCGTGAATTTCAGCTAAATCTGAAGAAACCGTCAGCGACATCCAATATTAACAATGAGGACCACAACACCAGCGCATCAGCCGATACACTTGAACTGACTGTGCAACGCGAATTGGAGAGCAATCGAATGAAGATCGATATAATGCTGGGTCAAGTGCGTAAGCTCTATATTCAGTGGAGCAGTGCTGAGCTCTACTATCTACGCAGTCTACAGCGCTTGGGCCTGAATGCAGATAGCAAATGGACAAATAACAGCCAGTCGCTTACGCACGATGTGATGGCCCTGGCTGCTATTGCACTATCAGCTGAATGTGATACGACGTCAAGTAGAGTTTCTGATGCGGAAAGCGACTTCAAACAAGAGAACTGCAATAGTAAACTTACAACAAATTCGTTGGATAATCTGCGTACACTGCAAGATATTGAAAATATTATCATACAGCAGGCAACAGCAGCAACAGCCCCCGCCTCCGCCACTACCCAAAGAACAAAGCAGTCTAATTCTAGATATGAGAGTACCGAGAGCAGCAATACCGAAGATGATGACGTAGTTGAAGAAGATTGTTCGACCCCACCAGCTTGTATCTGGCATTCGAAGCACAATCAGCACCTGGCTGAGGCAAATGTTATTGATGCTGCCGAAATACTTTTAGAATATACTTCCCTATCAACAGTGCAGGCTAACATGAATTCCCTAATTGGTACTGCACCTGCGTCTACTCCAATAATTGGAGCTGCTTCTGTTTCGAATGCCTCTGCCTTAAATCTAACGCCCAGTAGACAGCGCGCTTCATTCATTCGAGAGTCAATATCCAGCTGTAGCAGCGATCAAGCTAACTTACCCGACATACAATTCCCGCCAACGCCAGCGACGCCACCGACTAGCAGTAATAGCAGCTGTTCAACAGTGACTGGAGGGCCACCTCCACTGAACTGCTCTACTTTGCTATTGGCTACTACTAGTAATAGTAGCAATATTAACAAGTATCATAATCGGCGTAAGTCACGCTATGCACGCCGCATTGCAACTCCCACCAGCCAGTTTGACCATCAGTCAAGCAAAGAGATAAACGGTAATGCATATCAACTCAGTCCGCCATTAATGTCTTTATCTGTTGCATTGTGCCCCACATCATTACCTTTAGGTTCAGCAGCAGCAGCACCAGCGGCCATTCAGGACAGGCATTCGCCTGCAGCAGCAGTTGCAGCTGTTACTGCTATGCAGGAAAGAGCCATAAGCGATATGTTTAAGGCACAGTTTGACGCTCTGACTGTAGCAGCAGGGATTACAGCTGGAACTGGAACTGAAACTGGGGATGGGGATGGAGCTGGAGCTTCATCGGAAAGTGTCCTAAATAATGGGTTGTCCACTATGCCTATGTCTGACGCGCCCTACGACTTAAGCATTGGAAGCAGCCTAAAAAAAATGTAAATTTATTTTATAAATATTTTAAAATATTGTTATTTATATAAACATATATAAATACTAGGAACGTTGCATATGGGCATTTCTCCAGAAAGGTCAACCACAGCCGAAAAGCTCAAAGTCAATGAAAGCATGCTCTTCTAACATTTTTTGTATAGCGAATATATTAAATTTAACTAAAATAAACGAATTTTATATATATTCGTAACCCATCTCGTAATATTGACACTCAAAGCTGAACAAGTGCAGAAATTCTGTTATGAGCATTTCTATTGCACATTTTGTTTTTATTCATATTTTTATAGAGAGGCACTATGCAACAAAATTTTATTTTTAAAATCTTGGTTTATGTTTCAAGAGTAAAATAACAAGTAAGAAAGCTGTAGTCGGGACTGCTCGACTACGAAATCACCTGAGCCTTTCTTCGAACGAATAATATTCCAAGAATGCTTCGTTTCGATTATCTACGCGTAAGAAACAATACATGCAAAAACAGGAGCAGGGGTGTGGGGGGAATCGGGGACCGGAATCCAAAATCTGACAAAAACCGAAATTGTAATAAATGAGTATCTATATATATGTAGAAGACTTTGAGACCCTAACTCTAAAGATTATTAAAGATTTTATAACTGGTTCCCGATAAAGTGTTTTATCGATAACTTTGGAAATATACGAGTTATCGAATTTCTGAAACAAATTCGTACTGCGCGTGCAATATACGAACCTAACACAAAAACAAGTAAGAACGTTGCAGTTAGGCGCAACTAACAGCGAAATACTTTGTTCCCATAGGTGCATCTAATTTATTTAATAAACATTTGATTAACCAAATATTTCGGCAATTAGCAAACGTACATGGCAAGCAACAAACATTTTTCCTATGCATACATATATACATACATACAGATTTACACATGTACACACTATACGAGTATACACACAATTTTCTATGTATGCATACAAAAGGTTGCATGCCAGAATATTCTAAGAATTGTGACTGAATTGGGAATTTTTCGATTGTTACTTTAGTTTTGTCAGAGACGTTCTAGCAATGTCTTATTTGGTTTTAGTTAACACATTATAGCTCAGGGCAGTGGCGCTGGTGGTAAGCGCTATGCAAGCTATACTTGGGTGCGTGGGTTATAATATAATTATTATTTTTTAATTAAATTTTTTTGTATTTGTATATTTATTATAAAATGCTTGCTGCCAATTGATTGCCAATTAATTTATAAACATACGCATATGAATTGTGCATTTAAGCAAAAACAAAAATTGCTTTATGCTTTCCGATTTGCCACGCTGTTGGGCAAGCAGTTTTTCTATGCATGCATATATGTATGTAGATGTTTGTGTATACACATCCAAGTGTGTATACATATTCCAAGAATTGCGATTGTATTGTTTTGTTTTGTCACAAGCTGCTGATCAGCTGTGAATTTATTTAGGTTTAGCTAACGATTACATGTTATTTTCAAAACACCTGGGTTCGAATCCCGCTGGAAACTTTTTATTTATGAATCGAAAACTTATAAATTTTATTTTTTCGATTCATTAATATTTTTATATTTATGTTAAAATGCTTTCTGCCATCTTAGCAATTACTACTAAGCTATTATATTCTTGAATTATGCAGTTGGCCACAACAAACTTCTTTGCTGATTTGCCACGCCCCCAGTGGGCGTAGACGCATAATTTTTGGCCAGTTCTTAGAAAGAGCCGAAACTAACATGACTGCAAAATTTGGTTGCTTACATTCCAAAAATGCGAAAATTACAGGGTATTTTTTGATATGCCACGCCCCCAAAGAGGCTGAAAAATTATTTTTGGGGCATCGATAGAGGAGAACATTAGTAACTCAACCATCCAAATTTCAAGCTTCTAGCTCTAAAACTGTAGGAGATATAAACTTTTGCGGGTTGTCACGACCCCAATGGGCGTAGATATATCCGCCATAGCTTTTTGAACTTGGGTTATCACCCCGAGTATACATTGCAAATTGCAACTCTCTAGCTCATCATCTAGTATGATAACTTGACTATGGGCGGAAGAGTTTTCCGATTTGCCACGCCCCTAGTGGCGGATCGGGAAAATTTTAACACTTTATAATTCGGGAGCATATATGAGTATATGTTTAAAATTTCAAGTCTCTAGCTCTATTAGTGCCGAAAAATATTGCGTTCATACGGACAGACGGACAGCAAGACGGACATTGCACAAACCCAATATACTTTTTCCCCTTCGGGAACAAAGTATAAGAATGAACTCTCTAGCTTTTGTACCTTCGGAAATCGACGCGTTTATACATACGGACGGACGGACGGACAGACAGACAGACGGACATAGCTATATCAACTTTTTCCACACCCTGATCAAGAATATATATACTTTATGGGGTCTGTCACGCCTCCTTCTGCCTGTTACATACATTTAACAAAACCATTATACCCTTATTTCCCATTATCAATGGGCTCAGGGTATAACAAGTGAGAAGGCTCCAGTCAAGACGGCTCGACTACGAGATTCCCTGAACCCTGCAAAAAACTAATACTCTTTTTCTTTACGCACGCATGAGTGCGCGTTGTGCTAAACGCGCAGTTGCTGCCGTGGCTTGGGCGTGGGTTGGGCTGAACTTTTTCGGTTTTTTGTTTTTTTTTTTCAACTTCAAACGCAAATAAAACATAAACTATTTATTAAAATAAAAAAGTGTAAATGGCAAGTTTTAGATTGAAAAATTAATAATGGAAATTACACATAAACAGGAAAAACACCAGATTTGGCGTTACATTAATATTCGGTTTTTTAGCAAAGTTGTAAAACAAAGTACCACGGCAACTCTGAAAAACCACAAATGGCACATTTAATGGTTTTTATCGAAAAAGCAATATATAACTCACATTATCTAACAAAAAAAATTGGCGCAAAACTGAATTCCTTAGCTGAAATACACAATTTGCCAAAAAGGACCAATTTCATCGTTGGAGCAGCGAAAACTTGAGTTCCAGGTGCAGTTGGAGAACAAAGTTTAGCTGAAATTGCTTGAATTCTGATAAATAAGCTAAATAATAATAAGACATCCTCCAAAGTTTAAGGATCGCCTCAATTAAGCAAATTAGTCAACCTAAAAAACTTACTCTCCGAGGATATACCGAGATTGTAAGGAAAGTAAAAGACAATCCTTGACTAAGTGCTCCAGAATTAAAAGCTGAACTCATTGCCGATTATAGAAAACTCGATTCAGCTTGATAAATTTGGTTTACCAGAAATAACACATGGGTACAATAGCTTAATTGCTATGAAAAATCCATTCTTTTCTGACCGTATGCGGAAATAAAGGATATTGGATATATTAAAGTCGACCAGATCTGGTCGGGTGACATAATATTCCTGGACAAAAGCAAATTTAATTTGTTTAGAAGTTATGGAAAGCCCAGGGTGTGGTATAAAGTTAATATGAAGCTGAAAAAAATATATTTAATGAAAACCGTAAAGCACGGCAAAGGTTTCGTTATAATTTGGGGCTTCATTTCCACCAAGGAAGCAGGAAAATTGGGTTTTATAGATGGCATGACGACCCGAGATTACTATTCAAAACATGTTGAAAGAAAATTTTAAGCAGTTGACTGAAAAAATGGGTATTTTAGACACATTTAAGCTGTAACAGGACAATGATCCACACTATAAAGCCCGTAAAGTCATGTTCTGGTTGCTTTGCATTTGCAAAAATAATGGTTACCATATCAAGTATTATATATGCTCAATTTTTTAGTACATCTCGTATTTTGATAGTTGTTTAAGAAAAAAACCGAATATTAATTTAACGCCAAATTTGGTGCTTTTATTGTTTATGTATAATTTCTATTAGTTATGTTAAATATAATACCTTAATGTATACCTCTCTGAAAAGGTAATATTTCAATCTAAAACTTACCAGTTACAGTTCATTGAAAATGGGAATTCAGGGTATAATGGTTTTGTGAAAATGTATGTAACATGCAGAAGGAGACGTCGCAGACCCCATAAAGTATATATATTTTTGATCAGCATGAAAAAATAAGTTAATCTAGCCCTGTCCGTCCGTCTGTATAAACGTCGAGATTTCGGAAACTACAAAAGCTAGAGAGCTGAAATTACATGAATACTCTTATGTTAGCTACGCAGCACGAGTTTTTTTTTTTTTCCGATGACTCATCCCATTTCCAAATTATCGATAAAATATCGAAAATTCGTTTCCATTTTTTACGTTTTTTGGGCATAACTTCTACACCGTTTCAGCTAACGACTCAAAATTTATATATTTAGATAGATATTATTGATATGCAGACTTTGTAATTTTTTTATTTTGGATGCCACGACTTTAAAATTGGCAAATACACACATATGGGTGCTATTAATATATTCTGAAAGTTTCATGAAGATCATCCGTCTAGGAATCACGGCAGCAACTGCGCAATTAGCAGAGCGCGCTTACACGTGCGTAAAGAAGAAGAAATTAGTTTTTGCAGGGTTCAGGGTTTAAATGTGTGCAAATGGACCATATAGAGAATCGCCCATATAGAAATTTTGCGTTAATTTATTTACTTAAATAAATATATCTGTTTCAAATTTCAAGTCTCACGCAGCGTTCATATTAAGATTTTACCTGGCTTGTATAGGAGGATATTGCGCGCAACCACAATGGTTTTCAATCAAATGTTTTTTTTTTTAAATTAGTAATTGGTTCAAATATCTTAAAAATAAATAGTTCTAGAATGAAGTGGTTGTATTCATTATGTTTGAAATATTGTATACATATTTATATTGTCTTTCGACGATCACAAACTTAATTTTTTGTTCGTTTACTATTTTCAGAAACTTGGATACAAAAAGCTCATCGAATACGCAAGCTAACGATTGTAAAGATAGTTCTAATGATAAAAAAAAGCCACATATCAAGAAACCACTTAATGCATTTATGCTCTATATGAAGGAGATGCGAGCTAAAGTTGTTGCCGAATGCACACTCAAGGAGTCAGCGGCGATAAATCAAATACTGGGGCGACGGGTAAGAAATATATATATATATATATATATATATATATATATATATATATATGTATAAATTGTATTCATAATGATAGTATATATAATTATTATCATAATCTTGATAACTTAATGCGGTTTTGTGGGAATTAATTTACAATACAGATTTCAAAAGATGAAAAAGAAAGTCAATTATCAATTATTGTTTTATGCGTATGCATAACAATATATTTGTTTTCACATATTTCATTATTGTATGATGACTATACGCCCCGACTGACTAACTGACTGATGCTTAAAATTGGGTCCATATGTGCGTACACATATTTGTTACATGATTACGAACTAATTTTAGTAATGTTGAATTCATACATTACAAACATTAAATAATACAAATAGGGATATTAAACATGATTTTTAATTTCAAAACAAAATTAATGGAATGCATTTTTGTAGTGGCACGAACTTTCCCGCGAAGAACAAAGCAAATATTATGAAAAAGCGCGACAAGAGCGCCAATTACATATGGAATTGTATCCAGGTTGGAGCGCTAGAGATAACTACGGTTACGTTTCAAAAAAGAAAAAGCGTAAAAAAGACAGATCGACAGCGGATTCGGGAGGTATTGCACAAAATTGTCTTATTTCTAACACTCTTTATATATTGTTTCTTTCTCTTCTAACCGCATTCAAATTCTCTTTCTTTTTGTGTTTGCAAATTTCATTAAAAACAACACACGTACATGCATACATACACAAACAAATTAAAAAATAACATAAGCACACATTTAATGATAGCTACTAACCAAAAACCAAAACTAGAACTAACAAAGCAAATTATATATATTTTTTAAAAATACATACAACCTCAACTCCATTTATGTAATTTGTGTAAATACGTAGAATAAATATTAATTACCACGCATCAAAATATAAATGAAACGAAACCAATCAATGGCACTGAGTTGAGTTGAGTTGAATTGAAAATTAAATCTTTGAAAACTAGAGCAGAAGTTTTATTTAGAGTCGTAGTTAGACCTATGTATATAGACATGTTCCAAGCAGAATGCAAAAAAAAAATAAATAAAATAAAAAAAATAAATAAATTAAATTAAATTAAAAAACAAAATTAAATGAATGAATAAATAAATGAATAAATAAATATATATATATATGATTTTGATTTTTAAGTTATTGTTCAAGTATAGTATATATATATATATATATATATATATATATATATATATATATATATATATATATATATTATATATGTTAATATATAACTCCGACACACGGACTGAAATCCTATTATTATTAACTTTTTATTAATAACTTTTGATTTTGTTCATTAAATGGATCGAACTTTCGGTTGAATCATTTATTAAGATAAGGTTTGACATAAATATTCCAGTTGCAAGTTTCGAAAGTCTTAGGAGATTTGAATGCGTATCAATTGAAATTATGTTTAAATGAATTTAAATGATAAATAAATAAAAAATATGATTAATAGACAGTATATATTGGATAATGGATGGTTATGTATATATGGTACTTAAATACGTTATGTATGAAAAGTTTATATATTGGAATCATTAACCAATTAGAATAAGTTGTTCATATTCGCGAAACTGTTGAACAGGAATTTATTACTATTTTACAAGAGAGAAAGAGAGTAGAGCAGTTTTAGAGATACAACTGGCTGTATATATAGGGGTCTGCAAAATAGACCTACCCACGTGGTTCAATTGGCATAATGATACACTTAACACAAACACAACAGTATACTTTATGTGTGAATTATTCAACTATTGAATTGGCGAAATCGAAAAATAAACAACGGAACAGGAAATTTAAGGAGAAAACATTTTATCATTTTATTTAATATTTTATTTTGCAAGTATTCCTAATGAATGAAAATCACATGCGACATATGCATTATATATTTATATATATCTATATATATGTATATATATATACGTGTGTGAACTTAAATTGGCGAATTGCATGCACCCGAAACCGTCTACTAGATCGATCCGTCGGAAGCTTTTGAACAATCTGCGCCGATTATATGTATTATTTTCCAATTCGAATGATTGGCGGGTGCAAACTGATGATCACTTATAATAATATCAATTATATACTTAACTATAATAAATAAAAAAGGTTAAAAATCTGATTAATGAATATCTCTTCACATATATGTCTCTTTATTTTACATAATTATTAAATTTTGCATATCGCAATAAAACCAAATAATTTCCAAACATTGCCAAAACTGACTGTCTACCTATATGCGTATTCATCCGTATAATACCAAAAAAAAAATTAAAAAAAAAAAAAAAATATATATATATATATATATATATATATATATCCATCCAATTCAGTGGCATGCCTTGGGGCGTGAGGAGCAGGCGAAATATTATGAGCTAGCCAGAAGGGAACGCCAGCTGCACATGCAAATGTATCCCGATTGGAGCTCGCGAACGAATGCATCGCGTGGCAAGAAGAGGAAACGGAAGCAAGATGCAAGCTGCGACGCAGGAGGTTAGATACAACAAATTTTATCTTAAAACATATGTACTATATACCTAAAATACGAAGAAAAAACGAAATTCAAAATCAAGCAAATAAAAAAAATATTAATAATATATATAATTGGATCTTGGGTGAAATATCTATTGTTAATTTTAAAAAACCTAAAAGTTCGATAAAAAAGAAGAAAAATTTGTAAATAGGATTTGGACTTGTCAAGTATAATTTGCGATAATGAAGCTTATCAAATAATAAAGTACACATACCTATCAATCATATCATCTAACGCATTATAATACATACATACATACATATATATACATGCATTCACACACATATACGTATATATGTATGTGTATGCGTGCATGTAGTTACATATATTATCTATGAATGTCTTTTTCCCCATAAATGAATTGTTTAGTCGCTGTAAACATCGCATGATGTGATTTACTAACGATATATATATATATATATATATATATATATGTATATATAAAGATAACATCTACTAGCCTACTTTACCGAAGTATTTTTTATGTTTGTGACCATGTGAATAGATTAAGTAATTTTTAGAAAATTGTATAGTCGTATAATTGTATAATGTGTATAATCTTCGTTTTATTCCCTGATCCCATTGAAAATTGGAAATCCCATGTTATGACAATGTCAATGATATGCAAAGTAGAGGCGTATTACGCCCCATAAAGGATATATATCCATGTCCGACTGTCACAAGGACCGCAGCGATCTCGGAAGCAACTTAAAATTTTTACATGCACATACAATGTGTAATGTTCAATGTCCGTCTGTCCGTATAAATGCAAACCATTTCGATGCTATTGAAACTAGAGACTTGCAACTTAGAACATATTAATATAGATAAGATATTCCCGATCTGCCCATAACGGGCGTGGCAAATCGGTAAATCCATTTTGGTATCCCAGTGCTGGATTAAGTGCTGGAGAGTTGAAATTTTCAGGAATCAATAAATAAAACTCGTATGAAACTAGAGATTCTAAACCACAAGTCGCATACTCAGGATGTAATCCATAATATTAAAGAGAGTAACTTTTTCATTTTAAATAGGGATTCATTGCCTGTACTTGATCTATATAGAATAATAATACTTTAATTTAAAAAGATATAAATCTTTGTTTCTAAAATTTGCGTAGCATTAGAGGTTCAACGTGAAAATCAATAGTAATCAAATGTTAATAAATTCAAAACCATCTGTTAATTAAAGTTAAGTATGCTTTACCTTTTAGTTGCTTCTTTGTTTGTTTCTCTCATTGTAGTACTTGATTTACTTAAGGTAACTGTAATTGAATGCTTTACCTACCTTCTATGGGCTACGCAACTAACAACCTTTCATGCGCAACTTAACTGAACTCCTCTTTATAATATGAATGCCAAAAACTCAACCGAAAAAAAAAACTTAATCCTTATTTTCCTAGGCAACAATATGAAAAAGTGTCGAGCACGCTTTGGACTGGATCAGCAGAATCAATGGTGCAAGCCCTGCAGGTACGTTGGAAACTTATAATTACGATCTTTTAAATGATAGCTTGCTTTATCCACATTACGTATCATAATATATAGAGTTTGTCGTGCAGAAGGTTTACTAAATTCTCTTCACAAGATTTCACTCAGTCTTCTATAAAAAAAAATGGCAGTGAATCAATCAGTGCTGCCTACCTTCCTTTTTTCCAGTCACACCCATCAATTTTAATTAGACTCTTTAAAGACCCCATATGTACTCGAGCCGATTAGACAGTACACTATTCAATTCATAAATTGAGGCTTACCTGCATGCCATTGTCATGAATTAGCTTCGTGGGGGTGCTCAGCAAATTATAAGACCGATTTGCTGATCATCTGGAATTAGATTTGTTGAAGCGTTCTATGCGATCGTATATGTACATACATACATATATTGTATGGACACATCTATATTATAATGTTTATTCAGAGTTCGGAGTTTATTTTATTTATTAATTAATTATTAATTTTTTATTTCTATTTTTACTTACTTCTACTTAAAATTTATAAAACAACAAAGAACAGAGAATATATACATATATATATATATTTATATATCTATATATATATATATATATATTTATTTATTTATTTATGCTTATAAGATATACTGTTCCAGATAAATTCAATTTGTATATTTAGTTTTGTATTATTAATAAAATTATTCAGTTAAAGTTTGTTCAGAAAATCAGTATTTATCATTTATATTTATTTTTTATATTCAATATAATTTATTTCTGAATTTTATTTGTTGATCCCTTGACGAAAATTCTCTGTTTCTGAATAGCTTTAGCCAAATAATAATAATATTATTAGAATTTTTCTATACATGTATAATTGTGTCGAATCAGAACAACGTATACGGCACGTTCTTCGGATTCAGTCGAGAAACAATCATTTCTCAGTAATTGACTGGATTGTAATAGGTTTACGTTTTGAATGTTTGTTTAATAAACAAATTAAAATAAAATAAGCATATACAGACATAATAAAACATATATATATATATAGCATTTTTAATTGATAAAATACAATTATCATTCTTTTCCAATATTCGAATTACTTGGATCACTTGTAATATATATATATGTATGAATCAGCCCCAATATTGGTTTGGGGATCAACAGCAACGTGGGCGTCGGCCTTGTCAGTAGTGGGGCAGGCGTAAATAGCATAAATGTCGGCATGCTGACGCCGGCCATGGTGGGTGCGACAACAGTTATGCTGCCTAACTCGTCATCAAGTTCATCATCCTCATCGACGTCGTCCTCCCACACGCACACACACCTGCAAATGATGCCCAATAATAATGGAAATAATGGAACAGTGGCCTCTATAAATGGGTCAGCTGCTGGCGTTGGTGGTTCAGGTGGTGGTGGTGGTGGTGGTGGGGGTTGTGCTGCTGGTGCGAGTGGCACTTCGTCGAGTACTCAACAGCTTTCACCTCAGGCACCGCCGACCTATGTCAATTTGTAAATTAACCAACCCCACGCTTTAATTCCATCGGAAAACAATAACAAAAATATACTCAGCAGCCCAAATAAACAGAGGCAGGTGTACGATTCCGGCTCTGCAAAAATGCCAGTAAATAAAACGTAAATCTCTTTGTATACATATAAATCAAGTAAATGCAAATTGCATTCATAAATAATACAAATAAAATATATATTTCAATTGTATATATAAACTAGCATCGCTCCGCATTCGCACTCGTCCTTCAAACCCGCAAATTTATATATTTACATAAAGTATATAACAGGACATTACAAAAAAATAAAGTCTAATCATATTTCAATAAAAATACAGAAACATTAACTATAAAAGCAAATGCGACGATGCTAGGGCTTCAATTCTAAAGTTCTAAAACATATTACATAGGCTAAGCAAACAAAATATTCGTACATGTGCAAAAGAACAAAGATTACTCTCACATTCGTAACTCTTTTAATATGACTAAAATAAAAAATAAATAAGAAAACTATATACATATGTATATACATTAAATATACATTTTTCGATTACTTTGTATGTGTACAAATATATTTTTGTTTTGCTTGTGCTTAGCGTAAGTGTTTTCTAATTAAATAATTAAAAACTTAAATAATTTAATTTGTTGCTAGAGCTGTTTGCGATTATTGTTATTATTATTGCTGCTCTTGTTGATGATGTTGATATTGTTGATGTTGATGTTGTCGTTGTTGTTGTCGTTGTTGTTGTTGTTGTTGTTATTGTTGTTGTTGCAACATTTGATTTGTTTTGATTTATTGTGAACATTACCAATTTATCCACGCATTATATTTATTAATAAGTCAACATTAATGTGACTGCAATATATAATTTTTTTTTTTTTTTTTTTACAATTTTCGTATGCTTTTTTATATCAGTGTTGGCTTTCATTATTCTAGTCTGATTTTTTAATTTTTGTTCAAAGAAAATTAAAATTATGTTTCGCGTTTATCAGGTTGCCTGAAAACTTGTATGTTCATAAGAAATATATATCTTTTTTTTTTTAGCATTTTTAACTTTGATTATAAGATATATATATGTCTATATCTTCGGAAATCCTCGTATATGAATAATATGTATATACATTGTAATATATTGCTAATATTTTAATATTACAAATAATGTATATACACATATATGGGAAACTAAATTTTTGATAAATAATTTTTTAGTAGTTTTCATGACATTTTGATGACGGCATGCAGTAAAACCATATTATATGATTATATTATTTTTAATGTGATATACATTTTTGGGATCTTTAGAACTCTAAGCGAGAACTTGTCGCTGCTTTCACAGATAGATATTACATATATAGGAGCTTATAGATATCATACTTTATGTAAACGAAGAATTGAGTGTAAAGTATAATCTTTCTTTCATTTTCCGCTCTCTTTTTTTCTATTCTTATGTTTAGTAATCCAATTCTCTTTTTTGGTAATCCAATCGGCATTCCTGTGAGCAACTTAAAACAATTCGTATTTTTTGTAAACTAAACACAATTTACAAAATTATGAATTCCATATAATGTCAGATCTCTTAAAAGCTATAATTCAAAAGATTAAAAATAAATAAACACCTAAATAAATAATGATATAAAATAATTATATATACGAAACTTAAAATTTAAATAATATTGATGTGTGTTTTTTAATT